>LR738710.1:336908088-336984499 GCA_902687465.1 Secale cereale | reverse complement strand
CAACAACAACAACAACAACAACAACAACAACAACAACAACAACAACAACAACAACAACAACAACAACAACAACAACAACAACAACAACAACAACAACAACAACAACAACAACAACAACAACAACAACAACAACAACCCTCCTCCACCTCCCCGTGACAACTTGACCCGGTTCTTAAGGTTGCAACCACTGCTGTTCTCTAGTAGCACCGAGCCCATAGTTGCAGATGACTGGCTCCAAAGATTGACAGAGAGCTAGCAACTTCAGGATGCACTGATACAGAGAGATTGCGCTTTCCTGCACATCAGCTTGAGGGACCAGCAGCCGCTTGGTGGGAGAACTACACCGCCACCTACCCACTTGCTGCAATCACTTGGGATTAGTTTCAGCAAGCTTTTCGTACTGCACGTGTCTCAGCAGGAGCCACGAGCCTGAAGAAGCGTGAGTTTCATAACTTGCGCCAAGGAAACCGTACTATGGGGCAGTACGTGGATGACTTTAGGCGGTTAGCTCGCTACGCGCCAGATGATGTGTCCACTAACGCCGCAAAGCAGCAGAAATTTCTAGAAGGACTCAATGATGAGATGAGTATGCAGCTGATGCTAGCAACCTATAACAACTATCAAGAGCTAGTGGACAAAGCTATTATGCTGGAAGGAAAGCAGCAACAGATTGACAATTGCAAGAGAAAGTATGGAGCTGGGAAGTTCAACTAGGGAGCCCAGCAAAAGCCTCGCTATACCCCATACTCAGGAGGACACAACCATCCCACCCATAACTATGGGGGGCATTCTAATAATGGAGGGAATGCACACAACCACAGTGGTGCTAGCAATGGCAATGGGAATGGAGGAAGCAACAATCGAAATCGTTCCACTCCCTCAAGACCCGCCAAGAATGATCTAAGTCACATTACTTGTTTCAAGTGCTGGAAGGCCGGACACTACGCTACCGAGTGCCCCGAGTCAGAGAATGGGAATGGCAATGGAAGCTCAGGAAAGAAGCCTAACCCGTTCACCAGAGGACAAGTGAACCACGTCAATGTGGAGGAGATTGATGAGCAGCCCGATGCAGTAGTCGGTAAGTTTTTCATTAATGCATTTACAGCCCTTGTTCTTTTTGACACTGGTGCATCGCATTCATACATATCAAGGGGTTTTGTGGAAAAGTATAAGTTGCCCATCATAGCCCTTAGGACACCCATGTTAGTAAGTTCCTCTGGAGCAGAGTATATGGCAAGCCATGGATTGTATCAAGTGCCATTGACCATTGGAAGACATGTATTTCCCACGGACCTCATTCTTTTGGAATCCCAAGGTTTGGATGTGATCATAGGAATGGATTGGCTATCCAAGTTTGGAGGAGACATCGATTGCGCCAGCAGATCAATTCTTCTCAACCCCAAAAGGAAAGAGGATCAAGTATGTGTCTAGACACACACCCAGAAAAACGCATTTGTATGCACTCACGGGAGTTGTTCAGGAAGAAGTGCTAGTCGTGAAGGATTACCCTGATGTATTCCCGGAGGAGTTGCCCGTCATGCCACAGGATAGAGACATAGAGTTCTTAATCGAGTTGTTACCCGACACCCGACCAATATCGAAGAGACCATACCGGATGCCCGCTAATGATCTGGAGGAGATCAAGAAACAAATCAAGGAGTTAATGGATAAGGGTTACATACGACGAAGTTCATAGCCATGGGGAGCCCCAGTACTCTTAGTTGAGAAGAAGGATGGATCATTAAGAATGGTTGTTGACTACCGTGAACTGAACGAGGTCACAATCAAGAATGAGTACCCACTGTCGATGATCAACGATCTGTTTGACCAGCTGCAAGGAGCCAAGGTATTCTCTAAGATCGATTTGCGATCAGGATATCATGAGCTGAATATCCAAGAACAGGATATACCCAAGAAAGCTTTTACCACAAGGTACGGGCTTTATGAGTATACAGTTATGTCATTTGGTTTGACTAACGCTCCTGCCTATTTCATGAGTATGATGAACAAGGTATTCATGGAATTCTTGGATAAGTTTGTGGTAGTATTCATTGATGATATATTGGTATACTCCAAGAATGAAGAGGAGCACAAGGAACATTTGCGTTTAGTTCTCGAGAAGCTCCGAGAAGATCAGTCATACGCCAAGTTCAGTAAGTGTGAGTTTTGGTTGAAGGAAGTTGGGTTCCTTGGACACGTCATATCAGGAGATGGTTTATCCGTAGACCCCGCCAAGGTTGAGGCCGTCACAGAATGGAAGGCACCCACCTCAGATGGCGAAATTCATAGTTTTCTTGGACTCGTAGGATATTACCCAAGATTTATCGAGAACTTCTCGAAGATTGGAAGCCCATGACAGAACTGTTGAAGAAGGAGACAAAGTACAAGTGGACCGAAGAGTGTGAGGCCAGTTTTCAGGAGTTGAAGAAACATTTGTTTACAACCCCAATGTTGATACTTCCGGATATACACAAAGATTTCCAAGTATATCGTGATGCTTCTCGTCAAGGACTTGGAGGTGTTCTGATGCAAGACGAAAGAGTTGTTTCTTATGCTTCATGTCAACTTTGAACACATGAGTTGAATTAAGCTACGCATGATTTGGAGTTAGCAGCCGTGGTGCATGCAGTCAAAACCTGGAGACATTTCCTTATCGGAAACCGTTGTGATGTATACACGGAAGTTTGAAGTATATCTTCACACAAAAGTAGTTAAATCTCAGGGAAAGGAGATGTCTTGAGCTTGTAAAGGATTACGACATGAGGTTGCATTACCATCCAGGAAAAGTCAATGTCGTAGCAGATGCTCTAAGCCACAACAGTTATGTTAAGACAATCATTTCCGGAGGTTTACCCCAGAAGTTAGTCGATGATCTTAGGGATTTGCAGATGGAAATAGTCCCTAGAGGTTATGTTGCCACATTGGAAATTCAGTCCACATTGTTGGGAAGGATTCGAGAAGCCTAGAAGGTGGACAAAGAGATTGTAGAAATAAAGGAGAGAATGGCCGAAGGAAAGGCAGGGGGATTTTGTGAGGATGAATACGAGAAACTTTGGTTCGAAAAGCGTATCTATGTGCCCAACGACCCCGAGATTAGAAAGTTGATCCTCCAGGAGGCACATGACTCGCCATATTCCATTCACCCAGGCAACACTAAGATGTATTTGGATTTGAAGCAGAATTTCTAGTGGACCGGAATTAAGAAGGACATTGCCGAGTATGTACTAGTGTGTGACATTTGTCAAAGAGTCCAGGCTGAACATCAGAAACCAGCAGGGTTATTATAGCCGTTACCTATACCCGAATGGAAGTGGGATAAACTTGGAATGGATTTCATCACGGGACTACCCAGGACATGTTCACGGTATGATTCTATCTGGGTGATAGTTGATCGTTTGACGAAAGTAGCTCACTTTATCCCCGTGAAGACCACTTACACAAGTGCCAAGTTGGCCAAGATATACATGACCAGGATCGTGTGTCTGCATGGAGTTCCAAGGACCTTTGTATCAGATAGAGGAACACAGTTTACCTCAAAGTTTTGGAAGCAGTTGCACGAGACTTTAGGTGCTAGGCTATAATTTAGTACAGCCATCCATCCACAGACAGATGGCCAGACCGAGAGAGTTAATCAGATTTTGGAGGACATGCTGAGAGATTGTGCGCTCGATTATGGATCCAGCTAGGATGCTAATTTGCCGTACGCTAAGTTTTCTTACAACAACAGTTATCAAACCAGTTTGCAAATGGCCCCTTTCGAGGCTTTGTATGGAAGAAGATGCAAAACACCATTAATGTGGGATGAAGTTGGAGACCGTCAGTTATTTGAGCCCAATTTGAGCAAAGAGTCGGAAGAGAAAGTCAAGATGATCCGCGACAGACTTAAGGTAGCCCAGTCTAGGCAGAAGAGTTATGCTGATACGAAGCGCAAGGAGGCGACCTACGAAGTTGGAGATAGAGCATACCTTTGAGTATCTCCGCTTCGAAGAGTTAAGCGTTTCGGAGTTAAGGGTAAATTGGCACCAAGATTTGTGGGACTGTAGAAGGTTTTCAAGCGCAAAGGAGAAGTAGCTTATCTGCTAGAGTTGCCTGAGACTTTGTCCGGAGTTCATGATGTGTTTCACGTATCTCAGTTGGAGAAGTGTCACGCGGAGATAGCCGATATTCCGTTATGTGATACAGTGCCCCTGAAAGTAATTCAATTAGAGAGCGACCTGACCTATGAGAAGAAGCCCGCGAGGATTCTCGAGTTTGCCGATAGAGTTACCCGCAGCAAAGTCATTAAGTTCTGCAAAGTACATGGAGTCATCACATAGAAGACGAAGCCACCTGGGAACGAGAGGATGATCTACGCGAGGACCACCCACAGCTATTTTCTAGCCAATCCGAATCTCGAGGTCGAGATTCATCTTAAGGGGGGTAGGTTTGTAACATCGCAAATTTTCAATTGGTAATGTTATACATAGATCATCATATGCATACCATATTTTATTTGCATTTTGGTTTTGATCCGAAAAATCCTAAGCAACTCAAGGACCCACAGAGAGAGTTGGGGATTTCATTATTTTCATATTTGAATTTTCTCAAATATTGAAAAGAGGATCATTTGGTTTTAATTATTTTTCTCTTCGACATATTTCATTATCAAAATATATGAAAGGAGATAATATGACTTCTCCAAAATAAAATAAATATTGGAGGAAAATGTTAAAATTTAGTAAACAATTTTATTTGGATTTTATTGCTATTTTATTTGATTTAGAAAAATATGTTTTTTTTCAAAAAATTATTTAGGTCCGGAAATATGTGCACTTTGTCCTAAATATTATTAGAGGACAGTGAAATTTATTTTGGAATTTTTGGACTCCGTTTTGTATTTTTTTTAATTGTTTTATTACTCCGTCCGTTTAAAATAAATATAGCGGACCGACATATGGGCCGTGCCCGAGCCGAACTCTGTCCGCTCAGGCTTTATAAGCCACCGCCCCGAGGCCTGAAGGCCCAGCCGCCCACGCCCCGAAACCTAACCCTAGCCGCGCCGCTAGCCGGCGTCGCCGCCAGCCGCCGCCGCCCGCCGCCGCCAGAGTCGCCGGAGCCGCCGCCCGCCACCGATCCACCGCCCGCTGGATCCGATCCACTAGGTAGTTAAGACACCGTTTTTTTTCTCGAATATGCACGAGTGTGCGTATCATTCTATATAGAAGAAGGGGGGAAACGATATCCCATGGGTTACAACGTTCGTTACACGATCACTCTGGATTATGCCGTGCTACATCCACTTATGTCCGCATACATCCGCCTAAGCACTATATCGACTACTCACGATGGACCCGCATAGCTAGTCCTGCAAATAGACCGTCCAGATCGCTTCTCATAAGCCCTGCATGCCTCCAAGGCCATCCTTCGCTATCAAATTGTTGCAGGACTCGAGGGATGGAAGGCAGAGCTCCATTGAAAACGATAGCATTCCCGTGCTTCCAGATAACCCACATACCTGCCGGGGAAACTGATCGCCCACGAACACCTATGGGACTGGAGCCCCTTTTCGGTACGGCAAGGGAGCGGAGGACGCACGAAGAGCGGATCGAGGAGAGCACGCGAGCAGTTTACCCAGGTTCGGGCCGCACGGATGCGTAAAACCCTACTCCTGCCTTGGTTATTATTGTGTTCTTGGCTCGGGAGCGAGAGGAGCTACAGCGCTGGTTGCTAGCTATATCGAGCGTGAGAGTGTTCGAAGATCGGAACCCCCTCTACGTTGCGCATGGGCCTCCTTTTATAGGTCAGAGGGGTCACCGACAGGTGGCAACGTAGATGAGGGTAAAAATGTAAAAACGGTAGTAGTTGGAATAGTGCATGTACAGTGGTCTATACCTAACCCTGACGGCAGGGGACAAGGGCATTGAATGCCCGTCACCGTCGCCCCAAACAGTGCAAAAAAGCGTCCGTCAGGGGGTCTCCATTCGCCACGATGGTGGCTTCGTCATCGCGGCGTGCCACCGTGTACCCCAGGCTGCACAGCCTTCCGCCACGTGCCCCTGGAAGGGCCCTAGGGCGACGCGTGGCCAGATGAGCTGGAGCGCGGGCACACAGCGAAAGCTTGCCGCGGCAAGCGCCTTTCCGCGGTCGCTACCTTGCCGCGCCCGGAAGCTTGTCGCTCTCCGGGCCTTGCCGGGGCGCACGATGCGCCACGACAAGTCTTCTGAAATGCCATGTTTTGGCCTTCCTGGCAAGCTCCTCTTGCCAGGGTCTTGTGCTAAAAGGGTCGTCTTGTGCCTGGAGCGGCCTTCCCGGCAAGCTCCTCTTGTCGGGGTCTTGTTCTTTAACTTGAATACTTGGTTCTTGAATGGCCCCAAAGGGATCTTAGTGGGCCTTGGCGGGCACGTGGCAAGCCCTGCCACGGGACGCTGCTACTGCCCGTGCACAAGTTGGGATACTAAGGTAGACCTACTTTAGTACACCGACAGGAGCCCCCGGGCCTGGGCCACGCACGGTGCCGAGCGCTGTTGGGCCAGGCCCAGAACAGTGCACGGGCATACGCGGCCCACGGCGCGCCGTATCCCACTCCGTATCCACCGTGCCCCTCCCTAACGGCACGCGTCGATTGCGGCATCGTGGGAGTGATCGTGGCTTGTTTCTTTAATGGGGGAAATGCGGAACGCCCCCCTTTCCCCGTTAAAAGCAGGGGAAACAGGGGCAGTTCCTCCCATTCGCTCATTGCTTCTTCAACCTCCAGAAACCCCCGCCTCTCTCCTCCTCCCCAAAGGTCGGAAGAGAGCAGCGCTCCGCCCTTCCTCCGCCGCCGCCAGTCTCTCCAGCGCCATCGACTTCCCCCGCCGCCCCCGCCATGGCCCCGAAGGGCGACAAGGCGAAAGCCGCGAAGACTGCCAGGGCACTGAAGCTAGCGGCAATGCAGAAGAAGATGGTGCTATTCCCGCCGAGGCTCGGCGCGAGGGAGCTGAAGGACTCCTTCTACCTCTTCTGGTCGAGGGAGACGAAAGCGCACCCGCGCACCAGGGTACTCCCCGCCGAGGCCTGCGACATGTTTCCGGGAGGGTACGCCTATTTCGCTCTGTTCTTCCATTGCGGACTGTACCCACCATATTCCGAATTCTTCTGTGATATCATGAATACCTACAGGTTTCATCTCCTTGATTTCACCCCAAACGCCGTCTTGACCATGGCCGTTTTCGCACATCTGTGCGAGAACTTTGTCGGAGTGTACCCCAACGTAGCTCTCTTCCGCCATTATTTTACGCCTCGAGTCGAGTCTGGGTCTCCTTTGTCTGGCGGGATATCTTGGATATTTAGGCTTCATAAGAAAGAGGCGTACTTGACTGGGGAACTCCGCAGCAAGTGGGAGGAGTGGAGGGCCAACTGGTGCTGGATCATGGAGGACGAACCCCAGCAGTTCACTTCCCCGCGCCAAGTTGCAATAGTGCGCGGCAATGACTGGAGTGACTTGGCCCCGGAGGATGACAAGCTAAAGATAGCCACCACTAGGATCCTTCGCCTCCGGCAAGCCAAACTCACTGTAGGAGTTGTCGAAGCAGATTTCCTTCGCCGCCGCATCGCCCCCTTGCAGGAGAGGAAGAGGCCTGCTTGGGAATTTGGAAATGCGGCAGACTTTATGAGGCTGCGCCCAGGCCTCAACTACAATTTCACTGTCCTGGAGCTCAAAGGGATGCTCCGTGAGCTGTTCAAGCACGACCCCAAGCATCCAGAGTCGTTCGCGTTGCCGCGGGGCGTAGTTCCGCTCTGCAACAATTCGTCGCTCAGCGCCATCCGCGCGGCGATGCCATGGTGCGACTCCCATGGAATTGACCCCACTTGGCGGGAGCCTTCTGACGAAGCCGTGCAAACGTTCTTCGATAACTAGGTGGAGCTGCCCATCAACCCCGACGAGAAGAAGGGCCTCACCCGCGACACCACCGACGAGGAGATGGCTTATATTGCCACCAGGTTGGAGGAGGCAGCTGCAGCCGAGGCCGCGGGCGAGTTTGGGTATACCTTGGAGGAGGCAGATGCAGCGGAGGCGGTGAGTCTAGCCGAGGAGGAAGAGATCCTCAAACTGATAAAGTCTGCCGGGCAGCCTGCCGGGACGAGCGAGGCCACCGGGGAAGGTACAGAGTCGAGCGAGCCCGCCGAGCAGGGCGCCGAATCGAGCGATTCCGCCGAAGACTCGGGCGGGTCTCTGAACCTTGGTTCCTCTTCATCCTCGGAAAGTTCACCGCCACCGGCAAGCCCTCCGGCTCCAGCGAGGAGGCGCCTCCGCAAAGTGGCGTTGCGTCCGGCGGGCCAGCAGCCGCAGCGCCGCCCGGCGCGCGCCACCACGACGAGCAAAACCGCCAAGGGAGCACCCCGCGCTTCAACAGTGGTCGGAGGAGGGAGATCTTCCCGCGCCGGCTCTACCGTTCCTGCCGCCCCTCGTGCCTCGGCGACAACTGGGGCGGGGTCCTCTCAGACCACCGTCCCTGCTCCCGCCAAGCGGCCAAGGGCGCCTACTCCTCCAGCTCCTCGCGCCGGGACGCGCGAGGCGGATTTTGACTTCTCCGTGCTCAGCTCCGACGAGGAGGAGGAAGAGTAAGCACCGTTAACTCTTGTTTCCTTCGATTTGCTCTTGTCTTGAATCCTCTTTGCCTGATTCTGATCTTGTTTTTGCTTCCAGGACCCTAGCCCAGAGGGCGGCGAAGAGGGCTAAGATCCCGGTGGTCGACCTTGAGGACGAGCCCGTCGCAGCAGCAGGGGATGCGCCCGCGACAGGGTTGCCGGACCAGCCGGCTGCTCCGCAGAGCAGCCCTCAGCGCAGCCCCCAGTGCATCCCCCAGCGTAAGTCTTCTGTTCGCTTCTTCGCTTGTCGGGAACGCGCATGCTTCTTGTTAATCTTTTTGCTTGTTTGTTGACTTGTACAGAAGCAGAGCCGCAGCCCCAGGAGCGCCACGAGACTGCTCCCGACGAGCTGCACGCCCCGACCTCTCCGCCAAGGAGGAGCTCCCCGGAGAGGGAGGGTACTCCGCCAAGGGCAAGCACCCCGCCAAGGGAAGGCACCAGCGGCCCTCCGCCGGCGAGAGCTACCACCACGCCGCCGAGGGAGGAGTCCCCGGCGAGGAACCCCGTTGAAGAAGAGGCCCGCGCAGGTAACCATTGTGGTTTTCTTCTCTTGGATTTCTCTTTTTTGGATATTTGCTTGACAATTGTTTTCTTCTTTCTTCTTCTTTTCTTGTCTTCAGACTCGTCCGCTCCAGAGCCTATGGAGACGGAGGCCGCCACCGAGGAGGCCGCGCACGGTAACGCTGGTGACGCCGCGGCCACCGAAGAGGCGATCGGTGCTGACGAGCCTGCCGTCGAAGAGGCGGCCAGGGATGCTGACGCGGCAGCGGAGGAGGGGACCGGCGGTCGCACTGACGGCCCTGAGGCCGCAGGAGCGTTCGACGCTGCACCGACCGCCGACCCTGCTGCTGCCGCGGACAGAACTGGCGCCTACTTGGAAGCTGGAAACGGGGTCTTCATTCAAATCCTGTGGGCATCTACGTCAAGGGCGCCCACGGAGGGAGAGGTCTTCGATGGGGAAGTCCATGCCTCCGCCGGGCTGAAGTTTGTCGACGCGCCCGGCGGCAGTAGCGAGCCCGAGGAGGAGCGACTTGTCAGGACCCCGATCCTAAGTCACACCGATCTAGCTGTAACACGTCATATCACTTTGCGGCCTCACGCACGGTAACCCCACGGGTGCCACCTTACCTGGCCCGGGACCGTTTGCGCATTTTGGCACACGTATATGACAGTGTCGCTAGCATCCATATGACAGAGAACCCGGGCCGACATGGCTAGTTATAAACCAAACGAGGCACTAAGTTACAGAGACAGGCATCCATGACCCAGCAACGAACGTGTCGGTCATCAACGTATGAACCCAAGTCGTAGCAAGCTACATGGACTTAAAGGAACAACGCGTGACATTTCCCCTAAGGGACAGACATAGGAACGAAGAAGGACACATGCCGGCCAGCCTACGTGTTCCGAGCAGTAGCAAGCTACCAAGGCTCATTGGAGACACTAGGAGGCATTTCCCTGTAAGATAGGCTACCAAAGGAAAACAACTAGGTGTCGGATCCCACACATACCAAGCATTTCAATCATACACGCAATATGCTCAATATGTGCAAATACAACATTGCATCACACCAGAACTCTATGACTCAAAGTACTTTATTTAAAAGGCTCCAAGAGCCATACATAACATATCCATACAGGTAGGGGTCACATGACCCAACACTCAAGTCATACAGTCATACAAGCACAAGCGGAAGCTACATGTCTGAGTACAGACAACTTAGAAAATAAAACAGGCTTGGTGTAGCCTGACTATCTACAAGGCCCTTCACAAGCTCCAGATCTCCGTCTAGGTGTCAAGCTACTCGTCGACGTCAACGTCTATGTAGAACCCATCAGCAGGGGCAGGGTTCTCCTCTGGAACAGTTATTAAGCAAACATGAGTACAAAGGTACTCAGCAAGTCTTACCACAGAACCTATCATACATGCAACATTATCAAGGGGGGTAGTGGAGTTCATAGCAGAATGCCAGCTTTGACCTTGGCTATCCTATACTACAACTCTCAACAGATTGCAAGATGTTATTACGAACACGAGTCCACTACTCACCACATCAATACACTACCGAGGATCCTCTTCCGTCATCGTACGAAAGGGCCATCAACGGCACTCACGCTTATCTTGACGCTTTTAGTAGTATCCATCAACTTGTCTATGAACTGTAAGAGCAACCAAGTAGTCCGTACCGCGAACAACGGCTATTCGAATAGATTGATAACCCTGCAGGGGTGTACTTCTTCACACATGTTTTCACCACTTAGTGTCTGCACACGACATGTGCTCGGCAGACTTCAAGCGAAAGCCGACGTGGGTGTAGACCACGACCTAACCAACCACTCAAGTCTCTCGTCCAGGTTTATCGCCTATTTGGGTTCCATCCGTGGGGAGATCCGGCCGGGGTGTCGCTCACGGCCCCAAACGATGTGTACAGGGTTCCCGAGTCACCAAACGGGCAACCGGTGCACCGTGCCACGTACCTGTCGCATCACAGCCCACCCCGAGGGTCAGCGCTGTGCACGACCTCCAGTAAACTATAAACACCAGAAACTAGTTGCAACTCCTGGACAGAGTACAAGGGCAATCAATAAGTCGAGCGGGGTCATATTTCGGGGCCCGATGTGTGGTAGTAACTGTAACTTGGGTCACACACACATATCTCGGGTCCTATGGACGATTCCAATGAAACAACCCACCATGTACTCCTACATGGCCTTTCATCGATACCTTTACCAAGCGTATTCCACACTTCCTTCTCTTTATCGATATGATCATTTCACTCTGATCCATCACCCAGATGAACCAGACCAGACACAACTCTAAGCATAGCAGGCAACATAAGCAAATAGCATGGTGGATCACACATCACATGGCTCAATCAACTCCTACACATGCTAGTGGGTTTCAACTATTTACTGTGGCAATGACAGGTCATGCAAGGGATAGGGTTCAACTACCGCAGCAAGTAGCAGTTCACACGCTGTTTCCTTAATGCAGTAAAAGAGAGCAGGAGCGAGAAGATTGGGTTTGTATCGGAATGATCAATGATTGCTTGCCTGACAAAGTAGTTGTTGGGTACTGCTCTTCAACTGGATACGCAGCAGTATCCTCGGGAGCAGGACCTAACACAGAGAATACTGGCGATACAATCATTAACAAACAAATGCAACAATATGATGCATGCTCATGACATGGCAAGATGCATGTGTGTTGGCTAATGCAACTAAAACCATAAGGGTTTGAACCTATTTGAATCAAAGATTCAAATTGGAGTTCAAACTATTATTTAAATAAGTGCATTATCATGTTTTTGATGTATACAGCAAGTTAACTTGTTCAAACATGCATGAAACCAGTGCCACTAGAAAGATTGGATTTTTCTGATCATTTTTCATATATAAATCTTTTCCATCTGAGCTATGGTTGATTTTATATGATTTTTAGAAGTTTTGGGTATTTTCTGGAATTTCCTGAATTATTTTTAAATCTAAAAATCCCAGAAAAACCTTTACTGCGTCAGCATGACATCATGCTGACGTCAGTCAGTCAACAGGGCCAGTCCAATCAAACCTGACCAGTGGGACCCACTGGTTAGTGTCACATTTAATTAACTAAGTTAATTAGAGTTAAACTAAAACTAATTAGCTGTCAGTGGGGCCTGGGCCCACGGGTCAGTGACTAAACTAATTAACTAATTAAATTAACAGAAACTTAATTAAACTAACTAATTAGCCAAAGGTGGCCCACACGTCAGTGACCCAGGGGTGGTCAACCCCCTGGTCAAACAGGTCAAACCCGCCGGCGACGTGACGCCGGCGAGGCCAAGTGCGGCGGCGTGCTTCGGAAATCGTCTACGGGGCACGGCTCGAGCTGCGGCTAGGCGCGTTGGAAAGCTCTTGTCATGGCGCGTCGAATGGTGGTGGTCGCCGGACCTGGGGTGGCCGGAGACGACGGCAACAAGCTCGACGGCGGCGACCGGCGTCGGGCGTGTGTGGAGATGCAGCTGCAGGGGCCTAGGCGATGCGTGCGTAGCACCTTTCGCATCTACGCACTGCGGTGAGTGTGATGGACGGGTGCCAGTGACCAAATGGTCACCGGAGCATCACCGGCGGCGAGCACGGCGGCGGTGCGTGCAGGTGAGCTTCGTGCGGTGCGTTCCAGGGCAGAAGAGAGCCAACGGAGAGGGGGAGGACGAAGCTGGGCTCACAGGGGTTGCAGCAGGCGCCGGAGAGAGCTCGGGAGTGGTCGGAGCTGAGCGGGACGGCGAGGGGGATCTCCGCGGCCGGAGTTGGGGAAAAAGAGGTCGGGGGCGTCTCCAGGGCGGGCGAGCGCTCGGGGCTCGGCCTGTTCGAAGCAGTCGAGGACGGCGGAGACGACGGACACCAAGGCGGGGCTCAGGGACGACGGTGGGCGCGGCTTCTACGACGGTGCGAGCACGACGGCGTCGGCCATGGCGCGGGGAGAGCGAGGGAGAGGAGCTGGGGAGAGAGGGAGGTGTCTGCGAGGTCGGGGGCGACGTGTGTGACCGAACCAGGCTTCCAGGGCGGCGAGGGGAGGAAGCAGGGCGGCGGGCAGCTGCGTGGCGCGCGGCGCGGTCACCGTCGAGCACCTGCCTGCCTGCCTGGCCGAGCCAAGCAGCTCGCTGGAGCGGCAGCTGGGCTGGGCCGGCAGGTGGGCCGGGTGGGGCGCCAGGTAAGTTTCTTCTCTCTCTCTTTTTCCTATTTTCTTTTCTGTTTCATTTCTTTTGCAGCTTTGTTCAATTAATAAAAATGCCAAAACATTTTTATAACTCATGAAACTTGTCATACCCACTGTATATAATATGAACAGTAGGAAACATTATAGTTCATGATTATTTGAGCATTTAAAATATTTTAAAGTATTTAAATGCCCAAATACAAATACCATATGATTTAATCCAAACCCCTTGAGTGTCCTAGAAAAATGTGCACCACTTTTGGCAGAGGTTTAAGACCAAGGCAGAAATGATGAACATTTTTGAAGGGCATTTTGGGTACATTGGAAAATATTTTAGCAAACCCTAGTTGTTAGGAGAGGGGTGCTGGGGTTTCTGTCATTCCCATTTCAAATTTCTTTGAAAAGTAAACATGATGCACACACCAACTAACCCTAATGCAAGTGCTAACTAGGGGTGTGACAACTCACCCCCATTTAAAAGAATCGCGTCCCGAGATTTGGGTTCCTCCGGAAAGAGGGTGGAGTACTTAAGTCGAAGACGATCCTCCCTTTCCCAAGTAGCTTCACTCTCGGAATGATGTGACCATTGAGCCTTGAGAAATTTGATATTGTGGCGTCGAGTGGTGCGCTCGGTTTGATCAAGAATACGAACAGGGTATTCTCGATATGTGAGATTGTCCTGGAGATCAAGCGTTTCGTGGTCCACTCCGCGGATAGGATCCGAGAAGCAACGCCTGAGTTGAGAAACGTGGAAAACATCATGCACTCTGGAGAGGTGCGGAGGTAGTTCCAGTTGGTAGGCAACTTCTCCTCGTTTGGCAAGAATGCGAAAAGGACGGATGAAACGAGGGGCCAATTTTCCTTTGATACCGAAGCGATGGGTTCCCTTAAGAGGAGTAACCCGAAGGTATGCCTTATCGCCGACTTCAAAAGTCACAGCCTTATGATGACTATCATATTGGCTCTTCTCGCGGGACTGGGCTGTTTTCAATCTCTCACGAACGATGCGAACTTGTTCCTCTGCTTCCTGGATCATATCCGGGCCAAAGAATTGTCTTTCCCTGGTCTCTGACCAGTTAAGAGGTGTTCGACACCTTCGTCCATGTAGAACTTCGAAGGGAGCTTTGCCCAAGCTGGCTTGATAACTATTGTTATAAGCGAATTCGGCAAATGGAAGACATTTTTCCCATTCCATACCGAAAGAAATGACAGAGGCTCGAAGCATGTCTTCCAGAATTTGATTGACTCATTCCACTTGACCACTTGACTGGGGATGGAAGGCGGTACTGAAGGAGAGATGAGTTCCCATAGCATTCTGGAAACTTTCCCAAAATCGTGAAGTGAAAAGACTTCCACGGTCTGAGTTAATCTCCAACGGCACACCATGAAGTGATACTATTCGAGAGACATATAAGTCTGCTAGCTGGCTAGCGGTAATACTCTCGCGAACAGGCAGGAAATGAGCTAATTTAGAGAGGCGGTCGATAACGACGAAGATAGCATTATTCCCTTTCCTGGTCCTGGGAAAACCGGTAATGAAGTCCATACCGACTTTGTCCCATTTCCATTCAGGAATAGCTAAAGGTTGAAGGGTGCCAGCAAGCCGTTGATGCTCTACTTTGACTCGACGACAAACGTCGCAGTTAGCAATGAATTGAGCGATTTCTCTCTTCATCCTAGTCCACCAGAATCTCTGGCGTAGATCCTGATACATTTTGGTACTACCGGGATGAATCGTGAGAGGAGATTCATGAGCCTCCTTAAGGATTAACTGCCGTAGATGGTGGTTCTTGGGAACCACTACACGGTTCTCAAAGAAAACAACACCTCGATCATCCGTAGAGAAACTTTTAGCGAGTCCGCTAGCAATGTTCTCTTGGAGTCGGGATATACCTTTATCACGCTTCTGGGCAGCTATAACTTGATCCATAAGGGTAGGTTTCACCACCAAGGTGGAAAGGAATCCTCGAGGAACAATGTGAAGGTTAAGCTTACGGAATTCCTCGTGGAGAAGTGGTTGACTTTGTTGTAACATTAAATTGTTACAATATGACTTACGACTTTGTGCATCAGCCATGACATTGGCGTTTCCAGGAGTGTAAGTGATTCCTAAGTCATAGTCTATGAGCAACTCAACCCAACGTCTTTGCCTGAGATTTAGATCCGGTTGGGTGAAGATATACTTCAAACTTTGGTGATCAGTGAAGATTTCACAGCGATTACCAAGGAGGTAATGTCGCCATGTTTTGAGTGCATGAACTACAGCTGCGAGCTCTAGATCATGAGTAGGATAGTTATCCTCGTGTGGACGCAACTGTCGAGATGCGTATGCAATCACTTGACGATCTTGCATGAGTATGCAACCTAGCCCTTGTCGCGAGGCGTCGCAGTAGATTATAAAATCCTTGGAAAAATCTGGTGGTACCAGTACAGGTGCAGATGTCAGGCGTCTTTTCAGTTCCTGAAAACTGGACTCGCACTGTGGGGTCCACTCAAACTTTTTATCTTTCTTGAGGAGTTCGGTTAGAGGTTTAGCAACCTTGGAGAAATTCTCGACGAAACGTCGGCAATATCTCGTTAAGCCAAGAAAACTCCTAACTTGCTTGACCGATTCAGGGGGAGTCCAATCAAGTACGGCTTGAACTCGCTCGGGATTGACAGCAATACCCTTGCCAGAGATCACATGACCTAGATAGGTTACTTCTGGCAACCAAAATTCACATTTAGAGAATTTGGCATAAAGGCGGTGCTCTCGAAGTTTCGTCAATACCAGCCTTAAATGCTCGGCATGATCTTCCTTGTTCTTGGAATAGATGAGTATATCATCGAGGTATACCACGACGAATTTATCCAAATAATCCATGAATATAGAATTCATTAACCGAGAAAAGGTAGCTGGGGCATTGGTTAATCCGAAGGACATAACAGTGTACTCATATTGGCCATAACGAGTAACAAAAGCCGTTTTAGGAATGTCCCCGTTCTTGATTTTGATTTGATGGTAGCCCAACCTCAAATCCATCTTAGAGAAGACTGAGGATCCAGCGAGCCGGTCATACAGGTCGTTGATCCTGGGGAGCGGATACTTATTCTTTATGGTGACCAGATTGACAGGTCGGTAATCTACAACCATCTGCTCCGTTCCATCCTTCTTCTTAACGAAGAGGACGGGGCAAGCCTAAGGGGAAGAACTAGGACGGATGAAACCCTTTTGCAAGGACTCATCGAGTTGTTTCTTTAGCTCAGCTAATTCTAGTGGTGCCATCTTATAAGGTCTCCTAGAGATTGGGACAGTTCCAGGGTTAAGATCTATCACGAACTCGACATCTCTGTCAGGTGGAATTCCTGGCAGTTCTTCTGGAAAAACATCCGGGAAGTCACGGACTACCGGGATATCTTCGAGTTCTGGTAGAGGGCTGGCATTAAGAGAGTAGAGCTGTCGCTCAGCCATTCGAGTCAAGACATTGTCTATCTTGCCGGATGGATGTGTAAGTTGAACGGTCCTAGTAAAGCAATCAATCTTGGCGTAATGAGTTGTCATCCAATCCATACCCAAAATGATGTTTATGTCCGAGGACTTGAGAGCGATTAAAGATGCTAGGAAAACAAGTCTATCGAGAAGGATTTCATTTCCATGGCTTACCCTAGAGGTTTGCCACTTTGAACCAGGAGTTTGAATAACCATGGAAGTAGGCATGTCACAAAAAGTCATGTTGCGCAATCGAGCATAGCTCTCAGATATGAACAAATGGGATGCTCCAGTATCGAAAAGAACAGATGCCGGATGGCAGTTGACGAGAAGCGTACCAAGGACGACGTTAGGATCCTCATGAGCTTCCTCAGCAGAGACATAGTTGACACGATCACGTGCAGTGGGGATTGGCTTGACATAATTAACCTTGCCGGTTGGCTTACCACGGCCAACGGTTTTTCCTGGCTGGTTCTGGGGACAATCACGCATGTAGTGTCCTGGTTCTTCACACTTGAAACATGTCACAGTGGTGGTGCGTGGAGCAAAGTTGGAAGGTGGTCCTCCATAGGTCTTAGCAGGTGCAAACTGTTGAGTTGGGCGAGGCGCCTCATAGGATGGCCTCGGTGTGTACTTTGGTGGCAGAGCAGTGTTAGGAACCCACACACGGCGCTTGTGAGAGCCAGAGCCGGATGAGGAACCAAAGTCTCGAGTATGCTTGCGGGTGGTCTCGAAGTCGGTCTGGCCTGTTTCAGCACTGATAGCCTTGTTAACCAACTTCTGGAAGGAAGTGCACTCGTGCAGACGTAGATCTTGGCGGAGTTCAGGGCTGAGTCCCTTGCGGAACCTCGCCTGCTTCTTGGCATCGGTGGATACTTCCTCAGGTGCATAGGGTGCCAGGTTACCAAACTCGCAACTATAGCCATCCACAGTTAAACGGCCCTGGGTGAAATTGCAGAATTCCTCCCGCTTGCGATCCATGAGAACTTCCGGAATGTGGTGTTCACGGAATGCATCACTGAACTCAACCCAGGTAGTGACTTGGCCAGCAGGACGCATAGCTTCAAAGTTTTCCCACCAAAGACTGGCAGGGCCCTCAAGATGGTAGGCGGCGTAGATAACCTTGTCAGCTTCGGCCACACGGGCAGAGTGTAGCTTGTAGGTGAAACTACGTAGCCAGTCATCAGCATCCAGAGGTTCGGTGGAGTGATGGAACTTCGGTGGACACATCTTGATAAAATCATTGATTGACACCACGTCATTCCTCTGACGGAACCCAGTGTTCTGCTTTATGCGTTCCAGCAGACGGTTGGTCTCTCTCTTGTTCCGTTCTGCTTCGAGCATAACTTCCGCCAAGGAGGGTGGCTGGGGCAGATTCCCATCTCTAGCCCCACTAGCCTCACCCTGCTCCTGAGCAGCAGGAGTGTTGCGAGTGTTGACCATCCTAGGAAAACAAAACAACGGATTAGACAAGGATGGCAAAAATTTGACATAGAAGTGCAGAATGTAATGGATGACACGGAATGCAAAGATGTTCATCCGTACGACATGGTAATATAGGAACTGCTATATATACACCAGTGGTCATACACACCATACAAAGTTTAGTACAAACCAAGGCTAAAGTACAACTGCGGTGAAAGACGATACATCCCATCAGAGGCATTCCAAGGTCCTATACATTATTTAACTACACCTCCGGAACTCAGTACACACTAAGTCATATTCCACAAGACGCGCAGGACTGTGGAAATACAACTACTACAACCACGGCCTAGCTCAGACATTCGCGTAGTAATCCTCGTAAAGATTACCACCGTAGCCTAGAAGTGGAACAGACGGATCTTGGAACTCGCGAGCACTCGAAGGCTGTGGACCATAGGGGCGTGGGTGTGGCCTCGGTCCCGATGCTGGTGGTAACCGACGCCCACGTGGAGGTGTAATACCCCCAACGTCACGCCAATCCATGCGATCAGGCAGACGAGTCCGCACGGGGTACAAATCCCGCATGTCCAGATATCCGGCGTGCACAGCAGGTGCAAGCCGTGTAAAAGTAGTCCAATGAGCGGCTCGAGTGTTATACAGCTCCATTCGGAGGGCACGGACCTCACGGTCCCTATCCTCCAACATCTGAACAGTAGTCTGAAGCAGTGGCTCTTCATGAGCAGCATCAGTATACAGACCAGTGTAGTAGCCTTCCTCTCCGGGAAGTGAGGCTGGCATGTAACAGAACTCAGTGTTCAGCAACAGGGCATGCCTAGCACGGAGAATGGTCATCATCGAATAAGCGGCATCCTGCACTGCCATCTCGATGGTAATCTCGAGTCCATAAGACCAATGGATGGGATCGTTAGCTCCGGGATATGAGGGGTATATCCGGACTGTGCAGAAATACTGACCCTGATTGAAATCCCGGTACTGTTCCTCCACGGTGTATTCAGGATACCAGCGATAACCGGTCTCGGTCAGCACACGGACTAGCATGGCCGTGTGACCGGGCACATTAATGCACCGAGTCAAACGAACCACTTGGTGAGGGATGCGGCCAGACATCTGAAACACGATATAATGCAAGGCATTAGTGTTTCTGGAAGAAATCGGGCAGCATAACAACTGTAAATGCTCAAACAGAGATTTGAGACATCATACAAATGATAGCATAGCCACTCAACAATCCATATCAAGGTTCCGGTCCAACAATCATCATACTAAAAGGATAGAAACTGAACTGAGGCTTGAAACCAACAATCCTAAGAGTCTACGGATTAGTAACACGTGAACCTAGTAAGGATAAGAGGCCTAGTCCTAAATCCCCGTATAAAGAATAGACTGACTCTGATCAGAAGGGCATAAGGTAAAGGAGTAAAAAGAGCCTTACGTTCCCTTCCACAATCAATTCCCCTACATATAACTAAGAATTTTTCTAGACTCAACATCGACCAGTTTGGCTTGAGAAACCTACAGGCAGTCCAGCTCTGATGCCAACGCTGTCAGGACCCCGATCCTAAGTCACACTGATCTAGCTGTAACACGTCATATCACTTTGCGGCCTCACGCACGGTAACTCCACGGGTGCCACCTTACCTGGCCCGGGACCGTTTGCGCATTTTGGCACACGTATATGACAGTGTCGCTAGCATCCATATGACAGAGAACCCGGGCCGACATGGCTAGTTATAAACCAAAAGTGGCACTAAGTTACAGAGACAGGCATCCATGACCCAGCAACGAACGTGTCGGTCATCAACGTATGAACCCAAGTCATAGCAAGCTACATGGACTTAAAGGAACAACGCGTGACATTTCCCCTAAGGGACAGACACAGGAACAAAGAAGGACACATGCCGGCCAGCCTACGTGTTCCGAGCAGTTTCAAGCTACCAAGGCTCATTGGAGACACTAGGAGGCATTTCCCTGTAAGATAGGCTACCAAAGGAAAACAACTAGGTGTCAGATCCCACACATACCAAGCATTTCAATCATACACGCAATATGCTCAATATGTGCAAATACAACATTGCATCACAACAGAACTCTATGACTCAAAGTACTTTATTTAAAAGGCTCCAAGAGCCATACATAACATATCCATATAGGTAGGGGTCACATGACCCAACACTCAAGTCATACAGTCATACAAGCACAAGCGGAAGCTACATGTCTGAGTACAGACAACTTAGAAAATAAAACAGGCTTGGTATAGCCTGACTATCTACAAGGCCCTTCACAAGCTCCAGATCTCCGTCTGGGTGTCAAGCTACTCGTCGACGTCAACGTCTATGTAGAACCCATCAGCAGGGGCAGGGTTCTCCTCTGCAACAGTTATTAAGCAAACATGAGTACAAAGGTACTCAGCAAGTCTTACCACAGAACCTATCATACATGCAACATTATCAAGGGGGGGTAGTGGAGTTCATAGCAGAATGCCAGCTTTGACCTTGGCTATCCTATACTACAACTCTCAACAGATTGCAAGATGTTATTACGAACACGAGTCCACTACTCACCACATCAATACACTACCGAGGATCGTCTTCCGTCATCCTACGGAAGGGCCATCCACGGCACTCACGCTTATCTTGAGGCTTTTAGTAGTATCCATCAACTTGTCTATGAACTGTAAGAGCAACCAAGTAGTCCGTACCGCGAACAACGGCTATTCGAATAGATTGATAACCCTACAGGGGTGTACTTCTTCACACATGTTTTCACCACTTAGCGTCTGCACACGACATGTGCTCGGCAGACTTCAAGTGAAAGCCGACGTGGGTGTAGACCACGACCTAACCAACCACTCAAGTCTCTCGTCCAGGTTTATCGCCTATTTGGGTTCCATCCGTGGGGAGATCCGGCCGGGGTGTCGCTCACGGCCCCAAACGATGTGTACAGGGTTCCCGAGTCACCAAACGGGCAACCGGTGCACCGTGCCACGTACCTGTCGCATCACATCCCACCCCGAGGGTCAGCGCTGTGCACGACCTCCAGTAAACTATAAACACCAGAAACTAGTTGCAACTCCCGGACAGAGTACAAGGGCAGTCAATAAGTCGAGCGTGGTCATATTTCGGGGCCCGATGTGTGGTAGTAACTGTAACTTGGGTCACACACACAGATCTTGGGTCCTATGGACGATTCCAATGAAACAACCCACCACGTACTCCTACATGGCCTTTCATCGATACCTTTACCAAGCGTATTCCACACTTCCTTCTCTTTATCGATATGATCATTTCACTCTGATCCATCACCCAGATGAACCAGACCAGACACAACTCTAAGCAGAGCAGGCAACATAAGCAAATAGCATGGTGGATCACACATCACATGGCTCAATCAACTCCTACACATGCTAGTGGGTTTCAACTATTTAATGTGGCAATGACAGGTCATGCAAGGGATAGGGTTCAACTACCGCAGCAAGTAGCAGTTGACACGTTGTTGCCTTAATGCAGTAAAAGAGAGCAGGAGCGAGAAGATTGGGTTTGTATCGGAGTGATCAATGATTGCTTGCCTGACAAAGTAGTTGTTGGGTACTGCTCTTCAACTGGATACGCAGCAGTATCCTCGGGAGCAGGACCTAACACAGAGAATACCGGCGATACAATCATTAACAAACAAATGCAACAATATGATGCATGCTCATGACATGGCAAGATGCATGTGTGTTGGCTAATGCAACTAAAACCAGAAGGGTTTGAACCTATTTGAATCAAAGATTCAAATTGGAGTTCAAACTATTATTTAAATAAGTGCATTATCATGTTTTTGATGTATACAGCAAGTTAACTTGTTCAAACATGCATGAAACCAGTGCCATTAGAAAGATTGGATTTTTCTGATCATTTTTCATATATAAATCTTTTCCATCTGAGCTATGGTTGATTTTATATGATTTTTAGAAGTTTTGGGTATTTTCTGGAATTTCCTGAATTATTTTTAAATCTAAAAATCCCAGAAAAACCTTTACTGCATCAGCATGACATCATGCTGACGTCAGTCAGTCAACAGGGCCAGTCCAAGTCAAACCTGACCAGTGGGACCCACTGGTCAGTGTCACAGCTAATTAACTAAGTTAATTAGAGTTAAACTAAAACTAATTAGCTGTCAGTGGGGCATGGGCCCACGGGTCAGTGACTAAACTAATTAACTAATTAAATTAACAGAAACTTAATTAAACTAACTAATTAGCCAAAGGTGGCCCACACGTCAGTGACCTAGGGGTGGTCAACCCCCTGGTCAAACAGGTCAAACCCGCCGGCGACGTGACGCCGGCGAGGCCAAGTGCGGCGGCGTGCTTCGGAAATCGTCTACGGGGCACGGCTCGAGCTGCGGCTAGGCGCGTTGGAAAGCTCTTGTCATGGCGCGTCGAATGGTGGTGGTCGCCGGACCTGGGGTGGCCGGAGACGACGGCAACAAGCTCGACGGCGGCGACCGGCGTCGGGCGTGTGTGGAGATGCGGCTGCAGGGGCCTAGGCGATGCGTGCGTAGCACCTTTCGCATCTACGCACTGCGGTGAGTGTGATGGACGGGTGCCAGTGACCAAATGGTCACCGGAGCATCACCGGCGGCGAGCACGGCGGCGGTGCCTGCAGGTGAGCTTCGTGCGGTGCGTTCCAAGGCAGAAGAGAGCCAACGGAGAGGGGGACGACGAAGCTAGGCTCACAGGGGTTGCAGCAGGCGCCGGAGAGAGCTCGGGGGTGGTCGGAGCTGAGCGGGACGGCGAGGGGGATCTCCGCGGCCGGAGTTGTGGAAGAAGAGGTCGGGGGCGTCTCCAGGGCGGGCGAGCGCTCGGGGCTCGACCTGTTCGAAGCAGTCGAGGACGGCGGAGACGACGGACACCAAGGCGGGGCTCAGGGACGACGGTGGGCGCGGCTTCTACGACGGTGCGAGCACGACGACGTCAGCCATGGCGCGGGGAGAGCGAGGGAGAGGAGCTGGGGAGAGAGGGAGGTGTCTGCGAGGTCGGGGGCGACGTGTGTGACCGAACCAGGCTTCCAAGGCGGCGAGGGGAGGAAGCAGGGCGGCGGGCAGCTGCGTGGCGCGCGGCGCGGTCGCCTTCGAGCACCTGCCTGCCTGCCTGGCCGAGCCAAGCAGCTCGCTGGAGCGGCAGCTGGGCTGGGCCGGCAGGTGGGCCGGGTGGGGCGCCAGGTAAGTTTCTTCTCTCTCTCTCTATCTTTTTCCTATTTTCTTTTCTATTTCATTTCTTTTGCAGCTTTGTTCAATTAATAAAAATGCCAAAACATTTATATAACTCATGAAACTTGTCATACCCACTGTATATAATATGAACAGTAGGAAACATTATAGTTCATGATTATTTGAGCATTTATAATATTTTAAAGTATTTAAATGCCCAAATAGAAATACCATATGATTTAATCCAAAGCCCTTGAGTGTCCTAGAAAAATGTGCACCACTTTTGGCAGAGGTTTAAGACCAAGGCAGAAATGATGAACATTTTTGAAGGGCATTTTGGGTACATTGGAAAATATTTTAGCAAACCCTAGTTGTTAGGAGAGGGGTGCTGGGGTTTCTGTCATTCCCATTTCAAATTTCTTTGAAAAGTAAACATGATGCACACACCAACTAACCCTAATGCAAGTGCTAACTAGGGGTGTGACACGACTCCTGCGGAGGCTCCTGGCCCTGTACCGCGCCAGGCAGGCCAAGCCGGAGTCCCGAGAGGCTCTGGCCGCCAAGGCGGGCTTCGACTTGGAGAAACGCGCCGAAGAGCTCTGGGCCGCCAACCAGGCGGCCCTCGGGTCCTTGGCGGAGGAGTGGGAGGAACTCGCCGAGGCGCATCAGGCGTTCATCCTTGAAAAGGCCGAAGCAGAAGAGCAGCAACGGCTCGCCGCCGAAGAGCTGTCCCGACGGGAAGGAGAGCTAATGCAGCGGAAGGTCGAACTCGACAGCCACGAGGACGACCTTGCCGCGCGCAAACAGTCACTTGGCGGAGCTCTGCAGGAAGCGCGGGACGCCGCTGCAGCAGCAGAGACCGCCAAGAGAGACTTGGAGGCGAGGGTGGCGCAGCTAGAGATCCACCTGAAGACGAGCGAGGAGAAGGTTGCTGCGCTCACGTCGGAGAGGGAGAAGGACGCTCACAGCCACTCAGAGCTGCAGGTCCGTCTCTCCGACAAGGGCAAGGAGCTCGCCATCGCCAATGATTCTATTGCAGACTTGGAGCTGAAGTTGTCCACCCTCACCGCGTCACTTGACAGCGCCAGAAATCGGGAGACGAAGCTGAAGGAGGACCTCAGGGCTGAGAGGGCACTGCTGGACAGCGCCGCCCTCACCCAAAACAACTTCAGGCAGACGGTGGAGCAGTGGACCGAGGGGCTTGTCGCCGCCGCCGCTGACATCGACAGGGAGTTAGCGGGGCTGGGGACGGAGCACCTCGGGTACTCCCCCGACGAGAACCTCCCTCACAGCGCCAAGTTGAGCTTGTTCTTCAGGGGAGTGGCGCCGGCCCTCGAGCAGCTCCGGGAGGGGATCCCCACGCAGCTGGCGAACAAGGCGCGCAGGCTCTGCGCAAGAGTCGTGGAGAGGGTGCTGACGAAGATAGTCTACCGCAACCCAGGACTCAACCTCGAGAACGTCCTCCGGACCTTGCCGCCCGACGCCGACCAGGAGGCGCTCAAGGCCCTTGTCGCTCCCATCGTGGCCAAGGTGGGCAAAATCAGGAGAGTTGATGGCGACCGCGTAGACTAGGCTGTTTTCTTTCCGCTTCCCTTGTCGCTGCCAACCATGTTATGGACAAAAATCTATTAGTGCTGCGACAAGTTGATTTTGTAATATAACTCTATTTTGGGTAGTTAACACAGTGTTATTTCCTTTACTTGACTTCTTTGCTTTGTATGCTTTTACCCTACGCTTTTAGGGAACTTGCCGGCAAAGGGACCCTTGCCGCGAGCGCTGAGTGCGGAACTTCAGTAGCCTGCTGGCAATGCCGCTACCGGCAAGAAACCTTGTCGCAGCTAGTCGCAGCACACCTAGGTTGTTGAGCGAAATCGAAAACGAAGTAAGGGCGCGACACTTGTTGCTGCACACTTAAGCCGTTGAGCATGCTCGAAACAAAGTAAGGGCGCGGCTAGCTACGAGTAGGTTCCTCCGCGCACAGGTTTTCCATACAAAGTGTGGTCGTTCAAGGAAGATAACTTTAAAATTTAAAAATTTGAATGCTCAAACTTTGGCAACTTAGCTTTTGTGTTGTTTGCTTCCCGGCAAGGCGAGGCTTTCTTGAACGGCACTTAGTCCATACCACTGTCTCCTTCCCCCCCGGCAAACTTGTGCGCGAGGAAAAATTTCTTTCT
This sequence comes from Secale cereale, assembly GCA_902687465.1. NCBI lineage: Eukaryota > Viridiplantae > Streptophyta > Magnoliopsida > Poales > Poaceae > Secale > Secale cereale. The sequence goes on along the minus strand of LR738710.1, from coordinate 336,958,917 downwards.
GCTTCAGAGAAAAAGAAAAAGGGAGAAAACATAGATATGGAGTCTTGCGGCTCGTTATTGCTTACCGGGGGTGTGTGCTGCACGAGGTGTCATATAATACATGCAAGAAAAAGGAAAATGCATGAAACGACAAGTTGTGTGGGGCACAAAAGTTTTACTGATGCACGGGGTCTGCGCACGGCTTTGTACAAAGGTTTACATGCAACAGCGGCAAGACTTGTACAAAAGGTGGTTACCGGAGCGGATCACGGCCACCGCGCCTTATGGGTGAAACTTGCGAAGGTGCTCAATATTCCAGGAGTTGCTCACCGGTAAGCCCTCTTCTGTCTCAAGGCGGACAGCGCCGGGCCTTGTGACTTGCCTCACCCGATAAGGGCCTTCCCACTTCGGCGTCAACTTGTTGGAATTCTTGGCGGACTGAACGCGCCGAAGAACAAGGTCGCCTTCCTCGAAACTTCTGGCTTTAACTTTGCAGCTATGGTAGCGGCGCAAAGCTTGCTAGTATCGAGCAGCTCGTACAGCAGCCTGAAGACGGTCCTCCTCAAGGGGCAGTGCGTCGTCTTGCCGCAGCTGCTCTTGCTCGAGCTCATCGTAAGCGAGCACTCGAGGCGACCCCTATACGAGTTCCGTGGGGAGAACTGCCTCTGCTCCATAGACAAGAGCAAAGGGTGTCTGTCCAGTGGCTCGATTTGGTGTCGTTCTGATTGACCAAAGAGCCGCCGGCAACTCTTCAATCCAGTTTCTTCCGCATTTGTGTAGTCTGTCGAAAGTTCTTGTCTTGAGCCCGCGCAGCACTTCAGCGTTTGCCCTCTCCACTTGACCGTTGCTCCTCGGGTGAGCAATAGAAGCGAAGCAGACCTTGGCGCCAAGGTCTTGGACGTATTGCATGAAGGTGCGACTTGTGAATTGTGTGTCGTTGTCGGTGATGATCCTGTTAGGGATTCCGAAACGGCAAACAATTGATCTGAAGAACTTGACTGCTGACTGTGCGGTCACCTTCCTCACTGGTTCCACCTCCGGCCACTTTGTGAACTTGTCAATGGCGACGTACAAGTACTCAAAGCCCCCGGCTGCGCGGGGAAAGGGGCCAAGGATATCGAGCCCCCAGACCGAAAATGGCCAGGACAAAGGGATCGTCTGGAGAGCTTGAGCTGGCTGATGTATCTGCTTGGCATGGAACTGGCACGCTTCACACTTGGTTACTTGTGCAGTTGCATCCTAGAGGGCTTCTGGCCAAAAGAAACCTTGCCGGAACGCCTTGCCGACAAGTTCTCTTGCGCCAATGTGGTGGCCACATATGCCTCCATGTATCTTTGCCAACAGCTTTTGCCCATCTTCCCGGGGAATGCACTTCAGTCTAACACCGTTGAGTCTTCTTCTGTATAGTTCATTGCCGACGAACTGATACATATTTGACTGCCGGGTTATTCTTTCTGCTTCTTCTGGCTCTTCGGGAAGTTCTCCTGTTTGAAGGAAACGGACGATCTGCTGTGCCCATGCTGGAGCCTGAGGCTCAACAACAAGGACTAAAGGCATCAGTGCTGCTGCGGGAACGTTAGCTTCCACGGCAAGAACCTGTGGCTCGGCCGGAGCTTGACGTTCCCCGGCAAGCTTGCCGGGGCAAAGCTTGTCGGGAACGCCTGCTTCAACTGTACAAATCCTTGGGTCTGCAGGAGCAGGCTGTTCCTCAGCAATTTTGTCGTTGATCTTGGGGACCTTGGCGGCGGCTTCAGGAAGTTCAGCCGGCATGTAGTCACCAGAGGCCAACTTTCTCTTCTTAACTTGCCCAATTGATGGTGTAACGGATGGTTGAGTTAACTTGAGCACAAAGATCCCTGGTTCCACAGGTAGCTTTAGTGCAGCACACTTGGACAGGCCGTCTGCGACGTCGTTTTGAGCTCTTGGAACGTGCTCCATCTGCAAGCCTTCATAGTGTTCTTCAAGTTTCCTCACTTCGTCGACGTAAACTTCCATCAACGGACTCTGGTAGCTCTTGTTCACTTGGCGGACAACCAACTGCGAATCACCCCGCACAATCAGCTTCTTGATTCCAAGTTCCGCTGCGATTCTGAGGCCGGCAAGCAGACCTTCATACTCCGCAGTATTGTTCGTTGCTTGCTCCTTGGGAAAATGCATCTGGACAACGTACTTGAGGTGCTCTCCGGTGGGCGCGACAAGCAGCACGCCAGCGCCGGCGCCTTGCAGCGAGAAGGCACCATCGAAGTACATTATCCATTCTTTGCTCGCTTCTTTGACGGGGATGCTTGTCTCTGGAATCTCTTCGTCTGGCGTTGGTGTCCACTCTGCTATGAATTCTGCCAAGGCTCTGCTTTGAATTGTTGAAGTATTTTCAAACTTGAGGCCAAAGCTTGACAGCTCCAATGCCCACTCGACAATCCTGCATGTTGTTTCTGGAGTTTGCAATATCCTCTTCAGCGGAAAGCGAGTAACCACCGTTATCTCATGTGCTTGGAAGTAGTGGCGCAGCTTTCTCGAGGCCATGAGGAGGCCGAAAAGCAGCTTCTGCACCCCAGAGTATCTTGACCTAGCCCCCTGCAAGAGGGAACTGACAAAATAGACTGGGCGCTGCACCATCTTCTTCCGCACCTCTTCTTGCATCTGCACAGACTCATTCTTGTCGGGGCCAGAGCTTGTCGGGGAGCCCCCTGCTTGTCGCTGGATATGCTTGCCGGGGCTGTAGGCTCCTCATCTGCCTCCCTTTCCGCTACCAACGCAGCACTAACCACTTGATTGGTTGCTGCTAAGTATAGCAGCAACTTCTCTTGTGGCCTAGGTGCGACAAGTATTGGAGTGGAGGACAGGTACCCTTTCAAGTCCTGCAGCGCTGTCTCAGCTTCCGGAGTCCATTTCATTGGACCTGCCTTTTTCAAGATTTTGAAAAACGGCAGGGCGCGTTCTGCAGACTTAGAAATGAACCTGCTGAGAGCAGCCACGCAGCCGGCAAGCCTTCGTACATCCTTAACGCGCTTCGGAGCCTCAATCTGCTCGATGGCTTTGATCTTGTCGGGATTGGCTTCAATCCCCCTCTGAGACACAAAGAACCCGAGAAGCTTGCTGGAGGGGACTCCGAAGACGCACTTCTCGGGGTTAAGCTTGAGTTGTATCTTGCGCAGATTCGCAAAGGTTTCATCTAGGTCTTGAATCAGGGTATCCTTGTCCTTGCTCTTGACCACTATATCGTCCATGTAGGCTTCTACATTCCTGTGTATCTGTGGCTCAAAAGCAGTGTGGACTACTCTCGCGAACGTTGAACCCGCATTCTTCAATCCAAAGGGCGTGCGTATGAAGCAGTAAGTGCCACATGGAGTGATGAACGCGGTCTTCTCTTCGTCTTCCTCAGCGATAAATATCTGGTGGTACTCGGAGTATGCATCAAGGAATGAAAGCAACTCACACCCAGCCATGGAGTCAACGATCTGGTCAATGCGCGGCAAGGGAAATGGATCTTTGGGGCAATCTTTATTCACATCGGTGAAGTCTATACAAAGCCTCCACTTCCCATTTGCCTTACGCACTACAACAGGGTTGGCCAACCACGTGGGATGAAGTACACCTCTGACAAGGCCTGATGCTTCCAACTTCTTGATTTCCTCCGCGATAAACTCTTGGCGCTCCACTGCTTGCTTTCTGACCTTCTGCTTGACGGGCCGCGCGTGAGGACAAACGGCAAGCTTGTGCTCAATCACTTTCCTGGAACACCGGGGATGTGAGACGATTGCCATGCAAAGACGTCGACATTCGCCCGCAGGAAAGCAACGAGCGCGCTTTCCTATTTAGGATCGAGCGTGGCACTGATGATGAAAGTACCACCAGTGCCGTCCTCCTTGGCGGACACCTTCTTGGTTGCAGGCGGAGCTGCCATTCCCTTCTTGCACTTGCCGGTGGAGCTCGATGGTGCGTCCTCGACGGCAGCGCAGCACTCCGAGGAGGTGCGTTTGCCGGAGTGGGCCCCAGAGCTATTGCCGGACTTAGTCTTGTCCTTCCCCCCGGGAGCTTCAGCGGCAAGTGCCTTGCTCTCTGTTGCGGCTGCTGCGTCCCGGTAAATCTTGTCGGCACATATAAGCGCGTCTTTCTTGTCGCCGGGGACAGAGATGACGCTTATCGGGCCCGGCATCTTGAGCATGTTGTAGGCGTAGTGAGAGGCTGCCATGAACTTGGCGAGCGCTGGACGGCCAAGTATCCCATTGTAAGGCAATGGGATATCGGCAACGTCGAAGGTGATCCTCTCAGTCCTGATATTCATCTCTCCGTCAAAAGTTACTGGCAGTGTGATCTTTCCCTTCGGCTTGCTCCTTCCCGGGTTGATCCCTTGGAATGTTCCGGTTTCCTCGAGCTCGCTGTCGGGGATCTGTAGTTTCCGGACCACAGCAGAGGAGATCAGGTTCAGGCCGGCCCCGCCGTCAACCAGCATCTTGGTGACCTTGAGGTTGCGTATGGTTGGTGAAACCAACATCGGAAAACACCCGACCGCGGTTGTGCGGTCAGGGTGATCCTCAATGTCGAAGATGATGGGCGTGCTGGACCACTTCAGGAGTTTGCGCGACTCGACGGGTGGCTCTGCTGCATTAACTTCCCGCACCCATTGTTTGAGCTGGCGGTGGGAAGTATGCAGAGAGGCACCTCCATCGACGCACAGAACTTATGTGGCCTTCTGGAACTCCTGCTCGTTGATGTCTCCGTCGTCCATGTCTTCGTCGTCGTCTTAGTCTTCGTCCTTGTCGTGGCCGTGGGGAGGTCTATCTCCTTGTCGTTGCTTGGCCTTGCCGCGGTGTCCTCCCCGGCCGTTGAACGGCCGCTTCTTGCCGGACTCTCCTCCACCACCCTTGGCCTTCTCTTTGTCGCGTCGCTCGTACTCAGCCTTCTGCTGTTCGACGAGGTACTCGACCCTTTTGCAGTTCTGGAGATCGTGGCCTTTGGTACGGTGGATCTTGCAGTACTGCTTGTCGGAGCCGTCCTGCTTGTCGGCGGCCGCTACAGTGGTAGCTTCCTTGCCGGAGCCACCAGCCTGAGCTTTCTTGGCGCCAGCCTCCTTGCCGGACTGCTCAATGACCAGTACTTCCTTGTTCTTCTTTTTCTTGTTGTTCCGCCGCCGGTTTTTCCTTGCCGGGGCGGCATCCTCACTGTTTGTTCCCCCTACTCCAGTATCCTCCCCGAGGAGTCTCCTCCCCTCTTCAGCGCGCGCGCACTTGTCGGCCAGGGCATAGAGCTCACTGACGTCTCGTATCTTGCACATCGCCATTTCCTCCCTCATCCTGCGGTTACGCACGTTCTGGTGGAACGCGCTGATAACCGCGGCAGGGTGAACGTCCGGGATGTTGTGCTGGACGCGGCTGAATCTTTGGATGTACTTTCGCAGGGACTCTCCTTCCTTCTGGGCAAGTATATGGAGATCACTTTCCTGGCCATGGGGCTTGTGGCCGCCCGTGAAGGCGCCGACAAACTGATGGCACAGGCCGGCCCAAGAAGAGATGGAATTCTCTAGCAAGTGCATGAGCCAAGATCTGACATTTGGCTTGAGCACGAGCGGGAAGTAGTTCGCTAATATCTTCTCGTCGCGTCCCCCGGCAGCCTGCACCGCGATGGTGTAGATGCTGAGGAACTCTGACGGATGAGTCTTGCCGTCGTACTTCTCGGGTACGTCGGGCTTGAAGTTCTTCATGCTGGGCCACTGGACTTGCCGCAGCTCACGGGTGAACGCAGGGCAACCCGCAGCGTACGGCAAGCCGCCTAGTTCTCCGGGCGCGTGCATGTCGACAGCGGGCCCAGCGCGCTGGTCGGATTGTCGTCGCGCTTCTCTTCGAGCCTCGATGCGAGTTCGAGCGTCTTCTTGTCGTCTGTCGTCGAGGACTTGGCGTTGATCGCGGCGAGCTCGTGGATCCGACGACGCCGTGGAGTCATCGCCGATGTTGATCCGGCGAGTCGGCAATTTCGGCCTTCGGGGCGGGGAGTGCACGGTAGTTGCACCCCCGGCGGTCTTGTCTCCATCAGCCCGCGCCTGGCTGACTTGCCGCGGCCGTGACGTCGTCGGCTGCTGCGGCGTGTCGTTGTTGGCGAAGGCGATGAGGATCTGGATGGTGGCCCTCCAGTCTTCGGCCTTGTCTGCTGCTGGAGGGAAATCGAGGAGCAGCTGAGCTCGAGCTAGAGCTTCTGCTGGAGTGGAGGGGAGCGGTGGCGAGCGGTGCGAGGAGCGAGATATGCTCGGACTTCTAACCGCGTTAGAAGGAGCAGGGTCTCGTCCCGGAGACCGCGCCTTGCTCGTGCCAGCACGTTGGCCTTGAGCGTCCCTCGACCCACCAACTTGACCTTGTCCCAGCAAGCGTATGGTACCTTGTGTACCACGTCGCTGCCGGTCCGGCACCTCCTGAGAGGGGCGCGGTGCGTGCACGGACGCCGAGGTCATGGAATGTTCTCGATCGTCCGTCTTGTCCTTGGACTTGGCGGCGCCGTGAGTTTCCTCGCTGGCGTCCGTCCTCCCGCCAGCGTCTACCCCACCGACCGTTGGCTCCGGTGGTGGTGGGATCGACGCGGACAGGCCTGCTACCTCCGAAGCCTTCTTCTTCGGCGGCATGTCGATGAAGTTGATGAAGATTTCGCCCGCGTGAACGCCGGATCAGGTTTGCACAACCTCGACGCCCCCTACCTGGCGCGCCAAAGATGTCGGGGAAACTGATCGCCCACGAACACCTATGGGACCGGAGCCCCTTTTCGGTACGGCAAGGGAGCGGAGGACGCACGAAGAGCGGATCGAGGAGAGCACGCGAGCAGTTTACCCAGGTTCGGGCCGCACGGATGCGTAAAACCCTACTCCTGCCTTGGTTATTATTGTGTTCTTGGCTCGGGAGCGAGAGGAGCTACAGCGCTGGTTGCTAGCTACACCGAGCGTGAGAGTGTTCGAAGATCGGAACCCCCTCTACGTTGCACATGGGCCTCCTTTTATAGGTCAAAGGGGTCACCGACAGGTGGCAACGTAGATGAGGGTAAAAATGTAGAAACGGTAGTAGTTGGAATAGTGCATGTACAGTGGTCTATACCTAACCCTGACGGCAGGGGACAAGGGCATTGAATGCTCGTTGCCGTCACCCCAAACAGTGCAAAAAAGCGTTCGTCAGGGGGTCTCCGTTCGCCACGATGGTGGCCTCGTCATCGCGGCGTGCCACCGTGTACCCCAGGCTGCACAGCCTTCTGCCACGTGCCCCTGGAAGGGCCCCAGGGCAACGTGTGGCTGGATGAGCTGGAGCGCGGGCACACAGCGAAAGCTTGCCGCGGCAAGCGCCTTGCCGCGGTCGCTACCTTGCCGCGCCCGGAAGCTTGTCGCTCTCCGGGCCTTGCCGGGGCGAACGATGCGCCACGGCAAGTCTTCTGAAATGCCATGTTTTGGCCTTCCTGGCAAGCTCCTCTTGCCAGGGTCTTGTGCTAAAAGGGTAGTCTTGAGCCTGGAGCGGCCTTCCCGGCAAGCTCCTCTTGCCGGGGTCTTGTTCTTTAACTTGAATACTTTGTTCTTGAATGGCCCCAAAGGGATCTTAGTGGGCCTTGGCGGGCACGTGGCAAGCCCTGCCACGGGACGCTGCTACTGCCCGTGCACAAGTTGGGATACTAAGGTAGCCCTACTTTAGTACACCGACAATACCCAACATGCATAGGGCTCTCCCAGTACGTCGGTGCTCAGTCCGCTGGTCCTGCCTCATGCACCAGGCTCCCAAAGTGTCATCGTCCTGGGGCATCATCTCCGGCCGCCCTATGGCAATGCTAATGACATGCCACACCTCCCGAGACAGCGTACAACCCAGCATGAGGTGGTTCATGATCTCAGCTTGCTGGTCATAGAAAGGGCACTTGTCCTAGTGCGGCAAGCTCCGTCTCGCAAGCCTGTCGGAGGTCCAGCATCTGTTCTTGATAGCCAGCCATGCAAAAAACCGACACTGCAGTGGGCCCCTCGATTTCCAGGTGAACTCTGCCATAGGTGCCACCTCAAGTCCCGCAAACTTTATCGCGTAAGTTGAGCGAGCAGAGAATTTACCATCCTTCTCCCTAGCCCAGGTAACTGTATCTGGTATATCGGCCCTGATGTGGACTGTTTCCACCCTTGTCCATAGGGATAAAAATAGTAGTATTCCAGCCTCACACAAGTCTGGCCCAAAGTCCGCTGCCCAAGCATTTCCGTCAACAACTGCAACCATTGTTCTTGCAGAGCGCACTCTTTTTGGAACTCTGCCATATATAATTGGTGCAAGTTCCTGGATGCAAAAACCTTGCAGCCACTGGTCCTCCCAGAAGAGGGTGGACCTCCCATCTCCAACCACTGCTCTAGCTACCGCCTAATAAATGGCCAACGAGTCCTTTGGCACAGGTATGGGAAGGCCGGACCATGGCCTAGTAGTGTCCGCTCGCTGTAACCAGGGCCACCTGGCTTGCAACGCTATGTTCAGCCACCTCAAGTTAGGGATTCCCAAGCCACCAGCCCACATAGGATGGCAAACCATGTCCCATGCGACTGCGCAGTTTCCTCCATTTGCCTCCTTTCTCCCACACCAGAGAAAGCCTCCGCAGATTCCAGCCATAGCCACCAAGGTCTTGTTGGGCAGGTCCAGCGCCAACATAGTGTGGATAGGGATTGAACACAGTACTGACATGACCAGAATGAGGCGCCCGCTCTTCGGCATCATCACCGCCCTCCAGTTGGGTAGACAGTTCGCAAGCTGGTCCACAAGCCCCTGCAACTGGGCTTTCGTTTGCTTCCGAATGGTAAGAGGTAGGCCCAAATATTTGCACGGGAAGGATCCGGTTGCACAGCCCAGCACGTTGCATATTGCTTGCATCTCCGTAGCAGTGCATCTAATGGCCATTGTCGAGCTTTTCGCCATGTTCACATGCAACCCTGAAGCATGCCCAAAGATATCCAGTAAGTTGCGGCATACTCTTGCTTCCATCTGCAGCGGTTTGAAGAACACCATCACATCATCGGCATACATCGAGACTCGCTGGTGGGTCCCTGATCGTGCAAGAGGAGCAAGGAGGCCTCGCTCAGCAGCCAAGCTGAATAGACGCTAGAGGGGCTCCATGTATAGAATGAAAACCATCGGGCGATATTGGGGCCCCTTGCCGCAACCCTCTGCAACTGAAAATAGGTCTCCCGGAAGTGCCGTTGACCATGATCCGTGTGGACGAAGTTGAGAGCAGCCCGCAGATCCATGAAATCCATCTTCTTCCAAAACCCATTCTCGCCAGCACCTCCAAGATGAACGGCCATTGTATAGAGTCGAACGCCTTCGATATGTCAAGCTTTAACATCACCGTTGGCTCCTTTGCAGCATGCAAGTGCCGAGCTATGGCTTGCACAAGCATGAAATTGTCATGCAATGAGCGTTGCCGGACGAACGCACTCTGGTGGTTCCCTAACAACATTGGGAGCTCGTCAGTCAACCTTGAAGCAAGTACTTTCTCGAAGATCTTTACCGCTCATTGCACAAGGCTTATGGGTCTATAGTCCTTTATGTCCGCTGCCCTATCCATCTTCGGCAGAAGAGAGACGATGGCCTTGTTGATGCTTGGCAGGCCGCGCATGTCCCCATGGAAGAAACTATCAAAAGCCCTCATAAGATCATTCTTCACTATATGCCAGCATGTCGCGTAGAAACGACCTATGTAACCATCCGGGCCCGGTGCTTTGTCCATTGGCATCAATTTAATTGCCTTTTCCACCTCCTCCATGGTGAAAGGAGCTTCCAGGCTCTTAAGATTCCTGGACGGGAGGTCAATCATGTCCAGGTTTCAGCGTGTGCTGTCGCACCGGCGCTGCGCCAAACAAGGCCTCATAATAATCATCCACCGCGGACGCGATGTTGTCATGACCAGTGATAATCTCCCCATTGTGATGCATAACCGTGATCATGTTCTTTCTCTGTCTGTGGCGCACATGCATATGAAAAAACTCTGTGTTCGCGTCCCCTTCCTTCAAGTGCAGAAGGCGAGAGCGCTGCCGGGCGATCGTCCGCTCCAACGAGCTTAGGCCAAGAAGTTTTTTCTTCAACAATTTCCGCAGCTCGTACTCCTGGTCAGAGAGTGCTCTCACGTCCATTGCTGAATCCAGATGGTAGATGACCTCCATTGCTAATGCAACCTGAAGCTTCACATTGCCGATCCACTTGTCACTCCAATGCTGCAGAGCTTTCCTGGCTACTCGCAGCTTCATGTCCAACACCACGTAAGCATTACCGTAGATGGGATGGAATGCCAAGCCTCATCGACCACATCATAGAAACCCTCCACTGTCGGCCAAAAGGACTCAAATCGGACTCGGCGTCCCGTGTGGAAATCTGCGTCTAGATCCATGAGTAGGGGGCAGTGGTCCGAGACCGAAGATCCAAGAGCAGTGAGAAGACTGGAAGGGAACTTATCCTCCCAAGCATTCGTGACGAAGACATGATCAATGTTTTCAAGAGTTGGTTCCCGCCTCTCATTCATCCACGAATACCTCCTGCCGGTAAGTAATAGCTCCTTGAGCTCTAGTCTATTCATCATCGCACGCATACGATTCATCATTCTCCTGTTGATCGAGGTGTTGCTCTTGTCTTCAGGGTTGACAATCAGGTTGAAATCTCCCACAATAGCCCAGGGCCCGGCATGCAAGTCTCTGACGGCCACAATCTCTTGAAGGAATTGCACCTTTTCAACATTCCCTTGGGGTCCATACACCCCTGTTAACCACCACATGGAGTCCGCTACTCCAGCGGGAGTCACAAGGACCGTTAGAGTATTCTCCGTGTAATGGGGGTTTGAGAGTGCTACGATGAGCGGATCCCAAGTTATAAGCACCCCACCTCTGGTTCGTGAAGCCGACAAGTAAAAGAACTTCTCAAATTTGTTGCCAAGGCAATGCCGAACAACATCCGGTGTTACAACCTCCATATTTGTCTCTTGTAAGCACACTATGGCTGGATTGGACGCACCCACTACTTGGTAGATAGAGTTCCTCCGTGCCGGAGCATTCAGCCCACGCACGTTCCACACTAGGACTTTCGGTGTTTGTGCAGCCATAAGGAAGGCCTACACGATGCCACCGAGGCGCACGCGGCCTATTCGCCGACCACCTCCACTACCTTATCCTGGAGGGGAAGGATGTCGTCTGACCAGCCGAATAGAACAAGGATGGCCGCGATGTGGCTGTCGGATAGTGGCTTGTCGAACAGCTTGGCGTAGACTTGCAGTGTTTCATCACTAATGACCTCCTCTTCATTGGCCAAGCACAACTTCCGAATAAGTACAGCCTGCTGTTTAGTTGCCTTGGATCCAGCTGCCCTACCCTTGGCAAGACGTGCATTGCACCGTGGCATGGAGATGACAAGCCGTCTCTGCCTTGGCCTTCTGGCAGGCTTCGCACGCGTGCCGGGTTGCACCAGAGCTGGGGACGACGCATGGCGCAGATCGTCACACAACTGCTCGACCTGGGACCGCAGCGAAGTGGACCTCGCAGCATGCAGGGCAGGAGCAGTACCATGCTAGGTTAGAGAAGCAGCAAATCCACACGGTGGAGAGATGCTAACTGTGAGCCACTCGTCGCCCTGTCTGCATGGGGGCGTCCCATCAGGCTCATGCATGTGGGCCTCCAACGCTGCTGAGCCGTCGAAGAGATCCCGCGTCGCGTAGTTGTTTGCTTCGAGGTTCAAGTCCTGGCCCACCAGGGATGGCCCAAGGCCGCCCCCGCCAGCAGGTAGGGAAACCTGCAGCGGCATATCCCATGCGCCAATCCGAACCGAAGGGGGAGGGGAGGGGGACATGCATTGCTCAGCCAGTAGGCCAGCAGCAGGACTGCTTTCAGCAGGGCAAGGCTGCAGCTGCGGTTGGCGAACCGATGCCAATGAACGGGCCGCAGAGGAATCCGAAGATCGCCCACTTGCCATTTCTCGTGAAGCACAGGAGGATTGCAGGGTGGACAGGCATGCCAGTGGGTCCACCTTTGTGTTGAAAGCACCTGGCCTCTTTGCAGCGATGGTGCCACACGTCTCTCAGTTGTAGGTCCGGGAGTGCATGGGTCAGCAGCAGGACTGTCCCCCTCCAACACAGCTGCCATGGGGCTGTCATCAGTCGTCATCCTGTCGTCCAAGCCTTGACCGGCGTCTTCCGCTGTTTGAAACGCACAGGCCCTCGCCGGCGGCGCCGGAGCGGAGGCCGACGACGATCCCTCGGATGCCCTTGCATGCGTCCTGCGTCTTGGCCTAGACCTGCCCCGACGCCCACGGCAGCTCTCTTCGTCTAAGGCATCACCCTCCGACGGCGGCGGTGGAGGAGGCGGCGGCCCCGAGGCCTGCGTCCTGGCCAAGACCGGCGGGCCATCGAGGAAAATCTCCACGGGATACCACAGGGCATCTGGCACACCATCCTCATGGCGGATCCCATGGTGTCCTTCTTCTTCAATCACCAGGATGTGACGCGACGGGATTCGCGCAGGGTCATCGGTGCGCAGCCAGACGCGGAAGAGAGACATGTCATCCCGGCAAGCTGTGGCGTCCGCCACCTTGACCACTATCCCCAAGCCCCAGAGAACGGCCTCCACCGCCCGACGCGTCCAATTGTTCGACGGAATGCCGCGGAGGGCGAGCGGCATCAGGACAGGCATGCAGACACCAGTAGCACATGCATGGCGCGTCCACGGGCGCAGCGAGAGCGCGAACAGTGCTGTCGAGGCACGCCCCCTGTTCACCATCCGATCGCGGGTTTGGATGTCCCGGCATAGCACAAGGTAGTCCTCGGGGTGGGAAGCTCGGATCGACATGTCCATTGGCCCAAGCTGGAACTCCGCATGAATCGCCGCGGCTGCGGTCGCGAGATCATTCACTAGACGCGGCCCTTCCGCCGTGACTAGCACCGCCCGACCGAGCTCAGCCTCCAGCTCAAGCATGTCTATAGCCACCTCCAGAAAGCAGCAGTCCGCCGGCTCATGGAAGACGACATCCTCAGGCGAGGCCAGTTCGAACGGCACAGAGAAACGGGGCCCCGCGATACTGCCCACAGAGCCTTGGCTTGCCACCTGACTCCAAGACCTGAGGAGCCGGGCCACGCCCACAAGCGGCGGGCCAGGAGGAGGGGGAGGCAGGGTTGCCTCGGACAGCAGCGGGAGCCGCGCGGTCCCCGGAGGAGGGGGCCGGGCGGTGGTGGTGGCAAGCTCGTGCTAGTGCTGCTGGGAGCCATGGGAGCACGGGCGACTGGCGGAGCATGGCAGGGCGGAGCGCCGGCGGCAGTCGCGCAGGCTGCGACGCCGGTGAGGGACTGCGTGGCCGCATACTGCCCCACGAGATGTGGTTGTAGCCGCCGCAGCGGATGCAGTGGGTTGGCCTCATACACTCTGCCGAGATATGCCCGTCATCCCTGTCGCAGTTGTAGCAGCAACCGAAGAGCGCCAAGGGAAGCCGCGAATCCGGTTGATGCTGTGCCGCAGCCAGGAAGCGCTGCCGCTGGCGGGCGGGCGGGCGGCGCAGGGAGAGCGCGGGCGGACAGCCCTGTTGCGCCTGCTAGTCTTGGTCTGCCAAGGCGCGGCACCCTCCGCCGGCGTCAGGTGGCGGGACGGTCCGGCGACCCCGCTCCCACCCTGCAGGATAGGGCCATGGGTCGTGCCGAGGACCGGCGTAACAACGATGGTGGAGCAAAGCTGGGGCCGCGGTGCCTGAGGCGGGGAAGGGGGGTCCTACGAGAGCGACCCGGAGAGCGAGACCCGGGAGGCCATGCGTGCGGGAGGTGGGCGTCGTCTCCGGAGCGGAGAGCGACGAGGTGGTTGGCCGCCGGTGCCGGATTGGCAGCCGGCGCAGAGCGGCGCAGTGGTGAGGAGACAGTGGCGGACAAACCAGTCGTAGACGAGGTGGAGGACACCTTTTTTATTAGTTTCAGTTTTTTTTAAAACCCTAAATCGGTTTTTTTTCTAGAAAACCCTAGATCTTTTTTTCGGTTCGGTTTTCTTTCGTTTTTCTTTGGTTTTATTATTTAACAAACGTTCGTTGTCTAGTCTCGGAAAAAAAACGTTCGCAAATTAGTCTTTTCTTTTTCTGTTTATTTTCATCGAGGACTTATCCGCGATGAAAATTTTACAAATTGGTCCCTGATCTTCAAACCCTCGTAACTTTTTACTCGTTAGTCGGAATTAGATGAAACCAGCGCCAATTTCTTTGTCTCGATCTTATCTTTCCGGTAGTGCAGCTCAAAGTTGTTTTTGAAAGTTTTAGAATTTGAATTCAAACAGTTTTGTGTCTGAACTTCGTTTGATTGTAATTTGAGTTTCGTAACTCCGTTTGAGTTGATTCTTTTTGCAAATCAAAGCTCTTGACATAAAAATTCTGATAAAGCCAAATTCACTTAATTTTGGTACTATTGGAAATTGTTTTCTATTACAAGAGTTATTCATTTGTTTTCAAAGTCTTTCGATATCTGTTCTTCGATTCTGTTGCATGATTGCTTATGTATGCTATTGTTTGATTGCAATAGAATTCCCGGAGTGCAAAGCGTGCTACTACAAGTCTTTAGCTTTCAGCTTTCGTCGGCAAGGCAAGTTCATACGTTGATCATACTTTCCGATACCCAGTTTTACATGCATTACTTATATCTTCAAACACTTGCATGAGTAGGATTGGTTACACAATATGATGCGTTGTTGTTCATGAGGTAGGAACCCAATGACTTGAGATCAACCAAGGGAATATATGTTTTGTTACTTATTTCTTAGCCATGCTTGTAGACATGGATTGGTATGTGTGATTTCATGAAAGTTGTGAGTGTAATAACAACTAAGGGTTTCTTAAGGTGGAATTTAATACACAACTGGTTGGATTGGGTGCAGGGCACCTGGACAATCCAGTGTTGTCCTAGGAAATCCCGGAGGACCCATGTGATTATCCTATGGAATGCCACCCAGGCTCACAGGGATAATAAATCATTCATTCCTAGAAACTTCCATGTGCAGCCACAATGCCATTATGGGCTCTGGCATACTTGAGTATGTTATGTGACCTCTTTTCGCGGTAGGCTAGCAGATGTAGCGGATGTAGGTGGTACGGTCTACCCAGGGTTAAGAGTTAATGCTTCTGGAAGACTCTGTCTCGGTCATCCGTTTCTCAAACACCATGTAGTGCAAGAAATCAAGCGGGGGAGATCGAGTCGTGTGGGGAAAAGTGCACAAACTTCTGCAGAGTGGACAAACTATTCATGAGTAGCCGTGTCCCCGGTTATGGACATCTTGAGTATCCTGGTATTTGAATTATGGACTGATTTCATCACTTTACAAATTTGTTGGGTTAATAATGACCTTGGTTTGGGATTGAGATGGAGATACCATACTCAATTTTTCATGAAGTAAATATAAAAAAGTAGTTAAATAAATGCATACCTTTGCTGTAGGGAAAAACTAGTTTTATGCAAAAATAAACCTTACGGCCTCCACCAGCCAAATATGCATGTAGTTGTAGGCTTTGCTCTTTATAATTACAGTGTGTTCTTGCCAGCATATTCAATGTGTTGACCTACATGGCTGCAACGTATCATGTTGCAGAGTTTTCAGACGAGGATTAAGGTGCGATAGGTCGTTGTCATGCACTCAATGTTTGCCTGGAGTTGGACGGACTCAACGACTCTTCATAGCTTCCGCGGTTTATTATTCTAGATGGCCGTCAGCCATTATCGTGTAATGGATATTGCCTCTTAGAGGATCTTCGATGTAATAAAGGGTGATTGAAACTCTATTATAAATCCTCGAGTACTGTGTGTCAGCATACCGATCCATGGATGACACTGAGCACAAAGACTTTGGTTCGTTCGAATCGCTATCGTTATAGTTGTTGGGTTAGTTTGTCGATGGAGGGCCTGCCGTAGTGTCATCAAGATCCTCAGCTTCATCTGTCTCACGAGATGAAGAATATGAACATGTGTCCAATTGAGGAACTTTGACCTATTTGAATTTCTTCGAGGCAGGTTGAGCCCAGTCAAAGTTCTGCTGAAAGTGTATCTACTTGAGGTCTTCATCACAGTAAAGATGAGAAAGTATGGCCCACGTGCGATCGAATATTTCATGCACATAATAATGATTCTTCTTCACAGTGTTCTGATT
Source organism: Secale cereale (assembly GCA_902687465.1). Lineage (NCBI taxonomy): Eukaryota > Viridiplantae > Streptophyta > Magnoliopsida > Poales > Poaceae > Secale > Secale cereale. The sequence goes on along the minus strand of LR738710.1, from coordinate 336,942,812 downwards.
AACAATCATGTTCAGAAGAATCCAGCCAAATTGACGCTTGACGCACTTGTGATTATGTTCGACTTTCTGGTGAAGACTTAGAAGAAGCTCACAATCAGTCATGACACGAGGGGCAGTGGCTTGAGGATTTTGCTTGGTGGCTCTAGCAGCATAGTCCTGAGTTGCAGAGTCATAATTGGTGGAGTGAGATGCAGCTTTGCGAAACAGACCATCCAATGGACGAGTGCCTTCATCAATAACAGCATCTTTGCCTTTTTCATCAACGGAGGAAATTGTCCTTTTGAGGACTTCAATGGGAGGTAGGAAGCTGAGGTGATTCTGAAAGTCAGCCTTGTATAGAAATGAAGACTTGGTTCTGATGAATTTCATTATCCAAGGAGCATAGGCCTTCAATTCAAACTGCGATAGTGCAACATTTTGCGAAAGTCCTCTTGAAGAAATTCTGATAGTTAATGGCAATACCATGCATGATGTTGAACAAAAGATTCTTCATCATGCCAACAAGTTCTTCTTCATCGGAATTGTGGCCTTTGATTGGACTGAGGGTTTTGGTCAATATGCGATAGATGGTCCTTGGTACATATAACGAATCCTTCACTAGGAAGGTAGTTCTTGGAGCTTGGCCAAGACGCAAAGGCTTGATCAACACTTGCATGAGATGACTTTGAAGTTCAGGTTCTTCATAGATAAGCCATGCGCCTTCAGTAGGAGGACTGACTGGGATGGCATGAAGCAGTTCAGAGGCGGGAGCTTTATAGTGAGTGTTTTCAGTCATCCAGTATAGCACCCATGAATTGACATATGAGACATTTCCAGTGAGAGGTAGTGTAGCATAGAACTAAAGAATTAGCTCTTCATTCCAGTCACATATATTAGCACAGAAACTTAGGAGCCCATCTTCATGAAGAACATTGAGAACTGGTTGAAAGCATGGGACGGACTCCGGATCCACATGAGGAATTTGACGGTGTTGAAATACCTTGTCCTTGTCAAACATAAGCGATGCATAGAAATTCATCTGGCTTGCAGTCCAGAACCTCATGCACCTAAGTCTTGCTATGTCATATGCATTTTCATGAGTCATATGGATTATCATCAGTGAAGAAATGATGCTCATCGAAAAATCACCAGCCTTGAATTTTGGCCTATTTGCTTGAGGATTTTGTGGCTTGGGCTGAAGATTAGCAGTTGACGGTCTCTCAACCTCTTGAGTCATAGCTTCAGGTGCAACAGACTGGAGAATTTCAGCGGCAGGTTTATTAGCAGAAGTCTGGTTCTCCATTTCTTCAAGTATGGACTGAAGTGAAGTTTTACATCCTTCAGATCCTGCTAGAATTTCTTCAGTTTGGATAGGGGACTGAGGAATTGGATGCAGAGGTGTGGTGATTGGAGATTTGGGTTAAAGATTTTCCCAATAGTCATCATTCATCACAGGAGTTGTAGAGCCAATGTCCACATCTTCTTCAATTTCCTCAATGCCCGCCTATTCTGCAGTGAACTGAGGCATAGGCAATGATACCAATGGTGTGGAAACAACATATTCCACATGAATTTCTTCATCCAACTGCTCTGAGGAAGCAGCAGAAGGATTTTCTTCATCAGTGTCATCTAGAATGACATATTCTTCACCAAATGGTATGAGCTCCTTTGATGGCACTATAGTTATTGGAACAACATCAATTGGTTCTGTGAAAGAGCTTGTCAAAGTCCTCACTTTCTTGGGAGCTGAGGACTTTGCAGAAGTTGATGCTTTCCTCTTCCTTGCAGCTTCCTTCTCCGCAACCTTCATTTTCTTCACTTCCGATGCAGAAGGAAGAGTGGTTCTCTTCACCTTTGAAGATTTTGCACGAGGAGAAGATGAAGTTGGTGTCATTTCTTCAGGCACGACTGATGTAGTCGCCCTGGCATTCACATTTTCTTCAGGCGCGGTAGTTTCTTCAGTTGTCCTGGTAGTTTCTTCAACTGCACTTGTAGTTTCCTCAGCAAGCTGAACAGAAGCTTCAGCGTGAGGAATTTGTTGTTGCGATGGAGCTGCAACATTTAACTTGAGATTTTGGAGAGGTTGACAAATCTGACCTTGGATCCTAGCGAATGAGCATGGTATCGGTCAAATTTGTCACTGAGGCCTTTGATTTCCATTTGCAGTTTCACAAGTTCTTCAGGAGACATATTCACAACATTTTTCTTCATGAAGTGCTCTTTCCTATACTGGTACTTCTTGACTTTCCTCGCTTGTTCAAATTTCTATTTTTCTTCACCTATAAAGGCGTCCAGCATGTGACTTTGACCAGGAGTCAGGTTTAGGTTAGGTAATGGAGTGTTGGGATCCATGTGCCATAGATTAATAAAATCGAGGATTTTCTTCAGATCGAGCATGAGAGGCACAGTGCTGCCCTTGGCTCTAGTGGCCCTTTGTTATGTGTCTTTGATGATTTCAGCAAGTTCTTCATCATCATCAGACGGAACATGGAATGCCACTTGCTTCTTGTGAGGACTTGGCCTCTTTCCGTGTCCAGCAGTGGTCATGACCTTCAGCAAGGATGGGCCCCTTGAAGATTGTGGTTGCACTAAGGAAGTTACAGATGCCCCTTGAAGCAATTGAAAATCTGGCCATCCATTGACACGTTGCAAGATGCATGGGTGTTGAGGACTTTCTGGCGGCAATTGAGGATTTTGCAGCAACAGAAGGAGTTGGTGCTGCCCTTAAGGAAGTTGCATGAGGAATTTGCCCACAGGGCTTTGCAGTTGAGGAGCTTGGCCGTGAGGGCATTGAGCTTGGGTTTTTTTCACCGCAGATTTCTTCAGTATGGCCTTCTTTGGCGCAAAACTAGTGGCAGAGGCCTCAGCGGTAGCAGCTTGAGAATCCTCATTGAATTTATTCACTTCTTCTTTAGCAACTTTCTGAAGCTTGGATTGGCGCTTGGCCCATTCTTTTGGAAATTTTTCACCACGTCTTATGTTGGTGGGATCAGCTTGTTGGCTAGCAGCCAAAGGAGTTCTTAAGCATGGAGGGTTGACAGCGAATTTCTTCATGTATTTTGGGATTACATAAAGATATTCCCTCCACTCCTTTGCCCATCTCCTCTCAATCCTTAGTATGTGCACTTTGCGCTGATTCTTGTTCTCCTTCCCATGAGTTTCTTCATCGGGTGTGCAATAGTCATCATATATGTCATCTGGGATATAAAATGCGGTGTTTGTCTCTGGTCTCTTGCCTCCCTTCTAAGGTATCTTTTCATGTACCATTTTCCTCTCTTGAGGATTTTGAACTTTGGATGTTTCTGAGGAAGTATGAAAATTATCTTCGAGGAACGCTGCAAATGAGTTAAGTTGATGAGAACCTAGTGATTCCGCAGAAGACATTTTGTACCTGTGAAGAGAGTATAGGTGCAAAAAGTTTGGAGAGGTAATATGTGTTCTCAGAAATTTTTCAAAAAGTATCAAGTTTGAGGAATATGACCATTGGTGTCTTGAAGAATTTCACTAAGTGTTCTTGACTTAGGTTCCAGAGTTGTATAGATTAGAAAATCCACACAATTGAGGAATCTTGAAGAAAAACATAGCTTAGAGAAACAAATCAAGGAACATAACCATCCAGGTGTTTAAGGAGTGGGAAGTTGAAGAATAAACACTATTGAAGATTTTTTGGAAATCATAAGAAACAAAGTAGGGTAGTAAAAATTACCCTTAATGAAGAACACGGCAAACTGGGAGTGGAGATGGAGAAGTTTGTCGGTTCAAATCACCGACGCCCTAAGTTGGTGGTGGGTGACATCTACGGCGACAACGTAGTGAAGATTTCTGCGGCCGGTGCGAGTACGGCAGCGACGAGGTCGAGGCAGTCAAGCTCTTCCTCATCGGCGATGATGGAGTGTAGCAGCGACATTAGGTCTGAGAGCTCGAGCGAGGAGAGTTGAGGTCGAGCGGAGTAAATGTGGTCTAAGGAAGGGAAGGGGTATTTATAGCCACAGTGAAAAATTGATTGTCCGAAGATTTTGGACAAACAAGCCACTTACCCTTGCTATCCTAATGACATGTGTCACCCATGTTCTAAGAAGTGGATATACTGGAGGATTGTGGGTGAGTTGGTTAATCCATTGTGAGAAGCAGAATAGTTTGAGCGGCAACTGCCAAAAAATTGATAAGAAAATTTTAGTGTTTCGTTCGTAAATTGTTTAGTTGTCAATGACATATTGATGACTTTGAACGGGTTTCAAATAGAACGAACATGAAGAATTTATGAACAGACTGGATTGAGTTTAGCATAGAGGGGGAATGGGTCCGATCACATTCACTTAGATGAAAATCAACTTGAAGAATTAGCAATAAGTGAATGTTTTTGAGGACATGAAAAAACAATATATATATATATATATATATATATATATATATATATAATGTCAGTCAAAAAGTTGAAGAAATTGCAAATTTGAGGAATTTGAAAATTGAAAGAATTTGCAAAATTGAAGAGAAACTCAAATTTCAACTTTGGTTGGTGGCGTGACCCACCGTATAAGAATGATGATTTCAAACACAGCGTACAATTGACGTAGAGCTCTGAGAATCACATTCGTCATTAATTTCTTCACACTTAGAGGGTTAGTATTCATTGATTGAAGAAAAGTGTTACTTCATGTGATGCACATCTAAGTCATCAATTTGCATAAGTGTTAGGATGTGTGTCCTTTCAAACAACATTCGAAGATTCTAAGATATTTAGCTCACAGCGCAACTTGCAAAATCTCTTTTCATCCAAGGGCGTTGTGAAGATATCCGCCAGCTGTTCTATAGTCCTCACGTGGTAGATGGAGATGTCGCCCTAGAACACATGGTCACAAGGAAAATGATGATGAATCTGGATGTGCTTTGTCTTTGAGTGCTGAATTGGGTTGTAAGCAATCTTGATGGCACTCTCGTTGTCGCAGTAGAGAGGCACATTCTTCATATTGATGTCGTAGTCCTTGAGGGTTTGCTTCATCCACAACAATTGAGCACAGCAAGAACCAAAAATAATGTACTCAGCTTCAGCAATAGATAGTGATACGCAGTTCTGCTTCTCCGAGGACCAACATACTAAGGATCGTCCGAGGAAGTGGCATGTGCCTGATGTTGACTTGCGATCCACTCGATCACCAGCATAGTCAGAGTCAGAATATCCAATGAGATCAAAAACCGAGCCCTTGGGATACCATAATCCAAGTGTTGGTGTGTGAGCTAGATATTGAAGAATATGTTTCACAACCTTATGGTGTGATTCCTTTGGTGTATCTAGACAACGGGCACACATGCAAACACAAAGCATAATATCTAGCCTAGATGCAACAAAGATACAATAAAGAGCCAATCATGGAGCGATATACCTTCTGAAAAAAATCTTTACCATTTTCATCGGTACAAAGATGGCCGTTTGTGAGCATAGGGATTTTGACGCCTTTGCAATCTTGCATGCCAAATTTCCTCGGTACATCCTTGAGGTATTTCTCTTGAGATATGAAGATGCCATTGCGTTGATGACGAATTTGAAGACCTAAGAAGAATGTCAATTATCCCATCACAGACATTTGATATTCCTCACGCATAATGTATCCAAATACATCACTGTATTTTTTCTTAGTGCAGCCAAAGATTATATCATCCATATATATTTAGCACACGAATAATTCATCATCATAAGTGTTGATGAAAAGAGTTGGGTCAAGTGAACCGGATTTGAAGCCTTTCTTCATGAGGAATTCCTTCAGTGTGCCATACCACGCCCGAGGGGCCGGCTTTAGGCCATAGAGGGCCTTTTTGAGCCTGCAGACTTTATCAGGATGTTTAGGATCTTCAAAACCTGGAGGTTGAGCAATAGATACTTCTTCCTCAAGCTTACCATTGAGGAATGCACTATTCATATCCATTTGATATAAGATGATATTATGATGATTAGCATAAGAAAGCAGTATACGAATAGCTTCAATTCTAGCAACAGGTGCAAAAGTTTCATAGAAGTCAATTCCTTCAACCTGTGTGTAGCCCTGAGCTACAAGACGAGCCTTATTGCTCACCACTAGGCCATTTTGGTCTTGCTTGTTACGGTAGATCCATTTGGTATTGACAACATTGTTCTTGCGAGGATCTGGTCGCTTGACGAGTTCCCACACATTATTGAGCTCGAATTGATGCAATTACTCTTGCATTGCTTGAATCCACTAAAGCTCCAGAAAGGCCTCATCAACTTTGGTGGGCTTTGTGATTAAGAAAAAAGCAAAGTGCCCACGGAAGTTAGACAAGTGTGAAGCTTTTGAGCGTGTGAGTGGACCGGATGTGCTAATGTCGTCGATGATTTTCTCAATCTACACTTATTTTGCCACTCGAGGATGAGCAGGTTGATGACTTCGGTTTGGCTGAGATTTTTCTTCAATGACAGTATTTTCAAGTGCATTAGTATGATTCTCTTCATGGTCTGGAATAACTTCTTCAGCAAGTTCTTCAGTGGGTATGATATCCTAAGTAGCCTTGCGCTTAATGGATTCCTCGGGAGGTATTTCATCTAGCACAGGAGGCATGTGCTCTTTTTCTGAGCCGTTAGTTCCATCGAACCGCACATCTACAGTTTCAATAACCTTGTGATGATGGGTGTTGAAGACTCTATAGGTGTGCGAGTCCTATCCGTAACCAAGCATAAAACCTTCATGTGCTTTCGGTGCAAATTTAAAACTTTGATGAGGATCTCTAATCCAACATTTAGCACTGAAGACTCTAAAATAACTCACATTAGGTTTCTTGTTAGTGTGGAGTTCATACGAGGTTTTCTGGAGGAGTTTTGGAGATAAACCATGTTGATGATGTGGCACACAGTATCAATAGCCTCAGGCCAGAAGTGAGGAGGCATCTTGTATTCATCAAGCATAGTGCTAGCCATCTCGACAAGAGTCATGTTCTTGCACTCCACGATGCCATTCTGCCGAGGAGTGTAAGGCGCAGATAACTCATGAGTAATGCCAAGTTCATCATGATAGTCATCAAGACCAGTGCTCTTGAACTCTATCCCGTTGTCACTCCTGATATTCTTGATCTTCACATTGAAATTCGTATAGGCCCTTGAGGAAAATCGCTTGAAGATTTCCTACACTTCAGTTTTGTACGTGATGATATGAACCCAAGTGTAACAAGAATAATCATCAACAATAACAAATCCATATAGAGATGATGCATTTGTTAGTGCTGAATAATGACTGGGGCCAAAGAGGTCCATGTGAAGCAATTCAAAAGGACGAGTGGTAGTCATGATAGTCTTCGAGGGGTGCTAGGATCTGGTCATCTTTCTGGCCTCACAAGCCCCACAAAGATTATTTGATTCTTCTTCACAAGAGTGTGCAAGTTCCTCATGCCAGCATGACCGAGTTGTCAATGCCATAGTCAGCCTTCTGAAGCTTTTGCAAATAGACATGTGGCGGGCTGTGGTCCTATAGAGAAATCAAAAATATATAGTTCTACTCTCCTAAAGCATTTGAAGACTTTGGAGTTGTCAGATTCCAAGACTACATCACAAGGATATTTGCCAAAGACGACAACCATATCAACATCACAAAGCATTGAGACAGACATGAGGTTGAATCCAAGAGACTCAACAAGCATGACTTTGCCCATGTCTCGATCTTTCAAGATTGCAACCTTACCTAGACCCGATACCTTGCTTTTTCCTTTGCCAGCATAGGTGATATGCTTCAGATGTGATGTAGTAAGATCAGAGTCCATCAGTAACTTCTTGTCATCCGTCATGTGATTTGTGCATCCACTGTCTAAGACTGACTTAGTGGCTTTGAGAGATTCATCCTCCAGATGAATTAGTACATCTTACGAACTCATATACTTCAGAGTGAAGAATATGACATCAAATTCATCAGAATGAATTTCATCAAATAGTGCAATCGATACAGCTGTATAAAGACGTGAGAAATGAGTAATTCATTTCTTCATGGTTAGCTTGCATCCTTTCAAGCATACTCAGGTCTCCAGCAAATTCTTCAGATGTTTAAGTTCGTTTGGAGACCTGACCGTGCATAAGAAATTAGTTATTTTTCTTCACCACCCACATCTGGAGGGGTGGCAGAGAGCTCATCATTCTGCGAGCTCCATAGGAGAAAGGTGGCATTCAAGCCAGAGCACTTTGTTTCACAAAAGAGGGGTTAGAGTATGAATATGAGTAAGCAGGGAAATTCTTCAAGGACTTATGAACATAATGATTTGAAGAATAATGCACATATTCAGAACTCTAAATTTTCCCTGCGAAACAGAAGCATTAACATGATGATGTTCATATGAGGAACTGGATTCATATGACGAATTTGATCCATGTGAGGACTTTGATCCATATGAAGATTTTGATCCATATGAAGATTTTGATCTAGAGTTCCTATTCTTTACAGGTGGTGTCATGAGGACATTCACCTGAAGATTTTCTAGGTACCATTTGGGAACCCAGATTTTCTTCATAGGGGGTCGTTCCAGTAGTTAGTTCCAACATATGTAGCAAATACTTCACCATTCTAATTTTTGAACAGCTTATAGTTGGAGTCAAATGACTCATCACATGAATATGAAGATTCGCATGTAAAGCCAGATAAAGTAGATGGATGTACGGGAGGTCCTTTCGCAGCAACCCATGAGGTTTTGGGATACTGCTTAGGTTTCCAGTAGGTCCCATCAGCATTCAGTTTCCTCTCAAAGGCAATACCCTCTTTCCTAGGGTTCGTGTGCAGAATCTGCTTTTTAAGCACATCACAAAGGATTTCATGCCCTTTGAGGCTTTTGTACATGCCTGTCACATACAACACCTTCAACCCTGCATTTTCATCAGTAGCATTGGTGGTTTCCTCTGTTGAGGAAATTGTCACCACATAATCATTTGGAGAAATTGTAGTGATAGAAGCATTGAACATTTAGCAGAATAATTTGCATTTTCTTGTTCAATACATTTTAAGCATGGTGCATCAAATTCTTCCTGAGCGGTACTGATCTGTTGAGCAAGCAAAGAATCATTTTCCTTTTGAAGATCTTCATGACTCACCCTAAGTTTCTCAAGATATTGCTTTCTTTGAATAAATTCATAAGAAAGCTTCTCATGGTCGGCTAAGAATGTTTCATGATGACCTTGAAGGTTGTCAAACTTGGGTTCTAGTTGTTGAAGATTATTAGTCAGAGTTTGAGATCAATTCAGTTCCTCACCCAACAGGTCATCGCTTTTGTCCAGTAGATTTTGAACCCTTTCCAAAGCTTTTTGTTGTTTCATGGCAATGTTGGCAAGTTTGGAATAGCTTGGTTTGAGGTTTTCATCAGATTCATCTTCACTAGAATCAGAGGAGGGGAATTTGGGTACCTTGGCACATTTTGCCATGAAGCAATAAGTGGGAGCGAAGTCATCATATCCATCATCATCAGTGTTGGTGTTGCCATTTTCTTGACAGTTGAAGATGGACTTGTTGATGAAAGCAGTAGCGAGAGCTAGGCTCGCCCCACCATAGTCTGACTCCTCAAATTCCTCCTCTTCCTCATTTTCTTCAGAATCGGCTTCGGAGTCCATTTCCTTGCCAATGAATGCACCTACCTTTATGTAATTGCTCTTCTTGTGAGATGAAGACTTTGAATATTTTGATGATGAGGACTTTGAAGATTTCTTGTTTTTCTTAGAGTCATCAGAATTGGCATCCTTGTACTTCTTGTTCTTCAACCCCTGAGTGCAGTTTGCCATGTAGTGACCAGGTATCTTGCATTTTTGGCAAGTCCTCTTCTTATAGTCGCGGAATGAAGAATCTGATCTTAGGTCTTCACCTCTTGAAGATTTTCCGGAGCGGACACATCCAGAGAACTTCTGGAATTTCCTCACGAGCATAGCTAGCTCCTGACTTAGTTCCTCAGGATCACCAAGGCTGCTATCAGAATCTTCCCCTTTGGATGAGGAAATTGCCTTGGCTTTCAGTGCACATGATCTTCCATAGCTTGGCCCATAGAGGTCTCTCATCTCAGCTTGTTGGAATTCATGTGTGTTCAGTCTCTCAAGGATATCAGTAGGATCTAGTGACTTGTGGTCACCACGTTCTTGAATCATCAGTGCTAGTGTATCGAATGAGGAATCAAGTGATCTCAGCAATTTATTCACCACCTCATGGTCGGTGATGTCAGTGGTACCAAATGCTTGAAGCTCATTGGAGATGTTAGTGAGGCGATCAAAGGTTTGTGGAGCATTTTCATTATCGACTCTTTTGAGCGGTTGAAGAGATTGCGAGGAACGTCAACTCGAGAATCACGTTGGGTTCAGATTCCTTCGTTGACCTTGGACATCTTATCCTATATAAGCTTTTTAGCACTCACTCTGGCGCATTGTCCTTTGCTCAGATGGACACATATTATATTCTTCGTTTGCGAGTCAATTTGCCTGAATCTCTTCACATCAGCAGCGTTCACGGAAGGAGTGATGGAGGGAACGCCATTCTCCACAACCTACCAGAGATCATTGTCAATTGCCTCAAGATGCATGTGCATCTTATTCTTCTAGTAGGGATAGTCCGTCCCATCGAAGGTAGGACACCCAGCCGAGACCTTGATCATGTCTGTAGTCGACATAACTAAAACTCCAGGATGTTAAACCGAAATTACATAGAACAACGGAGTGCCTTGCTCTGATACCAATTGAAAGTGTGTTATATCGACTAGAGAGGGGTGAATAGGCAATTTTTACAAATTCACCACTAAGGAATTACTTCTTGAGGAAATAGCTAAGTGACGAAATACAAGCAGCGGAACAAGTACTCAGATGCATGCATAAGAAGACAGTAGCATAGTCATCATGATGAAATGAAACAAGCACAGAGCACGGGTAGCGTGTAAACAGGATAAGCAAGCAGAAGACAGAATGACTGGAGAATTAGGATTGAGGAAATTGAGAAAGTCTTCAGTCAAATTCTTCAAATAGTAACGATCAATTGTGTTAACAAGTAAGAGATGAAATAGAGGAGTTGAGGAAATAGAACCAGTAGCTCGGTGAAGACAATGATTTGGTAGACCAGTTCTAACTGTTGTGACAGTTGTACGTCTGATTAGGGAGGCTTGCTATTTAAACCCCAGGAGACACAATCCTTACTGTATTCCCCTTGATCCAAGGTCACACACACCTCGCCCAATCACTCGTGGTAAGTCTTCAAGGTGACTTCCAAACCTTCACAGACTTGTTCACCCGGCAATCCACAATTCCTCTTGGATGCTCTGGACCATTGACGCCTAACCGTCTGGAAGATGCATAGTGTTCAAAGGTAACAAGTGTCGGTTCCACATATGAACAATATCTTCAGTGATGCTCAATCACATTGGGTTTTAGGTGTAAGGGTTTAGGGTTTTTCCTCACTAATGATTTTCGCTCAAAGTCCTCGGAGGATGGGTTGCTCTAGATGACAAGTGTCAGTTTCTCTCGGAGCAGCCAACCAGCTAGTGGATTAAGGGGCGGCTATTTATAGTCAGGGATGTGACGCCCGAAGACCGACGTCCCAGAAGATTCCAGATGTTCCGGATTCTCCCGTGTGTTTCATTTGTGCTTGTGTTATTTATTTTGCTTTGCATCATGTCATCATGCCATCATGTCTTTAATATTTGCATCTCACCTAAATAAATTGTGTGGACCTTCGGTCCATTTAAATCGAGGGAAGGATGACTTCTCTTTATAACATATCCTCCTAATATTTATGGAGCTATTATAAAAATATTCCAGTTGTTTGGAATTAACCCAAACACACTTGCATATATTGCCCATGCCTTTTCTACTTCAAGTTTCACCATCTAAACCTTGTCTATAATTCTTTTTCGTTGTATCGAGGCTCCTCCTAAAGTCTAGACTCCTTTCAAACTCCTTTAAGGCAAGCTAAATAATTTTGGTTTGCACTTCCCTATTTTGTTGGAACCACTGTTGGGTTGGTATTATTCCATAAAGCCTTACAAAAATGTTCCATCATTTATTTTCTTGTTCTTGGCCTCTTTTCTTTTTAAATGTTGAACTCTCTCTATTTTTTTTCTACTAAAGAAAAAGAGCAAGGAGAGAGATAGGCCATATGGGCCTGTGGCCTCCCCCCCCCCAGCCGGCCCATCTGGCCTCCTGGCCCAGCCACCCCGTAACCCTAGCCCGACCGCACCCCGATCCCCTCGCTCCTCTCCCTCAGCCGCCGCAACCTGATTCCCTCGCTCGTTCTCTCCCCTCGCTCTCTCTCCCGAGAGCCGCACCCAGAGGCTCCGCCCGCTCGATCCCGACCACATCTATCTCCCTCGCAGCCCCGGCTTCCTCTCCCTCGCCCTGGTGCCACGTGCCTCCCTCCTCCGCGCCTCTCCTCCGCGCCAGGAGCCCCAGCGCTGCAGCGCCCGCACCCTCCGTCGCCAGGGCCGCAGCCCCGCCGCATCACCAGCGCCGGCCAGGAGCCCCGCCGTCCGCCGCCAAGGCCCAGCGCCTCGCCTCCCCGAGCACCTCCCTCCGGCCTCCCCGCAATCCAACCGTAGGCTGGCCTCTGCTCCGACGCCCCTGCCTCCTCGCCGTCTCCCTCCAGCGGCCTCTCTCCCTCATCCGGATGCTGCTCCTCTACGCCGCCCACCACCGCGCCTGACTCGCTGCGTCGCCCTCGTGAGGCCTCGGCCAGGCAGCGCCGGCGCCGCCCCGGGCAACCTCCAGCACCTCCAGACTTTTGGGTGGATCCTGGCTAGATCACCTCCTTGCCGCTTCCAAGATCCAAGGCCTTTCGAGTGGCTTCGTTTTGGATGCGCCGAGTCCCTTTCCGACCCGTGAACGTCTATCGTCGACCCTCGAGGACCCCGTGGAACATACGGACATCAAGTACCTCTACCGCTATCTTCGGAATCGCCAAGATGCCAAGTACCACGACGACCGAGTACAACTACCGACGCGAGACCGAGACCGGCAAGACCGCTACGACTGAACGACTACACGATGCGTCAAGTTCCTCTCCGGTGCCCCAAGGACCGAGTACGACTACACATGGAGTTACGTCAAGTTCCACTATCGTCACAAGAACGAGAACCCCCAAGTACCACGACACCGACCACGAACATCTATGGAGTGTACCACTACTTCCACGATGAGTCCAACTACCGCCACGTGAACGGCTACATAACGTGTACCTCTACGGAACGACTACTTCCCTCTACGACCGACTCGCGAGAACATCTACTTCCACTACGTCCCTCGACGACTCGAACCGCTTCAAAAAAGAACGTTCCGAAGGTATAACCCCGAGACGATGACCCGTGGATGAATGCTTGTGGTTGTATGAGATGTTTTCCCTTGTGTGCACCGTGCCCGTTTCGTCTTTTGTCATGCTCCTCGGTTGCCTCATCGCCGACTCGTGGGAACCCGGTGACGGGATCACCCCACCTTTCATCTTGTTCCGCTCGCTCACTCCACCTTTTCTTTTGCACCGGACTCTCAACGAGTTACCGGAACCGATATGTTGCCGTTGCATCACTTTCGGATCATTGTCATGGCACCCTTTCTTTCCACCACGGTGACAATACTTCATATCTCTTCATGTTAACTTTTAATAAAAATTGCATAAAACTTGATCATGTCATCCGCATCATGTTAACAACATTTAAAATGTGTGAATTGTTGTTTGTTTAAAAATTGCTAAACATGCCCATGGGGATTTTCCGGAATTGTTGTTTGTCATTCCAGCCTCATTAAAACTTGCCTAAATAGGTAGTTTGCTCTTGCTTCACCTCTTGCCATGTTAACAAACATTTAATCTTGTCTTGAAATAAACGAGAGTCAATTAAATAATTAAAATGTGGTGTTTCTTCAATATGCAACTCGTTGCATATTGAGCTCCACTTAACTTGTAGTACTTGTTTGTGCACTTTGCCATGACATGCATATTTAAACCGGACATGCATCATACTTGTTTGTGCATCATGACATGCTTATGATTGTATGTTTACCGTGTTGTTTGCTTCTTTCCGGTTGCTTCTCTTGATAGCTTCGGTTCCGTTTCCGGAGTTGTGCGGATCCGTTCGACTACTTCTTGGACCCGTTCTTCTCCCTTGAGGAATCTCAGGCAAGATGACCATACCCTTGGATACCTTTACTACCATTGCCATGCTTAGTTGTCTCGATGCTATCATTACATGTCGCGCTACCCATCTTTTATTGTCAGCCCTCTCCTTGTTGCCATGAAACCTCTAACCTTTGAAACCTTCCTAGCAAAACCATTATTTGGCTATGTTACCCACTTGCTCAGCCCCTCTTATAGCGTTGTTAGTTGCAGGTGAAGATGAAGATCGTTCCAGGTGGGAACTTGTTGTTGGTATATCACAATATCTATTATTATTAACACACCTATATACTGGGCATGGGTGGAAGGCTTGGCCTTTTGCTCAGTGATTTGTTCCACTCATGCCACCTTAGGCGCCGATAAACCGGCATTATGTTCCTTGATTTTGCGTTCCTTACACGATGGGTGGATGGGGACCCCTTGACAGTTCGACTTTGAATAAAACTCCTCCAGCAAGGCCCAACATTGGTTTTAATTTGCCTCATAATAACAACTTAATTAATTAATTAAATTTGCATAGGGGGTCGCGTCCCCGGGTTCTTAATGCTACATAACAGGGGGGGCCAGTGCTGATGGTGTTGGTCCCAAACTAGAGCCACTTGCGGTGCCACCCAGTTATCTGGGGTCTTCGGTTACTGTACGTAGCGCTCATCCGAACGTGGCCTGAGACGAGATACGCGCGGCTACTATCAGGGTGTCGGCACGCCAGGAGGTCTTGCTGGACTTGTTTTACCATTGTCGAAATGTCTTGTGCACCGGGATGCCGAGCCTGATCGGATTTCCCTAAGATAAGGGGTGATGATATTATATTTATCACTTCAGCTAATCGTGAGAGCTTGTGATGGGCTAAGTTGGGACACCCCTGCAGGGTTATGATCTTTCGAAAGCCGTGCCCGCGGTTATGTGGCAGATTGGAATTTGTTAATGTCCGGTTGTAGAAAACTTGACAGAGGATCCGAAGTAAAACACACAACTGTGTGAGTAACCGTGACTGTCTCTTTTCATTTTGAGAAGAGAACACGGTGGGGTTATGTTTGATTCGTATGTAGTTCAGGATCTTTAGCGATCACTACTAGTTGCGACCATTTGCGTAGATGCTCATCTTACTCTTGTACTCGTAAGTTAGCCACCATATTATGCTTAGCCGCTACTGCAACCTCACCACTTTACCTCTTCCTACCCATAAAGCTTTGCTAGTCTTGATACCCATGGTTATGGGATTGCTGAGTCCTCGTGGCTCACAGATACTACAACACCAAATGCAGGTTCAGCCGAGTTTGATGCAGGAGTTGGTTCAAGTACTTCCCTGGGAGCTCGATGAAGAGAGTGGCCGTATGTTTGTGACGTTTCGACGATCAGTAGTGGTTTCTACTAGGGGCGATTTGGACCTGTGGCTTTATGTTGTTTTTGGTATCTTTCTTTTGGATCTTCGCCCGTAGTCGGGTTGTGTTGTTCTGAATGATGTTTTGCTTATGTAATGTATTGTGTGAAGTGGCGAGTGTAAGCCAACTATTCTGTTGCAATTTCATCCCTATTTTTACATGAGTCGTGCAAAGATACCAAACTTGAGATCATTCCAGAATGGGCTTATACCTTTAAGTCGTGCCTCGACACGTAGGAGGTATAGTCCCATCCTGGGCATTACAAGTTGGTATTCAGAGCCTTCTCCGACCTAGAAGCCCCCACTGTTTGATCGAATCGTTGATGGTTGAGTCTAGGCACACACTTGAAAATGTTTTGAGTCCTATATATATCGGAGAGTAGGATTTCTTTTGCTCCTTATCTCTTTTCACTCTGGTGAGGACTCCTGACGATTACTCTTGTCTCTTCTACTCTCAAAAATTCACCAAATTTTTTTTTAGGATCTCGTGAGTATTGTTTGGATTGTTTCGATGTATTTGTGACGAGAACATTGTTCTCGATGCCTCCTGTCATTAGGGGTTGTGGCAGTGTCCCGGGGAGTTGAGCTCCGAGGTGTTGTCGTCACAAATATATCGCATCAGTTCTGGAATACTTAAGACGGCCGACATCGAAAACTCTCCTATGCGGTTAGTGGCAAGATAACCCCGACATCACCCAGTACTGGGGAGGTAGTTCGGGAGTATTGCCATAGCTTGTATAGTAGATGTGTTTCGAAGGTCCGAGGTAAACGGTTTCCGGAGATAACTGGTTATGTGTTGAAGGATGGATACAGCTGGCTGTAGGATTAGAGTTGAGTGCGTGATGCTTCCCCTGTATCCCCAACACCTGATTGCATAACTGGGAACTTTCGGAAATTAATAGGTAGGTTCATCTAGTAGCTCGTAGGCATTCTTACAACGAGTGCATGATATGAAGTTCGGGGTTCTACATTGAGTGAAGTGGTTTTATGGGCGTTGTTCCGATCTGGAGTTGCATCTTAAAGGGTCCTTGGCTATGCTGATCCGGGGATTGCAAAACCCTTTTGTAACACGTTCCATGAGCTTTCAGCACGAATATGCCGAACGAAGCTTCTATCTTGTATTTGTTCTATGTGCTCCTTGTTGTTTTTATTTACCTTTTGTTCTCCCAAGTGGCTTCTCGACAAGCTGATGTATCTACGGAATTCATTCGTTCAATTCTTTGCTCGGATGATATTGTGAAGATTCTGTTGCAACATATCTATCCTTTGTTCTTGTTTTGATTCTGGTATTCAAGTTGCTTCGATGTCAAATGTTGATTCCATACCTTCCTAATCGGTGTTCACATATTTCTATGGGAGTGCTAATTCTTCTTGACCATCGAGATTTTCATGTTAATCCTTTTTCAACCGGTGTGCCTTCTTTTCAAGTTATTCCATACGAACGTCGTTGAGAAATCTGACGATTTGTCTGTTTCATTCATCCCAAGTTGTCTTTGTTTTCCCTGCCCTCCCACCCTTCTTCTTCTCGGAGTCAGAAATACTAAATGAAGTATCCATTTTATTCATGTGATATTTCTTCATTCTTTTCCTTCAATGTTCTTATCCGGTGATTTATCGTGAAGATGCTCAAGAGCTTCAAGTTCATCATTCTTTTTTTCTCAAATTCTGCCGGTGGATGTAATTCAAGATTTCGGTGTTGATCTTATCCTTTTCCTCATTTCACAATGCTTTCTTATTCCGGTGCACCAATTAATCATTCTCCTCATGCTATTCATATCCGAAGTGTTCAAGATGTCTCAGAAGATTCATAATTCCATTTTTAATCCGTTCAAGCTATTTTGAGGATTGCTATCTTATTCAAGCCATTTAATTCAACCGGTGCAATATCTCTTAAGCAATCTTTTTCAATGGTGTTTTCTTTTGAGTGGGCCCTAACCCACAGGTCTTTTCCCAGGATCTTACCTGACTCTTCTAATTTTTCTGGAGTTATACTCAAATTCTTTTTAAAGTGTGACGTAAGAATGATTCCCATCAGTCACATGCCTTCTCCAGGACCGCTTTCAAATTCTTTTTCATCATTGGTTCAACCTTTTAATTCTTCATTACGGAGTGCCTATACAATTCATGGTGGTGTATCTCATCGTCTTCTCAGATTTTGGAGACCCGAAGATGAGTTCCTCTTGAATCCTTATCCGTTCTTCCAAGATTCGTGGTTCTAGCTTCATGCCATCCTCATTATTGTTCCGTTTGTGAGGAATTCTTTTTATACCCGTCCGAAGCATTTTATGAATTCTTTTCCTTGGGTTCCTCCGAAGGCCATCATTTCAGAATATTTCTTCATTCTTAGTTTTCAACTTCGTCCTCCAAATATTCTTCATTGATGCCTCTTTGTTCGTCTCCCTATTCTTCCCGGTGATTCATTCTTTTATATTCACTCAATTTCAATTCCTTACGGTGGATTATTATATTTCATCACCCGGTTCCAATTCTTACGGTGGTTCTTTCAAGATTACTCTTCCGTTGTTATCGTATTAATTCATTTGTTCTTTTCATAATCCTACCGGTGGTTCGTTGAATAATTATCCGAGCTTGTGCAAGATCTCTGTTAATCCTTTCCAACGAGAATAAGTAGTATGCCAAATCATTTGGTTGTCATCAATTTAAATTGGTGAAGGAGATGCATGACATAATTCTTATTCTTATTCCTTCAAGGTGATTTAATTCTTTTGTCTGGAGCTTGTTCATCATATCACATTCTCGGTTCTAAGTTGTTCATCTTGTTTTCCGGAGCTCCAAGTTATTTCAATTATATCATTTCAAAGCTCCATCTAATTCATCGCAGGCCTTGAATCTTATTCTTTTCATCTTTCACTTCTCATGCTTTTCATTACCGGAGTTCTCATGGTGGTTCATCATGTTTTAATTCATCCTCGAAGTCTTCATCAAGATTCTTGTTGGAGCTCAAGCATTCTTCATCATGCTTTCCAAGTGCAATCCTTTCTACATTATTGTTTGAGATGGTGTTATGTCATTCTTGACAATTCCTTCATGTTTTATGATTCACTACTTATCAAGAATGAGATATTTAAAACCATCATTTTCCTTGCTCGGAGATGTTTTCAACCCTTCAATTATTCGTTGGAGTAATCTTGAGTTGTATTTCACCTAAAAGCATTCCCTAAGGATTGTTGCTATTATGGTGCTTATAAATGACCCAAGTTCTTCATTTATCCTTCCGGTGAAATAAGTTTATCGTCTCCTTGTTGATCTCAATCAAATCAATTGTTTAAGTTAGTGGCTGGTTGTCACCTCATAATTTTGAGATGTTTTCCATAAGCCCACATCAAGCTTATTCGTTTTCGTTGTTGATTTTTCCATCAACCCCATTCAACCCTTCTTTGTAAGGAGGATTTCCTAATTCATTTGTGGGAGAAGTTGTCATTTTTCTTCTCCATTCATTTCTTTCATTGATTTAGATGCTATTCTTTCATTCCGGAGGCATTGTGATGTTGCTCTCTCCAAACCCTCATCTCGTTTTATCGAGATGATGTTTTTTTCCTTGCTTGTCCATTTAACCGGAGTGTTGTGTCCTCCATCCAAATTCCGTCATCTTATCTAGCCTTCCCTCTCTTTTCAACCAGAGTGTTGTCTGAATCCTTCTTACCCCTTGTGCCATTCTTTCGATTGTTTCAGAGGTTGTGTGTTGTTGTTTTCATCAAGTATCACTCCATCCCCTCAAGTTCTTGTTAATTCCTTCCATTTTCAGTCGGAGTGCTGTCCGAATTATGTCATTCTTATTCCTTGGCTATACCATTGCAGTTTCATATTCTTTTGGTTCGTAAGCTCTTGCTTCATGTATTCTAACCTACAAGGTTCTTGTAATGCTCCTTGTTCCTCTTTTCTAACGGAGTGTTTTCATCTTCGTTCATCTCCATTGTATTCTTATTCAACTTGTTCTACCTCTCAGGTTCGTGGTTTCACTCGTCTGTCAAAGAAGCAACTTTGTTTTACCTCTTCCTCTTCCGTTTTTTTACCGGTGCTATCTCTAGGATCTCGGGTCGAGATCCTCTGTTAGTGTGGGAGAGTTGTGACGCCCGAAGACCGACGTCCCAGAAGATTCCAGATGTTCTGGGTTCTCCCGTGTGTTTCATTTGTGCTTGTGTTATTTATTTTGCTTTGCATCATGTCATCATGCCATCATGTCTTTAATCTTTGCATCTCACCTAAATAAATTGTGTGGACCTTCGGTCCATTTAAATCGAGGGAAGGATGACTTCTCTTTATAACATATCCTCCTAATATTTATGGAGCTATTATAAAAATATTCCAGTTGTTTGGAATTAACCCAAACACACTTGCATATATTCCCCATGCCTTTTCTACTTCAAGTTTCACCATCTATACCTTTTCTTTAATTCTTTTCCGTTGTATCGAGGCTCCTCCTAAAGTCTAGACTCCTTTCAAACTCCTTTAAGGCAAGCTAAATAATTTTGGTTTGCACTTCCCTATTTTGTTGGAACCACTTTGTTGGGTTGGTATTATTCCATAAAGCCTTACAAAAATGTTCCATCATTTATTTTCTTGTTCTTGGCCTCTTTTCTTTTTAAATGTTGAACTCTCTCTATTTTTTCTGCTAAAGAAAAAGAGCAAGGAGAGGGATAGGCCATCTAGGCCTGCGGCCCCCCCCCCCCCCCAGCCGGCCCATCTGGCCTCCTGGCCCAGCCACCCCGTAACCCTAGCCTGACCGCACTCCGATCCCCTCGCTCCTCTCCCTCAGCCACCGCAACCTGATTCCCTCGCTCGTTCTCTCCCCTCTCTCTCTCTCTCCCGAGCGCCGCACCCAGAGGCTTCGCCCGCTCGATCCCGACCCCATCTCTCTCCCTCGCAGCCCCGGCTTCCTCTCCCTCGCCCTGGTGCCGCGCGCCTCCCTCCTCCGCGCCTCTCCTCCGCGCCAGGAGCCCCAGCGCCGCAGCGCCCGCACCCTCCGTCGCCCGGGCCGCAGCCCCGCCGCATCACCAGTTTCGGCCAGGAGCCGCGCCGTCCGCCGCCAAGGCCCAGCGCCTCGCCTCCCCGAGCGCCTCCCTCCGGCCTCCCCGCAATCCAGCCGCGGGCTGGCTCTGCTCCGACGCCCCTGCCTCCTCGCCGTCTCCCTCCAGCGGCCTCTCTCCCTCATCCGGATGCTGCTCCTCCGCGCCGCCCGCCACCGCGCCTGACTCGCTGCGTCGCCCTCGTGAGGCCTCGGCCAGGCAGCGCCGGCGCCGCCCCGGGCAACCTCCAACACCTCCAGACCCTTGGGTGGATCCTGCCTAGATCACCTCCTTGCCGCTTCCAAGATCCAAGGCCTTTTGAGTGGCTTCGTTTTGGATGCTCCGAGTCCCTTTCCGACCCGTGAACGTCTACCGTCGACCCTCGAGGACCCCATGGAACATACGGACATCAAGTACCTCTACCGCCATCTTCGGAATCGCCAAGATGCCAAGTACCACGACGACCGAGTACAACTACTGACGCGAGACCGAGACCGGCAAGACCGCTACGACCGAACGACTACACGATGCGTCAAGTTCCTCTCAGGTGCCCCGAGGACCGAGTACGACTACACATGGAGTTACGTCAAGTTCCACTACCGTCGCAAGAACGAGAACCCCCAAGTACCACGACACCGACCCCGAACATCTATGGAGTGTACCACTACTTCCACGACGAGTCCAACTACCGCCACGTGAACGGATACATAACGTGTACCTCTACGGAACGAATACTTCCCTCTACGACCGACTCGCGAGAACGTCTACTTCCACTACGTCCCTCGACGACTCGAACCGCTTCAAGAACGAACGTTCCGAAGGTATAACCCCGAGACGATGACCCGTGGATGAATGCTTGTGGTTGTATGAGATGTTTTCCCTTGTGTGCACCGTGCCCGTTTCGTCTTTTGTCATGCTCCTCGGTTGCCTCGTCGCCGACTCGTGGGAACCCGATGACGGGATCACCCCACCTTTCATCTTGTTCCGCTCGCTCACTCCACCTTTGCTTTTGCACCGGACTCTCAACGAGTTACCGGAACCGATATGTTGCCGTTGCATCACTTTCGGATCGTTGCCGTGGCACCCTTTCTTTCCACCACGGTGACAATACTTCATATCTCTTCATGTTAACTTTTAATAAAAATTGCATAAAACTTGATCATGTCATCCGCATCATGTTAACAACATTTAAAATGTGTGAATTGTTGTTTGTTTAAAAATTGCTAAACATGCACATGGGGATTTTCCGGAATTGTTGTTTGTCATTCCGGCCTCATTAAAACTTGCCTAAATAGGTAGTTTGCTCTTGCTTCACCTCTTGCCATGTTAACAAACATTTAATCTTGTCTTGTAAATAAACGAGAGTCAATTAAATAATTAAAATGTGGTGTTTCGTCAATATGCAACTCGTTGCATATTGAGCTCCACTTAACTTGTAGTACTTGTTTGTGCACTTTGCCATGACATGCATATTTAAATCGGACATGCATCATACTTGTTTGTGCATCATGACATGCTTATGATTGTGTGTTTACCGTGTTGTTTGCTTCTTTCCGGTTGCTTCTCTTGATAGCTTCGGTTCCGTTCCGGAGTTGTGAGGATCCGTTCGACTACTTCTTGGACCCGTTCTTCTCCCTTGCGGAATCTCAGGCAAGATGACCATACCCTTGGATACCTTTACTACCATTGCCATGCTTAGTTGTCTCGATGCTATCGTTACATGTCGCGCTACCCATCTTTTATTGTCAGCCCTCTCCTTGTTGCCATGAAACCTCTAAATTTTGAAACCTTCCTAGCAAAACCATTGTTTGGCTATGTTACCCGCTTGCTCAGCCCCTCTTATAGCGTTGTTAGTTGCAGGTGAAGATGAAGATCGTTCCAGGTGGGAACTTGTTGTTGGTATGTCACAATATCTATTATTATTATTAACACACCTATATACTGGGCATGGGTGGAAGGCTTGGCATTTTGCTTGGTGATTTGTTCCACTCATGCCACCTTAGGCGCTGATAAACCGGCATTATGTTCCTTGATTTTGTGTTCCTTACACGATGGGTGTATGGGGACGCCTTGACAGTTCGACTTTGAATAAAAGTCCTCCAGCAAGGCCCAACATTGGTTTTAATTTGCCTCATAATAACAACTTAATTAATTAATTAAATTTGCATAGGGGGTCGCGTCCCCGGGTTCTTAATTCTACATAACAGGGGGGCCAGTGCTGATGGTGTTGGTCCCAAACTAGAGCCACTTGCGGTGCCACCCAGTTATATGGGGTCTTCGGTTACTGTACGTAGCGCTCATCCGGACGTGGCCTGAGACGAGATACGCACGGCTACTATCAGGGTGTTGGCACGCCGGGAGGTCTTGCTGGACTTGTTTTACCATTGTCGAAATGTCTTGTGCACCGGGATGCCGAGCCTGATCGGATTTCCCTAAGATAAGGGGTGATGATATTATATTTATCACTTCAGCTAATCGTGAGAGCTTGTGATGGGCTAAGTTGGGACACCCCTGCAGGGTTATGATCATTCGAAAGCCGTGCCCGCGGTTATGTGGCAGATTGGAATTTGTTAATGTCCGATTGTAGAAAACTTGACAGAGGATCCGAAGTAAAACACACAACTGTGTGAGTAACCGTGACTGTCTCTTTTCATTTTGAGAAGAGAACATGGTGGGGTTATGTTTGATTCGTATGTAGTTCAGGATCTTTAGCGATCACTACTAGTTGCGACCGTTCGCGTAGATGCTCATCTTACTCTTGTACTCGTAAGTTAGCCACCATATTATGCTTAGCCGCTGCTGCAACCTCACCACTTTACCTCTTCCTACCCATAAAGCTTTGCTAGTCTTGATACCCATGGTTATGGGATTGCTGAGTCCTCGTGGCTCATAGATACTACAACACCAGATGCAGGTTCAGCCGAGTTTGATGCAGGAGCTGGTTCAAGTACTTCCCTGGGAGCTCGATGAAGAGAGTGGCCGTATGTTTGTGACGTTTCGACGATCAGTAATGGTTTCTACTAGGGGCGATTCGGACCTGTGGCTTTATGTTGTTTTTGGTATCTTTCTTTTGGATCTTCGCCCATAGTCGGGTTGTGTTGTTCTGAATGATGTTTTGCTTATGTAATGTATTGTGTGAAGTGGCGAGTGTAAGCCAACTATTCTGTTGCAATTTCATCCCTATTTTTACATGAGTCGTGCAAAGATACCAAACTTGAGATCTTTCCAGAATGGGCTTATACCTTTAAGTCGTGCCTCGACACGTATGAGGTATAGTCACATCCTGGGCATTACAAGGGACCAGCCCAACGTGATAAGACATCAATGCCCTTCATTGATATGACCGTTAGGTGGATACGATATTTGGGACAGATGGCGGGTAGCACAACAACGGTCAAAAATTAGTGCTATCAAATTCCTCAGGGCTATCATGTTCCTCACTTGTCAAAATAAAAATTTATCAATATCAAAACAATAATACTTCAAGCCAACTAAAAAGTAATCTACGAAGCTTCAAAAATAACATGGCTAAAGAAAGTTATCCCTACAAAATCATTGAATTAGTTATGCTCCCTCTTTTTAACACAAAGTATAAATCATGCCTATCCCGGTATCAATCAAGCAATTGTTTTCATAATTTAACATTCTTAAACATTTTCAACTCTTCACGCAATACATGAGCGTGAGCCATGGATATAGCACTATGGCTGGAATAGAAGATGGTAATAGACAAAAGGAGGGAGAAAGTCTCACACCGACTAAGTAAATCAATAGACTATGGAGATGTCCATCAACCGATATCAAAGTGAGTGAGTAGGGATTGTCATGTAACGGATGCACTACAGCTATAAGTGTATGAAAGCTCAAAAAGACAACTAGTGGGTGTGCATCAACTTGCTTGCTCATGAAGACCTAGGACATTTTGAGGAAGCTTATCGTTGGAATATAGAAGCCAAGTTCTATAACGAAAAATTCCCACTAGTAATAAATGAAAGTGACAACATATGAGACTCTCTATCATGAAGAACATGGTGCTACTTTGAAGCACAATTGTGGAAAAGGATAGTAACATTGTCCCTTCTCTCTTTTTCTCTCATTTTTTTATTTTTTATTTAGGGCTATTTGGCCTCTTTTTTGTGGGCTTCTTTGGCCTCTTTTGTTTATTTGGGCTTCATTAGCCTCTTTTATTTTGATAACCTCACATGGTACAATGTTCTAATAATGATGATCATCACAGTTTTATTTACTTACAACTCAATATTACAACTATATACTAGAACAAAGATATGACTCTATATGAATGTCTTCGGCGGTGTACCGGGATGTGCAATGACCAAGAGTGACATGTATGAAAAATATGAATGGTGGCTTTGCCACAAATACTATGTCAACTACATGATCATGCAGTAATATGAAAATGATGAAGCATGTCATAATTAACGGAACGATGGAGTTACATGGAATTATATCTCGGAATGGCTATGGAAATGCCATAATAGGTAGTTATGATGGCTGTTTTAAGGAAGGTATAAGGAGAGTTTTATGCATCGGCGAAAGTTGCGCGGCACTAGAGTGTCTAGCAAGATGGAAGGGTGAGAGTGCGTATAATCTATGGACTAAACATTAGTCATAAACAACTCACATACTTATTGCGAATAAAATTATTATCTCTCGAAGCAAAGTACTATGATGCATGCCCCTAGGGGGGAGGTTGGTAGGAGTTAACCATCACGCGCGCCCGACCTTCACGCAAAGACAAACATTTAAAATACAAAGTGCTCCAATTCGGTTACATGGTTAGGAGACCATATGTGCATGCAACGGGAATCCCAAACCTTAACACAATTATTTATTTAATCTCACAAACTACCACGAGCATGACTCTAATATTACCATCTTAACATCTCAAACAATTACAAGGAGTCAAACTTCACATAGTATTCAATGCTCTATATATGAAAGTTTTTATTATATCTCCTTTGGATGCGTATCATATTAGGACTAAATTCATAACCCAAGCAAATTACCATGTTGTTCTTAAAGACTCTCAAAATAATATAAGTGAAGCAAGAGAGTTCAACAATTTCTATAAAATAAAACCACCGCCGTGCTTTAAAATGATATAAGTGAAGCACTAGAGCAAAATTGCCTAGCTCAAAAGATATAAGTGAAGCACATAGAGTATTCTAATAAATCACGATTGAAGTGTGTCCATCTCAAAAGGTGTACAACAAGGATGATTGTGACAAACTAAAAAACAAAGACTCATATCATACAAGATGCTCCAAGCAAAACACATATCATGTAGTGAATCAAATTATAGCCTCCAGTAAAGTTATCGATAGATGAAGACTAAAGAGGGGATGCCTTCCCGGGGCATCCCCAAGCTTAGGATCTTGGCCGTCCTTGAATTTTCACTTGGGGTGCCTTGGGAATCCCCAAGCTTAGGCTCTTGCCACTCTTTATTCCATAGTCCATCAAATCCTTACCCAAAACTTGAAAACTTCGCGACACAAAACTCAACAGAAATCTTGTGAGCTCTGTTAGTAAAACAAATCAAAAAACCACTCCTTGTACTGTTGTGATCTTATTCTAATTTTATATTGGTGTAATATCTACTGTATTCCAACTTTTACATGGTTCATATCCCCCAATACTAGCCATAGATGCATCAAAATAAGCAAACAACACATAGAAAATAGAATCTGTCAAAAACAGAACAGTCTGTGGCAATCTGAAAACTTAGCATACTTTTGTAACTCTAAAAATTCTGAAAAATTAGGAAGATGTGGGGAATTTTTAAATAAATATTTTGTAAAAAAATCAGAAGGTTTCGATGTTCCAGTGAATTATTGAATTTTCTGCGCTGGGCACAAAAGTTTCTGTTTTTTAGCAAAATCAAGTCAACGATCACCGTAAGCCATCCCA
Source organism: Secale cereale (assembly GCA_902687465.1). Lineage (NCBI taxonomy): Eukaryota > Viridiplantae > Streptophyta > Magnoliopsida > Poales > Poaceae > Secale > Secale cereale. The sequence goes on along the minus strand of LR738710.1, from coordinate 336,916,392 downwards.
AAGGTCTTACTTGGATCAAACACTAATTAAAAAACCAAAAAATTTTACTACAGAAGTAATAATGTGAACTTGAAAAACCGAACCTAAAAGCAAAAGGCAAAAATAAAATTGGGTTGCCTCCCAACAAGCACTTTTCTTTAAAGCCTTTCAGCTAGGCGTGGCTAATTTTAATGATGCTCACATGAAAGACAAGACTAGAAGCACAAAAAGAGCATCATATAGCATGTGAAAATCACATCTAAGTCTAACATACTTCCTATGCATAGGAATTTTATAGGAAAACAAATTAGCAAGACAAGAAAGATCTAGCATATGCAAGGAAGAAGAAAGAAACAATAGCAATCTCAACATAACGAGAGGTAATTTAGTAACATGGAAATTTCTACAACCATATTTTCCTCTCTCATAATAATTACATGTGGCATCATAATCAAATGCAACAATATAGATATCACATAAAATATTCTCTACATGATCGACATGCATGCAAAGTTGTCACTCTTTCCAAATGCTGGGATTAATGTAGAACAAAGTCATTACTTCTCCAAGCCCACTTTTATCAAAAAAATCATAAGATTGATCAATATCCAAAGTAGTGGAATCAGGAGTTGACATTCTTTCAAACCCCCTTTCAATATTATGGCAATAATTATTATCAATCTCATATTCATCATGGGATTTAAATAAATTTTCAAGATCGTAAAAAGCATCATCCCAATCATGATCATTGCAACAAGTAGTGGGCATAACAAAATAAGCATCCCCAAGCTTTGGGTTTTGCATATCATTAACACAATTGACATTAATAGAATTTATAATAAAATCATTGCAATCATGTTTTTCAATCAAGGAGCTATCATGAATCACTTCATAAATTTCTTCTTTCAACACTTCATAAATTTCAGATTCACAAATTTCAAGGAAAACTTCATAAAGATAATCTAGTGCACTCAACTCACTAACAATTGGTTCATCATAATTGGAACTTTTAAAAATATTAGCAAGTGGATGAGGATCCATAAACTTTGTTACTTATTTTAAATAAACACACAATTATTCCAAGCGAACAAGCAAACAAACCAAGTAAGACATAAGGACAAACAGAAAGAAAGCAAATAAAAAGGCAAATATTTTTCTCAAAACGTTTTAGAAGTGGGGGAGAGGACAATGAGAGGCGGATGATAAATCATGTAAGTGCAAGAGATGAGGGTTTTATGAAGGGTAGTTGGTAGGTGTTGACTTGACGTAGATCTCCCCGGCAACGGCGCCAGAAATTCTTCCCGCTACCTCTTGAACTTGTGTTGGTTTTTCCCTTGAAGAGGAAAGGGTGATGCAGCAAGAGATGAGGGTTTTATGAAGGGTAGTTGGTAGGTGTTGACTTGACGTAGATCTCCCCGGCAACGGCGCCAGAAATTCTTCCTGCTACCTCTTGAGCATGTGTTGGTTTTTCCCTTGAAGAGGAAAGGGTGATGTAGCAAAGTAGAATAAGTATTTCCCTCATTTTGAGAACCAAGGTATCAATCCAGTAGGAGATTATGCACAAATCGCCAAATATCTGCACAAACAATCAAACAACTTGCACCCAATGCTATAAAGGGGTTGTCAATCCCTTCACGATTATTTGCAAAAGTGAGACCTGATAGGTATAGATAAACTATAAAGTAAATATTTTTGGGTTTTTTGGTTTATAGATTGAAAAGTAAAAGATTGCAAAATAGTAGATCTGAAATTAATAAGATGTAAAATAGACCTGGGGGCCATAGGTTTCACTAGAGGCTTCTCTCATGATAGCAAATATTACGGTGGGTGTACAAATTAGTGCCAAGCAATTGACAGAAAAGCGCAAAGTTATGATGATATCTAAGGCAATGATCATGAATATAGGCATCACGTCCGTGTCAAGTAGACCGACTCCTGCCTGCATCTACTACTATTCCACACATTGACCGAAACGATTCTACATCTATAGTATTAACTTCACAAGAACATAGTAACACATTAAGTAAGATGACATGATGTAGCGGAATTAACTCAGGCAATATGATGAAAACCCCATCTTGTTATCCTCGATGGCAACAATACAATATGTGGCATGTCCCCTACTGTCACTGGGATTGAGCACCGCAAGATTAAACCCAAAGCAAAGCACTTCTCCTATTGCAAGAAAAACCAATCTAGTTGTCCAAACCGAACCGATAGTTCGAAGAGAATTACTAAGATATCAAGTCATGCATATAAGAATTCAGAAGAGACTCAAATAATATTCATAGATAATCTGATCATAAATCAACAATTCATCGGATCTTGGCAAACACACCGCAAATGAAGATTACATCGGATATATCTCCAAGAACATCAGGGAGAACATGGTATTGATGATCAAAGAGAGAACATAAGGTTACAACAGCGGAAAGTGGTCTCGATGGATGTTCCGATGTTCTAGAATATTTGGGAATTTGTAGGCGGAAGAAGTAGGTCAGGGGGTCTTGCGAGGCCCACAAGGTAGGGGGCGCGCCCTCCACCCTTGTGGCCGCCTGGAGGCTCCCCTGGCGTGTACTCCAAGTCCTCTGGATGTCTTCTGGTCCAAGAAAAATCCTCGTAAAGTTTCATTCCATTTGGACTCCGTTTGATATTCCTTTTCTACGAAACTCAAAAACAAGGAAAAAAACAGAAACTGACACTGGACTCTGGGTTAATAGCTTAGTCTCAAAAATCATATAAATAGCATATTAATGCATATAAAACATCCAAAATGGATAATATAATAGCATGGAACAATCAAAATATTATAGATATGTTGGAGACGTATCAGTTCTACACTTGTCGCATTGCTTTTTTACTCTACATGTTATATACATTGTCCACTGAGCACGCGTAGTAAATCGCAATACAATTAGTTTCTCCTATATGACAACCAGTGAGGTACTAGGCAAGTTAGCTATCCGTGATGGGCTCTCTTGAAAGCCATCATTATTTATTTTTGAACATTCAAGTTGTGCATGTGTTGATGGGCCTGGAAGTTGAGATACTAGGGTAGTGGCCTAGATCCAAAGTAGTACAACTTTTTGGAGTGTAGGATTTTGCCTATTCAAACTTGCACTACTAGGGAAAACCTTATACACAGAATCTTAGCAGCGGCACCGGACAAAAAGGGGCACTACTGCTAATTAGCAGTAGCGCGGGGCATAAACAGGCGCTATTGCTACCAACTTAGCAGTAGTGTGGCTCGGTAGAAACACACCATTACTAAAATTGACCGACAGTTCCTGCCACGCTAGGTTTAGCAGTAGCGTGCCCACGCCAACCGCGCTACTGCTAATGTAATAGCAGTAGTGTGCTTTTTTGCAGGTCACTACTGCTAATTTTGAACCTGGCCACATGGCGGGCCCCGCTTAGGAGTAGCGCCTCTGCCATAAGCGCGCTACTGCTATCATATAAGCATCAGCGTTTTTTTATGCCCAACGCTACTACTAAACCGCAACCATACCACCTTTTTCCTTCCCCCCCCTTCCCCATCCTCTCTTCCTTCACTTTCCCCTAGCTCCCACATCCTCTCTCCCTCACTTTGCTTCTTCCTCACTACTTCTCCCCCATTACTCTCCTTCTTCTACCTATCTTTCTCTCTCTTTATTACTCCTAGCTAACTACACCACCTCCATTAATGCATCTCCTTTCTATTTTTCCATCCTCCTCCACTAGTTGAACTTGTCTCCTCCCATACTAGCTAGCTATGTAGATCTAGCATTTAGTGAAGTGACCTATGTACCTCCCTAACTAGACCTAGCTTTGTCAAGAAGAGCTTTGTCAACTTTTGATCATTCCATAGGTGTGTGTGGCGACACCTATCGACATCATCACCACCGTGCTCGATCTCGAGTTAGATGATTAAAAATTTATGATTTTGCAAGAATGGAAATATGTGTATGTGTGCGATATGACATAATCGGGCGATATGATGGAAATTGTGTGTCTGGCATGAGTTGTCGCCGAATTGTGCTTATGATTTGCCTATGTTTTTCAGAAATGTCAATATATTTCCATTTCGATGAATTTCATGAAAACTCTATATGTCCTATTTTTATGGGTGGTCATGCCGAAGTTTTGTATGACTTTGATGCATGCATGCATTTTTATAATAAGTTTGTTTATTATTACCGTGCAGGCGTTCATGATGGTCAGTGGAATGATGGTGGACAGGTGGTTGCGGTCAACGGTGCGAAACAAGAAAGAAAATAACCTGATAGAGATTTTATGTCTGTGTCGAAGATGCAAAGGATGAGTTTGGCTTGACCCCTATGACGATGGTCGTGTGATGGTGCACCTTCTCATGACTAGTTTCATGAATGGCTATACTCGGTGGATAATTGAAGATGAGGATGATGATGTTGAGGACGCCGACGGGGCAGGCAATGATGACACGGGGAAAGACGAAGAGATGATCGTTAATGGCGATGAAGAAGGGGCCGGACATGGCGGCGGGGAAGAGGCTGGACATGGCGGCGGAGAAGGGGCCGGACATGGCGGCGGGGAAAACATGGACTCGACGTCGTAGACTCTATTGGTACTAAGTTCAATCGTGCAGGACCCTCATGTTCACGCACTCTTTTGCAAGGAAATGAGTACTGACAGAGCTGCTTCTGAGAGGAGGCCAAGCTGCAGAAACTGGTGGTAGACTCGAACACTCCATTATCAAGGTTGCGATCCCGAGGTGACCCGCTTGAGTTTCACGCTCGAACTCCTGAACACGAAGGCTAAAAACAAATGGACCAACACTAGCCTCAATGAGCTTCTCAAGTACCTAAAGGATGTTCTTCCCGAGGGGAATCTATGTCCTACTAGTGTGGATGAGGCCAAGAAGATTGTGTGCCCTCTTGATCTGCGGCATGTTATATACCATGCATACATCAACGATTGCATAATTTATCGGTAGGAGCACGTGGAAAAAACCAGCTGTCTGGTGTGCAATGCTTCTCGATGAAAGAAGGCCGGGAAGAAATATCCCCAGAAAGTTGTATGGTATTTACCGATCACTCCTCGTCTGCAGCGTTATTTTGTAGATCCCAAGGAAGCAAAACTCATGCATTGGCACGCGGAGAGGACAAAGCCCAACGATGGAGATGATTCGAAGCTAAGACACCTCATGGATGGAAGGCAGTGGAGAGCGTTCAATGACGAATATCGGTATTTCACACGTGATGCAAGGAACATCGTGCTCGACACGTGTATCGATGGCACGAATCCGTTTGGCAACCAAAAAAAACAACCGTAGCACATGGCCCATGTTTGTATGGATGTACAACCTCCCCCTGGTTGTGTATGAAGTTGAAGTACATACACATGAGCATGCTGATTCAAGGGCCGAAACAACCAGGAAATAATATTAATCTGTATCTGGGGTTACTTCAAGAGGAGTTAGACACGTTATAGAAAACATCGGCCAAGACATGGGACGCGAGCAAAGGTGAGTATTTCTATATGAGAGCCGTGCTGATCATGATGGTGCACGACTATCTCGGTTACGGATATGTCGCAGGCCAGGTGTGCCATTGATATTGGGGATGCACGCTTTGCATGGATGATACGACGTCTTAGTAGCTAACATCAAGGAAAGATGGCGGGTCTGGGAAAATCGTGTACATGGGGCATCGAAGATGGCTCAAGAAGGATGGCCCATGGAGAAACCGTGGAGATCTATTCAATGGTGACGCTAAGCATCGAGGACCTCCACGTAAGCAGAGCGGCGCCGAAATCGATGAGCTGTTGAAAAACTGGGAACAATGCCCCGCGCCAGGAAAGACAATGAAAAAGGCGTCAGAGCCGCTGCTGAAGGTATGGAAGACGAGGTCTGTTTTCTGGGACATGGAGTACTGGCACAAACTCGACACGCCTCATTGCCTTGAACAAATGCATATCTGTAAGAATGTCCTGGAGAGCTTGCTTGCGATAGTGATGAACATGCCTGATAAGACCAAGGATGGGACGAAGGCAAGAAAAGACTTGCAAGATTTGAATATTAGGGAAGATCTGCACATGCCGCCCCGTAAAAATTAGAGGAGACAGAGACGGAGACAGAGGCGCGGGAGAAGAAGGGCAAAAGTAAAGGAAGAGGATTATTTCCCCCCTTCTTGATTCACATTAAGTCCAGCTGACATCGATTAATTCTTCAAGTGCCTTACCGGAATCAAAGTTAGTTCCAGTTATTGTGGTAAGATAAGGAGATTTCTAGACACGAAGAAGATAAGGTTCAGCGGGATGAAGTCCCATGACTGTCATGTGATGATGATGCAGATAATACATGTTGCCCTTAGAGGGATAATGGACATGCACGTCTGTGACACGCTTATTGGTCTTTGCAACTTTTTCAACGTCATCTCTTGAAAGTCGATCAGTGTGAAGCAGCTATGAAGGCTATAGGAAGAGATCGTTGTGATATTAAATGAGCTTGAGATGTACTTCCCACCCGTGTTCTTTGATGTCATGGTGCATCTGTGTGTCCATAATGTGGATGGCATAATAGACCCGGGGACATCATTCCTGCACAACATGATGCCGTCTGAGAGGATGAATGGGATCATCAAAGGATTCATTCGTAACATGTCCCATCCGGATGGAAGCATCGTCCAGGGCTATCTGACACAAGAGTGCATCTCTTTCTGCGAGAATTTTCTATATGGCGCAGACCAGCCGCCTGGTGTTGGTTTGCCCGGTAAGAAGCACGTTGGGAGGCTTGAAGGAGAAGGTCACTCCAACAGGCGCAGAGAACTTCATGTGGCCTACTTAGATCAACGCAATGGCTTTGATAGAGCAAATTTGGTAGTGCTACAACACGTAGACCAGGTAGATCCTTTCATGGCACTTCACAAAGAAACTATCGCAAAGAAGTATCGTGATCGGAGGGTATGCAGGATGGACGCCAAAGTTACTAGAGAGCACAACTCCACTTTTCTGCATTGGTTCCAAGAGCATATTCTTGCTAATACTCCGGAAGAGGGCTCTAAGGACGGATTGATCATATACGCCTTAGCACATGGCCCCTCGCCCAACCTTGTCACCTATCAGGCATACGATATCAATGGATACACATTCTACACAGAGGACAGAGATATGGACTGTGATTTTCAGAACTCGGGGGTGACGATGGAATGCATGACTGGCAGCAACAACGGCACAACTCATAGACTTTACAGAAGGGTCGAAGAGATCTGGGAGCTTGACTAGTCTGGACTGCACAACATGATGATGTTCCGTGTCATATGGGCTAAGAGTGTTGAAAGAGAAAACTGGTATTTTACTACCATGACTATACCCAATGCCAAGAGCGCTATCGTGAACACCATCACAAAAAGCCATGGGTACACGCTAAGCACATGACACAATGCTTCTTCATAACCGACTAGAGCAATCCGAGTCGTGTTGTCGTGAGGAGAGGCAAAAGCAACATCATTGGAATGGCTGGAGTCGCCAACGAGGAAGACTACAGCTAGTACAGAAACCCAATGAGGGAAGATGACGATGACGACGAAGTATATGACAAAAGAAGAATCAATACCGCATTACCTAAGAAATATCGTACTCCATGGAAAAGGAAAAGTCACAATGAGGGGATCGATTATTCATCAACGAACAAGAAGGGAAAGAAGCTCACTCAAAAACGACAACGTCAATGTTGAGAAATCTATATCGGTCAAATGATGTAATATATATGTCCCTATTTTGTATGCATGCTTAACTATTACGCATGTGTCAAATGATGTTTTATATATATATATATATATATATATATATATATATATATATATATATATATATATATATATATATATATATATATATATATATATATATATATATATATATATATATATATATATATATATGTGTGTGTGTGTGTGTGTGTGTGTGTGTGTGTGTGTGTGTGTTCCTATTTTGTATACATACTTAACCGTCAAATGATGCAATATATATCGCGTTAGTTAGATACATTGTATCACCTTCCCTTCGTTCCTGCTCTCGGAAAAAAAGGAAAAGTGAAGAAAAATAAGAAAAGAAAAGGAAAAGAAAATAAAGGAAAAGAAAATAGAAGAAACAAATAGGAAAACTGCTATAGCTACTGGTGGTAGCAGAAGCGCCTTTCTGGAAAAGCGCTATAGCTACGTTAGATAGCAGTAGCGTGTTTCTAGTAAAACGCGCTATAGCTACGTTAGAAAGTAGTAGCGCTTCTTGGCGAAAAGTGCTATAACTACCTTATCTATAGCGTGTTTTGTGGAAACACGCTACTGCTATGTTGACTTAACCCCCCCCCCC
>LR738710.1:336893797-336907990 GCA_902687465.1 Secale cereale | reverse complement strand
TGCCTCGAGCACCGCTGGAGCCCTGCCCTCGCCCTCACTGGAGTATCTGCCTCCTTCTCGACCTCGCCGGAGCCCTTCCTCTCCCACGACCTCGCCGCGCCCCTGCCTCGAGTGCTGCCGGAGCCCTGCCCTCGCCCTCGCCGGAGTCTCTGCCTCCTCGACCTTGCCGGAGCCCTGGCATCGCCCTCGCCCTCCCCCGACGCAATCTCTCTCTCCCCTCTATAAGTCATCTCCCCTCCCCTCTTCTCTGCTCTCTGCGCTCTCTCTCTCTCTCTCTCTCTCTGTCTGTGTGTGTGTGTTAGTGGTAGTTAGTTAATTAGAATTAGTATGAACCCTAGGAAGAATTCTAGGTGTTTTAGGTGTTTTAGGTGTAGTTAACAGAATTCTAGGTATTTAATTTTTTTTAGTTAAAGCAGTTGTTGCTATTTAAATATAAAATAGATTGATTAACCCTAGGTGAATTAGTATTTACCCTAGGACATATTAGGTAGTATGAACCTAGTTAATTAGTAGGAAATTAACTAGGTTTTCAAATTAGCACAGAAATTTAGCTAGGTTTCAAATAAGGACAGAAATTTAGGCATGCTGAATTTAGTTTCAAGTTCTATATTTTTCTTGCTGTTATATGCAAATTTGAAGTGGTCATCTATGCAAATTTAGGTAGGCTGAATTTAGGACATGTGATAGTTTGGACATGTGATATTTGGAGAATCATGGTTATGTGCAGGGTAAATGATCTGAGTGGCCTCTGTTTCACTGGAATGTTGATTCATTTCCGTTTCGGTGAATTTTAGGCGCTCGATATGTCCATTCTTTAGCAAATGCCATGCTGAAATTTCCCGTGAATTTTGGCATGACTTGTGCTGGAAAGTAGGCATATCGAGTACTGGGATTTGCCACGGCGGGAATGAAATGACACTCAGGCAAACCATAGACCTTTTTATGTCATTTCTCATTTTATTATAGTTTTAGAATTAAACAAGGAGACTTAATCATAGGAAACATGTCGAACAACGAAGAAACCGGGCCTTCTGACCAAGATGGAGATGAGATGGATTGTGAGGGTGAACTAGAGTACCTCGACTTTTTGTCTGCTAAGCACAGTCAAGGTTTGCAGGGCGGCCTCGAAGATGGCATTGACGCCGAAATTGACAGTAACGGCGCCGGCATCGATGGCGGCACCGAGACTGGCAGGGAAGGTACCGGCGCCGAAGCCAATACCGAAAAGAAGAAGAAGAAGAAGCAGAGGATACGAAAACCTAACAAACTCGGCATCGGACGACTGGTGATCACAAAGATGGCCCCTGGCAATTTTGAGCCATTAGAGCCGGAATAACCTCGCAAGTGCTATGGGAACCAAGTCAGATGCATCCTACGGGAATGCACGAGCATCAATGATGATGACTTAAGGGGTAAAGAACATTTGAGGCAGTTGCTCCTGACAAAGTTACACAAGAGATTCAAGTTCCTCGACCGGGATGATAGCATAGAACAACCATGGCATGATCCGAAGATGAAAAAGAGTAACAATCACGCCATGGGCATGTTCAACAATGATTTGGCCTGCTACAAAGGGAGGGTGAAATGAGCCATTGAGGCTGAGGAACCCCTAACCAAGATTCTGGAGGAAAATCCGACACTTACTGAAGAGGAGTTCCAAAAGTTCAAGGACACTTGTGCTACCAAGGCAGCTAAGGCTAAGGCTGCGAAATTCAAGAGCCTTCAGCAAAGGAACGCGGGGAAGCATCGCCTCGGAAGTCGTGGCTACCTTGGCAAAAGGCCCATATGGGATAAGGAGGACACGGAACATGAAGCCGCGGGTCTCCCAGACCCCTTCGCGAACCTCACCAATGTCAGGCCCAAGATGAGATTCTATCCCGATCACGTGACACATTCGTGATTGGGACACAACCGCATTTAGGGTGCTTAGCAAGATGGATATCATTACATCGTACCATTACATACATACATGGGGGATACAACAATTCATACAAGACACATGAATACAACAACATCAATACAAGACATCCGACTACGGATGCAAACATGAAAAGCACAACGATATCCATCTGCTATCCCAGGCTGCTGACCAGGAACCTAACCCAAGACTGACGAGGAAGAAGAAGAAAGAACTCCAAAACAAATAAGCATCGCTCTCACGTCAAGTCATCGGAAACCTGCACCTGCAACTGTTGTTGTAGTAACTGTGAGCCACGAGGACTCAACAATCCCATTACCATGGGTATCAAGACTAGCAAAGCTTAAAGGGGTATGGAGACGTTAAGTGGTGAGGTTGCAGCAGCGGCTAAGCAATATATGGTGGCTAACTTACGAGTACCAGAATAAGAAGAGCATCTACGCAGACGGTCGCAAACTAGTAATGATTGCTAAAGATCCTGAACTACCTACGAGTCAAATATAACCCCACCGTGGTCTCTTCTCAAAGTGAAAAGAAACAGTCACGGTTACTCACATGGTTGTGTGTTTTATCTCCGATCCTCTGTCAAGTTTTTTACAACCGGACATTAACAAATGCCAATCTGCCACATAACCGCGGGCATGGCTTTCGAAAGATTATAACCCTGCATGGGTGTCCCAACTTAGCCCATCACAAGCTCTCATGATCAGCAGAGATAATTATAATATTACCCCTTATCTTAGAGACAATCCGATCAGGCTCGGAATCCCGGTGCACAAGACATTTCGACAATGGTAAAACAAGTCCAGCAAGACCTTCCGGCGTGCCGACACCCTGATAGTAGCCGCGCGTATCTCATCTCAGGCCACGACCGGATAGGTCAAGCTACGGTAACCAGCACCTTGAGTTGCCTCAAGTCGGCCCCCCATACTGCCCGTTTGGGACCAACACCATCAGCACTGGCCCCCCTGTTATGTAGAAAGAATCCTCGGGGATGCGACCCCCTATGCAATTTAGTTAATTAATTAAGTTGTTATTATGAGGCAAATTAAAACCAATGTGGGGCCTTGCTGGAGGAGTTTTATTCAAAGACGAACTGTCAAGGGGTCCCCATATACCCAACCGCGTTAGGAACGCAAAATCAAGGAACATAACGCCGGTTTATCGGCTCCTAAGGTGGCATGAGTGGAACAATGCACCGAGCAAAAGGCCAAGCCTTCCACCCATAGCCAAGAATATAGGCGTGTTAATATATATATAAGATATAATGTGATATTCCAACAACAAGATCCGACATGGATCAATCTTCATCTTCACCTGCAACTAACAACGCTATAAGAGGGGCTGAGCAAGCGGGTAACATAGCCAAACATCGGTTTTGCTGGGAAGGTGTCAAAGGTTAGAGGTTTCATGGCAACAAGGAGAGGCTGACAACAAAAGATAGGTAGCGCGACATATAGCGATATCACCGAGACATCTAGCATAGCAATGATAGTAAAGGTATCCAAGGTGATGGTCATCTTGCCTGAGATCCCGCAAGGAAGAAGAACGAGTCCATGAAGTAGACGAATAAGAAGCCACGAAGATGAACCAAGTGTAGTCGAACGAATCCTCACGATCGCAATGGAAATATGAACTAGCGAGAAGAAGCAAGCAACACGGTAAACACACCACACGAGAACACGACAAGAAGCTCAACCAAGTATGATGCAAGACAAGTCTATATGATGCAACTCATGGCAAGGGATGAAGAACACAAGAACAACACAAACCAACAAGTTTAAATGAGGCCGGAATCAACATATAACAATTCCGGTAAGTTCTCATATGCACGTTTCGAGATGGGTCCAGATCTGAACAAACATTCAGTTAAAGTTGTTAAACAGCAAGTTAACATGCACCATGATGATCTACTCGAAATTCTAGTCAAGTTACATATAAAGTTTGTTTAATTCGGAGCTACGGCCTAGAAGATATGAGCAAAACAAGACAAGCATGGCAATTATGCAAGATACATCCAAACAACAAGCAAACACACTCCAAGCATGTGAACAACATGATATTATGCATCTACATGCAAAAACACACAAGTTTCATATAGGACACGCTCAAAACGGAGCAACGGTTCAACACATACACATGAAACAAGATATAACAACAAGCTGTCCAAAAACAGCAACATAGCAACTTTGGAGCAAGGAATATATATGCTACAACACCCAAACATGATAACAAAAGGCATGGACGTGAAATAGACATGATACTTAACAAGCATGAGCTCAGAGCACACCCAAAAACTTGCTGGAACACAATTAAACAAGTAAGGCAAGTTGCAATAAATTTACTTATTTCTCAGACTTAGCCAAAAATCCGGGAAGGCAAAAACATCATCACGATGCTACCTTCGGAGGCACAAAACAACAAGCATATCAACTCTACTAAGTATATAAAGATCATGGACCTGTAATAGACATAGCATACATCAAACAACTCCATTAGAACAACTCCATAGGAGGCATGGATCAATAACAACAAGCTTCACCAAATTGATCATGCTGATAACAGTCTGACAGGTACATTTATAGCAACTTGAGAGCAAGAAATAAATAAGCTATAGCAGGCCATATATGCAAACAAGGGCATGGATGGATAGAGCATAACATGGACAACAAGACATGATCATTGGGAATCTCATAACAAGCATGGATTTGAGTGGGGCATCAAGCAAACATAGCATCAGGTTTAACAGTTTCAGACTTAGCAGATTTTCAACAAGTCTTAGAAAATAACAATAGCGAGTAGGCTACTTTACAAGCTTGTTGCAAACACCTCAAGGCATATCATGAAAAGTGTATTGCACCACAGCAAAGATGGCATGATTTTGATTCTAAAACATATTGACATGTGGCATGAAAGACAAACACATCAATAGTTATAAACAAGTCAAAAGAGCATCTCATAACAAGTTTCAGCACTTTACAGCCACATGCACTTTTGCAACAGAGATAAACATGGAAATATGGCACCTAACATGAATGCTACAGCAACCATCATGTAGAGCACTTCACAATGAACATTTTGACATATCACACACTCCATTTGGACCAACATGCACAAAGTTATCATCACCACAGGCATGAAACAAAATTACAGTTATCAGCAGTTTTAAACATATAGCACTCTTGCCACGATGGTTAGGGCATCAAGATGAACTCAAACAAGCATGCCACAGTACAACACTATGAAGAGCATATCACAACAAACATTTTGACATATTATATGCTCCAATCGGACCATCACACAAAAAGTTACAAGCACCACAACATGGCAACATTTTTAAGGTTTTTTGGGGACTTAGTCATTTCGCGTGACATGGGGAAAAAGAAAAACAAACAAAACAAAAAAAAACTAATGGGCCGAAACTACTGGGCCAAAACCACAGCACAGGGGGAAACTGGGCTGGCGTCCTCACCTCGGGCCTTCACGGCCGGTCGGGGAGGCGGCCCAAGCGGCGCTGTAGCGTTGTCGTCCTCCCCCTCGATCCCGCCTGGATCGGGGGAGGCAGGGGCGGCGGCACCCTCGGGGCTCCGGCGAGGGCTCGACAGGGAATAAAGGGGAGGCATGGAGGGGAGGCGGACCCGGGCAGGGAAGCCAGATCCGCGAGCGGCGGCTGTCGGGGTCGCGGTTCCCAGCGACGAGGGGCTCCGGCGGCGGGGTTGCCGGGTGGATGAGGCCGGGCGGCGGAGGCAGGCACGGCGCCCGGCTGGCAGAGCGATGAGGCGGGGAGGCACGGGGCGCGGCTGGCCTGGCACGGCCCGGGCGCAGGCCCGCCGTGGGCCGAGCGGGCCGCGGCGGTCCGGGGGAGGCGCCGACGGTGACACATGGCACGATGCCACTGACTGCGGGCGGGGTGGAATTACGTGGTGGCTGTGGATTGATTGAGGTGATGTGGCCGGCGGACATGTCCAACGTGGGACGGATATGTCCGGCGGCGCGAGAGGGAGGAGGCTAGGGTTCATCCGCGAAAAAATACGGGGGAGACACATATATATATAGATAGAGGGAGCCAGGAGTGTCCAAAAGAGGAGCGGCTTTCGGCCACGCGAGCACGATCCCACGACCGAGAGGATGGAGGTGGTTGGTATGGGCTAGCGGGCTGTTGGAGAGGGTGGCTGGGCCAAATGAGAAGGGGCTTCGACAGTTAACGCGGTTAACTGTTGGGCTATCAAACGAACTCCGAATGCGATGAAATTTGACAGGCGGTCTACCTATGCTAAAATAAGACCACACGCCAAGTTTCATCCCATTCCGAGAACATTTCCCGGCCACTCATAAAATAAATATCTAGAGGTGCCGCGGGCGCGTGCAAGTGTGTCTGGGCTCAGAACAGACAACGGAAAGGACGAGGGGGGTTCGGCCGGATGCAAGTTTTGAAAACATGAAGATGTAATGCACACGATGACATGGCAAAATGCAACACGCGAGCAGATGACATGGCAACGACGACGAATAACCGGCTGACACCTGGCGCATCGGTCTCGGGGTGTCACAACCAACCCCTTGGAGCATGACTTCATCAGGGTCTGGTTCAATGGGACAAGGAAAAGAAGGTTTTTCACACGGACCCGATCACGAGGAAATTGATTAAAATACTGGTAATTATTCTTTTACCACCTTACATTTAGCTTCTGATCAAGTCGGCTACACATTCGTATAGGGTTCATGTTCCTTCTACAGGAGAAGCAACACCAGCTTGCAGCCGAAAGCCAGTCTTCGTCGATGAGGCCCAAGTGGGACACCCCTCTCACCGGGTCTTGGACGAACTTAAGGGACTCCCTTTGGACCAGCAGCCACAATATGGACGTGTGCACGGCGCTGGAGACGGCACCACGTAGAAGGTCTTTTACAACGAGGGCCTGGAGGACAAGAAGCAAAAAAATAAGTTTAGTCAGGCGGACATCGACGAGAAGGTGAAGCTTGCGTTTGAGAAAGAACTAGCTGAGGACGCGGAAAAATCATCCAAGGAGAAAAATGAGTTGCTACAGTAGGCAGTCGCTGCAGCTGTAGATGCCTGCAGAAATGATTTTGCTACTAACTTGATCCCGGTTATCATCAACTGGACGAAGGAAAATCCAGACAAGACGGTAGATGATTTCCCCATGCCCAGTTTTGTCGGGAGCAACTCGGTGAACAACACAACCGCACCATCACCTGCTCATGCAACCACGCGTGCTTCCACACACGCACCTGCACCCGCTCATAGCAGCCCGTCCTTAGTCTCTGGCACACTAGGCGGTCCTTCATCTTTGGCTGAGCTCGACGCCCTGGCGGTAATTACATGTCCCACCAACATATACATAGAATATTTGATTTTCGTTGCCTTTCAGATGTTTTACGCTAGAGACATGTGTTTGCAGGCTGACAAAACCCCATGCACTGTACTCTACTTGATCAAAGGCCAGAAGGTGGACGTGGGAAAGGCAGTGAAACGAAGCCCTTGGAACTCACGTTCCATGGCCAGCCGATGCCCGGTGGGTACTTCAGGGTTACCTTGTCGAGTGTGAAATCGGGGCACGAGGTTTTGCCTCCTCCAGTATGGCTATGGGGAGAGGACGACGGGACCCCGCCGCAGATTCGAAACTGCAAGGGTTGGGTGCTGCTATAGCCGAAGAATATTCTTCGTCCGGAGCCGGCCAAGAGCACACCAATAACCACACATCAACAAGAAGGTATGAACACAGAACACCACCACCCCTCCTACGCAATTACCAGCGCATGTGGTGCCGGGTGAGAGTGGCGGACGACGTGATGAAAGGGGTCCAATAGTGGCTGACGTAATCGCCCCCGTAGAACAAAGTATGCATGATGAGATGGAGGAGGACCCTCTTCGGTTCCGCAATACAGGTGCCTATGACGGTGACTTAGATATGATGAGTCAGCCATATGACGACTAGGGCTATCAGCATGCTGATGAGGATGTGATGATCCGCCCACGTAGGAACGTCCTAGCAGGGATTGCAAGAAGTCTCTCTTCATGCACTCCTCACAGGACATGCCTAAAGATGCCGCCTCAACACTGGCTCAACTAGTCGAGAGTACAGTGCTTAGCGCGACAACACTGGGGCAGGGGTTAAGGAAGGGTCTGGAAGGTCAGCCCAAGAAAAAGGAGAGGAAGAGACCGGGGAAGAGAGGATCTGTTGCCTACAAACAAGCTAGAGCACATAGCAGCCAGATGGCAGATTTTGAAGAGTGTGGGCCATGTTCCATGTCACGGGTGAGCCGATGCTACTACCGAAACCGCTGGAGGAAATATCAGGGGATCTCAAGAGACTGCACGACCATGTGCTGTCGATTGAGAAAAGCCTACTAGCCTCGAAGGATCTAGGATATCCGACCTACGCGGCTCGTGTGCCTGAGGGGAAGTGCAACGTCGACACACGGCCCGCCGAGGTGTTCTTCCTGCGGTTTGAACATATCTTCGTGATGTTTCTGAGAAGGCGGATCAATTGTACAATCGTCCGCCTTTTTGCACTACATATGAGCTCCATCTTGATGAGAGAAGAAGTCTCGCAAATCTGTGTGGCGGATCCATACTACATGCATGAGTCCTTCTTGAGTCTCGGTGACTTTGAGCGTAAAACTACTAGGGAGTACCTCGAAAACTTCATGGTACAGAATAAGGACTAGGAAATTTTCCTCCTGCCTTATCATCCAGAGTAAGTTAGTGCCGGACAACCCTTTCGTACATTTCAATCATTCCTTCTCGCTCATATGGAGAATAATTTGAGGTGTTTTCACCGTAGCAACGGGTGCGCCGTCCTTATCGTTTTTTACCCACGAGTCACCCATGCCGTGTATTTCGACCCTACCAGAAACTGCGAGAAGAAGGACTACACCCATGTAATGACTATTTTAGATGATGGTCTCCAAGGCTTCAGCTTGAGTGCTGGCCACCTGCAGATCAGGAAACAAAGGAACAAGAAAACGGGTTTCTCGCATTGAACTAACTTCTCCTACATCCATGTCCCAAAACCAAACAAAAACAATGGATTCTACCTCCTCCATCTCATGATGGAGTACATAAGGGATCACCAAAAGCTTTGCATGAAAAACAGAAACGATGATTATATCCGCAAGTGGGTAGAATCTCATGGAGAAGCAGGTTATAAAAGTAGAGATGACTTGTTTTGCATCCAGAGGGACATTGCTATGATCATCATGAAAGAAGTCGTCAAAGAGAAGGGGATTTTCCACCACGGCCCTATATTGCGAGCTGATGTCCAAACTCGCACAGGCATGCAATGTCAGGACCTCACGCTGTTCAAGAAGCTAGGGTGCACCCTCGATGATACGGAAGGATGGAACTTAGAGTGATTTATAAAGTTGATGATGATGATATGCGTACCTCTAGTTAACTAGTTTGCATACAATGATGATGGTGATCTTGTTAGTTTGGGTACGATGACCTGCGTACCTCTAGTTAATTAGTTTGCGTACGATGAAATTGCATTGATTATTTGTATGTTTACTATATGTTGCATCTAGTTGCTAACCCTTTCTTTTTCGTGTTGCTCAAGTATATTTTGTTTCATATGATTGTACATTCTCTTAATGATGATGCATCTCTAACAAGTACCTAGATTCTTGATGGCAAAGAAGCAGTGCTATGTCATGTACAAAGGGGAGGTTCTGGGAGTGTACAACGAGTGGCCTGAGTGTTAGGCGCAAGTGGAGGGGGTCTCGAGCGGCAGCCATAAAGGCTTCAAAAGCAGCCAAGAAGCAGAAGCTAGTTACTTGAGGTTCACGCTAGCGCGAGAGAGGACTCAGAGCCGCCGCCTCATGTACTGCATAGTTCCGCTCTCACTCATACTGATAGCTCTTCTCAAGTATATCATTGTTTAGATGGATGAAGATGTTGTTGCAAGTATTCGAGACTTGTATCACTATTTTCGAGATGATGATGAGAGACCACTTTGTGTTGGATGATGATTATGATGATGACATGATTTGATGAAACTATTTGTATGTATGTGTTATAATTACGTCTGTATGTGTATGATATGCTAAAGATTATTGTATAAGGCCTGTTCGGATAAAAAACAAATATGTAGAAGAAAAAACAGAAACTAATCAAACTAGCAGTAGCGAGGGGAATAAAGTTGGCAGCAGCGCGTCCTTACCAGTAGCACGGCTTAACTAAAAGTGTTGCAGATATTAGCAGTAACGCGCTGCTACAACGCTCGCTACCGCTACCCATGCACAGCAGTAGCATGGGCCGACCCGCGCTACTCGTACATGTTAGTTGTAGCGCCATATCAGTAGCACGGGTACCCGCACTACTGATACAAAAAATACCCGCGCTACTTCTAGGCTTATCCCTAGTAGTCTTTCCTACTAGAATCGCTAGCGGTTAAAAGTAAAAGTGAGGAAAAACTTAGGAATTGGAAAGTTTCCTATGGTACTACTATTCTCATGCATTTAGTTCAAAGGAATGGAGCAAAGGAAAAAAATATGATTTTTTTCTTTTAGTGTCTCTTTTCAAAGAAAAACCATGGGAATTTTAATATCCACTTGGCCCACCTTTTCAAATTCCTATTCATGAAGAATAAGGCAAAGTGATAGTACCGTAATAGCATTATAATTGTACATTTTCTTGTGGTCTGACTTAATTTGACCATGCTTCTTTGCATTCATGTGATCTTCCAATTCTTGTGAACGGAACACCCAGATTGACAGAAATCTTGTGTTTGCAAATGATCTACTTTGCACGTGTATTCCTATCATATTCCAATGTATTTCCTATCCATGTGTTGTTAGAATCCTCCAATTCAAAGGAGCCCTTACAGAGTTACTTCTATTACAGATAGGTGTCAAAGAAAACCTTGTGTGGTTTATCCTGCTCCTGCCGCGCCATCGTCCACCCAAGCTCAGCGGCTCCAACGACAGAAGGGTCCACCACAGTAGGGATCTGCCCACCAGACTATTATTTGCCGCCTCAGATCTTCTTCCCCACCGCCAGCGGCCACCACAAATGCATTACCATCATCAACTGAGCAGATGACCTTGAGGACTACATGGGTCTGCAAGAAAGGTAGCACTCTTTTGTGTTTGCTTACGTTATGCATTGTTTAATATTACCTGCTACTTTATCATCCTATTCACCTCTTAAACTCCGTGTCTAGTCCAAACTAATGCTCAAACTCGAGTTTTTAAATGGTTATGGGGTACATATCGAGGCAGCAAGGAATATTACGTGTCTACTATCTGGTCAATCTCACGTGTCTTCTGTGTGTTTCATGTTTGGTGGGAAGCAAACAGTAAAGGAGCCAGTATCTGTATTTTTTAACTGAAGATATTATCTGCCCACTATCATTGGTTTTGGGTTGCATGGCATCGCTCTGGATTTCTGCATGCACTCCTTGCATAATCTCGCTATGTTTTATTCCTATGCATGTCAGTTATTGTACACAATGGTACTGAACATGTAAAACAAAAGAGATTAGGCTTGCATGGCAATAAGTTTTCATGCAGGCGTCGCTCCATGGTGAGCACAAAGGCAGCCCTCCTCCCTCCATTCCAGATTGTAATCAAGAGGAAGATAACTGTCGAGAGGGCGATTCAGAGGGAGCAGACCACTCCTATTTACCCCCTGAGGTCTTTGCTCTAACTTGGCATGTTGATGTTGGTCATATCATGCATATGGCCCCTTGCATTGCTTACCTTACAAATCAAATATTTCATCTGATTAGTTTACACATGCTTTGTGTGAAATCCATATGTTTAGTTTCTATATCATTTATGTGAATTATGCAATTCCATCTTGTTTAGCGAGGAATCGTATATATGAATTTTGCAATACCATCATGCTTATCTAGTCATCTTATATGTGAATTATATCATGTCATGTTTTTTCTTTACATGTATTACATTTGTCAACAATGTTAGTACATTCAACTACTCTTCCTGTGCATCAGCCATTTCACACGGTGATGGAAAAATCTGGAATGAAAACAAGGTCTTCAGATCAGACAGTGCTATCTGACGATGCGCATATCTTGATGGTTACAGATAGCTCCTCGGAGGAGGATTCATAGACAGATGACCAGTCATATTTCCCCTTCGAGGTGTATGCTCTATCTTGGCATAGTTATATTGCTCATATCGTGCATATGGTGTCTTGCATTTCTATGTAATTTGCTTAGTTTAGACATGCTTTGTGTGAAAGCCACCTGTTTAGTGCCTAACTGCCATATATGTGAATTATGAATGTTATCTTGTTGCAAGGCATTATATATGTCAATTATGCAGCATCTTGTTGCAAGGCATTATATATGTGAATTATGCAATGACATATTGTTTAGCCAAGCATCATATATGTGAATTATATCATGCCATCCTTTTTTTGTATTTCGTATTCCATTTGTCGACAAATTTTTTATATTCAACTACTCTTCCTGTGCATCTGGCATTTGAATCGGTGATGGAAAAATCTAGAGTGAAAACAAAGTCTTTAGAGTAGACAATGCTACCTACTGAAGCGGATATCTTGCTTGTTACAGATAGCTCCTCAAAGGAGGATCCAGAGACAGATGACCGGTCTTATTTTCCCCCTGAGGTGGATGCTCAAACCTGGCAGGGTTATATTACTCATGTCATGCATATGATATCTTGCATTTGCTTAGTTTTACATCATACAGACAATATTGAATGCCATCTGCTTAGTTTAGACATCATAGTGATTGCCATCTTCTTACTTGTTTGGTATATAGATCATATATTTGAATTATATCATGCCATCATGTTTACATAGACATCATGTATTTGAATTATGGCATGCAAACCTATTAATAAAGACATCATATAGTTATATCACATCATCATGTGTACATAGTCATCATATTTCGAATTATGTCATTCTATGTGTGAATTATATCATGCCATCATGTTTCCATAGACAACATATATGTGAATTATGGCATGCCAACCTATTTAATAAACATAGTCATCATGTTTCCATAGACATCATGTTTCCATAGACAGCATATAACCAACATATTTATATCATGTCATCATGTTTACAAAGTCATCATATTTTGAATTATATTATTTTTCTATCTTGTTTAGTTAGCCATCATATATTTGAAATTGTGTCATGTTATCATGTTTAGTTAGCCATCATATATGTCAAACTGTGTCATGCTATCTTGTTTGGTTAGATGCCATAAGTGTTAATTATTTCATGCCCTCTTTTATTCCCCACTACCGATTGCACCTATTGTAACACCCCGGTGTAATGATGCTAGAGTAACCCCTAGGGTTAAGTTAATCATTTTTCTAAACAAGTGCTTGATCATCATTGTCTCATATCTCTTTCAAATTCCAGTTGAATTCAATTTCAAATTATGAGTGAAATTCAAAGTTGCTCAAACTTGAAAACAAAAATGTCGTGGTTTTGTCATGGCAGATGCCCTTGTCAAAGGACTTAGGTGTGAGGCCATGGTCATGGTGATTAGCATTGAGGGGTTGAGCGGGACGAGAAACACGAGTTTACCCAGGTTCGGCCCCTCACCAACGAGATAAAAGCCTACTCCTGCTTCTTGATGTATTGCTATAGTATTGACTACAAGGGAGTGAATTCTCATGACCTAGATATCGATCAATTGTTTCTTGGCCTAAGCCGCCACAGGGTCTTGCCTTTATATACACAGGTCGCGGCCCGACGGCTTACAGAAGTCTAGGTCAGGTCATACAACATAACCGACTCTGGCCCTAAGTCGCCTTGCCTTGCTAGGCAAGTTACCATCTGGCGTCTTATGCCTTCGTGTCTATGAGTCGCCTCCGGGTTATGGGCCGCCAACGAGCCTGCTCGTAAACTGACTCATGGTCTTCTCGTCAGGCCTTCTTGGGCCTTCCTTGTTGAATTGCCAATAGTATAACCTGGCCCCTCCTGGGCGGGTCATACCATGGGGTTATATCCCCAACATTAGGCCCCAGGTTCATTTGAACTTGTTCATGTCAATTGTCATCCCTTGATTGGCGAGTCTTTTGCGTCCTTTCATCATTTGATCCAAATAAAGTTTGGTAACCCGCCATGAGACAAGATGATGTCACATTTATTAACCTTACAAGAATCCGAGGGCATCATAATGGATCTTTGTATTAATTGATCAATCCTAGAATCGAGGCGCCTCTGTTGTTGAGATAATGATTTTGCCTCCTTGATTTCCGTGCATGCCATTTTACTGTTTGTCCTTCCCCTTATAAATAGGCACGGG
>LR738710.1:336840220-336893764 GCA_902687465.1 Secale cereale | reverse complement strand
GGGGGTCCTTTTCACCATTTACCCCATCCCTCTTCATCTTCCTCGTGCTGCTTGTTGCCCTTCGAGCTCTACCGCCGTCGTCAACCTTCACCGTCTGTCCCAGCCCGGGTGCTGCATCGACCCGAACAGATCAAAGAATGGCGACACCCTTCCGCTATTTACTAGCTTCAGCAAGTACTCATCCCCTTTCTTCTCCAATCTACATTAGGGTTTCCTCAGTTCATCTGCTCTTCGTTTCTTCATCTTTCATATTCATAGTACGTCCCTCATGTTGCTTAGTTAAATATTTGACGCCATACTGAAATCATGCGGTTGTAACTTTTAGTATCCGTGACTTGTTTATAGATTCATCCTACCTCCAAATGATTCGCTTTTGATATACCAGTTCTTCCACAGCCGTTTTAGGTCTAGGAATAATTTTTCTTTTCTAAACTGTCATAGATCCATAAATAAAATTGCGATCTACGAAAACTGTTTAGGCATCACTTAGCTGAATTTCATCCCTTTTCGTTCTCATAGATCGTTGATTAATTGAATCGCTAGTCTCTCGCCGGCTTAACATTTGCAAACATGTGGCGTCTCATAAAAATTCTCTATTGATCCGCCAGTGTCTGGTCGGCTTAACACTTGCAAACAGCTCTTATACTGTCATGCTTGAATTTATTGTATTTTCTTCCTGTCCATAGCTTGGTCATCTCCGGCTCACCATGACAAAGGCTTCAACAATCAAGGCTCCAACAATCTGTGATTGGGTTGTCTCTCACGTCACTGAGGAATCTTTCAATGATTTCATAACCATGGGTATCCTAGCCGCCAAGGAGGTTATCAACTGGTGGGTTCCGAGTTCCGAACGCACTCCTACACCTCAAGATGATGAAGTCATTGTCTTCACAGACCACATGCTTCGTGGCTTTGCACCTCCTAGTTCAAAATTCTTTTGAGATGTTCTGCACTACTAGAATCTTCACCCACAAGATATCGGCCCAACTTTTGTCTCAAACATATGCAACTTCTCGGTTTTTTGTGAAGTATATCTTGGTGAAGAACCTTCTGTTGATTTATTCAGAGACTACCACTATATCAACCGCCAGACTGAGACGACCGACGGGCCCAGCCTCGAACTTGGAGGTTTTTCTATTCAAAGGCGGAGGGACATAGTATTTCCAGCAGCTGTTCTGCCAAGTCAACCAAAAGATTGGAATTTGACTTGGTTCTATTGCAAAGATACTTCTCCATATGGAGAAAATCCTCTGCGGGTTTCTGCCCTTACCGGTTGTTGACCAACACCCCGCTTCCAAACAAGTTAACTGCCGCAGAACGGGCTCCTTTTGCTTCTGATTTATCAAAGATTCGACTCTAGTTGCCAACAGCTTAACTGGAGTTGATCTAGTTCGTTGTTGGGTCGCATGGCGAATTTTTCCTTTAAGCCAGCGCTCCGGCTTAATATATGAATATACCGGAGAGCCCAATGATCCAGTATGGTATAATTCCATAGAACTTACTGAAGAGGAGATCCACAATATTTTCAAGTCGCTCCTTGGTGAGCCGCTTGAAAATTGTTGCTAGACAAGTCTCGCTACTTTATGCGTTCTTAACCCGGCTCTGGATGTAAGTGTCTAAAACCTTTGTCCTTTTATCAACCTTTTGTATATCAAATGCTTATTTTAATATATAAATAGGCCAACTCCTCTTTTTGGAAGAAGAAGTTGCCAACCTCCACTGCTCCTAAGAGGGTTTAAACAAGTGGTCGTGGCCCGAGTCGCCCCTAGAAGACCACAAATCAAGATTTGCCTAAATTAAACGAGTCAGAGGTAGAACCCGGCTCACTTGGTAATCTTTTTATGCAACTGATTGATGCTGATTTACTTCAGGAGGACGCAGATGCACGCCATGCCAATGTTGCTGAGGTAATCCTTGTCTCCTCCGACTCAGAATCTTTGCCAAGAGAGAAAGAATGTCGGGTTATCAGGAAAGTAAGGTTTTCCCATCCTCTTGCTTACTTAGACCCCAATTTTCTTTTGAATAAATAGCAACACAAGTCCAGCCGTAGCACATGGAGTAGCGACCAAGAAGAACTTGTGGCCGGCTTACCAAATACTCCGGTGGGTCATAAACTTCGATAAGAGGTGCCTCGCCATCCTACTTTATCATTTCCATGAGTCTGCCTCATACGGCAACCTCTTAATCCATCTGATTCGGCATACCAGTAATCATCTAACTCTTCCGGTGAGTCCACTGCTACACAACTTCCCACTTTTGTGGTTAACCCAACGTAAGCACCAATACCTGCTGAGTAGATCTTCTTTCCGACTTACACCTATAAATCTGATAATTTTCTTTGCAGGGCTAGAGCTAAAAAGAGTAAGAAGCAAAAGGTGGTCGGGTCTTCCAAAGCAGCTGAAGAAAAACAAGCTTCCAAATCTGACGAATTACCAGCTGAAAATCCTGAGGACCTCGAGAAGCTGTGTGTAGGATCGAAGAAGTATGTCTAGAGGGGGGGTGATTAGACTACTTGACAATATAAAAATCTGCCTTTTGATTATGCAAAGTTTTAGGCAGTTTCACAATTAAGATCAAATCAAGTAACACACTACACATGCAATTCTAGAGTATGGGCAGCGGAAAGTAAATTGCATATATAGTAAAGAGAGGTGGAGAAGATCAAACGCAGTTTGGTGACACGAAGATTTTTGTCGTGGTTCCGATAGGTGGTGCTATCGTACATCCACGTTGATGGAGACTTCAACCCACGGAGGGCAACGGCTGCGCGAGTCCACGGAGGGCTCCACCCACGAAGGGTCCACGAAGAAGCAACCTTGTCTATTCCATCATGGCCTACGCCCACGGAGGACTAGCCTTACTCGGGGTAGATCTTCACGAAGTAGGCGATCTCCTTGCCCTTACAAACTTCTTGGTTCAACTCCACATCTCAAAGACGGAGGCTCCCAAGCGACACCTAACCAATCTAGGAGGCACCACCCTCCAAAAGGTAATAGATGGTGTTGATGATGATGAACTCCTTGCTCTTGTGCTTCAGATGATAATCTCCCCAACACTCAACTCTCCTCACTGATATGGCTGTGGTGGAAGAAAGGTTTGAGTGGAAAGCAACTTGGGAAGGCTAGAAATCAAGTTTCATATGGTAGGAATGGAATGGCTTGATCTCAACACAAGGGTAGGTGGTTCACTTCTCAGAAAGTGTATGGTAGGAGTGGTAGACTTTCTGATGGCTCTCTCCACGAATGAAGAGGGGGTGGAGGGGTATATATAGCCTCCACACAAAATCCAACCGTTACACACACATTTGACCAATCTCGGTGAGACCGAAGTGAAAACTCGGTCAGACCGAAAGTTCAAATATAGTGAACGTTGGGATTTTCGGTGGGACCGAAAATACCATCTCGGTGTGTCGGAAGTGAGTCAAAGGTTGGAGCTTGCCATCTCGGTGGGACCGAAAATAACAACTCGGATATTCCGAAGTGATGTCAATTGGTTACAGAAGGTTGGCAGTCCATTTTCGGTGAGACCGAAACTCAAAATCGGATGGACCGAGAAATTAGGGTTTGGAAGAATAACTGAGGTGGTTCATCTCGATGGGACTGAATTTGCAGAATCGGTTTGTCCGAGATTACTTATGAGTGTGTTAAGTAGTGAAGAGTGCTGATAGTTGAGGGAGCTAGATCACCAAGCACTTGAGCAACCAGATCATTAACACAACCTCATCCCCTTTTAATAGTATTGGCTTTTCCTATGGACTCAATGTGATCTTTGATCACTAAACCAAAAATAGAGTCTTGAGCTTTTGCCAATGCTTGTCTTAGCATTTTGAGGGGTCCACTTCTTCAGACATTTCCATACCCATATCATCGAACTTTTCTGAAATGATTCTCAAGTAAATATTAGTTCAATGATATATATGTTGTTATTAATTACCAAAACCACCCGGGGATTAGTTGCACTTTCAATCTCCCCCTTTTTGGTAATTGATGACAACATATAGATCAAAGCTTCGACAGAGGATATAATCAAAGAATAATATCGTCGCTTTGAGAAGTATGTGATAAACGAGAGCTCCCCCTAAATTTGTGCATTATTTAAAATTTGCGTTTGAATGCAAATGCACAATCGATTAGGATTATGGGTCACTCTTCCATGTCACATACATCTTGGTGGAGCGCACAAAATGATAAGAATGAATAACATGCACTTAATCACCAAGACAAGAGTAAATAGCCATACAATAAAGAATAGCATATGATAAGCATTAAGCACACATTAAAGCATAGTATGACCAAGCACTCATTAAGGTAGCATCAAACTTAGTAGCAAGCACACTTAAAGTTTCAAGAACCAAAAGAAACCAAAGTATCACAAAGAAAACCGGCAAAAGGACGAAAGACGAAGGAGCACTCTCTCTCTCGAAGCCCTATGATCTATAACAATTTCTCCCCCTTTGGCAACAAGTTACCAAAAAGTGCGAAAAGGTATAGAGCTAAGCGTCACTGCGGGCTCTGCTGGCGGCTCCCGTCTGGGTAGATGTCGGTGTAGAGATAACTGCATCGGCGAAGACTTCTGCTGATGTCTGCGCTGGAGGAGTGGATGCTGGAGCTGGAGCAACTGCTGGAGCTGTAGCTGGTGCTGAAGTGGTAGCCCTGGAGTCAGTCACTGGGATAGCTGCAGATCTGGATCCTCTCGGAACCTGAGCAGTCTGGCGATGAGAGTCCTGGACTAGATCATCCTGCATGAGCTCAGCTCTCTCCTGCCTTGTCTCCTCCATGTCTGCCTCAAGCTTGTTGACAGACACCTGAATCTCAGTCAGCTTCACGTCCAGAGCGTGGATCTTGTCCACAACAATCCTCTCTAGGCTCTCCTGAGATTGCTCAATGCTGGCCAGGCGTTGTTCAATCCTCTGGGTAGCTTCAAGAATTTGTTCTCCAAAGCTCTTTGGCTTAGCTGCTGCTGCTGCTGCCTCTTTGTCAGCTTTAGCCTTCTTCGCAGCTTCGATTTTGGCCTGTCCTTCAACTGAGGTAGGATCCTCTTCATCCATCACAACTACGTTGTCCTCATGCTCTGGCTGCAGTGGCAAGTGCTTCCTATCCAACATGAATTTGCCCGTGCCAAACTTGGCGTTGATGAGCATCTGAATCTGCAGGGCAAACCCACACGACCTCTTCTGGTCAGCTGCAGTCCTCTTAATGGTCTCTACCATCAAGTCCATCACCTTGAAAGGTGCCTTCTCATCGAGAATGTGCAGCATGTTGATAGAATAGCCTCGAATCATGCGGTGGTCTCCAGACTTAGGCATCAATGTATGCCTCAGAATAGTGTTAGTGGTGGTCAGACCTGCCTGGAGATAGTACACTGAGCCAAGCTTCCATCCTTCCAAATCAACAGCGGGGATCTCCTTGTACATGTTCTTCATGGAATCATG
Source organism: Secale cereale (assembly GCA_902687465.1). Classification (NCBI taxonomy): domain Eukaryota; kingdom Viridiplantae; phylum Streptophyta; class Magnoliopsida; order Poales; family Poaceae; genus Secale; species Secale cereale. The sequence goes on along the minus strand of LR738710.1, from coordinate 336,888,333 downwards.
ACTCTTCTTAGGAATCCCATAGACATCAATGTCGTCCTCTCTCTGCACTGGAGCGTTCAGAAGTTCTGCCCATTCTTCAACAGTCGAAGAAAACCTTTGACCTTCAGTCATCCAGGTGATCTTGCCATCAGGATAGAAGTGGGCTGTGGCGTAGAACTGTATGATCATCTCGTCATTCCAAGCTGTCAGCTCTTGACCCACAAAATCAGCAACTCCACATGCAGTAAAGCTCTCATGCACATGGGGAAAGAAGTCTCGGTGCTCTTCACTATCAATATACTTCCAGTCAACATACCTGGTGTCAGCAACAATAGGCTTCTTATCCATTAGCACGGTCTCATAGAAATCCTGCTGCTCTCTGGTGTGGAATCTGGGGTCCACAGCAGTCCTTCTCCTTACAGCATATGGATCAGACTGTCTCCATAGCCTGAGACCTTTGTCCTTCCTTGCCTTCATGTCCTCATCTTGAGGATGAGCATCATTGTGGAGTGGCAACTTGGGACGGAGCTTAAGCAACACATGCTCTTCATCTAATTCAGACGGTGGCATCTCACCTTTGTTCTTCTCAGAAGCTGGAATGCTTCTGGTTGTTCTCTTGGGCTTGGCTGGAGCTGCCTTGGCTTGAGCAGGCTTCTTGGGCTTAGAGGAGGCTTGAGCCCGAATAGCATCACCCATGAACTTAGCTTTCTGAGGAGGAGGCTGGGGTGCATATTCTTCTTCTTCTTCTGCAGCATCAACTTGAGGTTCAGCATATACTACCCTCTTCCTTTTGGAAGTCTTCTTCACCTTGCTTGGAGCAGGCTCTTCCAAGTTGAGCTTCTTTGCAACTGCTGACTGCTTCACTTTGCTTGTGCCTTTCCTTGACTGCTGCCCTTGGTGCTCTTTGGCAACCACATTCCTCTTTGGCTTGGAGGTAACTTCCTCAGCAACAAAGTCAGAGTCCTCATCATCTGAAGTTCTCTTCTTCCTGGTTTTGGTGGCTGCAGGAGGCAAACCACTAGGGGTGCTCCTTTCACCATCATCACTGGAGCTGCTAGCAGGACTTGTATCTGCCTCTGGAATCTCAGCAAAAGGTGACTCAGACCTGTTCTGGCTGTCACTGACATCTGACATGGCTGAAAACCTGTGAAAAGATAAGGTATAGGCAGAGTAGAAGAGTTATCACAACTGCAGAGGTTTTTGCAAAAAAAATGAGTTCAAAACTTAGTTTTGAGTTTTCACAGAATGTATTTCGGTCAAACCGATTTTAAGTTTTGGTGAAACTAAAGTGTTCAACAGAGACCTACACACCACTTTCGGTCAGACCGAAATGGGTTTCGGTCCTACCGATAACTTAGGGTTTCACTGAAACTACGTTTCGGTCATTCCGATTGGCACAACTCGGTTAAACCGAATGATGCAGTGCAATGGCCAGAGGCCAAATCGGTCATTCCGAGTTTCAAAATCGGCTTCACCGAGATGCGTTCCGTGGAAACCTAAACCTAAGAATTTCGCTCGAAACTAGAGGATCTGAACTAATGTATAGGGAATATCTCAAACGTGGATTGAATCATGGCAAGCCTATCATGCAAGAATCGGATGGGGAGCACGAAAAGGGATCGGGACACACCCTAACTTGGTGGTGTCCCTCTACGGCAGCAACGGTGGAGATGATTACCGTTGACGGCGGCGGAGACCTGCGGCGAGGGCGCACAGGCGACGACGGCGACGATCCGTAGACCAGGGCGACGGCAGCAGGGGTCTTGGGGGCGAACGGTTTGAAGAATTAAATCGCGCACAGCCCTCAGGTATATATAACCCCATGCTGTCGGTGGGACCGAGTTGAAAAACTCGGTGTCACCGAGATGTATAACTGCTGTGCAGTTACGCATATCGGTCAGACCGAGATTTTGAACTCGGTTTCACTGAGATGAATCCTAGATCAGTCTAAGCGTTTCGGTTGGACCGAGATTGAGAAGCCGGTCAGACCGAAATGGACTTAGAAGGTTTTGGAAGTCAGCCTTAGACGAATCGGTGGCTGCGAGTGCTCCTCACTCGGACTGTCCGAAAAAGACTTGTTCAAAGTTGTGATATGAGCATGAATAGAATTTGAGACAAGAAAGCATAGATAGCTAGGGAAGGTGCTTAGGCATTCTTGTCCATCCATTTGGTCAGAAAAATCAAAACAATCAAAACCACAAATGGATGTCCTTGAATGGATAAAATCATGCATTCAACATGCTCACACAATAAGATAGCAACTGAAATATGTGTCAAACATGCACAACCAACACTCTAGCTACTAGCACACAATTTGTCGATGACTAGGTCATCTATATATGAGTATATTGACTTAGGAGCCAAATGAGAACATTTGATCATAGGTCATACTCATTGTTTAAGCACAAGTGGGGTTACCACTTTTACATAAAGCATTTATGTGTTCACATCATTTGGAGATGCTTTAGCTCAATTTTTTAGAGCAAAGCTCCCCCTAGATGTGAGAACCCCTTTTAAAGGGTCAAACTAACCTTGGGTTGTCGTAGAAGACTTCATGTAGATGTTGAAGATGTGGATGCTCAATGTTGATGTAGATCATCAAGAGTTGGGAGCTATCCTTTGGATTAGGGCACTTTCAATACCTACATGGGTTAGTCCCACAAGGAACAAACAAGAATATCCATAGACATAGAGTGAAGTTCACAAAAGATGATGTCCATGGAAGCAATGATTACCTTGTCCCTTGACTTACCAACAAGAGGGTTTGTGACTCCATGAACTAGTGCATGATGTGGAAGTTGATTGCACAAGTTCTTGCCAAAAATGAATATGAGTGAAGTTTGTTGGCGGAGTCACCCTCAAGAACCTTCTAGTTCTTCTTCTTTGGGATCCACATCATCTTGATGGGAATCCTTGGTGTTGTAGTTGAGCTTGACGAAGTAGAACTTGATGTGTCCTTGGGAACCCACTTGACCATGGCTTGAGGTGCTTCAATGAATGCATCAATCTCCTCTTGAAGCTTGTCCTTGGCCTTTAGCTTGTGGTCTTGTGGTGGAAGGTCATCTTGAGCTTGTTCCACATTGGAAGAAGTAGGATCATACTTCTCCTTTTGTGAAACAAACTATGGAGTAGGGTATCGACCTTCTTCCCACTCAACACCTTCGGCGTTGAACTTTCGCTCAAAACCAATCCCTTGATTCTTCCGGTGTCTTCCTTGTTTGCGAACAATCTCCTCAAAGTTCTTGCTCCCGGCAAGACTCTTGTAGACACCTTTCTCTATGATTTCCTTCAATAAGCTATTTTCTTGCTCAAGTGTAACTTGGCTTGAAACATTGTTAGTGGAATCAAGAGAACTACTAGAAGCAACAATATTGGATTTAACATTGTTATTGTTACTACTAGAGGAAGAATTTTTCTTATGCTTGTCATGCTTAGTCTTAATAGGTGGCAAGAAATTAGACAAGAGAAGTCGTTTGGCAAGATATGAAGAACTCTTCTTTCGAAGATCGTCATTGATCGCTTTTAGAAACTCATGTTCTTGCTCTAGAGTGAGCTTCTCGAAGCGTAGCTTCTCATGAGATCTTAGGAGCTCTCTATGATCTTCTTGAGTTGTTTCATGAGCTAACTTAAGAGTGTTTAGTTCTTTAGTTAGACGCTCAATCTCCTTCATAGCATTGTCGTTCGATTCTTCTCGACTATAAAGACTACTAGCATTTTCATCATTACTAAGCTCACTAGATTTATCATGAAAGAGCTCATCTTCACAAAGTAAGTCATCCTCATCACTATCAAAGTCAATGAATTCAGGGTGTGTTACCTTGGGGCCTTTAGCCATGAAGCATCTTCCAATTCCCTCATTTGGTGAATCAAATAAGTCGTAGGAGTTGGAGTTGGAGGATACGAGTGCAAGTCCGGCAACACCTTCATCTTGACTATAGTCGGAGTCGGAGTGATAGCTTCCATCGGATTGATTGTCGGAGTCGGAGCCGGAGACCCATTCACCTACATGAGCTTGATGTCTTCTTCTTGTGTAGCTCCTTGATGACTTGTCTTTCCTCTCCGAATCCTTGCTTCTCCGAGAGGGTCTTCGTTCATAACGATCATCTCTACTCCTTCTCTCTCTCCGAGGTGACTCATCTCTTGCTCTTCTTCTTGGAGATTCTTCTATTCTCTTGTGGGGAGCCGTACACTCATTTGAGAAGTGTCCGGGTCTTCCACAATTGTAGCAGTTTCGATCATGACTAGAAGATCTCTTTTCATCATATGATCTAGACTTTGAGCTTCTTTCTTTGCCTCTATTCTTGTAGAACTTGTTGAAGTTCTTGACCATTAGGCTTATCTCTTCATTGGAAATTAGCTTGTCACTTGAGGTAGTAGGAGCATCACTTGTAGCTTTGTAAGCACCACTTGACTTGTTGTGAAGCTCTTCCTTATCCTTAAGTGTCATCTCATGAGCAACAATTCTTCCAATGACTTCAGTTGGCTTGAGAGTCTTGTAGTTTGGCATCATTTGGATCAAAGTGCACACGGTGTCATACTTTCCATCCAAAGCTCTGAGAATCTTCTTAATGATGAATCGGTCGGTCATTTCTTCGCTTCCTAAGCCGGCAATCTCATTTGTGATGAGAGCAAGCCTAGAGTACATTTTAGCGACTCCTTCACCATCCTTCATCTTGAACTTGTCAAGTTGACCTTGAAGAATATCTAGCTTTGATTCCTTCACAGATTCAGTACCTTCGTGCATTTCAACCAAAGTATCCCAAATCTCTTTAGCATTCTCAAGACGACTGATTTTGTTGAACTCTTCGGGACACAAAGCATTGAAGAGAATGTCACAAGCTTGAGCATTGTTTTGCAACATCCGCAACTCTTCCGGTGTAGCTTCGCGATCCGGAACTTTTCCTTCTTCAAAGAAATCACCTTGCATACCAACACAAATAATGCCCCATGCGGCTGGGTTATGACCAAGAATATGCATTTTCATTTTATGCTTCCAACTAGCAAAATTTGTACCATCAAAGTAAGGACCTCTACGATAATTACCCTCACTAGACGCCATACTCTCCTAGGTTGTGAAACCAAGCTTATGGAGTCCAATGCAATGGAAACCAAAACAATGGAGACCAAAGCTCTGATACCACTTGTAGGATCGAAAGTATGTCTAGAGGGGGGTGATTAGACTACTTGACAATATAAAAAAATCTGCCTTTTGATTAAGCAAAGTTTTTGGCAGTTTCACAATTAAGATCAATTCAAGTATCACCCTACACATGCAATTCTAGAGTAATAGCAGCGGAAAGTAAATTGCACATGTAAAAGAGAGGTGGAGAAGATCAAACGCAGTTTGGTGACACGAAGATTTTTGTCGTGGTTCCGATAGGTGGTGCTATCGTACATCCACGTTGATGGAGACTTCAACCCACGGAGGGTAACGGCTGCGCGAGTCCACGGATGGCTCCACCCACGAAGGGTCCACGAAGAATCAACCTTGTCTATTCCATCATGGCCTACGCCCACGGAGGACTAGCCTTACTCGGGGTAGATCTTCACGAAGTAGGCGATCTCCTTGCCCTTACAAACTTCTTGGTTCAACTCCACATCTCAAAGACGGAGGCTCCCAAGCGACACCTAACCAATCTAGGAGGCACCACCCTCCAAAAGGTAATAGATGGTGTTGATGATGATGAACTCCTTGCTCTTGTGCTTCAGATGATAATCTCCCCAACACTCAACTCTCCTCACTGATATGGCTGTGGTGGAAGAAAGGTTTGAGTGGAAAGCAACTTGGGAAGGCTAGAAATCAAGTTTCATATGGTAGGAATGGAATGGCTTGATCTCAACACAAGGGTAGGTGGTTCACTTCTCAGAAAGTGTATGGTAGGAGTGGTAGACTTTCTGATGGCTCTCTCCACGAATGAAGAGGGGGTGGAGGGGTATATATAGCCTCCACACAAAATCCAACCGTTACACACACATTTGACCAATCTCGGTGAGACCGAAGTGAAAACTCGGTCAGACCGAAAGTTCAAATATAGTGAACGTTGGGATTTTCGGTGGGACCGAAAATACCATCTCGGTGTGTCGGAAGTGAGTCAAAGGTTGGAGCTTGCCATCTCGGTGGGACCGAAAATATCAACTCGGATATTCCGAAGTGATGTCAATTGGTTACAGAAGGTTGGCAGTCCATTTTCGGTGAGACCGAAACTCAAAATCGGATGGACCGAGAAATTAGGGTTTGGAAGAATAACTGAGGTGGTTCATCTCGGTGGGACTAAATTTGCAGAATCGGTTTGTCCGAGATTACTTATGAGTGTGTTAAGTAGTGAAGAGTGCTGATAGTTGAGGGAGCTAGATCACCAAGCACTTGAGCAACCAGATCATTAACACAACCTCATCCCCTTTTAATAGTATTGGCTTTTCCTATGGACTCAATGTGATCTTTGATCACTAAACCAAAAATAGAGTCTTGAGCTTTTGCCAATGCTTGTCTTAGCATTTTGAGGGGTCCACTTCTTCAGACATTTCCATACCCATATCATCGAACTTTTCTGAAATGATTCTCAAGTAAATATTAGTTCAATGATATATATGTTGTTATTAATTACCAAAACCACCCGGGGATTAGTTGCACTTTCACTGTGGGATGAGCCGCCTTCACAAGTTGAACCGTCATCAACCATTCAAGATAACCCGGCGGAAACTCCTGACCCACCAAGCCCTAGACCAGCATCGCCCATGAAGAACTCTGTTGAGGGCCATGCTGAGGACGTGCTCATTACATGATCAACTTTTAAGCCGCCTGGAGCTCCCACAGTTCTTGTCAAGCATTCTTCCAAGGATGAGCTTTTTGCCCCTGAAAAAGATAGTACCAAATCCAATCTTGTAAGTTATGCGCAACTGGATGTGAATGAATTATCTGGCTACTTGAGCCATCTACACACGAGCCGTGACTTGGAAGCTGACTTGATCAAGCGGATGCGGCAAAAATATGAGGTATGACCAATTTGCCTCCCCTGCATACATAGTTATCCAGCCCCCAAGTCTTATTCATAGGAAAAGGTCATCCTGAGTATGGATAAGACTTAGTAGTTTATATGTAATTGAACTTCAGGTCAAAGCCCTCAAGGACCGATTTATCTGATGAAGATGAGCCGGATCTTTCAAAATTGAATTGTCAAATAGAATCTGTTATAGCCCTCAAGGGCCGGCTTATCTGACAAAGATGAGCCGGATCTTCAATTATATGACTTGCAAAAACTTCATGATATATCATCCCCCAAGAGACGGCTTAACTAGGGAAGATGAACCGGATCTTTTGAAAAATATTAGATAAGAGCATCCTAACACATTAGCCCCCAATGGCCGACTTATCTTATAAAGATGAGTCGGGTCTTCAAAAATGTAATCTGAAAAAACATCCTGACACATTATCCCACAAGTGTCAAGTGTATTGTTTGCAATGTGCTTGAGACTTATATAATTTCTGCTCCTTCACATCTATCCAATTTGAAATAAACTTGTATGCTCCTATCTTCAATTGCCGGATGTTTTGAATTTGGCCGACTCACAATTGGTTGAGTTAAAGAACATGCTAAAACATCATGAGGCTGAAACTCAGAAGGTTGAATCCAAGTTTAAATTCAGCTTGGATGAGAACGAGAAGCTGAAAATTAGCTTTGCCAATGAAAAAGCTGCCTGGGAAGAAGAGAAGACCTAGCTATTGCAAAGGGCAGTGACTACTAAATCTTCATTTAATACGCCACTTCAGAGCTGTCCGGCTTGAAACGTCGTATTACTCAGATGACAACTGCCATATTTGGTAAACACCACTTGACTCAAATTTTTTCATATTATATTATTTTAACCCACTTGGCGATTTACCCATGACCTTTGTAAAACAGGTCATAGGAGTGCCAACTGGGGCCTAGACATGCTGGTGAAATTGAAAGTCGTGTACTCTCTGGTAGAGCAGCTTTACACCGGCACTCAACGGGCCCTTGTTGCTTTTTCTAATGGCAGGGAACCGCCTACACTTATCCAAGATGTCTTAGCCAAATTATCTATAGTGCCCTAGAATTACTGCTCTGAGCCGTGCCAAAGCATGGCAAGCAAAATTTGACCCAGCAGAGATGGCCACCGGTTGTCCATGTTTGAAGGAAGATGGGTCCCCTTTTGATGAGGCTGACTTTGCCAAATGTGTAAAGGAAATGTGTCCCTTAGCATGCTTACTGGCCAGAGAAACTGATCTGTCTAGATATCGGGCAGATTATGATATGGAAAATAACAAGGCCAAAACACCGGCTTACGACATCGTGGATCTTAATCCTCCAACTTGTAAGCATACTTTTGCTCCTGATGTTGATCCGTCTGCCATTATCAATGATGAAGCTTTCTTCGAGGCTTTAACCGGCATCGACTGGACGACACGTGATCTTCAAATGAACGAAGAAGAAGAGCCGCAGCGGGATGACCCGGAGTCATCAACTCGCCAAAATGACGACAACTGAAGGCATAACGGCTCTTCAATTTTAACATACAGCTCCAAAGAACTCTTTGCTCCAATGTGGCCTGCTTATGGTAGCCTTGTAATAGGCTAGTTTAAAACAATGATCTGCCATGCCATCGTGCATGTTTATGCTTGAAAAACTGCTTTACCAGGAATATTGCGATGCATGTAGATCTGATCAAAATATATGATGTGATCATTGATATTCCCTACAATTTTATTCTTCTGCAAAATGCACTGGCGACTTAGGAGTTGAAATAAACCAAAGGAATAAACAGTAGACGATAGCCTGTTATATTTCCACTTTAAGACCACACGGGTTATAATCCAGAAAATGCAAGTATGAGCCGTTATATACTAGTGACCTAAGTCAAAAGCCAAGGCGGGTGATAACCCAAAATAGTCAATTATGACCCTTATGAGCTGGAATCCAATGACTCGGTGGTTCATATTCCAGCTCAAAAACCCAAGAACTTTGTAAGTTCAAAAAACAAAGCAAGAAGATATGCAAATCTAAAATATGTATTTGCTCGACTTTAAAATGCAGGACAGAGAACATGTGGCTCTAGGCCCTCATACATTTTATTTTCAAAGCTTTTAACAGCTTATTGGCATATGTCACATGTTTGCTTTAAAAGGCAGCAAACGTCCTATTGGCTGACACCACATAATGGGCTGACATCTCATAGTTGCTTTAAAAGGTAGCAAGGACCTATGGGCTGACGCCTCATACTTGCTTTAAAAGGTAGCAATTACATATGGGCTCACGCCACATACTGGGCTGACGCCACAGAATTGCTTTAAAAGGTCGCAATGACCTGTGGGCTGACATCACATACTGGGCTGACACCATAGAATTGCTTTAAAGGTAGCAATGACCTGTGGCACTGTAAGTCGGCTCTCACATGACATAAGCCGCCTTGTACACTTTAACAAGTTCAGGGTATTAAAAAAGATTGACTGTTAAAGACTGGTGGGTCATCTTGGGGTAGCAAGTGGCAAACAGGCAGGTAAAACATCTTAACCCGTCCCCTCAAGCTGGCCATGAAAAAACATATGCTATAGCCCCCAAGCGATCTGACGATCACCTAGAAACAGCATAGATAGTGAAATATGGGAGATGCCTCATAATTGAGGAATGCCCAATTTATTCATATAACTATATGTACATTAAAAGGTATATACAAGGATATATGCTGACAACTTAAGTGTAATAAGGCCAGAGATGCACTATGTTCCATGGACGACGGGTTTCTTCTTCCGACATTCAGGAATCCTTATGCGCATGCACGTCAATGAGATAATATGACCCGTTATGCAAATTTTTGCGGACCACAAAAGGTCCTTCCCAAGGTGGGGATAACGTGTGCATATCGGTCTGATCCTGAATGAGCCGAAGCACCAAATCGCCTTCCTGAAATGTCCGGGTCTTCACTCTGTCGCTATGATAGCGACACAGGTCTTGCTGGTATATTGTGGAATGAGCCGCCGCCAGATCATGTTCCTCATCCAAGGCATCAATTGCGTCTTGTCGTGCTACTTCATTATCAGCTTCAACATAAGTCGCCACACGAGGTGAATCATGAAGGATATCGCTTGGAAGAACTACTTCTGCAGTGTAGACCATGAAGAAAGGCGTATTGCATGTTGATCTGTTGGGTGAGGTGTTGATGCTCCAAAGGACTGAAGGTACTTCTTCAACCCAACAACCCAGTGTTTCCTGTAAGGGAACCAGATGTCGGGGCTTGATGCCTCTCAAAATCTCTTGATTAGCCCTCTTAGCTTGACCATTAGACTGTGGATGAGCCACAGAAGAGACATCCCGACGAATAAGTTCTCGTTCACAAAATTCCTCCATAGCACCTTTAGATAAATTTGTGCCATTATTGATTATGATACTATGAGGAAATCCAAAACGGAAGATCAAATTTTTAACAAATTGAACCGCCGTTGTGGCATCATACTTGCTAACCATCTCTGCCTCAACCCATTTCATAAATTTTTCAACCGCCACTAATACGTGCGTTTTCTTATCCTTAAATCTCTTGAAAGGACCAACCATGTCAAGCCCCCAGACTACAAATGGCCAAGTGATTGGAATTATCCTCATCTCTTGAGCCGGCACATCAACCCGACGAGAAAATTCCTGACATCCGTCACATTTACTAACTATACCTTCTGCATCAGCATGAGCCTTCAACCAGTAAAACCCATGACGAAAAGCTTTAGCCACCAATAAATTTGAACCGACATGATGACCACAATCACCTTCATGGATTTCTCGTAAAATCACACGGCCCTCTTTAGGAGAGACGCAACTCTGGAACACACTTGTGACGCTCCATCGGTGCAACTCGCCATTAACAATTGTCATGGACTTAGATCGCATGTTATCTTTCTGGCTAAGGTCTCATCATCAGGTAAGTATAGGGGAAAACAACAATTTTCGAGGGTAGAGTATTCAACCGAAACTTATAGATTCGACACAAGGAGAGCCAAAGAATATTTGAACGTATTAGCAGCTGAGTCGTCAATTCAACCACACCTGGAGATTAATTATCTGTAGCAGGTGATCAGTAGCAATGTAGTTTGATTTTTTTGATTTTAGTGACAGCAGAAACGGTAATAGTAATAGTGACAGCAGTAATTTTGTAGCAAGTGTAACAGTAGCAGCAGTAGTAGTGACTTAGCAAGATCAATATAGGACAAATTCGTAGGCATTGGAACTGTGATTTGTTGGATAATATTCATCATGTGACAGTTATAACCTAGGGCGATACAGCACTAGCTCCAGTTCATTGATATAATGTAGGCATGTATTCCGTAAATAGTCATACGTTGAAAGATCGTGGATGTCGCCTAGAGGGGGGGGGTGAATAGGCGCTTTAAAATAATTACGGTTTAGGCTTGAACAAATGCGGAATAAACCTAGCGGTTAATTTGTCAAGCACAAAACCTACAACAACTAGGCTCACCTATGTGCACCAACAACTTATGCTAAGCAAGAGAAACAACTAGGTGATAGCAAGATATATGACAAGAAACAATATATCTATCACAAAGTATAGTGCATAAGTAAAAGGCTCGGGTAAGAGATAACTGAGGCACGCGGAGACGACGATGTATCCCGAAGTTCACACCCTTGCGGACGCTAATCTCCGTTTGGAGCGGTGTGGAGGCACAATGCTCCCCAAGAAGCCACTAGGGCCACCGTAATCTCCTCACGCCCTCGCACAATGCAAGATGCCGTGATTCCACTAAGGGACCCTTGAGGGCGGTCACCGAACCCGTACAAATGGCAACCCTTGGGGGCGGTCACCGAACCCGTACACTTTGGCAACCCTTGGGGGCGGTCACCGAAACCCGTCAAATTGCTCGAGGCGATCTCCACAACCTAATTGGAGACCCCGACGCTTGCCCGGAGCTTTACACCACAATGATTGAGCTCCGAACACCAAGGTTGGGGCTATCTCCCCAACGACACCACGAAGCTTCACCACAATGGAATATGGCTCCGAGGTGACCACAACCGTCTAGGGCGGCCAAGCACCCAAGAGGAACAAGCTCAAGGGTACCAAGCACCCAAGAGTAATAAGCTTCTCAACTTCACTTCCACGTATCACCGTGGAGAACTCAAACTGATGCACCAAATGCAATGGCAAGGGCACACGAAGTGCCCAAGTCCTTCTCTCCCAAATCCCACCAAAGCAACTAATGCTAGGGAGGGAAATGAGAGGAAGAACAAGAAGGAGAACACCAAGAACTCCAAGATCAAGATCCAAGGGGTTCCCCTCACCTAGAGGAGAAAGTGATTGGTGGAAATGTGGATCTAGATCTCCTCTCTCTTTTCCCCCAAAAACTAGCAAGAATCCATGGAGGGATTGAGAGATAGCAAGCTCGAAGAAGGTCAACAATGAACACGAGCTCAAAGGATTAGGTTCATTGGGGAAGAAGACCCCCTTTTATAGGTGGGGGGAAAATCCAACTGTTATGCTCACAGCCCGCACAGAGCGGTACTACCGCTCCAGGAGCGGTACTACCGCTAGGGCAGTAGAACCCCTTTGAAAAACAACAGCGAGGAGGCAAAAAGGCCAGAAAAACCGTCGGAGCGGTAGTACCGCTTGACCTCACGGTACTACCGCTAGGGGTAGCGGTAGTACTGCTAAGGGTAGCGGTACTACTGCTAAGGGTAGCGGTACTACTGCTTGCGAGCGGTACTAAAAAATTACATCCGTGCCTACCACCGCTGGACTTGTGACGAGTTTTTGGTCCCGAGCGGAAGTAGCCACAGAAGTAGCCGCGGTAGTACTGCTCCAAGCGGTAGTACCGCTCCCGAAAGTGGTAGTAAAAAATTACTTCCGCTCCTACGCGCGGTAGTACCGCTGCAGCCTTTTCAGTACACCAAAACGACGATAACTTTTGCATACGGACTCCGAATTCGATGAAACCAAGTTTGTTGGAAAGCTAGCGACAAGGGCTAACACAATCTTGATAGAAATATCAATAAGAAGCAAGTTAGAAAAGTCCCAAAAGAAAATGGTGAGAACCCTTTGTCGGATAAGACCGGTAAAACCTCCAACACCGAAAACATCATAGAAGACACATGTGAACTCCGTTTTCGATGAACTCAAGCTTGTCATCAAGATGACCATAAGCTCTAAGACTACAAAGAGAACCAAAAAAGAACCAAGAAACATGATGCAAGGATGCAATGGTTTGAGCTCTCTACTAACGATACGATCAAGCTACCAACTTGAGAGCCCCCCTTGATAGTACGGCAAACGATCCTATAACCCAGTCTCCCAACTACCACCACGAGACCGGTAAAATAGAAAACCTATCAAGGGCAAACCTTTGCTTTGCACAAAGTCCAATTGAGCTAGATGTAGACGATCTTGACTTCCTCAAGTTGTACCATCTTTCTTGATTGCGTTGTCTCGGTGAAGACTAGTAGATTGCTCCCCCATACTCCTCTATGGGTGAGCCACTCTTCGGCATATCTTCACAAGTCCATTGTCACGACAATGGACGGCAAGATTCAAGCACTTGATTTCTTTGTGATGCTCCACTTGAACTTGCACACCGCAACCTAACCCCACAAATAACTCTCACGAAGAACATGGGTTAGTACACAAAGCGTGATTGACAATGCTTACCATACCATGGGATTGCTTGATCCCTCTCGGTACATCTTCTACACTTTGTGTGTTGATCAACTTGATTCACTCCTTCACTTAGTCTTGATCAACTTTGAATCTTTCCAACTCTCTTCATTTGGATGATGTCTTGAAGGTAAACATGAATGATAACACACTCTTCTTCTTCAAGACATGCTTGCAATAAGCTCAACACTCACAAGACCAATCTTTGGATAATTCCTTAATAGCACCTTGGTCATCACAAACTCTCCTTGAAACCAACAAATGAACTCCAAGAAAAGCCTATGGACAAACCCTTCAAATATAACTCAAGGCAACCATTAGTCCATAGAGATTGTCATCAATTACCAAAACCAAACATGGGGGCACCGCATGTTCTTTCAATCTCTCCCATTTTGGTAATTGATGACAATCACTTGCAAGAGAGTTTATATAAGGAATTATGCATCACAATACCATGCAGCAATAATGTATTTGCATGAGATGCAAAAGCTTAGGAACAAAACCAAAGCAAGAAGAGCGAAGAGACAACTCTCTAAACTTCCTCACAAAACTCAACTCTTTGAAACTTCTCCCCCATTGGCATCGATTGCCAAAATGGGAGAAAAGCTTAGAAGGTCAATATAAATTGTGTTCCTCCATAAATTATGTATTCCTCAAAATAGAGAGTGGAAGGCAATACATATATCCAACTGTAAATACTTGGAGGAAGACAAACTATATTGAGGCCCAAAGATTGCAAAAGAATGATATGCCACAAAGGCATAACAAATGGAGAAAAACACGCAATCAAGCAATCAAAGGATACCAATTGAATCAAGCTATCAAAAGATACCAATTGACCCAACTAGACCACTGATCCTACATGCCAAATGAATAAAAGATATTATGATAGGAGCAAAGGAGTGTTCTATAGAAACTAGGGAAGCTCCCCATGATTTGTGCACAATTTAGTTTTGTATTTGGATACAACGAGCACAAAGTAGGATCGTCGCTCCCCCAAGATCAATAGAATTCACGACATAGCAACCGATTTTTCTAAAGACACTGGTGAAGCTCCCCATAATTTGTGCACTCCTTAGAAAATTTTCATTAGGATACCAAGTGCACAAAATAGGATCATCACTCCCCCAAAATCAATAGAAACTCACACCAAGTGCAAGTGAGCATGAAGGTAACAAAGCCTAGCACTTGCAACAAACAAATGGTTGAGCAACATATAAAAGAGACAACTTAAGAGTATGCTCAACCAAAATGATGTGTGTGAGCCATGGCAAAGCACTTGAGAAGACTAATGTATGGATGAACATTAAGCATCAATATAGTCTTGAATGAAAGAGATACTCGGTGCAAGGCCTATCATTCCCACACATAACAAGCAAATGGGTTCACAAGCTCACTAATAAGCATATAAAGAATCTATGCTTGTGACAACCCGTGGTGAAGATATAAAAGAGAGCGTTATCAAGACGAGGGATACCAATTAATTGGCAAAAGCCTTGTCAAGATAAGCAAGAGACAAAAATATCCTCACCACACAAGAGTGCATCTAGATGCAACAAGATAAGATCCACACTCAAGGCAAAGGATTTCACGGAGCCACCAAAGAAATGATACAAGAACGACAAGGTGGACGTGAAAGAAGGGGATATCAAATAGATATGCAACTTCTCTCAAGTGTATAAGATTCTAGGTAGATGAAGATCATGATGATATCAATCTACAAAGAAGGATGTACACACGAAATTGTTGCAAAAAAGGAATGAATAAGTTATCCCCAAGGAAGTCATAAATATACCAATAAGATATTTGCTTGAAGGCATAGCACATGGCTAGATATGTTCTCATTGTATATAAATGAGTTCCAACAACACGAGCATCAAAGACATCACAACTAGCAACAAGAGATCATTGTTGGGATGCTTTGAGAAAGGAAACAAGTAACATAAGAAGGAATGACTAACAAGCCATAATAGAACCTACACAAGGTTGGTGCAAGAAATGTGTGCATGAAGTAGATGGTGATACTTGTTACCGAGATACCATTGGAAGGATGTAGTAGATACCAATTGAAGGTAGATAGTAGTTCATTGATCATCCTAGCTTGACTCCAATAAGCACATGGTGACACCACCTTCCTTTTGAATGAGCCGAGCTTCCAATGCATCTCCAATTGTTCCTAGAACAACAACGCAAACAAAATGGTACCCAAACTCATTGGGACCAAAGAGTTAGAAACACCAATACATAGGACAAACTCCACAAACACATGTGCATTTATATATGAAAATGAATTTCATGCACATCTCATCCAAATTGAGACTAGGTGGAGTTTCCCCTATATATTGGGTTAAAGAAAGAAAGCATGCCAAAGAAAATACATGTAGTAAATATGCATGCTCAAGACTTTCAAGAAACGAAACAAAATGAAAAATAAATACCAAGTGAAAATAGGATACCAAATGGAGAAATCATCACTTGGAAGATATCTATTTAGAAGATACATCAAGGAATGAGATATCCATTGATACATGCAAAAGGAAAGATATCGGACTCCCAAAAGAGAGGATGGTTCCAAACAAACCAACCCATCTACAAAGTTTCATGATGGCACAAAGTACCAAAAAGAAACGGCTTGCCTTCCATCAACACACACTTGAAATGGATCACAAAATGTGTGTCTCATAGAAAATAGGATAGCTCCCCCAAGAGTTGTGCATTATAGAGAATTTGCATTTGAATACAAAATGCACAAGATGGGATCACCACTTTCACTATATCTCGAAAACACTAGACAAGATCAAGAAAACAACAAGATCCACAAGTGGCACAGAAGGCTATGGGAGATGACACAATCTTGGCAAGGAATAGGACGAACAAAAGCAAAAGTCAATGTAAAGATGATCAACAATTTCTACCACAAAAAGATTACCAATTGTCAAGAGGCAAGAAGTATTTGGGAATAATTCCCGGTGATAGCAATGATATCAAACATCATCTTCACACCAAACACAAGGAAATTGCAACTTGTAGAGCTAACATGTCACCTAGGAACAACAATTGATAATATCAACACTAGGTGACAATATCTCAAATTTACACATTTTCTAGGCTTGTAATATACACATAGCATATTACTCCCCCATAATGTGATACCAATGAAAAACTTGACAAGATGCAAAAGAGAACCAACACGAGATAATTAATGGAACATTTAGAATTTGAATTTCTCATGAGAAGACATACCACATAGAGACTAGATAATCTTGTAATATCAAAACTAGATGATATTCCTCATGTACACACATTTATAGGATTGTGAGGTGCACAAAGCACATCACTCCCCCAAAATGGGATGTTCCATTAATCTCTCACAAGAGCCAACTAAGATACAAACAAGATACACAAAGGCTCAAATCACTACACACATACATGATGTACAAACCAACATACACATACTTGATTTCTCAAGATAAGCAAATTGGGAGCACAACATATACACGCTCATGCAAGGTACAAAACCATAACATGCTAAGGAGCAAGTAACTTTCAATGTAAGCAATTAAAGCACGAGTTACCACAAGGAGGAACATTGGATATACGATAGAAAGATAATCCGAATGACTTGGCTTGAGACAATATGAATGATGAAGACCCCTCAAATCTTCATAATGTAGCCAAGTCTCCAAAGCCCTCCAAATACACCTATTGATCAAGTTTGAGCTAGTTGGTCCCCAACCAAGTTGGGTCCTAAGAGGTTAGTCACAATAGGCTTGGCTACCCAAATGGTTCTTTTCTTGACACCACTTTGAGTCCCAAGAAACTTGGCAAACACATTGCCAACCTTATCCTTCCCAAGAGAATAGACATCATCAATAATAATTGAGTTGGATAAGTTACCACTAGTGCATGAAGAAGCGACGTGACCTTTCTCACGACATAAGTAGCAACGTCTACTCTTCACTTTCTTCTCACTTGATTTCTCAACATGAGAAGCATTAACCCGAGTCTTCTTGGGAAGTGGCCTTTCTTCAACTTGAGGTTGAGCATGAGAATGAACTTGTGGCCGCTTCCCTTGTTGCTTGTCACTAATGGGCTTCTTCTTCAATGGGCATGATCTAACATGGTGCCCTTGAATTTTGCACTTGAAGCAAATAATCTTGGCCTAATTCTTGACTTGTTCTTGGCCCTTCTTCTTCTTATGAATTTTGGACTTCTTCATCTTGTTGGAGATGAATCCAAGTCCACCTTTGTCATTGGGGGATTTTTGCACACTCAACATATTGTTGAGTGTGGACTTCCCTTCATGACACTTTTCCAAGTCTTTCTTCAAGGAAGAGACTTGGGCCTTGAGCTCTTTGATTTCCTCTACATGGTTAGTATCAACACAAGTACTAGAGGAAGTATAGGCTTCATTGTTAGAGCAACAAGGCAAGGAAAGCAATTCATCACAAGATGTACCAATGTTATGCATAGATGAATTACGAGGACTAGCACATGGCAATATAGCATTTTGACTTGAAGTAGTGCTAGTATCCACATGAGGCTCACTAGATGTTACCTTGATACTCATTGCCTCATGAGCTATCTTTAGCACATTATGGGATACTAGAAGATCATCATGAGAGCTTGTGAGCTTTACATGACTTTCTTCCAATTTCCCATAATTGCCAGATAGCAACTCAAGTTGAGCCCTTAGCTCAACATTCTCCTTCAAAATGGATGCTTCACTAGAAATAGAGTTAGTAGCACAAGCATCATCAATAATAGCAAGAGGAGAAGGCAACTTGGCAAGCTCCTTAGAATATGAAGCTTTAAGTTGAGCATGAGACTCGGTGAGTTTTATGAGCTCACCCTTAATGACCCTTGAGCCATTTTTGAGGTGCTCAAAATCCTCAAGGAGTTTAGCATGTGCAACTTCAAGCTTCTCATTTTTAGTTTCAAAATCATTAACCACCTCGAGAGCTCTATCACGGGATTCCTTTATTCTAGATAGTTCTAGAGCAAAAGTCTCCTCAAGAGATTCCTTGGTGGTTTGTTCAAGTTCAAGAGCTTGCGAGAGGTCGGCGATCTCATTAGCGTAATCACGCTCATGACCTTCCATTTTCTCAATGGTGACCTCATGCTCCTCTAGATGAGATTCCAACTCCTCTATATATTTCTTGCCCTCAATGGCAATAGACATGATTTCCATGAAGTTGGAACGAGCAATTTTATTCTTATGAAGAGCTTTAAAAATCATTTCCCCCTTAATTTTTAAGGAGGTAACATTATCATTTTCTTCATCATTTTCTACATCATCATCATTGTTATCATCACTATCATGACAAGATATATTGGGGTTCAAAGTGGGAGATACCTTTGAAGCCTTAGCCATAAGGCAAAACGCAATAGATGATGATGTAGGATCCCTTGAAGCCCCATTCAAGACTACATCTTGTTCCATGGGGTGTTGGGTTTCCTCTACATTGTTAGCACAACAATTCGAGGAAATAGATGCATTTTTATCATGGCAACAAGACATAGCAAGCATATCATCATGAGTTTTAGTCAAGCAATTTCTACATGATATGCAAGGACTATCAACACAAGCATGTGAAACATGTAGGGTGCTCGAAGTGTTAAAGTCCAAAGAAGATGCATTGCAGTAAGATAGTGATGAAGGATCTTCCACAAAAAGCATACTATCACCATTGCAATGACCAACACTACTCACCATATCATTACCTTGTGGCAAACCACATGTAGGTGAAGTAGAAGAAGTTGAGAAGACAACACGGCCGGAGGTGGAGGAAGAACAATCATTCCTACAATTCTTGGACACACCATATTTATCTTGAAGCTTTGTCCACAACTCATGAGCATCCCGGAACGGCATGAGTTGAAATATAACTACATTGCTCAAAGCATCAAAAAGCACATTAGAAGCTTGAGCATTGAGATAATAGTTTTTCTCATCCTCTAAAGATAATCTTTGTGGATCCTTTGGAGGAGAAAAACCCATATCTACAACTCGCTCTAAATTTGGGTCCATGACCCTAAAGAGATTAAGCATGCGAATTACCCAAACATCAAAATTTGTGCCATCGAAACTAAGAGTGTCAGAGAAACCTAAACCGCTAGTCGACATCCTTACTCTCTAGGCGGTTAAGCCCTATAAAGAGAGACGAGGCTCTGATACCAATTGAAAGATCGTGGATGTCGCCTAGAGGGGGGGTGAATAGGCGCTTTAAAATAATTACGGTTTAGGCTTGAACAAATGCGGAATAAACCTAGCGGTTAATTTGTCAAGCACAAAACCTACAACAACTAGGCTCACCTATGTGCACCAACAACTTATGCTAAGCAAGATAAACAACTAGGTGATAGCAAGATATATGACAAGAAACAATATATCTATCACAAAGTATAGTGCATAAGTAAAAGGCTCGGGTAAGAGATAACCGAGGCACGCGGAGACGACGATGTATCCCGAAGTTCACACCCTTGTGGATGCTAATCTCCGTTTGGAGCGGTGTGGAGGCACAATGCTCCCCAAGAAGCCACTAGGGCCACCGTAATCTCCTCACGCCCTCGCACAATGCAAGATGCCGTGATTCCACTAAGGGACCCTTGAGGGCGGTCACCGAACCCGTACAAATGGCAACCCTTGGGGGCGGTCACCGAACCCGTACACTTTGGCAACCCTTGGGGGCGGTCACCGAAACCCGTCAAATTGCTCGAGGCGATCTCCACAACCTAATTGGAGACCCCGACGCTTGCCCGGAGCTTTACACCACAATGATTGAGCTCTGAACACCAAGGTTGGGGCTATCTCCCCAACGACACCACGAAGCTTCACCACAATGGAATATGGCTCCGAGGTGACCACAACCGTCTAGGGCGCCCAAGCACCCAAGAGGAACAAGCTCAAGGATACTAAGCACCCAAGAGTAATAAGCTTCTCAACTTCACTTCCACGTATCACCGTGGAGAACTCAAACCGATGCACCAAATGCAATGGCAAGGGCACACAAAGTGCCCAAGTCCTTCTCTCCCAAATCCCACCAAAGCAACTAATGCTAGGGAGGGAAATGAGAGGAAGAACAAGAAGGAGAACACCAAGAACTCCAAGATCAAGATCCAAGGGGTTCCCCTCACCTAGAGGAGAAAGTGATTGGTGGAAATGTGGATCTAGATCTCCTCTCTCTTTTCCCCCAAAAACTAGCAAGAATCCATGGAGGGATTGAGAGATAGCAAGCTCGAAGAAGGTCAACAATGAACACGAGCTCAAAGGATTAGGTTCATTGGGGAAGAAGACCCCCTTTTATAGGTGGGGGGAAAATCCAACCGTTATGCTCACAGCCCGCACAGAGCGGTACTACCGCTCCAGGAGCGGTACTACCGCTAGGGCAGTAGAACCCCTTTGAAAAACAACAGCGAGGAGGCAAAAAGGCCAGAAAAACCGTCGGAGCGGTAGTACCGCTTGACCTCACGGTACTACCGCTAGGGGTAGCGGTAGTACTGCTAAGGGTAGCGGTACTACTGCTTGCGAGCGGTACTAAAAAATTACATCCGTGCCTACCACCGCTGGACTTGTGACGAGTTTTTGGTCCCGAGCGGAAGTAGCCACAGAAGTAGCCGCGGTAGTACTGCTCCAAGCGGTAGTACCGTTCCCGAAAGCGGTAGTAAAAAATTACTTCCGCTCCTACGCGCGGTAGTACCGTTGCAGCCTTTTCAGTACACCAAAACGACGATAACTTTTGCATACGGACTCCGAATTCGATGAAACCAAGTTTGTTGGAAAGCTAGCGACAAGGGCTAACACAATCTTGATAGAAATATCAATAAGAAGCAAGTTAGAAAAGTCCCAAAAGAAAATGGTGAGAACCCTTTGTCTGATAAGACCGGTAAAACCTCCAACACCGAAAACATCATAGAAGACACATGTGAACTCCGTTTTCGATGAACTCAAGCTTGTCATCAAGATGACCATAAGCTCTAAGACTACAAAGAGAACCAAACAAGAACCAAGAAACATGATGCAAGGATGCAATGGTTTGAGCTCTCTACTAACGATACGATCAAGCTACCAACTTGAGAGCCCCCCTTGATAGTACGGCAAACGATCCTATAACCCGGTCTCCCAACTACCACCACGAGACCGGTAAAATAGAAAACCTATCAAGGGCAAACCTTTGCTTTGCACAAAGTCCACTTGAGCTAGATGTAGACGATCTTGACTTCCTCAAGTTGTACCATCTTTCTTGATTGCGTTGTCTCGGTGAAGACTAGTAGATTGCTCCCCCATACTCCTCTATGGGTGAGCCACTCTTCGGCATATCTTCACAAGTCCATTGTCACGACAATGGACGGCAAGATTCAAGCACTTGATTTCTTTGTGATGCTCCACTTGAACTTGCACACCACAACCTAACCCCACAAAGAACTCTCACGAAGAACATGGGTTAGTACACAAAGCGTGATTGACAATGCTTACCATACCATGGGATTGCTTGATCCCTCTCGGTACATCTTCTACACTTTGTGTGTTGATCAACTTGATTCACTCCTTCACTTAGTCTTGATCAACTTTGAATCTTTCCAACTCTCTTCATTTGGATGATGTCTTGAAGGTAAACATGAATGATAACACACTCTTCTTCTTCAAGACATGCTTGCAATAAGCTCAACACTCACAAGACCAATCTTTGGATAATTCCTTAATAGCACCTTGGTCATCACAAACTCTCCTTGAAACCAACAAATGAACTCCAAGAAAAGCCTATGGACAAACCCTTCAAATATAACTCAAGGCAACCATTAGTCCATAGAGATTGTCATCAATTACCAAAACCAAACATGGGGGCACCGCATGTTCTTTCATACGTGCTTTATTAAAAGAACTTGCATGGCATCTTTTGTCCTACCCTCCCGTGGCAGCGGGGTCCATATTGGAAACTAAGGGATATTAAGGCCTCCTTTTGATAGAGAACTGGAACAAAGCATTAACTCATAGTGAATACATGAACTCCTCAAACAACGATCATCTCCGGGAGTGGTTCCAGTTGTTGTCACTCCAGGGTTGCCAGGTCATAGCACGTAGTAGGTGACTATAACTTGCAAGATCGGATCTAGAACATGGATATAAATATGATAACATAAACAATTCAGATCTAAGTTCATGGCACCCGGGCCCAAAGTGACAAGCATTAAGCATGGCAAAGTCATAGCAACATCAAACTAAGAACATAGTGGATACTAGGGATCAAGCCCTAACAAAACTAACTCAATTACATGATGAATCTCATCCAACTCCTCACCGACCAGTGAGCCTATGAAGGAATTACTCACTCCCGATGGGCATCATCGTGGAATTAAAGATGGAGAAGGGTTGGTGATGACGAAGAACAAAGATCCCCATCTCTAGAGCCCCAAACGGACTCCAGATCTGGCCTCTCAAGGAAGAACAGGAGGTGGCAGCGGCTTTGTCTCGTAGATCGTGATAATTCTTTCTCCTTGATTTTTTTCTCCGAATATAGGAATTTATAGAATCATGATTGGCGTCTGCAGGGCCACCAAATGGGTATAACCCACTTGGGCGCGCCAAGAGAGGGGGCGCCCTGGTGGGTAGTGCCCACCCAGGGGCCCCTCTCTGGTGGGTCTTGGCTCCAGTAATTCTCTTTTATTCCATAAAAAATCCTCGCAAAGTTTCATTTTATTCCGAGAACTTTTATTTCTGCACAAAAACAACACCATGGTAGTTCTGCTGAAAACAGCGTCAGCCGATGTTAGTTTCATTCAAATCGTGCAAATTAGAGTCCAAAATAGAAGGAAAAGCATGAGAAAAAGTAGATACTTTGGAGTTGTATATACTCCCCCAAGCTTAAACATTTGCTTGTCCTCGAACAATTCAGTTCATAACTGAAATTGAGAAAGGAAAAACTTATACGAACTCTTTTACTCTTGTTTGCATAAATAATGTTAAACAGCACCCAGGTTTTCAACCAACATTATAACTAACCATGTCGACAATAACATTTAAAGATTATATTAACTCATATCAATGACATAATCAGCTAGCGAGTAATAATAAGAGATCTCAAACAGCAACAGGTTGTCAAAACAACCATGATATAATATGACAATAGTGGTATCTCGCTAGCCCTTTCTGAGACTGCGAAACATAAATGCAGAGCACCTCCAAAGTTCAAGCAGCGACTAAACATTGTAATTCATAGTAGAAAAGATCCAGTCATGATGCACCCATTAGCTAGACACAATGCATAAATCATGACAACTATGCTCTACTCGGTTTCTGGCGCTTGTTTTAGAAGGTAATGATACAACATAAAAGTAAATAGATAGTCCCTTCGCAGAGGGAAGCAATGATTTGCAGAGGTGCCAGAGCACATTTTTTTTAAACAGAGGTAAATGAGATTTTGATAGGTGCACCCTTCTCATTCACTTCATGACCATCAGCTATCGATATCTCCCATGCTAAATGAGCTAGTGGCCATTCCCAAGTAGAAAAGTAAATGTTTGAACTCCATTGGGAGTTTTTGTTTGTTTATTTGTAAGCTTTTTGTTTTTGCAATTTGGGATAGGGAATCCCTATTACCGCCCATTTTCTCGTGCGATGGCGAGTGAATAAACACTTGACCTAAGAATAACCCGCTTAGCATGGAAGATACCGACCACCTCATGTCGTTCCATGAATGATCCAGGCACACAAATAGGATAATTTTTAGAAATTTTTAGAGATGGCACATGCAAATTTACTTAGGATGGCAGGGTAATACTGTATATAGGTAGGTATGGTGGACTCATATGGAATAACTCTGGTTTCAAGGTTTTTTATGTACAAGCAGAATTCCCACTTAGTACAGGTGAAGGCTAGCAATTAAGATTGAGAAGCAGCTAGCTAGAGAGCAGCAACGATCATAACCATGCATTATGTATAAGTAACATTGGACACTAGCATGAGTAGGATATGGACACCATGAACATAAACATCATAGAGGCTATGTTGGTTTTGATTCGACTACATGTATGAACATGTGCCAAGTCAAGCCACTCGAACATTCAGAGGAGGATACCATATCATCATACTACATCACAATCATTTTAACGCGATGTTGGTATCCAAGATAAATCATTATCAACCCCCAGCTACTTATGCATAGCATGAGAAACTATAATCTCTAATTGTCATTGCAAACATGTTTAATCCTGATGGGCTGAATCATGGGTACTAGGTTAAACATATTTACACAAACAAAACAAGTCGAGTTCATACCAGTTTCTCCTTGCCACGGCCACTTCATCGAATATCATCATTATTAACTTTCACTTTCACGACCGAATGATATGAAAATAATAATAGTGCAAGAGTGCCATGGACTAAGCTGGAATCTGCAAAACATTTTATTTAAGAGGATAAGACAAGGTAAAATGTGCTCTTTATTAGTTCAACAATTATTCATATGAGAGCCACTAAACATTTTCATCGTGGTCTTCTCCTCGGTACAACTCGAATAACAATAAAAAGAAAAGAAGTTCAAAAAAACACATTGAAATATTTTTGGAGTTTTTGGTTTTCTTAAACAAGCTAATAAAAAGGGGAAAAGCAAAAATGAGAAAAACTATTTACACGAGAAAACTCCCAACAAGCAAAAGAAGAACAAGGAAATCTTTTTGGGTTTTCTTTTTAATTCTACTAGTAAGCATGCATAGAAAGTAAATTACTACAACTAAATTTTTTGGTTTTTCTAAAGTTTTTCAAACACACAAGAAGAAAGCAAGAAAATTAATCTAAGCATGGATGATATAATGAAAAAGTGTGAGCACCGACAAATAGAATGATATGTAAACATAAATGTAATGTCGTGAGAAACACGTACTCCCCCAAGCTTAGGCTTTTGGCCTAGGTTGGTAGTTGATCAGTAGCCTGGAGGGTAGTAGTCGGTGTGGTAGCTCTTGGAGGCTCTTGGTGTGGACGCCTCGGCCTGCCGTGCTGCCACCACTACTATGTTATGAGCTCGAGCCTCACTCTCAAGAACAATATATCTTCCCTTACTGTTATAGTGAAAAAGAGCAGGCGCGGGCAAATATGTGTCCACAACATGTGATTGGATAAACAACAGATTATAAGTGAAGTTATAAACCTTTCCCTTGAGAATCTTATGCTCTTTTAAGGTGTCAAAATCTAAATACTGCGTGGCTAGGATGGGATCAAAGGGTAAGGGTGAAACACCCAGCCCTCGTGCTAAACGTGTGGCATAAATTCCACCATAGAACCAGCCACTGTTAGCGTTATGCTGAAGTCTACGTGCAACAATCGCTCCAAGGTTATAATTCCTTTCACCAGTGAGAGGGGTGTGAATGAGGCTCAAGTCTAGCGCACAAAGTATGCTACAGTCTTGCTTCCCTACTATGCATTTCCCATTAAATAAAGCAAAATACTGAATTACAGGAAAGTGAATGCTCTTTATTCTTCCTTGTCTCACTCCCCTATTTTCATCGTAACAAAGGCTAGTCAAGAAAGACTCATACTCAGTCGTTGGTGGTTCATCAAGAGAACCCCAAAAAGGAAGTTTGCAATGATAAGATAAATTCTCTAGTGGAATAGTAAATGGATTATCATAAAGCATAAACGACACCCTAAACTCTCGTGTAAAATATTTAAATTCTTTAACAAATGATTCAGTGAGAAGTTGGCATTGTTCACACTTTTCTAAAAGGTAGGGACCGAGGCTGGCATCGTGAACATATTGCTCAAATTCCTCCTTAATACCCACTCGCATCATATACTCATCGCAAGGCCATAAGCATGTTTTGGTAGTGGCACTTCGTGTGGAACTTTCACTTGGTTCAACATAAGACCGGTGGGCAGAACTGTGACTAGAAGATGCCCCCGAGGATCTTCTCCTCGAAGAACTCCTTCCAAACAAGTTCATAATGTTTGCGTACAATTTTTCCTATGAACAAAAATCTGAATTTTTAGTTCACAAAATTTTCTCAACGAAATTGATAGCAACTACTCATAGGGATACATGGAAGCCATAGCAAGCATCCAAACTACTTAGGACACTAAGAATTCAACATGCATGCACATCTACGGCAGCACCAAGAGTAGCTAATAATTCAAAGTATAAACCACTAAAACAAAAACTAATTGGACAAATGGTGGAGTCACATACCAATCCACAATCCCCGAAAACAGTTTAGGAAACGGAGCTTCGAGCAAAGAGATTGAAATCCGTGGGTTTGAGCTCAAGAACACGGGAGAGATGGCAATGGAGATTTTGTTTCTGGAGGTAATTGATGATGTGGGCTAAAGAGGTAAGTGAGAGGGCCCACGTGGGAACCACAACCCACCAGGGTGCGCCTGGGGGTCCTAGCGTGCCCAGGTGGGTTGTGCCCACCTGGTGCACCTCCCTCTGGTATTATTTGCACCAGAAATTCAGAAATATTCAGAAAAAAATCATATACAATTTTCAGGGCATTCTGAGAACTTTTATTTTTGGTTCATTTTTTATTGAAGGGGAAATTCACAAAATAGACTAAACATGGAATCTTATTTTATTTAACTAGTAAAGAAAGAAAATAAAAAGTAGGGGCAGAAAGTAGTGCTTACTAAATTCATCAACTTCATACTGCGCAAAAATGATTCATTAATAAGGTTGATTAGGTCTTATTAACAACCACTTTCGGTTAGCATGAAACCGAAGAACTTTCGTAAATCACAAAGTTACCTCAATGGGGATATGGTGTCCCCAACAATAAGCATCTCATATTTCCATTTGACACTAGGTAGAGGTATTTGAAAACTTCCTATAGTGATTGTGGAAGATTTTTTCAATAACATTAATACCATTCACTTGGAATTGTTTCTTCGAAAACTGCACCGTATGCTCATTACCATTGATATGAAAAGTGACCTTGCTTTTATTACAATCAATAACAGCCTCTACAGTTGTTGGCGTCCTGGGAACAGGGGTACCCAGACTTGCCTACATGCGGCCCGGAGTGTGGCTCGTCAACGGCCTGGTACGGCCCAACCTCATCAGTAACCACTCAAGACCCTCGCGAGGGGCCGAACCTTGCGACGCGGACTACGCAAGACCTCCCCTAGGGGGGCCTCACTAGGCTAGCTCCTGAGGAGTGGAGATATCAAGGCAAGGGGCGCCATACGAAGTTCCCGTAATGTGAGCCATGACGACCAAGGCCAGGCAGGCGCCAGCGGGCGTAGAATGCCAGTTTCCTCTTTGGTGCTAAAGGGGAAGCGCAGGCGAGCAGTCTCGAGGCATCGGGCAAAGGTTTCCATATCGGTGCAACAAGACCAAGACCAGCAGGATGGCAGAGCGGAGGTCACCGCGGATCCCACAGCGGCGTCACCACCAGAGCCTATGCCAGGCGTAGACCACCTTTTGTCAGCATAGCTTGTACTAGTAGTCTCCCTTCAAACTTGGCCGTTGTGGGACCCCTTCCCACTCAATATTTGGGAAGAGGAGCCGGACCTCTATAAATAGGACTAGCCACCACCATAGAAAAGGATCAGATCATTAAGACCACCCACACACCCACAAGCTCACTCGAGCTCAAGAACACCTCTCCTCAGGAGGCTGTCCTTCCCATGTACTAGCTCATCCTCAGCCTACAAGGCAATCCACCACACCACACTGGATTAGGGTATTACACCACAACGGTGGCCCGAACCAGTATAAACCCTTGTGTCCCTTGTTCTTCGAGTTCAACGAGCTAGGCCAGGAATCGGTGTGGGAGCGAGCTTGAACAGAAAGGAGAGATCTTCGTGCGCACCCCAGTGTTTGAACCTCAAGGTTTTGCCGGAACCGGCGATCTAACATTTAGCGTGCCAGGTAGGGGTGCACTGATGTTTTGCCTCTCCGTCCACCCCGCTCTCCATCAGCCAGGCTCTCATGGCGGGTGCTTCTCCTCCGACCGGCACGGTAGGCGCGCGCGGCGGTGTTGCGGGCCATCGAGCCTTCACCACCGCCTTGCGACAGGTGCATTGGCCACTCAAGTTTAGGCTGGAGCTACCACCCCATTACGACGGGGCGGTAGATCCTGTCGTCTTCCTTCATGCCTATGAGGAGGCCGTTTCGGCGGCCGGCGGCGACAGCAAGGTCATGGCCAACTGGCTCCCCATGGCGCTCACCGGTGTTCCGTGTGCTTGGTTTCCTAGCTTGCGAGAGTCATCTGTGGCATCCTGGGAGGAGCTATGCGGCCTCTTCACCACGCGCTTCAGGGCGTCGGCACCCTATGCCGTCGTGGCCCTCCTCGACGGCTCTCAAGCACCGCCCTCGGACCGCCACGTCAAGTAGTTCTTCCACAAGATCGGCGCCGCCTCAGTACACCGGGGGGGCCCTCCCGGATGGGCGGTGCCCAAGACCGACCTCACCTTCGACTCAGGTGACCATCCCGCTTCTGCTGCGGGCTCAAGCGCTCTCCCGATGCTTTGCACACCTACCATCTGCAACGTGGCAGTCACCAAGACCCTCATCGACGGTGGGGCTGGCCTCAACATGCTCTCAGTAGAAGCTTTTTGCCTGCTCCACGTGTCACTTGAGCGGCTACGCCCCACCAAGCCCTTCTCCGGAGTCGGCAGCGGTTCTGCCAGCCCTCTAGGGCAGATCTGCCTACCAGTAACCTTTGGCACCCGCGACAATTACCGCACCGAGCGGATCAACTTCGACATCGCTCGTATCGGCCTCCCGTACAACGCCATCCTTGGGTATCCTGCCCTGGCTCAGTTCATGGCCGCGACCCATCCGGCCCACAACCTCATGAAGATGCCGGGGAGAAGTGGCGTCCTCACCGTGGCTGGAGACACCAAGGAGGCTCTGGCGGCCCTCAAGCTCGCCTGCTGGACCGATGCGGCGGCACGTCCGGCCGATGAGGCCGCCCCAGGGGCCAGGGGGGCTGCACGAGCGAAGAAAAAACAACTTTTCTCTCTAGACCGGGCCGAGACGAAGCAGGTGCTGGTGGATGAAGATGGGGCGTCAGGTGCCACCTTCACCATAGGCGGTGGCCTTCCCCTAGTTCGAGAAAAGGCGTTGGTCGGATTCCTGCATGCTAACAAGGAGGTGTTCGCATGGGAATCCAAGGACCTGGCAGGAGTCTCGAGGGGGGTGATTGAGCACCACCTGAATGTATGCCCCAACGTGCACCACGTGAAGCAGAAGGCCAGGCGCTAGTCTATAGAGGAGCAGTCCTTCATCGTACACGAAACTCGCAAACTAGAAGCAGCGGGTGTCATCCGCGAGGTCCGGTGCCCGAAATGGCTAGCGAACCCGTCGTTATTCCCAAGAAAGGCGGAAAAGGGCGCATGTGTGTCGACTTCACCAACCTCAACAAGGCCTGCCCACAAGACCCGTTTCCGCTGCCTGCATCGACCAGATTGTCGACTCCACCGCCGAGTGTGACCTACTGTGTTTCCTGGATGCCTTTTCGGGCTATCATCAAATCAATATGGTGGTGCAAGATGTCGAGAAGACTGCCTTCCTCACCCCGTGCGGGGTATACTGCTACACTTGTATGTCATTCGGGTTGTGGAATGCGGGAGCAACCTTTCAGCGATTGATGCATATCACCCTAGGAGAGCAGCTTGGGGGGAACGATGAGGCCTATGTTGATGACATCGTGGTAAAGTCTCAGGAGGCCAAGACCCTCATCGAAGATTTGGAAGAGACCTTCGCCAGCCTGCGCAAAGTAGACCTGCGGCTCAACCCGGCAAAGTGTGTGTTCGGTGTCCCGTCAGGTAAGCTGCTGGGCTTCCTGGTGTCACATAGAGGGATTGAGGCTAACCCCGAGAAGGTCAAGGCCATAGAAAAATGAGTCCACCGAAGACCCTCAAGGAGATGCAGAAGTTGGCCGGCTGTGTGACGTCGCTGGGGCGTTTCATCTCCAAGCTAGGGGAGCGAGCCCTCGCCTTCTTCAAGCTGATGAAAAGGAAAGGCCCGTTTGAGTGGACCCTTGAGGCTGATGCGGCATTCCAAGACCTCAAGAGATACCTCACCAGCCCATCGGTAATAGTGGCACCCAAACCTCAAGAGCCCCTGGTGCTTTACCTGGCCGCTACAATGCATTCCGCCAGCACAGTGTTAGTGGCAGTCCAGGAGGAGCACCAAGACAAGCCCCCACAGCCCCGGGGCAATGCTCCCGAGGCTCCGGCGGGCCAGCCCGCGACCGGGCCCCGCAAGATAACGATCCTGAAGCCATAGCTGTCCCGTCCGGCGACCAAGCTCCTGACGTTCCATTACCCAATCAGGCACCACAGCCCCAGTAGAGCTCGGGCTTAACCCCCGTCGAGCACCCGGTGTACTTCGTTAGCATGGTGCTTCGTGATGCTCGGGCACGCTATCCCATGCCGTAGAAGCTTCTGCTTGCGCTCATCGTCGCTTCGCGCAAGCTGCGCCACTACTTCCAAGGCCATCCCATCAAGGTCGTCTCGGCTTACCCGCTAGAGAGCCCCAATGCTGCGGGAAGAGTTGTTGAATGGAATATCGAGTTGCGGGCGTCCAGTTGGAATTCAGCACGACCAAAGTCATCAAAGGAGACGCGCTCGCTGACTTCGTGGCGGAATGGACCGGTGCCCCGGAGCTTCAAGCGGGTGGGGGCCAACCCCTCTCGCCAAGAAGTGAAGCGCCGGACAGCTGGGTCATGTACTTCGACGGTGCGTTCGCACGCCAGGGCGTGGGGGCTGGAGTTGTGCTCATCTCGCCCACTAAGGACAAGCTTTATTACGCCGTGCAGCTCTACTTTCAGCCAGGCGATAAGGTCTCCAACATCATCATGGAATACGAGGGCCTCCTCGCTGGTCTTAAGGCTGTGGTGGCCCTGGGAGTGAAGTGCCTCGTCATCAGGGCGCCTCGCAGCTCCGCGTCAACTTCTCCAACAAGGTATATGAGCCAAAGGATGAGCACATGGAGGCATACCTCGTGGCGGTACGTAAAATGGAGAAGCAGTTCTTAGGCCTGCACCTGCAGCACATGCCCCGTGGCACCAACCAGGAAGCCGATGACATTGCCAAAAGGGCATCCCGGCGCCTGCCCCAGGAGCCAGGCGTCTTCGAGGAGCGGCTCTTCAAGCCTTCGGCATCACCTCTGCATGAGGGGCCAGTGACGCCTCAGGAGGAACTCCCCCAACCACCGACATCGGGAGCCCCCACCTATGGCCTGACCTCAGGAGCCCGCCTGCTCTTGGCGCTTGAGCCCTAGGAGGGATGTTGGATCGAGGAGTTCAAGGCGTACCTGGTGCGAGGAGCGCTGCCATAGAAATAAGAGGATGCAGAGCATGTAGCCCGACAGGCCATGGCGTATTGCATTCAAGACGGTGAGCTTTACAGAAAACGACCAAATTATGTTTATTTACGATGCATCTCCAGGAAGCAAGGGAGCGAGCTGCTAGCTGATGTCCACGTCGGGAACTGCGGGCATCATTCATTGTCATGCACCCTGGTTGGCAAGGCGTTCCGCAGGGGCTTCTACTGGCCCACGGCGCTCAACGACGCAACCGAGATGGTGAAGTCCTGCGAGGCTTGCCAATTCCATGCCAAGCAGATCCACCAGCCGGCTCAGGGCCTCCAAACTATCCCGCTCTCCTGGCCATTCGCAGTCTGGGGGCTAGACATCCTAGGACCTTTCCCTCGAGCGCCTTGGGGCTACCGCTACCTTTATGTCGCCTTCGACAAGTTCACCAAATGGGTGGAAGTGGAAGCTGTCCAAACCATCCCTGTCGGATTTGTAGTCAAGTTCATCAAGGGTCTCGTAAGCCGGTTCGGGGTCCCCAACTGCATCATCACAGACAACGGCTCACAGTTCACTAGCAACCTTTGCAAGAAATATTGTGCTAACCTTGGAACGCAGATTTGCTACGCTTCGGTGGCACACCCCAGGAGCAATGGCCAGACCGAGGGCGCCAACGCGAAGGTTTTAAGAGGCCTCAAGACAAGGAACTTCAAGAAGAGGCTCGAGGCTTGCGGAAGGGGCTGGCACGTCGAGCTCCAGTAGGTGTTGTGGTCCATCCGCACCACCGCCACCAAGCCAACAGGCGAGACCCCGTTCTTCCTCATCTATGGAGCAGAAGTGGTTCTCCCTCACAAGGTCAGGCATCGCTCCGCGCGGCTCCTAGCGTTCAATGAAACACAACAAGACGCCATGCGAGGGATGGACCTCGTGCTGGGAGAGCAGCGCCATCAGGAAGCCTCGCTCCGAGCGGCAAGGTACCAGCAGGCATTGCGGTGGTACCATTGTCGCAATATCCGCTCCAAGACACTCGAGGTGGGTGACCTCATCCTAAGGCGGGTCCTCTCTAGGGAAGAGCTGCACAAGCTTTCACCCATGTGGGAGGGCCCGTTTAGGATCTCCCATGTCTCCTGGCCTGGCGCCGTATGCCTGGAGACGGGGGACGGCGTCCCTATCCAGAATGTGTGGAACATCCGGCACCTCCGGAAGTTCTACCCATGAAACAAGGCCATGTGCCTGTGAAGAAAGGCACCGTGCCTGCGAAGACAAGGCCCAGTGCCTGTGAAGCAAGCTCCGTGCCTGTGAAGCCAAGACCCAGTGCCCGTGAAGCAAGGCTTGCCCCTATGAAGGTCTCTGCCCGTGACACTGTCCCGTAATAATGAGTGGGGTTGTACACGCCCCGGAGTCTCCGGAGTGCCGTCCTCGGGCCTCGGGGGCTCCCTCCCACGTCCTAGTGGCAGCACTTAGCTCCGCGCTGGTGAGAAGACTAGACAAGGTGCCGCACGCGGTTGTTCATTTGCTTTCTGGAGTTGGCTTGCCCCTTCCTTCTTTTAATGGAATTTGAAAGTTCTGGCATTTCTCGAATGGCTGGGTTGAACCGCCTCTCTCTTTGATTCTTCCCACGATTCTTTGTCATGCGTTGGGGAGAGCAGCAGTTGCCCGACGCTCTCCCTCACGCTCCTCCCAAGGGGGTTGGACAGGGTGTCGCGCGCACGTGCCTCCCTTAGCCTCTGTGAGGCGTCCACATTTGAGCTTGTGGTCAGCGCACCCCTCTCCTTAAGTTCGTGCCCCATGGGTACCACGATAGTGTGCGTTCGACGATGTTCAGCCCATGCCTGGGACCTCATGCGGCAAGGGATAATAATCTCCCAATGAATTTATGCAGCTCCCCGAAGGGCTGCGCCCCACGAGGTGGGGGCTATCCCGAAGAAGTCAAGATAAGTCTTCTCCCCCTTGAAACAATAAACATGGTACCAAGTAGCATAAAAATCGCGGTTATTACATGCCCTACCAGGGCTCCATACTTGTTTTTGGTAATGTAGGAAGAAAGGAAGGGCGAGGACAGGCAAAAGAGGCTCCTACAATGTGGCTGCTGACAAGGATCGGCTCCTCGGGCTCAGTCGGAGCCCTCCTCACACTTCACTGGGGTGCGGTGGTGAGACTACCCAACGCCGCCCTCAAGGCGGGCGCAACGGCGCGGTGGCTGGTCATAGCCACCGCTGCTGGAGCTGCCGCTGAGGGAGATGCTGCCGTAGCTGGATGAACTGCGGCCGGCGCCGAGGGCGAGTTCATCCTCACCCTCGTCGCGGCCGTCGCCAAGGCCGAGCACCTCACTGCCATCATTGTCCTCGGGGCAGTACCCGACACGGCGGCCGTCTTCCCTGAATACCCTCATGAAGAGGGTCGCGTCGCCATCGTACTTGAAGTGAAACATGCACCGCCTACACAGGCCAGGCACGCAGGCAAACATTTGCCAACGGCGGGCAAGGGTTACGACGCCCGCGACGGAGACCGCCACTGCGACCCATGAAGCTCTACTGCAGCAGCCGTCCGCCTGCAGCTAGTGGCCGCAGGGACCCGCGGCCGGTAATTCGCCGGCGAAGGAGCGTGGGAGCTGGAGCCGGGTACCAGCCGGGTTCTCCGACCACAAGACAAACTCGGGCATCACCTCTGCCGAGTCGAAGCGCGACCGGGGAGGCCGGGTGACCCTGGCGTGCCTCCCCTCGTCCACGAGGCTGCAGCGACCTCGGCGATCCCCACCACGCGAAGGGCCGCCGCCGCGGCTGCCAAGGGCGGCGCCGGGCACTGAAGAGGTCTGCCCGCACCCGCAAGGGGCCGCGGCAGGGGTCGCGACATACTTGTGAGGGCCGCCTCGTCCCCTCTTAGGCGGTGGTGAACAGGGCCCCTCTTGGCGGGTCTTCCCCTTCTCCGCGGAAGAGAACCTCCTCACCGGCGCCATGAGTGTCTATGCAAATCAAGGAGCAAATCAGAAGAAGAAGAAGCAGGAGGAATGGACGAAGAAGATGGGCAACAGGGGCTCCGCCTGTCGCCTTATTTATAGCCAGGAGAAGGCCAACCGACGGCCTCCATTATCGCAGGTAATGATGGTATTTTGTGCATGCAGGGACTTGTCAGGTTGTGCAGTTGCTGAGGCGACGTTGGGAAGTGGAGACGCCCATGTCCCGTCAATCGCCATGCATTGATTAAGGCCGCGGGCTTTTGGGGCCTGCGGTGCCCCGCACTTGACCCTTGGCTTCGCCGCAAAGCCAAGTTCGAGCACACCTTGGTCCCGGGGGCTACTGTTGGTGTCCTGGGAATGGGGGTACCCAGACTTGCCTGCCTGTGGCCTGGAGTGGGGCTCTTCAGCGGCCTGGTATGGCCCAACCTCATCAGCAACCACTCAAAACCTTCGCAAGGGGCCAAGCCTCACGAGGCGGACGACGCAAGACCTCCCCTGGGGTGGCCTCACTAGGCTATCTCCTGAGGAGCGGAGATATCAAGGCAAGGGGCACCTCACGAGGTTCCCGTGACGTGAGCCATGACGACCAAGGCTAGGCGAGCGCCAGCGGGCGCAGAATGCCAGTTTCCTCTTTGGTGCTAAACGGGAAGCGTAGGCGAACAGTCCCGAGGCATCAAGCAAAGGTTTCCATATCGGTGCAACAAGACCAAGACTAGTAGGATGGCAGAGCGGAGGTCACCGCGGAGCCCACAACGGCGTCACCACCAGAGCCTTTGCCAGGCGTAGACCACCTTTTGTCAGGATCGCTTGTACTAGATATCCCCCTTCAAACTTGGCCGTTATGGGATCCCTTCCCGCTCAATATTTGGGAAGAGGACCCATGCCTCTATAAATAGGACTAGCCACCACCATAGAAAAGGATCGGATCATTGAGACCACCCACAGACCCACAAGCTCACCCGAGCTCAAGAACACCTCTCCTTAGGAGGTTGTCCTTCCCATGCACTAGTTCATCCTCAGCCTACAAGGCAATCCACCACACCACACTTGATTAGGGTATTACACCAAAATGGTGGCCCGAACTAGTATAAACCCTTATGTCCCTTGTTCTTCGAGTTCGACGAGCTAGGCCAGGAATCGGTGCGAGAGCGAGCTAGAATGGAAAGGAGAGATCTTCGTGCGCACCCTAGTGTTCGAAACTCAAGGATTTGCCGGAATCCACGATCCGACAGCAGTATTCAAGAAGGGTCTACCGAGGATAATCGACATGTTGTCATCCTCGGGCATCTCAAGTATAACAAAGTCAGTGAAAATAGTAACATTAGCAACAACAACGGGCACATCCTCACAGATACCGATAGGTATGGCAGTTGACTTGACAGCCATTTGCAAAGATATTTCAGTAGGTGTGAGTTTATTCAAGTCAAGTCTTTTATACAAAGAGAAAGTCATGACACTAACAACAGCTCCTAAATCACACAAAGCAGTTTTCACATAAATTTTTTTATAGAGCAAGGTATAGTTGGTATACCCGGATCTCCAAGTTGTTTAGGTACTCCATCCTTAAAAGTATAATTAGCAAGCATAGTGGATATTTCAGCTTCGGGTATTTTTCTCTTATTAGTAATGATGTCTTTCATGTACTTGGCATAAGGAGGCATTTTTAAGATATCAGTTAAACGAGTACGCAAAAACACTGGCATCAGCATTTCAGCAAAGCATTCAAATTCTTCATCATCTTTCTTTTTAGTTGGCTGTGGTGGAAAAGGCATAAGTTCCTGAACCCACGGTTCTCTTTCTTTACCGTGTTTTCTAGCGACAAAGTCTCTTTTATCATATCTTTTATTTTTAGGTTGTGGGTTATCAAGATCAACATGTGGTTCTATCTCAACATCATTATCTGGTTCATTTTCCTTGTTTGTTTTAGCCTCTTCATGAACCTCATCATTATCTTTTTCATTATCAGTAGGTGAGTGTCCATTACTAGATTGAGTTTCAGCATCAGAGATCGAAGTTTCATTATCATTACCAGGAGGTTTTTCTATTTCAGGTTCACCAGAAGTGTGCAAAGTCATATCATTTTTCTTTTTCTTTTTATTTTTAGAAGGACTAGATGCACTAGTGTTTATTTGTGAGTCTTGTTCAATTCTTTTACGGTGTCCCTCGGGATAAAGTGGTTCCTGAGTCATTTTACCTCCTCTAGTTGCAACTCTAACAACAAAGTCATGCATATTATGATTCATTTCATCAAGTAATTCTCTTTGAGATTTAGCAACTTTTTCTAATTTAGTTTGAACCATAGAAGTATGTTTTCCAACACCTCTAACATCATTTGGAATTCTAAATAACAAGTCACTCAAGCGAGCAATCATATCAGAATTGTATTTTAATTGTTCCATAACATTTCCATTGAAGTGATTTTGTTTTCTAATATAGTTTTCAAACTCATAAAGGCATTGGCTAGGATGCATATTTTGAGGATTATCATTATCATTGCACTTCATAAGAGAATTTACCTCTACCACCTCAGGTAGTGGTGGTGCATTAAGCCCATGTATTTCTTCAATAGGAGGTAAATTTTTAATATCCTTAGCTTTAATACATTTTTCCTTCATAGATTTCTTTCCCTCTTGCATATCTTCAGGACTGAGATATAATATACCCCTCTTCTTCAGAGTGGGTTTAGCCGGTGGTTCAGGAAGAGTCCAATCATCTTAATTTTTAATATGTTATTCAATAATTCTTCAGCTTGAGCAATAGTTTGTTCCCTGAAAACACAACCAGCACAACTGTCTAGGAAGTCCCTAGAAGCATCGGTTAGTCCATTATAGAAGATATCAAGTATTTCATTTTTCTTAAGAGGGTGATCAGGCAAAGCATTAAGTAACTGGCAAAGCCTCCCCCAAGCTTGTGGGAGACTCTCTTCTTTAGTTTGCACAAAGTTAAATATTTCCTGCAAGTCAGCTTGTTTCTTATGAGCAAGAAAATATTTTTCAGAGAAGTAGTAAATCATATCACGGGGACTACACACACAACCAGGAGTAAGAGTATTGTAGCAAGCTTTGGCATCACCCTTTAATGAGAACGGAAATAATTTGAGAATATAATAGTATCGATTTTTCTCATCATGAGTAAAAAGGGTGGCCATATCATTCAACTTAGTAAGATGTGCCACAATAGTATCAGTTTCATAACCATGGAAAGGATCAGATTCAACCAAAGTAATTAACTCTGGGTCGACAAAGAATTCATAATCCTTATCATCAATAAAGATAGGTGAAGTAGCAACCTTAGGATCGCATTTCATTATAGCATTCAGAGATTTTTCTTTATATTTGTGTAGTAATTTCTCTAGGTCATCTATATCATTACAAGCAAGAATATCTCTAGTTGCTTCTTCACTCATAACTTAACCTTCCGGCACCTTAGGCAATTCATATCTAGGAAGGCTAGTTCTAGGTTTCAGGAGTTTCAGTTTCAAGCTCATCATCAGATTCAACAACATCATATTGTATTACTCTAGCAATTTGTTCATCAAGAAATTCACCAACTGGCACCTCATCATTATCAAGCAAGGTACTAGCAACATCATAAGCATCATTCAGAATAGAAGAATGTCACACCCTGCATTTTGTAATATGGTTATTGCATTAATAAAGCATGAAAATTTCGACCAACAAAAACTTTTGGCATCATTTGGCTTTTATTTGGAATTGAGTTTTTCTCTCTCTGATTTCAAGTGCTCTTTAAAAGTCAACATAGCCTCACCTTCTATACTTCATCTCCTTACCCCAAACTTCTGCCCAATGATCATACCATGTGTATAGGACAGTATAGTATATTCTTATAAAAATATTTTGGCCAAATAGTATTTTCAAAAGTTAGTTTTCCAAAAAACCCTGAATTGAGATTTGCACTGCAAGTACTTGATTTAGGGTGATAAAAATCTTTGAGAAGGTATATTTGAATCCTATTAGGTATAGGACTCCCAAAAACCACAAAAGTATAATTTTAAAAGTTATTTTCCTATTTTATTTAAAGGTTTTTTCTTTAGGCCAGAAATGGTCCTTAATATGTAAAAATTATTTAACTATTTCAAAATTATTTGCCAAAATTCAGAGAGACTCTTAGGACATATATTGTCCATATATAAGAGTTTAAACACATGGTCATGTTCAAAATATTTGGCAAATCCCTCAGAAACACTTTCTGGATATTTCAAGCTATTGAAATATTTACAAAGGAAATATTCTCTAAAAATTCTAGGGAAATTCTATCATGTCAGATATGACATATTGGATGATCTTGCCAAGCCTCATGCCTTGGGGAGCAAGAAAACATGATCAAATCCCCTGAAAACCATTTCTATCCATTTTGAAGTTTGAGCAACTTTACATTGCCAAACTTGTCCAAATGCTCTCAAACTTGGTACACATGCTAAAATGGTCTATTTATGCATCTAGACCAAATGGCACAAGTTTTGGAGAAGAGTAACTTGATCAGAGTGCCCCAAAATCATTTATGTTCACATTCAAATTTGAACAACTTTACATTACCAACTTTTTACTTGTGACCCCAAATTTGGTGGACAAGACCACAACTCCAAATGATGACACTACACCAAGTGGTGAATCAAGAAGGTATGATTTGCTTAACTTAATTTTGGAAAATCCATTTCTGTTGATTTCTAGGGTTTACAAAAGTTGCATTGGCAACTTTGCCCAAATGAGCTCTAATTTGGTGAAAGGGCCTAAATATATGTGCCATTTCATCCTGTGGAGTCTCATGCCAAATGAAACAAATTTGCTTGCCCAAAACACCATCAAACACCTTCTGTTATTATACCACAACCTTTATTTTGACCTCTTCCACTATCCTCCCTTACCTCAGGTTCTTACCACAGCACCCCCCAGACCCCTTCTACCTCCAGCAGCAATGGCTGCGCCGCAGCTCAATGATTGAGGGGGGTAAAACCCCATTTTTCACCTCTGGACAGCCACATTCACCCTTCTCTCTCAACCCTATCTCCCTCTAGAAGCCCTCCAGATCATCCAAGGCCAATACCATGTTGTTTCTGGTCTCCCTTATCCTCTAGACACTAGTGGCCACGACCACAGGGCATAAACAATGCCATGCCGGCCATTTGCACGCTCTGGAGCATGCTACAATGCGCTCTGGCACTGTAGCCGCTCCTGACCGAGCTCTTGCGACCACCTCGAGCCTCCCCCTCGCGCCAACCGAGGTGCCTCGATGTTCGCGACACGCCACGGCCCTGTCCCCTTCCTCCTTCTCCCTCCTATGGCCTCCCTCGCACGCGCGCCGGCCGCCCGCAAGCTCCAATCTCCGACCTCACACTCGCGAGCCTCTGGAGCCTTCCCCCGCTCCTTCCCTTCCCTTCTCTGGACCTGAACCACACCCACGAACACCCCAGACACGCCCCGACGAGCCCCCGTGGCCTGTAGCGACCACAACGAGCTCGCCGGCGCACACCTCCTCGGTGGACCGCCGCCCGCCTATATAAAGGCCTCCTGATGAGGTTACAGACCTAGGGTAGGGTCACGGACCTGACCAAGGTACCCCACCCAAGGTCACTACCCAGAAGATCAAAAGACAAAACCGATGATGATAAGGACAATCGACTAAGATGGCCCAAGAGGACATCCCACTCAACTGAACACCACATACCAGAAGACTCAACTTCACTCGACCCATCCAAGGCACTCGACCCCCGAAGGTCAAAGGTCCCTTAGGAAAGCAACGGTCTTGAATTTACTTGTTGTAGTGAATGCCTTTATTACTCTTTACTGCGGACGTTATCAGTAACGTCCGCCTTTATGTACATTGAACCCTTAGTAACGTGGAGCATGGCTGGGGTCCTGGCGCACTAATAAGCCACCCCCTCCTCCAGTACAAGGGTTCGCACCCCCTGTAACACACACCTATACATACTTCAGTTGACCGCCTCTGGGCACCGAGACGTAGGGCTGTTACTTCATCCGATAAGGGTCTAAACTCGTAAAACACCTTGTGTACAACTTCACCATAGCTAGGGCTTTGCCTCCTCTTACGTACCCCCTACTCGTACTGTTAGACTTAGAACCATGACAGTTGGCGCCCACCGTGGGGAAAGGCAT
This sequence comes from Secale cereale, assembly GCA_902687465.1. Taxonomy (NCBI): domain Eukaryota; kingdom Viridiplantae; phylum Streptophyta; class Magnoliopsida; order Poales; family Poaceae; genus Secale; species Secale cereale. Next base: position 336,847,348 of record LR738710.1, on the reverse strand, counting down.
CTTAGCGATTTCTGGTGAGGTTGCAAACTTTTCTCCGACCTCCTTCGTCATGGTTTCCGGCAGTGGTCTGGCGTTGGGCCGCGAGATCCGACTCGGTACACTCGTCTTCGTCGCCGACGACTCCGCTTGGCTCCAGGAGGCTCCTCTCGACATTGAGGCGCTGCCCGTCCGCGGGGTTGTGCACTTCCGCGCCAGCGCCTGTGGCATCCTTCTTTGGCAGCCATCGACTCATTACCTGCCGATTCCTACATCGTCCTCCATCCCCGCCGGACGCCATCGTAAGCGATCCGGTCGCTCACGGCTCCAGCGGTGGGTAAAACACGCAGTGGCCCGCCAGGCGGCCACCCCTCAGGTCTCGAACATCGAGCCCGCCGGTTACCTCTACGGGGCGGTCGATCCGTCGGTCGAGCTCGTGGATTCAGTTTTCGAGTGCGGGAGCAGCGAGCCCACAGCGGAAGTCCTCATGGTCGACTCGCACCGTAGCCCGCCGGGTTTTCCTCGCAGTGGCGACGGCGGCAGCGGTGGCGGCCATTCATTCGACAACGACGGATACATTCCCCAACCCCTCACTGCCGAGCAGAGGGATGAGCTATGTCGCCGCAATGAAAACGCGCTCTTCCCCGCCATCGTGGGGGATACTCCAGAGGCTCTTGCCATGGAGGCCACGCGCTTGGCCACCGTGGCTGAGCGCGTGCGCTTGGAGAATATCCAGCGCGCACTCGATGAACGGGCCCGCCGACTGGTCCCCCGAGTCCAGTCGACGACCGCGGCAATTGCACCCGCGCGAGACTTGGGTGTTCCGTACACCAGTCCCGAACCTCGAAGCCGCGGCTTACATCGTGGAGTCTATTCAACCATCTCAGTCGGAGGCTGGGAGAGGCCTTCAGCAGATCCGGGCGTTGCTCCGAATGGCTGAGGAGCAAAACACGGCTGTTTCTCAGTCACGCAACAAGATTCATAGCAGATCGGTGGCTGGAGACACCGTTTGGTCAGCCCACATTCCAAGATCGCCCCAAGGCATGAGGATCGTGGCCCACGGCAAGACCGACATCTGGGTCGGAATGATGAGCAATATGATCATCGACCCGGTCATCACGACCGCCGTCGAGTGCCTATGCCTCCTCTGGGAAGCGGATCGTTCTCGCCCAGGCGGCACGAGGGCAGGCACTTACGCGATAATGAGCGGAGGATTCCCCCAGTTCCTCGGAGGCCCGGCTTCGATGCAAGGTCTATCCTTGTGTAGGGGCTGGTCGACCGGAACAGGGTGTTCAGGGAAGAGCAAGGCAGAGATCGTCCGAGTGGAAGCCGAGCATCCGTCTCTCGGCCCGAGTGTTTTAGCAGTACCATCAGGGCCGTTGAGATCCCCCCGAACTTCAGGTTGGCGGCGGTGGTAAATAAGTTCACCGGCGAGTCAAAACCTGACACCTGGCTCGAAGACTACCGAGTGGCTATGCAGATTGGAGGCGGCAACGACGACGTAGCCATGAAACACCTTCCTCTGATGCTGGGCGGTTCGGCTTGGGCGTGGCTTAATCAGTTGGCCCCTGGGAGAATTTACAGTTGGGAAGAGCTGGCCCGAGTGTTTATTCGGACTTTCGAAGGCACCTGTAAACGGCCCGCTGGTCTCACGGAGCTTCAGCATTGCATGCAGAAGCCGAATGGAACCTTGAGGGATTACATACAGCGATGGACCACCTTGCATCACACGGTGGAAAATGTGTCTGAGCACCAAGCAGTTTGTGCCTTCAAGGAGGGCGTGCGATACCGAGAGCTGAATTTCAAGTTTGGTCGAACAGGCGATATGTCCCTGACCCGGATGATGGAGATTGCCAGTCGGTACGCTAACGGCGAAGAGGTCGATCGACTCCGCAGTGGCAAGAAACCAGTCGGACAAGATGATCAGAACTCCAATCGGAAGCCCAAGCGCAAGGCCGAGCCAGCCGCTCAGGGCGAAGCTGCAGTGGTCAACCAAGGGAAAGGCAAAGGAAAGCCCAAGGGGCCCTGGGTCCCCAAGAAAGTAAAGGATCTAGCTGGGAATGATGTACTCGACCAGCCGTGTCCTATTCACATGAAGAAAGATGAAGAGGGAAACTGGGTATATCCCAAGCACACCACTCGACAGTGACGGCTCCTGATCCAGAACTTCCAGAAAGATCAGTCGACTGAGAAGGAAAAGGAATCAGAGGAGACCGAGGACAAGGAAGGGGATGGAGGTTACCCCCAGATCAACTCCACTTTGGTGATCTTCGCCTACGTCGAAAGCAAAAGTCGACTAAAAGTCATCAACAGAGAAGTCAACATGGTTGCCCCGGCAACAACCAGTCTGATCACCCTGCGCACATTGCTACCCCTGGGCGGCAAGCGCTGGTGGTCGACCCAGTGGTCGAGGGCACGCGTCTGACCAGGGTCCTGATGGATGGAGGAGTGGTTTGAATATCATGTATGTAGCGACCCTCCGGGATATGGGAATCCCGATGTCCAAGCTGAGTGAAAGCAACATGAGGTTCCACGGGGTCATCCCCGGGAAGAAGGCCGACTCATTTGGCCAAATCACACTCGACGTAGTCTTTGGCGACTCGAAGAATTTTCGCAAAGAGAAGCTGACGTTTGAAGTGGTGGACTTCAACAGCGCTTATCATGCCATTCTGGGTAGGCCCGCCTACGCCATGTTCATGGCTCGACCGTGTTATATATACCTCAAGATGAAGATGCTGGGACCCAACGGCGTTATAACCGTCACAGGGAACCGTCAGAAAGCGGAAGAATGCTTCTAGAAAGGCTCGAAGATCGCTGACGAGCAGATGGCAGCAGTAGAGATGGAGGAGTACCAGAAAAACATGGATCCGAGTGACTTGTTGCGGGCCAAGAAGCCGGCTTCCGAGTCAGCGTTCCAGTCGGCTGGGGAGACGAAGCCCGTGCACATCCACCCCACCAACCCCAATGCAGCACCGACCCACATTTCCACTACACTCGACAGCAAATAGGAAGAAGCGCTCATCCAGTTCCTCCGTGAGAACTGGGACATCTTCGCATGGAAACCATCCGACATGCCAGGTGTACCCAGGGGATTGGCTCAGCACCAATTGCGAGTCGACCCAAAAGTGAAGCCTGTGAAGGAACATCTCCGTCTGTCCGCTGCGGAGAAGAGAAAGGCAATTGGCGAGGAAGTGGCTTGGCTTCTGGCAGCTGAGTTCATCCGCGAGATCTACCACTTCGAGTGGCTCACCAATGTCGTCATGGTCCCCAAGAAGGACAAGTCTCTCCGCATGTGCATCGATTTCAAGCATATCAATCCGGCCTGCCCGAAGGATCATTTTCCTCTCCTCCGCATCGATCAGATAGTCGACTCGACTGCGGGATGCGAGCGTTTGTCCTTTCTGGACGCGTATTCCGGGTACCATCAGATCCGACTGTTCAGACCTCATGAAATCAAGACAGCTTTCATCACCCCGTTCGGGTGTTTCTGTCATGTCACCATGCCTTTCGGTCTCAAGAATGCCGGCGCCACCTTCATGCGCATGATCCAGAAGTGCCTGTTGAAGCAAATCAGTCGAAACATCGAAGCATACATGGATGACATTGTGGTCAAGTCACTGAAAGGTTCCGACCTGTTGACAGACCTCGCTGAGACGTTCGCGAATTTGAGAAGCTATGATATCAATCACAATCCATCGAAGTGTACGTTTGGAGTTCCGGGCGGCAAGTTACTCGGTTTTCTCGTTTACGAACGAGGAATCGACGCCAACCCAGAAAAGGTCGGCACCATCCTCCGAATGAAACGCCCCGAGCGTGTACACAACATCCAGAAGCTTACTGGTTGCTTGGCCGCATTGAGTCAATTCATTTCTCGTCTCGGTGAGAAGGCATTACCTCTCTACCGACTGATGAAGAAATCAGAAAAGTTCGAGTGGAATTCTGAAGCCGAAGCAGCGTTTGAAGAGCTCAAAGCCCTGTTGTCCACCTAGTCGGTGCTTGCTACCCCAGTCAACAAAGAGCCTCTCTTACTATACATTGGAGCCACCGGACAAGTTGTCAGCACTGTACTCACGGTCGAGCAGGAAGAAGAAGGCAAGGCCTACAAAGTTCAGCGCACAATCTATTACATATCCGAAATTTTGACTCCCTCTAAGCAAAGGTACCCGCAGTACCAGAAGCTTGTGTACGGGATTTACTTGACCGCAAAGAAGGTTGCCCACTACTTCTCGGATCATAAAATCTTAGTCGTCAGCGATGCCCCACTATCAGAAATTCTGAACAACCGAGATGCAACCGGTCGAGCGGCAAAATGGGCGATTGAACTTCTTCCGTTAGATATCAAGTTTGAAGCGAAGAAAGCCATCAAGTCTCAGGCAATAGCAGATTTTGTGGCCGAGTGGATAGAACAAGAGCTGCCGACTCAGGTTTGGTCGGGTCACTGGACTATGTTCTTTGATGGATCCAAGATGTTGAACGGATCCGGCGCAGGCGTGCTCCTGGTATCTCCCAGGGGTGACAAGCTCAGTTACGTCCTTCAAATTCACTTTGACTCATCGAATAACGAGGCTGAGTACGAAGCACTTTGGTACGGATTGCGCATGGCCATCTCACTCGGCGTCCGTCGCCTGATGGTCTACGGTGACTCAGACTTAGTGGTGAACCAGGTGATGAAGGAATGGGACGTCAGAAGCCCGGCAATGACAAATTATTGCAGTGCAGTACGAAAGCTTGAAAAGAAGTTCGAAGGTTTAGAGCTCCATCACGTGGCCAGAGCCAAGAATCAGCTTGCCGACGACCTCGCAAAAATTGGGTCGACTCAGAAGCCTATACCCAAGAATGTATTTCTAGAGCATCTGCACACCCCCTCAATCAAAGAAGACCCCTTCACGGAGGAACCCCCACAGCCAGTAAGTGCGTCAGATCCGACTGAAGTCGAAGTGCCTGTAGTGGTCGACCTGATCATGGAGGTTTTAGTGATTACGCCCGAGTGGACTACATAGCATATCTACTCAGGCAAGAACTCCCGGAAGATGAAGAAGAAGCGCGCCAGATCGTCTGTCGATCCAAGGCTTTCACCGTCATTCAGGGTCAGCTCTACAGAGAGAGTGTCACCGGGGTCGCTCAGTGCTACATCACCCCAGAGGAGGGTCGACTGATTCTGAATGAGATTCACTCGGGGACTTGTGGCCACCACGCTTCCTCACGGACTATAGTGGCCAAGGCGTACCGAGCTGAGTTTTATTGGCCCTGAGCCAACGAGATGGCTAAAGATATCGTGGATAAGTGCGAAGGCTGCCAGTTCTACTCCAACATGTCCCACAAGCCAGCATCTACTCTGAACACCATTCCACTAGTTTGGCCCTTTGCCCTTTGGGGCTTAGACATGGTCGGCCCCTTCAAAACTGGCAGAAGCGGATTCACTCACCTGCTCGTGGCAGTCGACAAGTTCACCAAATGGATTGAGGCCAAACCCATCAAGAACCTCGAGTCGAGCACCACCATCAGCTTCATCAGGGAATTGATATTCAGATATGGAGCCCCCCACAGCATCATCATGGACAATGGCTCCAACTTTGGCTCGGATGAATTCAGAGCTTTCTGTTCCTCTCAAGGAACACGAGTCGACTATGCCTCCGTAGCACATCCGCACTCGAATGGACAGGCGGAAAGAGCAAACGATTTGATTCTCCAAGGCCTGAAGCCACGGCTCATGCGTGACCTTAAGCATGCCACCGGAGCTTGGGTAACTAAACTACCATCTGGCTTATGGGGTCTGAGGACAACTCCAAACCGGTCGACTGGCCGTACCCTTTTCTTCATGGTCTATGGAGCTGAGGCTGTGCTGCCAAGTGATTTGTTACATAATACCCCCCCGGGTGGAACTCTTCTCGGAAGCCGAAGCAGAGAAAGCTAGTCAGGATGCAGTCGACCTCTTAGAGGAGGAACGTTAGATAGCCTTGATCCGGTCGACCATCTATCAACAAGAGCTGCGTTGTTTCCATGCTCGCAACGTCCGAAGCCCAGCATTTCAGGAAGGAGACCTGGTTCTTCGAGTGCATCAGAAACAATCACACAAGCTCGCCCAGCCTGGGAACGCCCCTTCATCATCACCAAGGTGCTGCACAATGGAGCATATCACCTCTACAACGTCGCTAAGAAGACAGATGAACCTCGTTCGTGGAACGTGGACCTGCTCCACCGCTTCTACACTTGAAACACCCGAACAGTCGAGTTGTAATAAAGATTTTCCAGTTTATTTCAAAGACAAGTTTGCAACGATACCTTAATGATTGTTGGTTTCTAAGATGCTGGTCTTCAAAATCCCCCAGTGGGTGCTTAGCCGCGAACCCGATTCGCCTAAGTTACAAAAACTACTCCGAGTGAAGAGCAACCCTCTCACTCAGGGGCTTAGCCGCGAACCCGATTCGCCTAAGTTACAAAAACTACTCCGAGTGAAGAGAACCCCTCTCACTCGGAGGCTTAATTGCGAACCTAATTCGCCTAAGTTACAAAAACTACTCCGAGTGAAGAGCAACCCTCTCACTCGGGGGCTTAGCCGCGAACCCGATTCACCTAAGTTACAAAAACTACTCCGACTGAAGAGCAGCCCTCTCACTCGGAGGCTTAGCTGCGAACCCGATTCGCCTAAGTTGCAAAAACTACTTCGAGTGAAGAGCAACCCTCTCACTCGGGGGCTTAGGTGCGGTCCTCCGAACTGCGTCATAAGTACAACATGGCTTTGTACTCCGAGCTCCGCCACAAGTACAACGTAGCTTGGAATCACCTAAGTTACGAAAACCACTCCGAGTGAAGAGCAACCCTCTCACTCGGGGGCTTAGCTGCGGTCCTCCGAGCTGCGTCATAAGTACAACGGGGCTCTGTCCTCCGAGCTCCGCCATAAGTACAACTTAGCTTGGAATCGCCTAAGTTACGGAAACCACTCCGAGCGAAGAGCAATCCTCTCACGCGGGGGCTTAGTGATGGTCCTCCGAGCTGCATCATAAGTACAACGTGGCTCTATCCTCCAAGCTCCACCACAAGTACAACGCAGCTTGGAATCGCCTAAGTTACGAAAACAACTCCGAGTGAAGAGCAACCCTCTCACTCGGATGCTTAGCTGCGACCCCGTAATCGCCTAAGTTACGAAAACCA
>LR738710.1:336647532-336839720 GCA_902687465.1 Secale cereale | reverse complement strand
GAGCTCCGCCACAAGTACAATTAGCTTGGAATCGCCTAAGTTACGAAAACTACTCCGAGTGAAGAGCAACCCTCTCACTCGGGGGGTTAGCTGTGGTCCTCTGAGCTGCGTCATAAATACAACGTGGCTCTGTCCTCCGAGCTCCGCCACAAGTACAACGTAGCTTGGAATCGCCTAAGTTACGAAAACCACTCCGAGTGAAGAGCGACCCTCTCACTCGGGGGCTTAGCTGCGGTCCTCCGAGCTGCGTCATAAGTACAACGTGGCTCTGTCCTCCGAGCTCCAGCACAAGTACAACATAGTATGGAATCGCCTAAGTTACGTGAACCACTCCAAGTGAAGAGCAACCCTCTCACTCGGGGGCTTAGTTGTGGTTCTCCGAGCTCCGCCACTAGCACAACGTTGCCATCAAGACGTCGAATCAAAATCCAAACTACCAGAAAGAGTTGGAAGCAAAACAAGCAAATGCGAAAGGAATCAAATCCAGATAGAAGCCCCGCAAGATTCGGGCAAGAGTACCTGGGCCACGAGCCCACAAGAGTTTAACGGTTACAGGATCACTCGGCATTCCGAGGCAAATTGAATCAAAGTATCAAAGTTCATTCACTCCTCAGGAGGAGGCGGACTTGCAGGTGCAACAAAGTGGTCTAGGTCGATCCCATCGGCGATACGGGTGGCAGCTTCCAAGAAAGTCTCCATGAACGACTGGAACTGGAACTCCTTCGTGTTGGCAACCTTGAGCGCCGCAGCCTCCTCTCCTTCACTTCTTTGCAGTGCACACGGACCAAGGATAGCGCCACATCAGCTCCACAGCTGGCGGATGACTTCTTCCACTCCTGCACTCGACTAGGGATCTCATTGAGTCGAGTCATCAGGGACTCGAGGTCGTTCTCCTGCACGACTCCCCTCCAGAGTGCAGCGTCGATCCGAGCCATCACTGGTTTCAGCCGACCCAGGTAGCTCGTGGCAGCGGTAAGGCGGGACTCCAACCTCAAGATATTCATGGCAGCTTCGTCCTTGACAATGGAATTTACTGGGTCCAGACCGGGCTCGATCCGCCCAGTCTCTTCTTCAAAGTTGCGGCAGAATTCTACACAACAAGGAATGCGTAGAGTCGGCAAGTAAATTACGGGTCGACCAATCCAACTAAGTCTGAGAAAAAGAGATATACCTTCAAGCACGACATACCACTTCTTGGTGAGGTCACTCAGATAAGCCTCCAGATCGTTCTTCTTCTGGAAGAGGCCCTCGTATTTCTCGTTCAGTGCGTTCTTAGCACCCTTCAGTCGAGTCACTTCTTGGTTGGCCGCGTCGAGAGAACTCTTCAACCTGATGATATTCGCCTCGAGCGTGCCAACTGAAGTCAGCTTCTGCTCCGCCAGTTCAGTTTTCTCATGTGCCCTCTACTGCGCCTCCGCCAAGTCGAGGTCCTTCTGCTCCAGGGCTGCCTTCAGTTGGCCTACAAGAGACGTCACTAGACAGATGAACATGAGGAAACACAGGGCATACTTATCAAAGGTCAGTCGATGAAGTCGTTCGCGTTAGTTACCAGCTGCTTCGTCCTGAGTCTTCTTCAAGTGGTCCCGAGCCAGCTGCAAGTCGAGATTGAGCTGGACCTGCTTCTTCCCAAGATCTGCAAATTTGGCTCCGAACTCACAAGATCTCTGCATCAACACAACAAATCAGAATTCTAAGACTACAGTCGAGTCAAACACTCAACCGCAGTCTCGGGGAATACACCTAGTGGGTGCACTGAGCGTGCCCCCACTAGTTCTCGCTGGGCCAAGATCAGTCTGACCCGAGCTCCAAAAAAACACAAGGAGGAAAAGTTCTATTATCATACCATGGACGACTACCAACAGTCGACCACGGTCTCGGGGGCTACACCCAGTGGGTGCACTGAGCGTGCCCCCACTGGTTCTCACTCGACCAAGATCAGTCTGACCCGAGCTCAAGAGAAGTAGAAAACAAACAAGAAATTCTAAAGACCATGGTCGACTGACCTCAGTCGACCATGGCCTCGGGGACTACACCCACTGGGCGCACTAAGCGTGCCCCCAGTGGTACTATCGGACGACCTTCAAAATCTAAAAGCTACAAGACAAGGCACCCAGTGGGTGTGGCATCATCTCACGAACAAGGCAGTAGATTTCTCAAACTGAAGACTACACCAATACAACAAATCAGTTGGAAGAGACAAACCTGGACATTGGTCCGAAGGGCTGAGCTAGCGTTGTAAGCAGCCATGCTAGCCTCGTACGCCGCCTTCGTCCTCTCCATCATCAGCCCCGCCTGACGAATGGCTTCTTGAGCCGCGCCCACGGGATCCTCCGGGATGCGATGGGTGGAGAAGAGAACAGACGACGAAGCAGGCGCTGGGTCGACGACCGGAGCAGGCGCTGGGTCGACGGCCCCTCCAGTCGATGAAGACGGGCGCATGGTCGACACGGGGACGGCGAAGGAGACCGTGGTCCGGGCCACGTCTTCTTGTTGCTGGGCCTCAGAGACAGAGGGCACCTTCCGGCCCTTCCTTCCCGTGCGTCGTCGAGCCACTCCCGAGCGCTCCTCATCGTCATCATCTTCATCGTCTGGGAGCTCTATGACATGGTGTGGCACTTCAGAAAAAGACAATTATGAAGTTCAGTCGACCGTCAACTCAAACCGACGAAAAGCAAAGCACAATCTACAACTCGCACCTACGCGGGATGTAGCGGCATTCGCGGTCTCCTCATCATCCCGACCCTTGTCGATATCCATCGAGGTCGCGGAAGCAGCAGCACTGAAAATTTCCTTGAAGGTGAGTCGACGAAGACAGAGTCGACCTCCGAAAGGCAGAAAGAAATAAAACAGAACAACACTTACGTGGAGGCGATTGGGACATCCACCTTGATCTTGGGCAGGGCCTTCCGGGGCTTGGCGGTGGTGACCTTGGGCTGCTTGGGCACCTTTTCGGATGGGTCAGGAGTGGCCGTACGAGCCCGCTTGTGCACCTGGGAACTGGAGGGGCCCGCTCGAGAGCGCACAACCCCTGGGTCGTGCTTTTCCTTGGAGCGCTTCTCGCCACAGGGAGGTGACTCGACCTCCTCCCCGCTGCTGGAGTCCTCGCTCTCCTCTCCGGTCTGCTCGTCAGACTTCCACTCGGAGACGTTGCCCGCGCCCTCTTCGCCCTCCTGGACATGATCCCCGTTGGGCACTGAGTACATTTCGGTTTAGATCTGCAGAAAAGAAGGATTAGCCAAATGTCAGTCAGACTCATCAAGACAACTTCAAGCAAGGAACAAGAACATCACTCGGAAGTCAAGGACAGACCTTGTCAAGAAGATGGTCGGCGTCGAATGGGAGAACCCTTCCGGACCCCCTGGGTTGTATTTGTTCCCCGTAATGCACTTCAGGCACTGCGCCACCGTCTTCACGTCCGGTGCCTTTGGGTGGACTCGTGACGAGTCGTCGACGCTGGAATACAGCCACATCGGGTGGTCTCGAGCTTGGAGAGGCTGGATCCTCCGCATGAGGTACACCTCAAGCAGGTCCAGCCCTGTGACCCCGTCGTGGACCAACTGGACGACCCGTTCCACCAGCATGTCCACTTCCGCCCTCTCGGCCCGACTCACAACCAATGACGGAGGCTGGCTGGCTCGACCAAGAGAAAAGGGAGGAAGCCTGGTCGACTGACCAGGAGTCGTACTGTCCTTATAATAGAACCAAGTCGACTGCCAGCCCCGAACCGACTCTGGGAGAATCATAGCAGGAAAAGCGCTTCTATTCCTAAGTTGGATGCCTAGCCCGCCGCACACCTGGATGACGTGCGTCATTTCTTCACTCGGATTCGCCTTCCTGACGGTTTGCGAGCGGCAAGTGAATATATGTTTGAACAAGCCCCAGTGCGGCCGACAGCCGAGGAAGTTCTCACACATCGAGATAAACGCAGCCAAGAAAGCAATGGAGTTGGGCGTGAAGTAGTCTAGTTGGGCGCCGTATTAAATCAGGAAGGCGCGAAAGAAAGGGTGTGGGGGCATAGAGAAACCTCGATCCACGTGAGTCGCGAGGAAGACGCACTCGCCCTCCCGCGGCTGGGGCCCGAGCTCGCCTTCCGGCACCCGCCAGGAGCCGCGGGTGACCAGCCCCTCCTCCTCCAGCTCCTCCATGTCCTCCACCGTGATGGTGGACCTGATCCAGTCCCCCTGGATCCAGCCAGGAGGGAGCCCGGTCCTCGACGTCGACCCGCCGTGGCTGGACCTCTTCGCTTTCCCCGCCGCCACCTTCTTCGAGCGCTCCAACGCCGCGGTCTTGTCCTTGCCCATGGCGTGCGAGCTGGTGTCGGCCGAGAATAAGAAGGAAGGAGCAGAAGCGCAGCGGAGCGACGGAGGTGAGGAAGCAGCAGATGGGCGCACAATGCCCTCGCCTTGGCCGCGGCGCACATTTATAATGCACAGGCCGAGTGGCTTACCGGTGGCCCCGAGCAATCCCGTCAAATCCCGCAACAGACGCGCGCGCTGTACGTGGCGAAAAAGGCGGCGCGAGGATCGAGGTGCCCCAAGCATATCCGATCCGATTGCCGCGGCACGACCCGTCCCGCGCACTTCCCCAAATTTCGAAATCCCGCAAAATCCGGGGACCAGAGAGCAACCGATCCTGCCGAAAACTGCGCGCACCAGCGGCGCTCGATGCCACGTGCAAAGTTCAGTCGACGATCAAAGCAACAAGTACACTCGACGGTTCCGGAATCGATTAAGGCGACCAAGACGAGGTTGAAGAGACGGCCTGGCCCGCGAGTTCAGAGAAGAGTACTCCAAGGGCATCGGTCCTGTACTAAGGCTCACTCCAACGCTCTCTCCTGCTCAAACCTCAATCCATTCGGGGGCTACTGATGAGGTTACAGACCTAGGGTAGGGTCACAGGCCTGACCAAGGTACCCCACCCAAGGTCACTACCCCAGAAGATCAAAAGACAAAACCGATGATGATAAGGACAGTCAACTGAGACAGCCCAAGAGGACATCCCACTCGACTGAACGCCACATACCAGACGACTCAACTTCACTTGACCCATCCAAGGCACTCGACCCCCGAAGGTCAAAGGTCCCTTAGGACAGCAACGGTCTGGAATTTACTCGCAGCAGTGAATGCCTTTATTACTCTTTACTGCGGACGTTATCAGTAACGTCCGCCTTTATGTACATTGAACCCTTAGTAACGTGGAGCATGGCTGGGGTCCTGGCGCACTATATAAGCCACCCCCTCATCCAGTACAAGGGTTCGCACCCCCTGTAACACACACCTATACATACTTCAGTTGACCGCCTCCGGGCACCGAGACGTAGGGCTGTTACTTCCTCCGAGAAGGGCCTGAACTCGTAAAACACCTTGTGTACAACTTCAGAATAGCTAGGGCCTTGCCTCCTCATCCGTACCCCCTACTCGTACTGTCAGACTTAGAACCACAACACCTCCCCGAGCCCTCTCCTCTCCATCACTCGCCTCTGGAACCACTCAAGCGCCCCCTACACTCCCAACTCTCTCCTAGAAGCCCTCGAGCTCGAGATCGAGCTCGAGCTCCGCCGAGGCGGCTCGCCGTCGTCCGCTCGGTACGAGCCATCCCCGCCGTTCTTGAGCCTTGATACGGAACCGCCAAGCCCCACTGATCCTTTCCCCTCTCTTTCCCCTCTCTGCTGCACTCGTCAACGGCCGGAGCAACCACCACCCGATGCCTCTCCGCCGTGTAACCTCGTCGCCGGCGAACCCGACCGCTCCGGCGACTGCCTCCACCACCACACGAACGTCGACTGCACGCTGACTCCATCCCTGCCCTCAGCTCGCCCTGTCGTGCCCTGCATCGCCGCCGGTGAGCTCGACGGCCCTCTAGATGGTGGTTAGGGATGACAGGCGGGCCCCGCCTGTCATCCTCCCATCCCTCTCGCCTCCCCTTTCTCCCACTGGACACTTGGCCCCGCCCGTCAGGTTTAAACCTGACGCGCGCGCGCCGCTTGGCTCGCCCGGGCCGAAAACCCTCTAGGCCTGTGCACTGAGGCCGTTCTGGCCCGGTTGCACAGTGGACCTTTTCTTTTTCTTTTCTGTAGATTTTCAAATAAATCTACAGGATAAAATAAATATCCAAATTAATTTATTCCAACTCCTAAAATCTTGTACTATTCCAACCTATTTAATGATGTGACTTTGACACATATTCATGAACCTTTTCTGTACTGTTCAAATTAAAATTCAAATTTGAACCATATAACCTCTGTTCATAAATCCATTCACCCTATTCTATCACTCCAAACCCAAAACCAAGAATTTTTGCCCTCTTAGTTTTCTTTCTAGTATTTTATAAAAATAAGTTGACATTTTTCTGAGCACTTTGATTTTTCTATTTTTATTATTGTCTTATTTATCCGTATTATCTTGCGACGATTAGATACCGTATTTGACGAAGTTGTTGAAGAAGAAGAAGAAGGACATGAGGACTTTGAAGACCAAGCCAATCCAGGCAAGCAGCCCTTTGACCATGACACCTCTCTTGTTCATCGGTACCCTTTTCCCATTGCATGATGATGAAATATGACGGTGGTAAACTTGTTGAGAACCACCACACGGTGCATACCCCTACTCATAACTCTACCTTGTGTAGAAATGCAAATGTCAAAAGATTAGTTGATAAGGCATGATGATGCATATGTACCATGAACCCTTCGTGGTTGCATTCTTTCGAAAACCCCATCGAGTGCCCCTAATGCCCGAGGGTGATGTTGAATTAAGGCCACCACATGAGGAAGAAGTGGTGTACCAAAGAGAGAGCTTTTCGTGTGTGGGTAAAATGATGGATTAGATTTATGTGTGATTACCGTCCCAACCAAACATGTGCAACCACTCTACCCATTATGGGATGGGGCATTATTGACTACTTAGGCCGATACTAGCATGGTGCCCACATTACTAGTGACGGGGGAGACTTGAGGTCACTCCCGGGACGGGGTCATGCTTGGATAGGCGGCCATGACTGTTTTTACAAGGCAACAGACACACCGTTGGTCCCTTCGTGTATGCGTGACAATGTAAAAAGGGCAAGTCCCACGATCTTTCATTTGTACACGAGGGATGTGCACCAACGAGTGGACCCTATGTTAGTGTTGTCTAGGGAAAGGTAATGACCGGGTGCTTCCCCCGAGTACTTGAGGGACTGCGGGATCGTGGATGACACGAAAGCTCCCCGGATCTTGTGGGTAAAGTGCGCAACCTCTGCAGAGTGTAAAAATATTCGAATAGTCGTGTCCACGGTCATGGACATTTGGGAGGTGCTACTTAAACTATGTCCAGAATTTTACAATCTGGGTGAATATATGTGTGTATTGAGTCAAGGTGGTGACTTGACTCGTTGAAAGAACCAGAAATGATTTGAACTTTATTTATGTTGATATATGTAACATGTCCTCGAGCTTACCCAAGTACATCGATGCATGTCCCACAAATGGTAGAATATCTTATCTAGCTTGTAGCTCGGTTGCTTATTGTTGTAAAACTTGCATTGTTACCTCGAACCAAATCATGGGTTGCTTGCTAGTACATTCAAAGTACTCATTGGCTTGCCACTGGTTATTTCATTAGCCAGGCATGGAGCAGCATGAATATGAAGAAGAATTCTATGGAGACAAACATGCGAACTAGGACGCTTTCCCAGTTAGAATGCATGTAGGGTTAGGGCAGATGGCATGGGTTCTTCTTATCTTCGAAGACTTCCGCTATTTGAGTTTATTTGCTATTCAGCCCGCGAGGATTTATCCATGTAAGACTTGGCCATAATGGTCATAATTTGTGTAAGACGGTATGTATGGATGTAAGACTCTTGTTATTCAGCTTTTGTGTGTTCAGTGAGCATTGATCTTTGGGATCATTGTACACATGCATTCTGTGATCTCGACTCCTAAGTCAGGGTCCCCACAGAGCTGGTATCAGAGCCATCTTGATTGTAGGAAGCCTTAGTTAGCATGGGCGTTAGTTAGGATGAGACCCTTTTCAGAAACTTTCTGAACCTCTCTTCTTTTCTAAACCTTACCAAATCTGAGATAACATCAGCTTATTAACCTCTCCCATTCAACCTTCGTAGATGGTCGATGTACCTGAAGAGCTCCTGACCACTGGGTTCCCCTTGCTTCTCGAGGATAGCCTCCAGGAGTGCCAGTTTCACCGAGCACGCATCCTCACCTACCATGAGCATTGGGTTAGCGACACCGAGGTGGAGTACCATGTGGAAGTAATTGTGAAGGCAAACGATCCTCACACAAGTTGGTTCTTCGAGGGACCTCAGATGGCAACACTACTCCTCGCTGTCGAGGCAGCTTCGCTCAAGGCACTAACCCGCCTCCGAGAACTTCTTCCGGAGATGGCAGCCAAGATGACAACCCGCTTCTTGCCTTACCGGAAGGAAGGTGAAGATGAAAGCAGCACGCGAGCCCCTCCACTGAAGGAAGGACTTCCACTTCGATTCCAGACCTACTTCAGCCTTTGTGCCAACAGTTTGGCACAAGAGTTGGCCTCGGAATCAAAGAAGCTCTGAGAAGAACTCCACAAGACCAAGGCACTTCTTCGACGAGCACAAGAGAAGACGGATAGGATCAAGAAGGAAGGTGCGCCTCTCGGGCAACCCGCTATCGCATATCGAGGCGGAAAGCCCTTAGGAGATGTATCTTCCAAGGATGAAGAACCACCCCAGCGACGTCGTATGACGGCGAGGGAATTTCGCAAGCTTTTCCCTACACCACCGGCAAAACAACGCCGTGTGCAACTCCTCCACTCCCCCACACCCTCAAGTGATAGGGGAGCCCAGACAGATGAAGACAAGGAGGAAGACCCAGAATAGCCCGAATACGCGACCGAGCATTCTGCCACTTAGGCATTATTCGCAACTCGGATATGCCAGCTCATGACCTCTACGGTAGGATAGGTCGTGTAACCCCTATGCGAAGTCGAGTCCTTGTATGGTTCATATGAAGCCATCTAGTGTTTGCTTTTGTTGTGGTTGGACGAACGTCGTATCTTCCCTTCGGGAATGTGTAAACGACTACATCACCCATTTGGAATTTTAATGAATGTGTTGGCCCTTTTGGCCCTTGCATGAAAATAAATAGTTTCACACCCACCCCCTTACTAGGCACCCATCTTTATTGCTTTCCCTCTTCATTCCAAATCATGAGACCTTTACCGCTCCAACAGGATGCCTGTTGTAACTCGTACTGGTACATCTACCCAGTAGCCCGAAGCCGGAGCATCCGCCCAAGCAGAGGCCAGCCAGGACCAAACCCACGACCAAGATCCACCACCACCTCCCCCGATCATGGATATGGCTCAGCTTCTCCAAGCCTTCTGAGAGGAATGCCAAGCCAACACCGCAGCCCTCCAGATGATTGCTCAAGCTGTCACCAACAACCGCCAGCCGGCAGGGAATGGCAATGGACGTTCCACATTGGCAGAGTTCAAGAAGCAACTGGAAGAGTAGTTGAGGAAGGGATTTATCCGCCCTAGTACCTCCCCTTGGGGATCACCTATTCTGTTTGTGGCAAAAAGGGACAGTACCATCCGCTTATGCATTGACTACTGTTCCCTCAATGAAGTTACAATCAAGAACAAGTATCCACTTCCCAAGATTGAACATCTGTTTGATCAACTCAGTGGAGCCAAGGTGTTCTCCAAGATCGACCTCAGATCTGGGTACTACCAGCTGAAGATCAGACCCCAAGATATTCTGAAGACGACATTTGTAACAAGCTATGGCCTATATTAGTGCACGGTCATGTCCTTTGGATTAACCAATGCCCCATCTTACTTCATGTATCTCATGAATAAAGTCTTCATGGAATATTTGGACAAGTTTGTTGTTGTCTTCATTGATGACATTCTTGTCTTCTCGAAGACGAAGGAAGAGCACGAGCAACATTTGACGATGGTCCTAGAAAAGCTTCGAGAGCATCAACTATATGCCAAATTCATCAAATGTGAGTTTTGGCTGCATAAAGTTGGATTCTTAGGTCATGTCTTGACCGTGGAAGGATTGCCAGTTGATCCCGCGAAGATCAAAGTTGTGACCCAATGGCAGTCCCCAACGACCGTCAAGGAAGTCAGAAGCTTCCTCGGACTTGCGGGCTATTACGGCAAATTCGTGGAAGAATTCTCTAGCATTGCCCGGCCAATGACTCAACTCCTGAAGAAGGACAAGAAGTTCGAATGGACGCCAAAATGCGAAGAAAGCTTTCAAGAGCTCAAGAAGAGATTGACCACCGCCCCAGTTCTGGCAACACCTGACATTCACAAAGAGTTCGTGATATATTGTGATGCCTCTCGAACCGGATTGAGAAGCGTCCTGATGCAAGAAGGACGAGTCATAGCTTACCTCTCAAGGCAGCTACAACCTCATGAAGAGAACTACGCTACTCATGATCTTGAGTTAGAAGCGGTAGTTCATGCCTTGAAGACATGGGGGCATTTCCTCCTAGGGAAACGGTGTGAGATATACACAGACCACAAAAGTCTAAAGTATATTTTCACCCAGAAGGAATTGAACATGGGGCAACGAAGATGGTTGGAACTAATCAAGGATTATGACCTCAGTGTTCAATATCACCCCGGGAAGGCTAACGTGGTAACCGATGCCTTAAGCAGAAAGTCTTGCTCCCTGAGTGCCATAATTCAAAGAAGGCAGCCAGCCCTGTTTGAAGAGCTAGAACAAGTCAGCTTGGAATTGGTCACCCATGGATTACTAGACCATCTGGACGTCAAACCAACCCTGATGGACGAAGTCAAGGAAGCACAAGGTGGGCACGAAAGCATTGAAGGCATCAAGAAGAAGATGAAGCTAGGCAAGGCCCCAGGATTCTCCGAAGACGAGCACGGGATTGTTTTTTACAAAGGCCGTATCTGCGTACCAAACAAGATGGAGCTGAAGAACTTGATCTTGCAAGAAGCCCATGACACTCCGTATTCCATCCACCCCGGAGGAACTAAGATGTATCAAGACATGAAGGAAAGATTTTGGTGGCACGGGATGAAAAGAGAGATCGCCACCTATGTTGCAAAGTGTGACATGTGCCAAAGGGTCAAGGCTGAGTGGAAGTGGGATAAAGTCGGAATGGACTTCATCATTGGATTGCCAAGGTCGAATAAAGGACATGACTCCATCTGGATCATAATCGACCATTTGACCAAGGTAGCCCATTTCATTCCTGTCAAGACTACCTATGATGGCAACCAGCTGGCAACTCTCTACATCGACAGAATCGTAAGCCTTCATGGTGTTCCTAAGGAAATTGTGTGAGATCGAGGAACCCAGTTTACCTCAAGGTTCTGGAAGAAGTTCCAAGAAGCCTTGGGAACCAAGTTGTCTTTCAGCACGGCTTTCCACCCGCAAACTGGAGGACAGACGGAGCGAGTAAATCAAATACTCGAAGACATGCTCCGAGCCTGTGTATTAGCATATGGAGCCAAGTGGGAAGATTGCCTCCCATTTGCCGAGTTCTCCTATAACAACAGTTATCAGTCTATCCTTCAGATGGCACCATTTGAGGTGTTGTACGGACGCAAGTGTCGCACACCCCTTAACTAGTCTGAAACTAGAGAAGGGCTAGTCTTTGGACCAGATATTCTCCGCGAAGCAGAAGAGCAAGTCCAACTAGTCAAAGAATGTTTGAAGGCCGCCAAGTCGAGACAGAAGAGCTACGCCGATTCACGTGGCCGAGATATGAGTTTCCATGTTGGAGACCATGTGCACCTACGGGTAACTCCTCTTAAGGGAACCAAGCGTTTCCACGTTAAGGGGAAGCTCGCACCCAGGTTCATTGGCCCCTTTGAGATCACTGCACGACGAGGAGAAGTGGCTTACCAGTTGGAACTACCACCTGAGCTATCCGATGTGCACAATGTATTCCACGTGTCACAACTTCGGAAGTGTCTCCAAGTTCAGGACAAGCCTGATCTCTACAAGGATCTCGATCACTAAGCCATTGACCTTCAGCCTGATTTGACCTACCGCGAAAGGCCCATTCGCATTCTGCATGAAGCAGAGCGACGGACGTGAAGCCGTACCATCAAGTACTTCAAGGTCCAGTGGAGCAACCACACGGAAGCAGAAGCAACTTGGGAACATGAAGACTATCTTAGATCCGAGTATCCCGGTCTCTTTTAAGGCCTAGTTTAGGAATCTTGGGAACGAGATTCTTGTAAGGGGGGTAGGTCTGTCACACCCTGCATTTTGTAATATGGTTATTGCATCAATAAAGCATGAAAAATTGGACCAACAAAAACTTTTGGCATCATTTGGCTTTTATTTGGAATTGAGTTTTTCTCTCTCTGATTTCAAGTGCTCTTTAAAAGTCAACATAGTCTCACCTTCTATACTTCATCTCCTTACCCCCAAAATTTTGCCCAATGATCATACCATGTGTATAGGACAGTATAGTATATTCTTATAAAAATATTTTGGCCAAATAGTATTTTCAAAACTTAGTTTTCCAAGAACCCCTGAATTAAGATTTGCATTGCAAGTACTTGATTTAGAGTGATAAAAATCTTTGAAAAGGTATATTTGAATCCTATTAGGTATAGGACTCCCAAAAACCACAAAAGTATAATTTTAAAAGTTATTTTCCTATTTTATTTAAAGGCTTTTTCTTTAGGCTAGAAATGGTCCTTAATAGGTAAAAATTATTTAACTATTTCAAAAATATTTGCCAAAACTCAGAGAGACTCTTAGGACATATATTGTCCATATATTAGAGTTTCAACACATGGTCATGTTCAAAATATTGGGCAAATCCCTCAGAAACCCGTTCTGGATATTTCAAGCTTTTGAAATATTTAGAAAGGAAATATTCTCTAAAAATTCCAGGGAAATTCTATCATGTCAGATATGACATATTTGATGATCTTGCCAAGCCTCATGCCTTGGGGAGCAAGAAAATATCATCAAATCCCCACAAAACCATTTCTGTCCATTTTGAAGTTTGAGCAACTTTACATTGCCAAACTTTTCCAAATGCTCTCAAACTTGGTACACGTGCTAAAATGGTCTACTTATGCATCTAGAACAAATGGCACAAGTTTTGGAGAAGAGTAACTTGATCAGAGTGCCCCAAAATCATTTCTGTTCAGATTCAAATTTGAACAACTTTACATTACCAACTTTTTACTTTTGACACCAAATTTGGTGGACAAGCCCACAACCCCAAATGATGACACTACACCAAGTGGTGCATCAAGAAGGGAAATTTAAAGTCCATTTCATCCTGTGGAGTCTCATGCCAAATGAAACACATTTGCTTGCCCAAAACACCATCAAACACCTTCTGCTATTATACCAAAACCTTTGTTTTGACCTCTTCCACTATTCTCCCTTGCCTCAGGTTCTTACCACAGCACCCCCAAGACCCCTTCTAACTCCAGCAGCAATGGATGCACCGCAGCTCAATGATTGAGGGGGGTAAAACCCCATTTTCATCTCTGGACTGCCACATTCACCCTTCTCTCTCAACCCTGTCTCCTTCTAGAAGCCCTCCAGAGCATCCAAGGCCAATACCATGTTGTTTATGGTCTCCCTTATCCTCTAGACACTCGTGGCCACGGCCACAGGGCATAAACAATGCCATGCCGGCCATTTGCACGCTCTGGAGAACGCTACAGTGCGCTCTGGCACTGCAGCCGCTCCTGAACGAGCGCCTCCGACCACCTCGAGCCTCCCCCTCGTGCCAGCCGAGGTGCCTCGACGTCCGCGACATGCCACGGCCCTGTCACCCTCCTCCTTCTCCCTCCTATGGCCTCCCTCGCACGCGCGCTGGCCACCCGCAAGCTCCAATCTCCAGCATCACACGCGCGAGCCTCTGGAGCCTTCCCCTGCTCCTTCCCTTCCCTTTTCTGGACGTAAACCACACCCACGAACACCCCAGACAAGCCCCGACGAGCCCCCGTGGCCTGTAGCGACCACAACGAGCTCACTGGCGCACACCTCCCCGGTGGACCGTCGCCCGCCTATATAAAGGCCTCCCCGAGCCCTCTTCTCTCCATCACTCACCTCTGGAATCACTCAAGCGCCCCCCTACACTCCAAACTCTCTCCTAGAAGCTCTCGAGCTCGAGATCGAGCTCGAGCTCCGCCGCGGCAGCTCGCTGTCGTCTGCTCGGTACGAGCCGTCCCTGCCGTTCTTGAGCCTTGATCTGGAACCACCAAGCCCCACTGATCATGTCCCCTCTCTTTCCCCTGACTGCTGCAGTCGGAAACGGGCCGGAGCAACCACCACCCGACGCCTCTCCGCCGTGCAACCTCGTCGTCGGTGAACCCGACCGCTCCGGCGACTGCCACCACCACCACCCGAACGGCGACTGCACGCTGACTCCATTCCTGCCCTCAGCTGACCATGTCGTGCCCTGCATCGCCGCTGGTGAGCTCGCCGGCCCTCTGGATGAGGGTTAGGGATGACAGGCGGGCCCCGCCTATCAGCCTCCCATCCCTCTCACCTCCCCTCTCTCCCACTGTCCACTGGGACCCGCCCGTCAGGTTTAAACCTGACGCGCGCGCGCCGCTCGGCTCGCCCGGGCTGAAAACCTTCTGGGCATGTGCACTGAGGCCGTTCTGGCCCGGTTGCACAGTGGCCCTTTTTCTTTTTCTTTTCTATAGATTTTCAAATAAATCTACAGGATAAAATAATTATCCAAATTCATTTATTCCAACTCCTAAAATCTTGTAATATTCCAACCTATTTAATGATGTGACTTTCACACATATTCATGAACCTTTTCTGTACTGTTCAAATTAAAATTCAAATTTGAACCATATAACCTCTGTTCAAAAATCCATTCACCCTATTCTGTCACTCCAAACCCAAATCCAAGAATTTTTCCCTCTTAGTTTTCTTTCTAGTATTTTATAAAAATAAGTTGACATTTTCCTGAGCACTTTGATTTTTCTGTTTTTATTATTGTCTTATTTCTCCGTATTATCTTGCAACGATTAGATACCGTATTTGACGAAGTTGCTGAAGAAGAAGAAGGAGAAGGACTTGAAGACTTTGAAGACCAAGCCAATCCAGGCAAGGAGCCCTTTGACCATGACACCCCTCTTGTTCATCGGTACCCTTTTCCGATTGCATGATGATGAAATATGACGGTGGTAAACTTGTTGAGAACCACCACATGGTGCATACCCCTACTCATAACTCTACCTTGTGCACAAATGCAAATGTCAAAAGACTAGTTGATAATGCATGATGATGCATATGTACCATGAACCCTTCGTGGTTGCATTCTTTCGAAAACCCCATCGGGAGCCCCTAATGCCGAGGGTGATGTTGAATTAAGGCCACCACTTGAGGAAGAAGTGGTGTACCAAAGAGAGAGCTTTTCGTGTGTGGGTAAAACGATGGATTAGATTTATGTGTGATTACCGTCCCGACCAAACATGTGCAACCACTCTACTGCTTATGGGACAGGGCATTATTGACTACTTAGGCAGATACTAGCATGGTACCCACATTACTAGTGACGGGGGAAACTTGAGGTCACTCCCGGGATGGGGTCGTGCTTGGATAGGCGGCCATGACTGTTTTTACAGGGCACCGAACACACCGTTGGTCCCTTTGTGTATGCGTGACAATGTAAAAAAGGGCAAGTCCAACGATCTTTCATTTGTACACGAGGGCTGTGCACCAACGAGTGGACCCTATGTTAGTGTCGTCTAGGGAAAGGTAATGACCTGGTGCTTCACCCGAGTACTTGAGGTACTGCGGGATCGTGGATGACACGAAAGCTCCCTGGATCTTGTGGGTAAAGTGTGCAACCTCTGCAGAGTGTAAAACTATTCGAATAGCCGTGTCCACGGTCATGGACAGTTGGGAGGTGCTACTTAAACTATGTCCAGAATATTACAATCTTGGTGAATATATGTGTGTATTGAGTCAAGGTGGTGACTTGACTCGTTGAAAGAACCAGAAATGATTTGAACTTTATTTATGTTGATATATGTAACCTTTCCTCGAGGTTACCCAAGTACATTGATGCATGTCCCACAAACGGTAGAATATCTTATCTAGCTTGTAACTAGGTTTCTTATTGTTGTACAACTTGCATTGTTACCTCGAACCAAATCATGGGTTGCTTGTGAGTGCATTCAAAGTACTAATTGGCTTGTCACTGGTTATTTAATTGGCCAGGCATGGAGGAGCAGGAATTTGAAGAAGAATTCTATGGAGACGAACATGCGAACTAGGACGCTTTCCCAGTCAGAATGCCTGTAGGGTAAAGGCAGATGGCATCGGTTCTACTTATCTTCGAAGACTTCCGCTATTCGAGTTTATTTGCTATTCAGCCCGCGAGGCTTTATCCATGTAAGACTTGGCCATAATGGTCATAATTTGTGTAAGACGGTATCTATGGATGTAAGACTTGTTATTCAGATTTTGTGTGTTCAGTGAGCATTGATCTCTAGGATCACTGTACACGTGCATTCGGTGATCTCGACTCGCAAGTCGGAGTCCCCACAAAGAAGCATCATCAACAGCTTGCGACATATAAGAATTGATAACATGTGGTGGTGTTGCAAGTTTACTCCTAACAGAAGGCGAATCTAAAGCAGAACTGGATGGAAGTTCCTTACCTCCCCTCGTCTTTGAGGGAAATATCTTGGTGTTTGGATCCTTTAGATTCTTCATAGTGATAATATGATAATAACCCCAAGTGACTCAACAAATATAGCTATGCTCCCCGGCAACGGTGCCAGAAAAAGGTCTTGATAACCCACAAGTATATGGAATCGCAACACTTTTGGAGGGTAGAGTATTCAACGCAAATTTATAGATTCGACACAAGGGGAGCCAAAGAATATTTGAAGGTATTAGTAGCTCAGTCATCAATTCAACCACACATGGAGATTAATTATCTGCACCAAGTGATCAGTAGCAAAGTAGTTAGATAGTTTTGATAGTAGTGACAGTAGCAACGGTAACAGTAACAGTGATAGCAGTAAGTTTTTAGCAAGTGTAACAGTAACAACAGTAGTAGTAACTTAGCAAGATCAATATAGGACAAATTCGTAGGCATTGGATCGGTGAATAGTAGGATGATATTCATCATGTGACAGTTATAACCTAGGGCGATACGACACTAGCTCCAGTTCATCGATATAATGTAGGCATGTATTCCGGAAATAGTCATACGTGCTTTATTAAAAGAACTTGCATGCCATCTTTTGTCCTACCCTCCCATGGCAGCAGGGTCCATATTGGAAACTAAGGGATATTAAGGCCTCCTTTTAATAGAGAACCGGAACAAAGCATTAACACATAGTGAATACATGAACTCCTCAAACTAAGGTCATCTCCGGGAGTGGTCCGGTTGTTGTCACTCCGGGGTTGTTGGGTCATAACACGTAGTAGGTGACTATAACTTGCAAGATCGGATCTAGAACATGGATATAATGATGATAACATAAACGGTTCAGATCTGAGTTCATGGCACCCGGGCCCAACCCAAAGTGACAAGCATTAAGCATGACAAAGTCATAGCAACATCAATCTAAGAACATAGTGGATACTATGGATCAAGCCCTAACAAAACTAACTCGATTACATGATAAAACTCATCCAACTCCTCACTGACCAGCGAGCCTACGAAGGAATTACTCACTCTCGGTTGGGAGCATCATGGAATTGGCGATGGAGAAGGGTTGGTGATGATGAAAAACAAAGATCCCCCTCTCTGGATCCCCAAACGGACTCGGATCTGGCCTCCCGAGGAAGAAAAGGAGGTGGCGGCGGCTCCGTCTCGTAGATCGCGATAAATCTTTCTCCCTGATTTTTTCTCCGAAAATAGGAATTTATAGGATGAGGGTTGGCGTCTGCGGGGCCACCAGGTGGGTACAACCCACCTGGGCGCGCCAGGAGAGGGGGGTGTGCTACTTCTCGAGCTTGTGTTGTATTCCCTCGAAGAGGAAATGGTGATGCAGCACAGTAGCGTAAGTATTTCCCTTCGTTTTTGAGAACCAAGGTATCAATCCAGTAGGAGACCACGCGCGAGTCCCTCGCACCTGCACAAACAAATAAAAACCTCGCAGCCAACGCGATAAGGGGTTGTCAATCCATTCACGGTCACTTACGAGAGTGAGATCTGATAGATATGATAGGATAATATTTTTGCTATAACAATAGAAAGTAAATAAAGAAAAGTAAAGTAGATGGAAGATTAATATGATGAGAATAGACCCGGGGGGCCATAGGTTTCACTAGTGGCTTCTCTCATGATAGCAGAATTCTATGGTGGGTGAATAAATTACTGTCAAACAATTCATAGAAAAGCGCATAGTTATGAGAATATCTAGGCATGATCATTGTATATAGGCATCATGTCCGTGACAAGTAGACCAAAATGATTCTGCATCTACTACTATTACTCCACACTTCGACCGCTATCCAGCATGCATCTAGAGTATTAAGTTCATAAGAACAGAGTAACGCCTTAAGCAAGATGGCATGATGTAGAGAGATAAACTCAAGCAATATGATATAAACCCCATCTTTTTATCATCGATGGCAACAATACTATACATGCCTTGCTGCCCCTACTGTCACTGGGAAAGGACACCGCAAGATAGAACCCAAAGCCAAGCACTTCTACCATTCCAAGAACTATAGATCTAGTAGGCCAAACCAAACCAATAATTCGAAGAGACTTGCAAGGATATTATAATCATACATAAAAGATTTCAGAAAAGAATCCAATATTGTTCATAGATAATCTTGATCATAAACCCACAATTCATCGGATCTCGACAAACACACTGCAAAAAGATTACATTGAATAGATCTCCTCGAAGATTGAGGAGAACTTTGTATTGAGATCCAAAGAGAGAGAAGAAGCCATCTAGCTAATAACTATGGACCCGAAGGTCTGTGGTAAACTACTCACAACTCATCGGAGAGGCTATGGTGTTGATGTAGAAGCCCTCCGTGATCGATGCCCCCTCCGGCGGAGCTCCGGAACAGGCCCCAAGATGGGATCTCACGACAACAGAAGGTTACGGCTGTGGAATATGGGTTTCTTTGTGCTCCTCCATGTTTTCAGGGTATATGGGTATATATAGGAGGAAAAAGTACGTCGGTGGAGCAACATGGGGCCCACGAGGGTGGGACCGCGCCTACCCCCTGGGTGCGCCCTGCCCCCTCGTGGGCACCTCGTTTGTTCTCTGACTTGTACTCCAAGTCTCTCGTGAAGATATCGTTCCAAAAATAACTCTCCCGAAGGTTTCATTCCGCTTGGACTCCGTTTGATATTCCTTTTCCGCGAAACATTGAAATAGGCAAAAAAAACAGCAATTTGCACTGGGCCTTGGGTTAGTAGGTTAGTCCCAAAAATAATATAAAAGTGTATAATAAAGCCTGTTAAACATCCAAAACATAATATATAATAGCATGGAACAATCATAAATTATAGATACGTTGGAGACGTATCACGGGGTGCCCTCATGGGTTGTGCCCACCTAGGGGCCCCTCTCTGGTGGGTCTTAGCTCCAGTAATTCTCTTTTATTCCATAAAAAATCCTCGCAAAGTTTCGTTTTATTCCGAGAACTTTTATTTCTGCACAAAAACAACACCATGGTAGCTCTGCTGAAAACAGCGTCGGTCCGGGGTTAGTTTCATTCAAATCAAGCAAATTAGAGTCCAAAACAAGAGGAAAAGCATGAGAAAAAGTGGATACATTTGAGACGTATCAGTCATGTAGGCCAAACAAGAGGAAAAGCGTGGAGAGCCGCCACCAACTCTGCGTCCGGGTCAGGGACAGCAAGATCCTCTTCTGAAGGTAATTTGATAGAAGGATTATTCAACACATCAAGAAACAAATTAGGGGGCACCGGCTTACGCTGAGAACCGAGCCGGCTTAAAGCATTAGCCACCTCATTCTTCCTTCGGTCTAGATGCTCCACCTGATATCCCTTGAAGTGCCCAGCAATATTATCAACCGCCCAGTGATAAGCCGCCATGAGCGGGTCTTTGGAATCCCAAGTACCTGAAACTTGCTGAGCCAGCAAATCTGAATAACCAAAACATCTGACCATGCTTAAGTTCGTTTCCTTAGCCACTCGAAGACCATGGAGCAGAGCCTCATGTTCAGCTACATTGTTAGTACAAGGAAACATCAGCCTTAAGACATAACAAAATTTATCATCTCATGGGGAAGTTAAAATAACTCCAGCCCTTGAGCCTTCTAACTTCCTGGATCCATCAAAGTGAATAGTCCAATATGTGTTATCAGGCTTCTCCTCGGGCGTCTGCAGCTCCGTCCAATCATTAATGAAATCCACAAGAGCCTGTGATTTGATGGTTGTCCTCGGCACATACTTCAGACCATGGGGACAAAGCTCAATTGCCCACTTGGCCACCTGGCCTATCGCTTCTTTGTTCTGAATAATATCCCCCAAAGGAGCAGAACTGACCACTGTAATAGGATGGCCAAGAAAATAGTCTTTCAACTTACGACTGGCCATGAACACCCCATACACCAGTTTTTGCCAATGCAGGTACCGTTGTTTGGACTCAATTAGAGCCTCACTAACATAATAACCCGGCCTCTAGACTGGGTACTCTTTACTCGTTTCCTTGCGTTCTACCACAATCGCCACACTAACATCCCTATTGTTTGCAGCCACATACAGAAGCAGAGGCTCTTTCTCAACAAGCGCTGCAAGGACGAGTGGCTCAGCCAATTGTTTTTTAAGTGCCTCAAATGCCTCATTGGCAGCATCACTCCAAATAAAGTGATCTATTTTCTTCATCATCTGATACAAAGGAATTGCCTTCTCTCCCAAGTGGCTTGTGAATCGGCTTAAAGCTGCAATACAACCCGCCAAGCATTGAACATCATTGCTACACGCCGGCTTAGATAATGAAGCCATAGCCTTCATTATCTCCGGGTTAGCTTTAATACCCCTTTCTGAGTCCAGGAAATCTAAAAGCTTGCGTGCAGGAACATCAAAAACACACTTGGCCGGGTTAAGCATCATTTTATAAACCCAAAGATTATCAAAGATTTCTTTCAAATCATCCAACAAGGTTTATTTAAAATCATCCAACAAGGTTTCCTTCTTCTTGTACTTGATAACAATATCATCCACATAAGGATGCACATTTCGTCCAATCTGGTCATGAAAACAATTACGCACACACTGCTGATAATTCGCCTGGGCACTCTTGAGCCCAAAAGGCATGGACACATAGCAAAAATATCCAAAAGCTGTGATAAAACTTGTCTTCTCTTGGTCTTTAACTGCCATCTTAATCTGATGATAACCAGAATATGCATCGAAGAAGGACAAACACTCAAAACCTGCCATGGCATCTATGATTTGATCAATACGGGGAAGACCAAAAGGATCCACTGGACAAGCTTTATTAAGGTCTGTATAATCCATGCACATGCGCCAGGTGCCATTTTCTTAAGTACCAGCACCGCGTTAGACAGCCACTCAGGGTGAAAAACTTCCACGATGAAGCCGGCCGCGAAGAGCCAGGCCACCTCTTCTCCAATAGCTTTACAATGTTCTTCATTAAACCGGCGCAGGAACTGCTTCACCGACTTATACTTAGGATAAATATTAAGAGTGTGCTCGGCGAGTTCTCTCGATACACCTGGCATGTCTGAAGGTTTCCATGCAAATATGCCCCGGTTCTCACGGATGAACTTGATGAGTGTGCTTTCCTATTTCGGATCCATATTAGCACTAATGGTGAACTGCTGAGATGAGTCGCCTGGAACAAAGTCAACCTGCTTCGTGTCATCATCGACTTAAACTTTAGCAAAGGGTCTTGCTCAGCGGTCGGCTTCTTTAAAGGGGACATGTCAGCAGGGTCAACATTATCTTTTAGAATTTAAGATCTTCCGTGGCGCAGGCTGACTCAGCATATGCATCATCTCCTTCTTCGCACTACAATGCAATTCGCCGATCATCGTACCGTTATTGTGCCCTTATGCCCTGGCATTTTAAGATGCAAATAAACATAACAGGGTTGTGCCATGAATTTAGCGTAAGTCGGTCGCCCAAATAAGGCATGATAAGGGCTCCTGATTTTAACCACCTCAAACCACAACGTCTCAGCCCTGTAGTCATAGTCATTGCCAAAAGCCACTTCCAAAGCAATTTTCCCCATCGGGTATGCTGACTTTCCAGGTACCACACCATGAAAAACTGTAGATGACGGCTTAAGGTCCTTATCAGTTTAATTCATCTGGTGAAAGGTCTCATAATAGAGAATATTGATGCTACTGCCTCCATCCATAAGCACTGTAGTGAACTTATAACCCCCAACCTGAGGGGATACCACCAAAGAAAGCTGACCTGGATTCTCAACCCGGGGCGGGTGCTCCTCTTTGATCTACGTGATTGGATGTTCTGACCACCGTAGATGCTGAGGTACCGCCGGCTCAACTGTACTAACAGCACGCTTGTGGACCTTCTGATCTCGCTTGCAAAGACTCATGGTGAATACATGGTATTGGCCACTGTTGAGTTGTTTTGGATTGCTTTGATATCCTGACTGGTTATTTTTCTGCTGGCTCCCCTGACCAGATTGCTGATTATAACTACCCTGGTTGCCTTGTCCTTGAAAACCAGAACTTGAGCCACTGTTGCCAAAACTAGGCCCTTGAGACCCGGATCCTGACCCGCTGGGTGGCCCATTGTTGTTGACATTACTCAGGTTATAATGCCGCCATTGCCTCATGATGAAGCAATCTTTCCAAGCATGAGTTGATGGTTGACTCGGCAAACTATGGTTCAGACAAAGGTCATTGAGGGTTGCTTCAAGGTTAAATTTCGGACCTCCACCTTGCCTCTTGTTCCGGCGGCGCTGATTTTTATATTGAGAGTTGGTGTTTGCCACAAAATCCGACCCTCATCTAGGGTTCTTGCGCTTTCCACCATTGCCCTGGCTACTGCCATTGTGCTGCTATTGCTGCTCCTTGCCATTAGCACTCCTTTTTCCCTTGCTGGATTTCTCCTCATCAGACCCAGGATCCTTAGTGGAATCCAAATCAGCATATTTGATTAGAGCCGCCATGAGCTCTCCCATATCATTGCAATATCATTTAAGACGCCCGAGCTTTAACTTAAGGGGCTCAAAATGACAATTCTTCTCTAGGACCAGGACAGCTGAACCTGCTACAATACTATCAGACGAGTGGATAATAGTTGAGACTCGGCAAACCCAATGGTGAGCCGACTCATCCTCTCGTTGCAGACAGTTATCCAAATCAATGATCGTCAGGGGCTGCTTACAGGTCCCTTGATTTTTTTTAATAAAACGTGTCTTTAACTTGGCCCGTGAATTAATGGAGTTCACAGGCAAACCTTTCAACCATGTACGTGTTGGTCCGTCCAACATCATTGTGAAGTACTTAGCACACACTGCATCATTAACATCTAGCATCTCCATGGCCAATTCATAACTTTCAATCCAAGCCTCAGGGGGAAGATTAGCAGTGTAGTTAGGCACCTTGCGACGGCCTTTAAAATCCTTGGGTAAACACTCGTTGCATAGATCCGGCACCAGGCACGGCACTCCCACTGTTCGGGTGGTCATCCCGGCTTGTATTGATACCAAAGGAGTCACTAAAGGCTGTTGATAAGCCCCCAGTTGAACCGCTGCTTCCATCTCACACCGAGCCCTAACATTGTCCACAAGAGCTTAGGCATTGGCCCGTATGTCATTATTACGGGGTGGGTTATCCCCATGGGGTGGATTGTGATGCTGCTCACTATTGGATACTGTGGATGACTCAATATGCCTGCTGTAACTTTGAGCCAGCCGTGGGGGTAGAATGAACCCGATCATGGCTGTATGAATAAGCCGCCTATTGCGCCACCGTGGTGTGTAGAATATTCGCCATGTTCTCGGTCTCTACTGCCACCAGCGACTCGCGTTTTATCAGAATAACTGCTAGCCGCGCAACCGTAGCTATCATGTTATCCATCGGGTTAGAATAATGGCACGCGGGTATTGGAAACTGTTGGGGCGGGTTGGGTGCCTACGAGGCGGGTCTAGCAGATGAGGTTGAACTGTTGCCTTGGCCCCTGGCGCCTCAACATTCCGGGTCACGCCTGGCAGGTCACTTATTCCTGCTCCGAGGGTATTGAAGAGGTTTCGTCCTTCAAATTGTGGAGGCATCCGACTATGATGCCTCCTCTGTAGCACCACATTGGATGTGTTTTGATCTAGATTCAGCCAGAAAGCCTCTGCCCTCACCCGCTACGACTTAGAAACCAATGCGGCCTTCTCAGTTGTTATCCTGACATTTTCTGCATTAATATCATCTTGAACCTTGGCTACCTCGTCTCGCACCTTTGCAATTTCTGCATTATGTTGCACTTGATTCGCCGGGGTTACTTTTGTTGCTAACAAAGCCGTCAGATTGTTCAAAAGTTCAGATAGAACCTGAGCCGAAGGCTGTGCTGACCCACTCACTCCTGCCGTCATCGCAGCAGTTGAGTTGGACGTCATATCAGTCATCGTTGATGAATTCACCGCTGGTTCCGTGCCAGCCATAAAGATAGCAATTTTTCTCGGCATCTCATAAGGGTCTGAAATGCTGCTACCATCGGAATACCCCTGAGTCCTTCGTCCTGAAGTTGGTGGATCAATTTCATCTCTCCGGTGGACTCATCATCTGAATAGACGAGAGTTGCCTGATACGTATCCAACGTATCTATAATTTTTATTGTTCCATGCTAATATTTATGATGTTTTGGATGTTTAATGGGCTTTGTTATATACTTTTATATTATTTTTGGGACTAACCTACTAACCTAAAGTCCCAGTCCAGAATGTTGCTTTTTGCCGATTTTAGGGTTTTGCAGAAAAGGAATATCAAACGAGTCCAAACGGAATGAAACCTTCGGGAGAGATATTTTTGGAGAAAATCACGCACGGGAGACTTGAGAACCATGGAGTAGGGCACACGTGGCGCCCACAAGGGTGGGGGCACCCCCCCCCCTATAGGGCGCGCCCCCCTGCCTCATGGGCCGCACGTTTGGCCCCCGGTTCCCTCCATTCTCCTATATATGCATACGTACCCCGAAACCATCAGAACAACAGAGAAAACCCTAGTTCCACCGCCGTAACCTTATGTTCCCGTGAGATCCCATCTTGGGGCCTGTTCCGGAGCTCCGCCGGAGGGGGGATCTACCACGGAGTGCTTCTACATCATCATCATCGCCTCACCATGAGTTGTGAGTAGTTTACCACAGACCTTCGAGTCCATAGCTAGTATCTAGATGGCTTCTTCTCTCTCTTTGGATCTCAATACATAGTTCTCCTCGGTCTTCGAGGAGATCTATTCGATGTAATCTCTTTTTGCGGTGTGTTTGTCCAGATCCGATGAATTGTGGGTTTATGATCAAGATTATCTATGAGAAATATTTGGTTCTTCTCTGAACTCTTTATGTATTATTATAATATCCTTGCAAGTCTCTTCGAATTATTGGTTTGGTTTGGCCTACTAGATCTATAGTTCTTGCAATGGGAGAAGTGCTTGGCTTTGGGTTCAATCTTGCGGTGTCCTTTCCCAGTGATAGTAGGGGAAGCAAGGCACGTATTGTATTATTGCCATCAAGGATAAAAAGATGGGGTTTATATCACTAAGTTTGAGTTTATCCCTCTACATCATGTCATCTTGCTTAAGGCGTTACTATGTTCTTATGAACTCAATACACTAGATGCAGGCTAGATAGTGGTCGATGTGTGGAGTAATAGTAGTAGATGCAGAATCATTTCGGTCTACTTGTCTCGGACGTGATGCCTATATATAATGCTCATGCCTAGATAGTCTCATAATTATTCACTTTTTTATCAAGTGCTCGACAGTAATTTGTTTACCCACCGTAGAATATCGCTATCATGAGAGAAGCCACTAGAGAACACTATGGCCCCCGGGTCTATTCTCGACATATCAATCTACAAGCTACTTTACTTTTCCGCTTTCACTTTCTGTTCTTATAATAAAAAATACCAAAAATATCAAACTATCATCTCTATCAGATCTCACTTTCATAAGTGATCGTAAAGGGAATGACAACCCATTATCGCGTTGGCTGGAAGTTCTTATTTGTTTGTGCAGGTGCGAGGGACTCGCGCGTGGTCTCCTACTGGATTGATACCTTGGTTCTCAAAAACTGAGGGAAATACTTACGCTACTGTGTTGCATCACCCTTTGCTCTTTGAGGGAATACAACGCAAGCTCGAGAAGTAGCATTGCCTCCCAGACGTGGAATTTTTCGCAAGCTCCAAGCCTTGCGTGAAACCGATGAAAATGTGCTTCTGACTGGGTTGACACTGGGCAGGTTGCGTGCGTCGAGCCGACTCGAAGAGGTCGGGGAAGATGTCCGTCTTAGGCATAGAGTCACCAATCTTCCCGATGAAGACGTGGATTCCACCAAAGGGGGCCCGATACCCGTACTCGATTGAGTCGGCCTCGAGGCTCCAGCCAGCATCGTCGATGTAGATCTTTCCACGACGACTCTTGTTCATCCTACCAATGACATATCCCTCGAGCCCTGGAAAAGTGCCCTTCAAGAAATCAAAACCACCTTGCCCTGGCCCCACGGTGGGCGCCAACTGTCGTGGTTTTGTCAGGGCAGATGCCCTTGTGAAAGGACTTAGGTGTGAGGCCATGGTCATGGTGATTAGCTTGGAGGGGTTGAGCGGGACGAGAGACACGAGTTCACCCAGGTTTGGCCCCTCACCAACGAGGTAAAAGCCTACTCATGCTTCTTGTTGTATTGCTATAGTATCGATTACAAGGGAGCGAATTCGCTTGACCTAGCTATCGATCAATTATTTGTTGGCCTAAGCTGCCACTAGGTCTCGCCTTTATATACATAGGTTGAGGCCCAATGGCTTACAGAAATCCAGGTCGGATCATACAATGTATCTGAATCTGGCTCTAAGTCGCCTTGCCTTGCTAGGCAAGTTACCATCTGGCGGCTTACACCTTCGGGTCTATGAGTCACCTCCGGGTTATAGGCCTCCAACGAGCCTGCTCGTAAACCGCCTCCTGGTCTTCTCATCAGGCCTTCTTGGGCCTTCTCTGTTTAATCGCCAATAGTATACATGGGCCCTCCTGGGCGGGTCCTACCACGGGGTTATATCCCCAACAAAAAATGGTCATCATGTGGAAAATAATCACTTGTTAATATTGGTGGTGAACCAACTTTTTACAAAGTGTTTAAGTGCACTAAACTATTTAAAGCAGTGGCTAAAACAATAGATTAAATGCCTTTTTAAATTATAAAGGTTGCAAACTATTTCAAAAGTGATGTAGGGTGGAACCCTAGGGGCCGATCTTTCACCAAATGGAGGGGATCCCACGAAGCACACGATGAACACTGGGAGAAATCACAAGGGGAAAACACTCAAGAACGGCAAGAACAATCACACATAAGCTAGATCGATGAACAACACGAGTACCACAATGATCCAAACCCAATAACGGACGATACAAAAGGTTGTCTTCTCCGTGAGGAGGTCTTGATGGTCTTCTCCAAGAGGAGTTCTTGAATACAGTGTGGATCTTCTCCGTAGAGGGGACGCGGTCTCTCAAAGGAGTAGAACCACTCGAATGAGCAAAGCTGTAGGTCTAAGATGAGCTATCACAATGTTAACCCTAACTGGGAGGAGGTGGAGGAGTATATATAGTCTATGTCCATGAAGGGGTAAGTGGGAGAGGGATACATGGGCCTCGTGCCCAATAATTGTGCGTAGACAGCACGTGTCGGACATCCGACGGGCATCGGTCGTCCGGTCGCTCGCGAGGGTCCGGTCGTCTGGAAGTCTTTGGACTTCTGATGTTTTCCTTCTGTGATGGACTTGTCGGGCGTCCGGTGGAGCTCGGTCGTCCGGTCGCTGGAGGGTGTCAGACATCCGGTCCTAGACGGTCACCCGGTCGCTGCTGAGTGCCTCGGGTGTAGTCGATCTGGCTGGTGGAGTCTCCAGGCATCGGACGTCTGGTCCAGACCGGTCGCCCGGTGGTTGTCGGACGTCCGAGAGTTGTAGCTTCCTGGCAGCTCTGCCTCTTGTCCCTCACGATTGGTGTCCTCGTCGTCTTGTCCAATTCTCCTAGCTGTTCCATGGCCTTCCTCTTGGTTCATGTTCATGCATAGCACATATGTTTGAGGTAGTAGCCATGTCTCATATGTGGAAAGTGAATGTTTGGAGAGGAGCGATTAAACCTTGTATCCAATGGTGTGTACTAGAGGTCTCATCTTATGTCCCCTTGGGTCGTGGGGAGTGGTCGAAGTGAACATGGGGATGATCGTGGGATGCTCCACATCATCCCCCCCCCCCCGGGGGGAAAGATCCGACCTCGGATCAAAAAGCTCATCACCATCGAAACAGTTGTCGTGGACGGACTTGTAGTTGGACGGAGTTGAAGACATGGTGCAATCCAAGTAGTCCAAGGTGTTGTGGGAGTGGTATACATGCAAGAAGAGCAAACACAAACAGCACTCGGAAATACAATGGTTAGCGCACACGAAGTGTCCATCATGTAAGAATGAGTTCGTGTGACAAGGATGGGCATGGCAAGACACGAGATTCTTATCCAAAAGATGTAGAATGACAAGTAAAGCATTCATGGGAGCAAATTAATTTGTTGTGCACACAAAGGTAGGGTGATTGGCATGGTGCACAAAGCTACAAATTCTACCATTGTGCAAAATGATGTCATAGTGTGATGGTTTATCAATAGCATGAACATGGAAATGGATGCTCAATATGTGTATGTTATCATGCAATTGATGGTCGACAATATGATCATGATGTATGAATATGCCATCAAGGTATATCGCAACAAATTTGCTAAGGAAATGCTCAAGCTCATATATCATGGATGACATGCGAATACAAGATGGAACAAAGCAATCATAATGTGAGTCAATCCATGCATAAGATGCAAAATTTTCATGGGTATGATATGTCCATGGAGCATGGCGTGTGGGCACACAAACAACAAATATGAAGGTTTTGATGCAATGTGTCAAAGGGGTGTCGATGTACCAATGATCAATGTCGTGGCATGAGTGGAGTGCCGAAGGTGCATCCAATAAGTCCGAGCGCTCCTCAATGTGAAGGTCCATAGAGCCAATCTCCAATGTCGGTCCTCCATCGAATAGATGTATCATCTTTCCCTAATAATAAAGCGATTAACGATTCAGCCCACCCGCTCACCGTCGTGGTGATTTTGCTAAAAAAAATTGTCTTTTTCAGTAATACAACCCGCAGTCCATATTTAAGTGGGTCTGGGAAGATGCTTCGTTTTTACTCACTCTGTTTAGAAATAATTGTCGCCGGGAGTTTCTAGTACAAAGTTGGCACGTACATTTTTTGTTGTTTCCTAAACTACCCTCCCACCTCGTCCACTCTCTTGCTTACTCACGCACTCTCTGTCTCGCTCAGCCGAATCCCTAGCTCGCGTCGTCGGCACCTCTCCCTAGCTCGCATCGCTGGCGCCTCTCCCTAGCTCGCGTCCTCGGCGCCTCTCCCTCGCCCGTGTCACCGCAGCCTCTCCCTCGCCCGCGTCGCCGCCGCCTCTCCCTCGCCCGCGTCGCCACCACCATCGCAAAGATCTCATTTTTATTCTCCGGCGGCTGATCCCGAGTGTGGCGGCTCCATGTGCAATGGCCTTCCTCCACTCCAACGTCCTTCGGTACGTCACCCCATCCTAGCTCCCTCGTTGCTGCTCATCTACTCTCTTCATGCGGTACAAGGATTGAACTTGGCGATTCAAGTAGGTGTAGATCTCCGAGCTTTACCGATGCCACTCTGAACTCGTCCCCGATGTGCAGTCCTCCTCTTCATGTTGTCTCTTCTTCCTCCAACTCTTCCATGGAGCAGAGCAGGTTCCCTTCCCCTCTTTCGGCCATGTGATTTGATGTTTCTTTTGTGAATTGGACTTGACTTGATTTGCGGGCCTTGTGTATTGTAGATGCCCTCATCAACCTGCCTGCAGCCAGCCGTGCGGCCGCAGCAGATTGACGAGGAGGACTGATGACGACAATGGAGGAGGACTGAATCAAGCTGAAAATGCATTGAGATAATGTGGGAATGGAAAATTAGGTAAAAACTGAACATGCTCGTCGATAATGAACTCTTTCTCCTTCGGGTTCTATCGCAAACTTGAAAGGAGGAGTAATTTTCTTCCCAGAAGTTTGCACAATTTAATCTAGGATCATGGTCCTGGTCAATGTTAGGGGCAATAGTAGTAAAGCCAACAAAAAAGTGGGCAATTTATAAGTTGTTGTCCGTGATGTCTGAACAAATGCAACAAATTTGTATGTACAATATGATTGCTGAAAATGGACCGTCGTATATACCTGTACAAGGTTGGGGAGGCACGGTCAGCGTTAGTGTTCTGGTGCAGGTCGCCGGGGCCCGGAGAGAGGAGAGGTCGTCACGTCGAGCTCACGGGGATAGGGCAACCACCATTGTCGCCTCCCGCGACGACAAGCAAAGGTGAGGATGCTTGACTGTCAAAACTGAAAAATTGAGATCTGCTTGTGAAACTAAAAAACAGAGATATGCTTGTAAACATAGCTTGGAGATCATGGCTATTACTGTGAAGTTCTCAAGGTTATGAGCTTACTCGAGTTCTTTCCCCTAGAAACTTTGCATTTCCAGGTGACTTCTTGGAGATTTTGAAACTGCTTGTACTGTCATAATTTTCAGTTTGTAAAACTGAGAAGTGTATTTTCCATTTTGAAACTGAGATTTGCTTACACTATCATAGAGTAATTTTCAGTTTGTAAAGATGAGAAGTGTATTTTCCATGTGGAAACTGAGATATTCTTGTACTATCATAGTTTCCAGTTTGTAAAATTGGAGTACTGCAGATTTTGCTGCCAAAACTGTATCCACTCTAAAAACTGAAATAAAATAAGCACTATCACTGTGATACTTTAACTAAAATAAAATAAGGTTTATCACTATAAAAATTGTCTAAATTGCCATCAAACAATGAAATTTCATTGGTCTCACAGATTTATGGGATCTCCACATCTTCTTCTGTGAGCTCCTGTGTGTAATTGAATGTGCTAAAGCATGGAGTACAGATTTGTAGTGATCTCCTATAACTTTTGTAGCTTCTACAGACTTGATTCACTAAATTCACTAAAGCATGGAGTAGAGATTAATGTGCATCTTCTTTGTTAGCATCTTCTTTGCCTATGGAAGGATGTACCATATGGAGTATGGAGTACTTCATTTCTGTGAATGCAAGGCTTTGCAGTAGAGATTTGTATAACTTTTTCAGTACAGTGTAGGAGTAACATTTTTTTGTTCATCTTTTAATAGGAGTACTTCAATGCACTTCATCCAAGGATGATGTAAGCCATTTACCAGAAAGCAGAAGCAGATTTTGGTAGGTAAAGAAAACCTTTCTCTGCTTCTAGATTTGTGTATACATCTACAAAAGCAAACAAATGTACAGTACTAATGCTAGTGCTTCCAGAATTTGAGTACACCAGTGCATATTCACTCCTATAGACAAAAGCCTGTTGTAGACTCCAATTTGAAGTGTCTTTTTGGTAAGTAAAGAAAATCTTTGCATGCTTCCAGATATGGAGTACAAAGACAAAAGACTACTGTAAGTACATGCACATTCTTTGGTTCCTCTTCCATGATATACAGATCGATAAATGAAGTGTGTCGGCGTTCTGTGAACGGGGGTACCCAGACTTGCCTGCCTGCGGCCAGATCGTGGCTCGTCCAGTGGTCTAGTATGGCCCATCTTCATCAGCAACCACTCAAGACCCTCGCGAGGGGCCAAGCCTCGCGAGGCGGACAACGCAAGACCTCCCCTGGGGCGGCCTCACTAGGCTGGCTCCCGAGGAGCGGAGATATCAAGGCAAGGGACACCTCCCGAGGTTCGCGTGACGTGAGCCATGACGACCAAGGCCAGGCAGGCGCGAGTGGGCGCAGGAAGCCAGTTTCCTCTTTGGTGCTAAAGGGGCAAGCGCAGGCGAGGAGTCCCGAGGCATCAGGCAAAGGTTTCCATATCGA
Organism: Secale cereale; assembly: GCA_902687465.1. NCBI lineage: Eukaryota > Viridiplantae > Streptophyta > Magnoliopsida > Poales > Poaceae > Secale > Secale cereale. The sequence goes on along the minus strand of LR738710.1, from coordinate 336,807,652 downwards.
TGCAAAGAGACCAAGACCAGCAGGACGGCAGGGCGAAAGTCATCACGGAGCCCATGATGACGTCACCACCAGAGCCTTTGGCCGGCGAAGACCACCTTTTGTTAGGATATCTTGTACTAGCTGTCCCCCTACAAACTTGGTCGTTGTGGGATCCCTTCCCACTTAATATTTGGGAAGAGGACGCGGGCCGTTATAAATAGGACTAGCCATCACCATAGAGATGAGTATCATTCAGACCACCCTTACACCCACCAGCTCACCAAGCCCAAGAACACCTCTCCTCGGGAGGCTATTCTTCCCGTGTACTTGTTCATCCTCAGCCTACAAGGCAATCCACCACACCACACTGGAGTAGGGTATTACACCACAATGGTGGCCTGGACCAGTACAAATCCTTGTGTCTCTTGTTCTTCTGGTTTGACGAGCTAGGCCTAGGAATCCATGCGAGAGCGAACTAGAGCGAAAAGTAGAGATCTTCGTGTGCACCCCAGTGTTTGATGAGCTAGGCCTAGGAATCCGGAACCCACGATCCGACATTTGGCGCGCCAGGTAGGGGTGCGCCGAAGCTTCCATTCTGTCGATCCACACCACGTCGTCCCACCGGTTCCATGGTCGACGCTCGTCGAGCCCATGCCGAGTGCCGGGCCACCCTTGCTGCCCGCGTCATAAAGACAGCTCCCGTCGGTGGACCTCCTCGCCGCTCGCCATCGCCTGCTGCCAACGCCGCTGCCGGCCCGGCGAGGCACGAGCAATAGGCCTCGTCCGTGTACCCCTCCGTGCGACGGGATGGACGCACCGCCACCTCGTCGCTAACTCCGGCGGGCTCGTCGTCCCACGCTCGTCGCAGACCCGCGGACGCGCAGTCTGCATTGCTCATGGCACGCGAGCTCCTGTGTTACCGCCCCGTCGACGACCTCTACGAAGACTGGCTCAACCGCATCGCCGAGCTCGTGAGCGCCGCTGGGGGCTCTCCTGCACCATCTCTCTCACTACCTCGCCCGCCTTCCTCTACAGGCGAAGTATCCCATGAAGCGCCTCCACCGCCTCCGCATCAAGGCGTCATCCACGACCTAAGGCACGCGGCCCCGCGGTGCGACCCCTCGCACGGGGTGCCTGTACATGAAGAAGGAAGCTGCCAAGAGATCTAGCGGCCTCAAGGAGGAGCGCCGGCACTCCCTCCACCGCTGCATCGAGACCGTGCGCCCCCTGCCATGGTGGCTAGCAGGAACCAAGACCAAGCTCCACCTCCGCGACAAACTTTGGTATCAACAGCAGGTTGCAAGGCCCTCGCCCCCGAGCTACGCAACGTCAACTGGACCGGGAAGTTCAAGCATGACCTGCCTCTACGCTACGACAGCACCCCCGACCCTGCTCAGTTCCTGCAGCTCTACGAGGTGAGCATCGAGGCATCCAACGGCGACGAGAAGATCATGGCGAACTGGTTCCCCATGGCTCTCAAGAATTGCGTGTGCTCGTGGCTCCTGAACCTGCCCGCGGGGTCGATCTCCTCCTGGGGTGAGATGCGCGAGCAGTTCATCGCCAATTTCCGGGGCACCCGCGACCGCCCCCCAGCCGCAGGTGACCTGCGGCGCATCAAGCAACAACCAGGAGAAACTCTGTAGAAGTACATCCAGTGCTTCAACAGTGTCCGCGTCAAGATCCCCAAGGACACGGACGAGGCCATCATCTCAGCATTCTCTGATGGCATCCGCGATGTCAAGATGAAGGAGGAGCTCGCCATCCACGAAGATCTGTGCACAACCCTGGAGCTGTTCAACCTTGCGACCAAGTGCGCCAGAGCTGAGGAGGGGCTCCTCTCCCTCGTCGATCTTCCCAACGTTGACCCTGAAGACAAGAAGGCCAATGGCAAGGACGTGAAGCTCAAAGGGGTGGTCATGCTCGCGGCCGAACCAGAGATGAATCGTGCCCGCGAACACCCGGAGTCATCGAAGAGCAGCTGTCTGTTCTGCGCCTTCCACAATGTGCACAGCCACAACACCAACAACTATCAAGAGCTCAGGGCCATCCACGAAGGGCGCATCGGCCTACGCCCCGAGCGCAGCGACCGGGGCTATGGCCATGGAGGAAGCCGGACCGGGGGGCGCTGGGACGACCGCGGCCCCCATCAGGAGTGGTGATCTGCCTCCTGAGGAGCGCTGGCACGGTCAGCCTCGCGAGGGTGCCTGGAGGACCAGCCTCGCTAGGACCGTCCTCAGGGCAAGGTCGGCATCCCTCCGCTGCCACCACCAAGGAGGAAAGATGACCAGGACGAGTGGGGTGGGGGCTTCCGGGAGCCTCACGTGATTGCCTGCAACTTGGGAGGTGCACAGGCCCCAGCCTCTCAGCGCCTCTTCAAGCAGTTCGCCGGAGAAGAAAATGCGGCTCTCCCTAAGCTCAAAGCCACGTGCCCACTCAGATGGTCCAAGTGCGCCATCACCTTCAGCTCAGCAGACCAACTCAAGTGGGCGGCGACTGTCGGCGGCCTCCTGATGCTCTGCTCACCCGTCATCAGCAACGTTCAAGTCACCAAGACCCTTATCGATGGCGGCGCAGGGCTCAACGTTATCTCCGTCGACACATTCGATAGCCTCCAAGTGCCATACGATCAGCTACAGCCTACCAAGCCCTTCCCAGGAGTGACTGACGGCTCCACCACCTCGATAGGGCAGGTTCGCCTACCTGTCACCTTTGTCAAGTGGGACAACTACCATATCGAGCTCATCGACTTTGACATCACCCACATTAATCTTCCCTACAACGCCATCCTCGGGTACCTAACCCGGGCTAAGTTCATGGTGGTGACTCACCATAGCTACAACGTCCTCAAGATGCCAGGAAGCGGCAGCGTCATCACCGTCGCTTGCGAAGAAAAGGATGCGGTGTGCTCACTCGAGCGCGCATACCAGGCTACGGCGGTCGATGATCCAGGAATGATGGCGCCATCTACTCTCCTGGGGCCGTCCCCAAGAAGAAGAAATAGTTGCTGCACCAGGGGCCTTAGGAGAGCAGTGTTACCACCTCAAGACCTGTGCCCACGGACAGGGCGCCTTCCTCCCTCGCATAGTAAGGCGTGCCCGGCGTCCCCCTCTGGCTAGGCTCGAGGGCTCTCCTCTGGAGGGCGTCAGACCTAGCCAATGTCTCGAGGGAGGCGCTCGGGCACCATGTGGAGGCGTGCTTCACCGCACATTTCCCTACGGGGGCCTCAAGGCATGAGGCACCAAGCGCTCAGGAGTTCATCAACCAGACCATCAAAGACTTGCAGGTGCCAAGGGCGATGCGGGGCGAGCGCCGCCCGGCACCTCGGAGTGCAGCTGTCACCCCAGGCTCGGGCGACGGGCTACGCGTCTATGTTAACATCCCAGGACTCAACAAGATCGCATCTCAGGAGCTCTACTGGCCATCTCAGGTGGGTCGGTGTGAGGTCCCACTCACAGCTACGTTCGCATGCCCTTCGGCTTCCCGAACCAGGCGGCCCTGCACCAGCGCCACATGCGGGAAGTCCTGGCGACTCACGAGGCCAGGCATCACGAGATCTTGGCGGAGGTGGCCTCGGTTCTTTGCGAGCTCTCGGAACATCCAGAGCCTCGCGAGGCCCGGGAGCCAGGCGGCTCATGAGGAGCGACATCTGCAGCGAACGTCTTCAGCTACCCCAACCTCTCTTCAGCAACTATGCCAGGTGACGTTTTCTAGTTTTGTTCATCTGGGAGCGCCCCTCGGGCAGCATTATTCCCATGTCGAACAAGCCTGCCCCTGCAGCGTGTATCCCTTTTGCATCTTTAACTTACTCTGTTGGGGGCGCCCCTCATGCTGCATCATCCCCAGGCCGCACGGGCCCGTCCCTGTGGCATGTATCGCATTTTGTGTCGCCTGGGTTAGCTCATCTCCTCTTATGATTTACCATACGGACATCACCTACTCACTCACCACCTCTTTTTGCATCCATCGCTCCCTAATGGACTTCTACTCATCACGCAACGGGGGCGGCACACGTTGGCACGACGCTTGTGCTAGGGTCCGTCCCTGCAACGCTGACAAATCCAAGAGATTGAGCTCTGACTCGTGGCCTGCCCCGCATACGTCACCTCACCAGGTCCTCTGTGCCTTCATCTTCCTGCGGAGTGATCAGTGGCCCAGAGGTAGGCGCAGTTCTAAGTTGTGCTGCTTCAGACTAACCCGCAGGAATCTCAGGAGCACGGCGGCAGGCAACCCTGCCGGTCTCCCCTTCTCACGTAACTCGCTTGCGTGTTAAAGGGGGGGCTCTGGGCATCGCGTCTCAAGGGCTCCTACTGACTCTCCAGCCCTCACCCCCTGGTCTTGACAACAGCACCGCGACCTGGCATACCAGCGGCGGCTGAGCTTCGCTTGAGGGTCAGGACCCGAGGACGCAGAGCACCAAGAAGGACGAGAGAAGGGGGGCCGGCTTAGAGAGCTCAGGTCTGTTCGTACGTAAAGGGGGACTCCTGAGCATCGCAACTCATGAGCCTAACTGGCCACGTAGCCCCTCACTCCCTGGTCTTGTCCTGGCGATCCGGACAAGCTGGCGACGGCTGATGTATGCGTGGGGTCGGGCCATGCCGACGCAGAACACCAAGGCCTAGTCCGGCATTTCCTCCCCGAAGTCCGTTCGTACGTCAAGGGGGACCCATGAGCATCGCGTCTCAGGGGCCTAACTGGCCACATAGCCCCTCACTCCCTGGTATCGTCTTGGTGATTCGGACGAGCCAGTGGCGGCTGAGGTATGGACGGGGTCGGGCTCTGCCGACGCAGAACTCTAGGGCAAGCAGGAAGGAAATCGCGAAATCTCAGCCACGCGGCATCGGAAGCAAGCCAGACGCATAGCTTGAGGAATCACCTCATACCCGCCAAGATAAGTCATGCATCCCATCGGCGTGCCGCCATCATTTGAAGAGTTGGTTTATGCAGTCACGCATCAGCAATGTCACCTCCCTTTTTAGCCTCTAGAAGCTGCTTGCATGCCAAGGGGGACCTCTTAAGCATCACGCCTCAGGAGCTCTTACCGGACCTCGGGCCGCTCACCTCCTGGCCTTGACCACGGCATCACGACCTGGCATACCAGTGACGGTTGTAGCTTGCCTTGGGACTGGGACCTGTCAGTATAGAGCACCAAGCTACTGAAAGGGTAAAAAGGAACGACATTGCCGGAACAAGGCTTGCAGACAGGGCCTCTTAGCGAGGATAATAAACATCAGAGCAAAAGCGTTACAGGTTCTTTACAAGCCCCCCATGGGGTTGGCTTTGATTCCTCGCAGGGAGCAAAAGAGAGGGATTTCGGGAGACCCTAACTATGGCTACCATCACTGACGCCATCATCAATAATGGGCCACGAGAGGCCATCTCCGACCCCACTCAAGTCACCATCGGCAACGAGCTCGTGCAGCTGATGCGGTCCGGGCGCAGCGCGAGCTTGGAGGCGCATAGTTGTCGTCCCTCGTCTCCAGAGACTCGTCAGCCTCGGGAGAGCTGCTGGATTCCCAAGGGCAATCGCTGCTGCTAGGAGAGCCGACGGTGGGACCAATGGTAGGCATGGCGCCAGTCTTTGTGCCACCCTGACGGCCCCCTCCGGGGCAGCACTCCAGGCAGCGTCCTTCCTTGTTGAACACCTTGAAGAGCAGCATGGAGGCACCGTCATACTCAAAGTGGATGGCAAGGGCGCCCTCCGAGCGGCAGACTCGGGCAACCTCGCCCCATCCGCGGATCATGAAGATCTTGCCCGGGGAGACGACCTCCACCTCTGCCCCTGTCGCCGGGGCCCGGCAGCCGGCTTGCTGTAACCACAGCTCGAGCGGCCCTCTCGGCAGCATCTCTTCAGAGAAGAATTGCGGGAAGCGGATCCAGGAGCTCTGAGGCATCACCGCCCACACCACGAATTCACGTGAAGAGCCTCCAACGTGTGTTCGCGAGGCGGCGGCGCGCACCACACCGGCATGCTCCACGCAGCCGAGGCACGAGCGGCGCTGGGCTCTGCCTTCCCGTCCTGAGCCTTGCACCCAGGCGTACAAGGGCAGCGGGTAGCCGGGGGGAGGTTGCTCGTGCCAAGGTCTCGTCACTTCCGGCCTCAGGACGGCGTCACGAGAGCAGAATGGACTTTTCTTCGGCGGGAGCGACCCCAGCTCTTCATGAGGAGTTTTTTGTTCTTGGTGGCGGAAAATCGTCGTATCGGTGCCATGGGTGGCACTGCAAGGCAAGGATCAAGGAGGAAGAGGAAGAAGCAGGCGGAATGGACAACGGGGGCTCCGCCCGTCGCCTCATTCATAGCCAGGAGAGGGCCAACCGCAGGCCTCCATAATCGCAGGTAATGATGGTCTTTGTGCATGCAGGGACGCGTCAAGTCATGCAGTTGCCGAGGCGGCATGGGGAAGTGGAGACGCCCACGTCCTGTCAATCGCAACACGTCAATCAAGGCCGCGGGCTTTTAGGGCCAGCGGCGCTCGGCACTTGACCCTTGGCTTCGCCGTGAAGCCAAGTCCGAGCGCACCTTGGGCCCGGAGGCTACGGTCGGCGTTCTGGGAATGAGGGTACCCAGATTTGCCTGCCTGAGGCCCAGAGCGTGGCTCGTCCAGCGGCCTGGTACGGCCCATCTTCATCGACAACCACTCAAGACCCTCGCTAGGGGCCAAACCTCGCGAGGCGGACGATGCAAGACCTCCCCTGTGGCGGCCTCACTAGGCTGGCTCCCGAGGAGCGGAGATATCAAGGCAAGGGACACCTCGCAAGGTTCGTGTGACGTGAGCCATGACGACAAGGGCCAGGTAGGCGCCAGCGGGCACAGGAAGCCGGTTTCCTCTTTGGTGCTAAAGGGGCAAGCGCAGGCGAGGAGTCCCGAGGCGTCAAGCAAAGGTTTCCATATCAGTGCAACTAGACCAAGACGAGCAGGATGGCAGGGCGAAGGTCACCATGGAGCCCATGACGATGTCACCACCAGAGCCTTTGGCAGGCAAAGACCACCTTTTGTCAGGATAGCTTGTACTAGTTGTCCCCCTCCAAACTTGGCCGTTATGGGATCCCTTCCCGCTCAATACATGGGAAAAGGACCCAGGCCTCTATAAATAGGACTAGCCACCACCATAGAGATGAGGATCATTTAGACCACCCTTACACCCACCAGCTCACCGAGCCCAAGAACACCTCTCCTCAGGAGGCTGTTCTTCCCGTGTACTTGTTCATCCTCAGCCTACAAGGCAATCCACCACACCAGACTGGAGTAGGGTATTACACCACAACGGTGGCCCGAACCAGCATAAATCGGTGTGTCTCTTGTTCTTCGGGTTTGACGAGCTAGGCCTAGGAATTGGTGCGAGAGCGAACTTGAGCGGAAAGGAGAGATCTTTTTGCGCACCCCAGTGTTCGAACCTCAAGGGTTTGCCGGAACCCACGATCCGACAAAGTGATTGTGCTCCAACTTCGTAAGTAGATGTTCAGAGACCCATGTAGAATGATGTTCATATTATTCCTATAGACAGAGAGTGATGTACTCCATGTATTCATGTCTACAGTAAGAAGCAGATAGTGCACCTTGCCAGCTACTCTTTTCTTTGCTTTACCGAACATTTTCTTTTCTTGGCTATGCCTGTAAATTGAAAGTGCCATTGCTAACTAACAAAAGCCAGTCATGTTTAAAGAATAAATGTAAGATTAACACACAACCAAAGCAAGCCATGTTTAATTAGCCATATTTGGATGACTCATGGAAAATGTGGGCTGCAGGCTACACTTGCCTCCTTTATTTGTCTCTTTTATTTCAGTTGAGTCATGAATTTGAAATTCTAGTGATTCCTCAAATTTTGTTGTACCGTTTAACTGAATCAATCTTGTGTTGTTAATTTCTGTAATTTGAGATGAGGAGTACCTGCCTGGAGTGGTGTGTGTTGTGATGACCATGCTGGGGCGCAGCGACGATCTGTCTGGGCAACGGGGAGAGGACGCTAGGGCGGTGGCGACAAGACTGGGGCAAAGGAGGTTGGGCCTACTGTTGACGACGGGGATTAGAAACTGGACAATAGGGAGGAGCCTGGTGGAGGGTCCTGCTGGTTAAGGGCGGAGGAGGAGGGGCCTGCTGCTGGCGATGGGATGAGCAGCTGGACGACAGGGAGGAGCATGGCGCAGGCTCCTGCTGGTGGAGGGCAAAGGGGGAGGAGGAGGAGGATGGCTTTGCTGCTGGTCTAGACGAATAGCTGGAGGGGGAGGAGGGGTCTGCTGCTGGCCTGGATGAGCAGCTGGAGGAGGGGAGCACTGCCCTGGAGGAAGACGACGATCTGATTTCAAGTTAGGGGTAGTTATGTACTTTCGTTCGTTTTCACCTGGCCGGAGATTTCTCCCAGGGACAATTATTTCATAATAGAAGGGTTACAAAAGAAACCCTTCGTTTGTAAGAAATTCAGCCCGCGATCCTCTACTTCATCTTATCCAAACTCCCCTCTCCAGCAACGACGGAGATGACGGAGCTGGAGCGGGTGAGGGGCGGCGTCGCGCTCCCCGACTTCTGCCTCCATCCCATCTACGCGCCATCGTTCGTCCGCACGGGCACTGGTGGCTACCGCACGCCGGAGGTGCTGGACGCGCGGCGGCCCACGCTGAAGGCGGACGTCTATTCCCTGGGCATGCTCCTGCTGGAGCTCCTCGCCGGCAAGTCCTCGACTGCATGAGGGCATCAGTTGCACACTGGACCTGTCACGGTTGGTGCAGTCGATGGCGCGCAAGGAGTGGATGGCCGAGGTGTTTGACATGGAGCTGGTGCACTTGGGCGCCAGCGCCGAGGAGGAGATGGCTGCACTGCTGTAGGCACCAGCAGAGCTACGGCATAGAGGCAGCAACTCGAAACTCCATGATCTGCACACAGCAACACAACACCACATCTGCATGCGGCATGAGCAGCTCTACTCACGATTCAAATTATGCAGTTGTATAGGATAATCCCTTTTGTTCAGGTTTCCATTAATTTTCAGTTGAATTCAGTTGCAGATTCATCCAACTCATCACATGGAAAGGCTTAGATTTTGATTTTTGTTTAGTTTCTTCATTATTCAATTTTGATTCTGGTTCATTTTTGGTCAGGTATTCATTATTTTTCAGTTGAATTCAGTTGCCGATTCATCCAGCTCATCTCCATTGCCATGCATAGAAAGGCTTAGATTTCATTTTGGGTCAGTTCAGTTAAGATTTTCATTATTTTTAAGTTGGGTTCAGTTTCACATTCATCCAACTCATCTGTGAACAGAATGATAAGTGTCTCTCTCATTGGTGAGGTAACCTGGGAAGGACTGTTTGAGACCATTGGTGAGGGACTGCTATAGCGAGCTCGGCATGAGCAAAGATGCCGGCAAGGTGAGATCAAGAACAAGAATTGAATGGTATGGCTCAGTACTATTGGGCTTGGCATTATTTTTTGGAGCGAATTGGTGGGTTTCTGTGAGATGAATTAAGTGCGCCATATATATGCATCTAAATTATTGTAATCTTTAGCGTTATGTCTTACATCTAAAAATCGAAGTTCAAACCTATCTTCCGGGAGTAGTTTTAGTTGGTAGATGTTTCAGGTACTAAACACACAAGAATTATATTTGCTAAATGAGAGGCATAAGCATGATTAGTTAAACTGATTCAGTTTTATGCTTGGAAACCAAATAACCTTTCACTCATTATTGGTGGTAATGTTTGTTTCCTTGTCTTTATCTTTTTGAATATGTGCCTAGGCATCTATGTTAACCAATTCCAAAAACATGCTTGGAAAAAAATCTTGCTTGGACTTTTCAAGTTGTTCCCTATGGAATGTTGGTCATAGATGCCACACGTCGGACTCCCGCAGCCGCAGCAGAGGAGCCGAAACTTGCAGCAACATCTACGACACCCTCCCAATGAGCTGGAGGTGGGAAATCTCATACATGATGGCCCGATGACAACCACCAGGTATGCCCTCCGCTCCTTGCCCGTCAGGATGGAATACACAAGGCCACATAATCTTCACTGTTTCATAATTATGGTCTGCTTCATGTTCTCTGATCAGGTTGTAATAAGATAATTATTTATATGTAGAAATATTGAGTTTTTAAGGGAATATTGATGATTACTGCTGGAGATTATGTTTCTACTTGATCATCAAACAAGGTGTTCGTTGGGCGGAAGTATAACCTATCAAGTAAGGTGTTCGCATAGTAGGTTACATGTTACACTTTTATTTGGTGAACTATTATCTACTCAAGGATAAATTATGGCTAACATGCATTTAACTATACTGTTGTTCGAAGGTGTAGTCAAATGGCAATACAAATTATGGCTACAATGTTGCCAACAGCTACTACGGTGTCTTTATGGCTTCTGGAATTTTGAAAGACCCATTAAAGGTTAGTGAAACAACAGTAAAAAGATTGTTAAGATAATCCTATATCTCTAGGACTAAAAACCAATTAATAATGTTGAATGGCATTACTAACTCTATATATTTTTGGACGACAACAGTTGTTGATCAAGTCTACTCAGCCATCGCCATGCTATTGTTAGTAAATCAAGCATTCTTTTCAAGAATATCGTTCCAAGTACATGAGAATAATGTCCCGGGTTCAAGAAAAAATAATTATACATGTCAATTTTGAAATTACAAGATGCGTCTTTGGATAATGATTGCTCAAGGTAGATGAATAAAACCTACAATCACCATAACTCAGTCTCGATCTGCAACTTTTAGATGGAGTTAGTAGTTTGTTACTTATTTGAGTAGCCATTTTCACTTACATAGTAGAAAGTAAGTGGAATATGAAATCAACTGTTAAGTCTGCTTTGTGTGCTTCTACTAAAGATGGAAAGTGAGAGATATTGCTACCTTGGTTCCATACAATGCTTATTAGTCGGCTTGAAACCCCATCTTATTCTTGTTCGTTTGGACAGAACTCTCACAAGTCTCTTCAAACGCCCATAAAAACTTCTTTCGTGAATCCTTGGTTGGTATACCCTAACACTAACCTCCGCATGTAATTCTTGGGTTCTCAATGGTAGGGGTGTGTCCCATTGGTGCTGCCGCATGGACCGCGAGGGAGGATGATCCAGAGTTCGTGTGGTGGAGGGTGGAATTGCTCTAGCGGGAGAAGGGCAATTGTGTCTTGCATTACTGCTGGGACTCGTGAGCGTGTCTCACATCGTAGCCATGGTGTGGTTGTTTGCACACAAGTGGCGGTCCTGCCATGAGGTGCATAGTAGAGGGGCGAGTGAGATTTATTTTCCTCCTGTTGCAACGCACGGGCATCTGTGCTAGTGTAGACAAAAGGAAGGAGACAACAATGAAAGAATGACCCATCCCATATGTAGAATTGAGGATGACTCAAAAGGAAGGAGTTCACCTTTAGGAGATTCCCGCAAATGTTGGTGTTGCACATCATGTACGCATTCACATGACCAAGTTGTCACGTGACGGTACCGCCTTGTGAATCCTCCAAAATGATAGAACATGACAAATGTTGGCGTTCTGGGAATAGGAGTACCCAGACTTGCCTGCATGCGGCCCAGGGCGTGGCTCATCAGGCGGCCTGGTACGGCCCAACCTCTTCAGCAACCACTCAAGACCCTCGCGAGGGGCCGAGCCTCGCGAGGTGGACGAGCAAGACATCCCCTAGGGCGGCCTCACTAGGCTAGCTCGGATCGAAGATATCAAGGCAAGGGGTACCTCACGAGGTCCTCGTGACGTGAGCAGAGACAACCAAGGCCAGGCGGGCGCCAGCGGGCGCAGAGTGCCAGTTTCCTCTTTGGTGCTAAAGGAGCAGGTGTAAACGAGGAGTCCCGAGGCGTCACGCAAAGTTTTCCATATCGGTGCAACGAGACCAAGACTAATAGGACGACAGAGCGGAGGTCATCACGGAGCCCACGGCGGCGTCACCACCAGAGCCTTTGGCAGGCTAAGACCACCTTTTGTCAGGATAGCTTGTACTAGTTGTCCCCCTTCAATATTGGCCGTTGTGGGATCCCTTCCCGCTCATTATTTGAGAATAGGACCCGGGCCACTATAAATAGTACTAGCCACCACCATTGATCCCATCTCATCTTGAGTTGATCAGATAGAAGGCCACACATCCACAAGCTCACCCGAGCACAAGAACACCTCTCCTCAGGAGGCAGTTCTCCCCATGTACTAGTTCTTCCTCAGCCTACAAGGCAATCCACCACACCACACTGGATTAGGGTATTACACCACAACGGTGGCCCGAACCAATATAAACCTTGTGTACCTTGTTCTTCGGATCTGACGAGCTAGGTCTAGGGATCGGCGAGTAGACGAGCTAGGGCGGAAGGAGAGATCTTCGTGCGCACCCTAGAGTTCGAACCACAAGGGTTTTGCCGGAACCCAATATCCAGCATTTGGCGTGCTAGGTAGGGGTGTGCCGAAACTTTCCTTCCGTCGATCCGCTTTGCCGTCCCACCGGTTCCATGGCCGACGCTCGCAGAGCCCGTGCTGAGCGGCGGTCGCCCTTGCCGCCCACGTCGCTCAGACAGCTCCTGCCGGCGGACCGCCCCGCCGTTCTCCATCGCCTGCCGCCAACGCCAACACCAGCCTGGCGCGACATGAACAGCAGGCCTCGTCCGTGCACCCCTTCGTGTGGCGAGACAGACGCACTGTGACCCCGTCACTAACCCTAGCAGTCTCGTCATCCCATGCTCGTCCCGGACCCGCAGACGTGCAGGCTGCGTTGCTCATGGCACGCGAGCTCATGTGCTACCGCCCCGTCAATGACTTCTACGAAGAATGGCTCGACCGCATCGCCCAGCTTGTCAGTGCCGCTGGGGGCTCTCCGGCGCAGTCCCTCTCGCTACCTCGTCCACCTGCCCATGCGGACGACGCGGCCAATGAAGCTCCTCTGCTACCTCCACGTCAAGGCGTCGTCCAAGACCCAAGGCACGTGGCCCCGTGCCATGATGGCCCACGCGCGTTGCCAGTGCACGAAGAAGGATGCTGCCAAGAGGTCCAGCGGCCCCGCGGAGGAGCGCCAGCGCCCCCTCCACCGCCGCGTTGAGACCGCGCGCCCCCCGCCGCGATGGCGCGCGAGGACCAAGACCAAGTTCCACCTCCCCGACAAGCTCCGGTGTCGACAGCAGGCTGCAAGGCCCTCGCCCCCGAGTTGCGCAACGTCAACTGGCCTGGGAAGTTCAAGCCCGACCTACCTTCGTGCTACGACGGCACCACCGACCCTGCGGAGTTCCTGCAGCTCTACGAGCTAAGCATCGAAGCGTCTGGCGGCAACGAGAAGATAATGGTGAACTGGTTCCCCATGGCCCTCACAGATGGCGTGCGCTCGGGGCTCCTGAACCTGCCCGCGGGATCAATCTCCACCTGGAGCGAGATGCGCGAGCGGTTCATCGCCAACTTCCAGGGCACCCGAGACTGCCCCCCGGCCGCGGGTGACCTGCGGCGTATCAAGCAACAACCAGGAGAAACCCTACAAAAGTTCATCCAACGCTTCAACTGCGTCTGCGTCAAGATGCCCATGGTCAAGGACAAGGCCATCATCTCAGCGTTCTCAGATGGTGTCCGTGATGTCAAGATGAAGGAGGAGCTCACCATCCACGAAGATCGGTGCACATCCCTGTTGTTGTTCAACCTCGCGACCAAGTGCGCGAGAGGTGGGGAGGGGCGCCTCTCGCTCGTAGAGCTCCCCATTGCTGAGCCCTAAGACAAGAAGGCCAAGAGCAAGGACGTAAGGCGCAAAGGAGCGGCAGTGCTCGCGGCCGCGACTACCCAGAATCATCCAAGAACAGCCGGGCGTTTTGCGCCTTCCACAACATGCACAGCCACAACACTCACGACTGTCAAGAGCTTAGGGCCCTCCGCGAAGGACGCGTCATCCAACACCCCGAGCGCAGCAACCGTGGCTACGACCGTGGGGGAAGTCGGAACGGGTGACGCTGGGACGACCGCGGTCCCCGCCAGGAGTGGCGTGATCAACCTCGGGAGGACCATTGGCGCGATCAGCCCCGTGAGTGCACCTGGAAGGACCAGCCTCGTGAGGACCGCCCTTAGGGAAAGGCTGGCCTTCCACCTCTGCCGCCGCCAAGTAGGAACGACGACCAGGACGAGGGGGTGGGGGCTTCCACGAGCCACGTGCCATCGCCTGCATCTTGGGCGGAGCACAGGCCCCAGCTTCTCAGCGCCTCTTCAAGCAGCTCGCCCAGGAAGTAAACGCGGCTCTCCCCAAGCTCGAGGCTACTCGCCCACTCAGGTGGTCCAGGTGCCCCATCACCTTCAGTTCAGCAGACCAGCTCAAGTGCGCGGCTATGGCCGGCGCCCTCCCGATGTTTTGTTCGCCCGTCATCAGCAACGTCCAAGTTACCAAGACCCTCATCGATGGTGGTGCACGGCTCAATGTCATGTACGTCGAGACATTCGACAACCTCCAAGTATCCTACGATCAGTTGCTGCCTACCAAGCCCGTCTCCAGAGTGACTGACGGCTCCACCACCCCCGTAGGGCAGGTCAGCCTGCATGTCACCTTCGTCAAGCGCGACAACTACCACATTGAGCTCATCGACTTCAGCGTCGCCCACATCTATCTCCCTTACAACGCCATCCTCGGATACCTAGCCCTGGCCAAGTTCATGGCAGTGACTCACCACGGCTACAACGTCCTCAAGATGGCGGGAAGCGGCGGCGTCATCACCGTCGCCTGTGAAGAGAAGGACGTAGTGTGCTCACTCGAGTGCACTTACCAGGTGCTGCAGTCGAGGATCCAGACAACGACAGCATCATCTACCCTCCTGAGGTCGTCCCCAAGAAGAAGAAGCAGCTGCTCGCCCTGGAGCCTCATGGGGATGCAGCACCTGGCGACAGCACCTCGGGGCCTACACCTAGGGAGGGTCTGCCTACCTCCCTCGCATAGGAAGGCACACCCGGCGCCCCCCTCAAGCTGGGCTCAGGGGCTCTCCTCTGGAGGGCCTCTGACTTAGCCAATATCATGAGGGAGGCTCTCGGGCACCAGGTGGAGGAGTGCTTCGCCGCACATTTCCCTCAGGAGGCCTCAAGGCGTGAGGCACCAAGCGCTCAGGAGTTCATCAGGCAGACCATCGAAGACCTACAGGTGCCAAGGGAAATGTGAGGCGAGCACCGCCCGGCGCCTCGGAGTGTAGTTGTAGCCCCAGGCTCAAGCGATGGGCTGCGGGTCTGCGTCAACGTCCCCGCACTCAACAGGATCGCATCTCAGGAGCTCTACTGGCCTTCCCAGGTGGGCCGGTGCGAGGGTCCCCCTCGCAGCTACGTTCGCATGCCTTTCGGCCTGCCGAACCAAGCGACCCTGCACCAACGCCATATGCCAGAGGTCCTGGCGACTCGCGAGGCCAGACATTAGGAGATCTAGGCGGAGTTGGACTCTGTTCTCCGTGAGATCTGGGTAACCCCGGAGCCTCACGGGGTGTCGGAGCCAGGCGGCGCATGAGGAGCAGCATCTGCATCGAGCGTCTTCAGCTACACCAACACTACTTCAGCAACTGTGCCAGGTGACATTTTCCGATTTTGTTCAACTGGGAGCGCCCCTCGGGCTGCATCATTCCCAGGTCGCACGGGCATGTCCCTGCGGCATGTATCATTTTGCATCTTGAGCTCACCTTGTTGGGGGCGCCCCTCGGGCCGCATCATCCCTAGGCCACACAGCTTCGTCCTTGTGGCATGCATCTCATTTGGAGTCGCTTGACTTAGTCGGTTTTCCCCTGCAATTTGCCTTACGAGCATCGCCTACTTACTGATCACCCCTCCTGGTCTCCTTCGCTGCCTAATGGACTTCTACTCATCGCACAATGGGGGCTGCATACGTTGGCACGGCGCTTGTGCTCGGGTCCGTCCCTGCAACGCTGACAAACCCGAGGGACCGAGCTCTGACCCACGGCCCGCTCCGCAAGCGTCACCTCACCAGGTCCTCGGTGCCTTCGTCTTCCTGCAAAATTATCAGAAGCCCAGCGGTGGGCGCGGCCCTAAGTTATTCAGCTACAGGCTAACCCGCAGGAGTCTCAGGAGCACGGCGACAGGCAATCCCGCCGGTCTCCCCTCCTCACGTATTTCGCTTGCGCGTTACAGGGTGAGCCTCTGAGCATCGTGTCTCGGGGGCTCTTACAACTCTCGAGAAATCACCCCTTCGCCTTGACCACGGCATCGCAACCTGGCATACCAACGGCGGCAGAGCTTCGCTCGAGGGTCGGGACCCGAGGACGCAGAGCATCAAGAAGGATGGGAGAAGGGGAGGCCGGCTTAGAGAGCTCAGGCCCGTTCGTACATCAAGGGGGGCCCTTGGGCATCGCGACCCAAGGGCCTAACTGGTCCCGTAGCCCCTCACTCCCTGGTCTTGTCCTAGTGATCCGGTGAAGCCAGCGACGGCTGAGGTACACGTGGGGCCGGGCCCTGCAGACGTAGAACAACAATGCCTAAGTCCAGCATTCCCTTCCCAAAGGCCGTTAGTACATCAAGGGGGGGGGCCTTGGGCATCGCGACCCAAGGGCCTAACTGGTCTTGTAGCCCCTCACTCCATGGTCTTATCCTAGTGATCTGGTCAAGCCAGCGGTGGCTGAGGTACGCGCGGGGCCAGGATCTGCTGAGGCAGAACTCTGGGGTGAGCGGGGAGGAAATCGCGAAATCTCAGCCTTGCGACATCAGAAACAAGCCAGGCGCGCCACTTAAAGAATCACCTCATGCTCATCAAGATAAGTCATTAACTCTTTAGTGTCCCATCCTCACTCGAAGAATGGGATTCGACAGTCACGCGGCGGCAACGCCACCTCGCTTTTTAACCTCTAGAAGCCGCTTGCACTCCAAGGGGGACCTCTTGAGCATCGCGCCTCAGGAGCTCTTACCGGACCTCGGGCCGCTCACCTCCTGGCCTTGACTATGGCATCGCGACCTGGCATACCAGCGACCGCTGGAGCTTGCCTTGGGACTGGGGCCTGCTGATGTAGTGCACTATGCTACCGAAAGGATAAAAAATGGGCGATATTGCTGAAACGGGACTCGCAAATAGGGTGTACTAGCAGGCATAATAAGATAGGAGCAAAAGCTTGACAAGTACTTTACAAACCCTCATGGGGTTGGCTTCGAATCCTCGCAGGGAACACCACAAAAGGACTTTAGGGGATCCTAACTACGGCCACCATCGTCGACACCATCATCAACAATGGGCCATGATGGCCCACCTCCGACCTTGCACGGATCACCACCAGCGACGTGCTCGCGAGCCCGATGCGTTTCGGGCGCGCCGCGAGCTCGGGGGCACGTAGCTATCGTCGCTCGTCTCTGGAGACTCCTCGGACTCAGGAGAGCTGCTGGCCCCCCGAAGGCCATCGCTGCTGCTGGATGAGCTGGCGGCAGGGTCGGCGGCTGGCGTGGCGCCAGCCGCTGCGTCTTCCCGACGGCCCCCTCCAGGGCAGCAGGCCAGGCGACGACCCTCCTCATCGAAAGCCTTGAAGAGCAGCACTGAGGCGCCATCGTACTCGAAGTGGATGGCGAGGGCGCCTTCCACACCGCAGACACGGGCGACCTCGCCCCATCCGTGGGTCTTGAAGACCTTGTCCGGGGAGATGACCTCAATCTCAGCCCTCGTCGCCGGGGTCCGGCACTCAGCGTGCCGCAACCACAGCTCGAGCGACCCTCTCAGCAGAATATCCGCAGCGAAGAATGGCGGGAAGCATATCCAGGTTCTAGGAAGCGTCACCGCCCACACCACAAACACACACGAGGAGCCTCTAGCGTGCGCTCGTGGGACGGCGACGTGCACCACTACAGCGCGATCGACGCTGCCATGGCCGGGCGGCGCTGGCCGCTGCCTTCCCCTTCGTGGCCTAGTGCCCTGGTGTACAGCGGCAGCGGGTAGCCAGGGGGGAGGCCGCTCATGCCAAGGCCTCGTCACTTCCGACCTCATGGCGGTGCCATGAGGGCGGAATGGTTTTTTCTTCGGGGGAGCACTTCTGGCTCCTCGCGAGGAGTCTTCCCCTTCTCAGTGGTAGAAAATTGCCGGATCGGCACCATGAGTAGCTCGGCCAAGCGAGAATCAAGGGAAGAAGAAGAAGCGGGAGGGACGAAGGAAGAAGACAGGCAGCGGGGACTCCGCCTACCACCTCATTTATAGCCAGGAGAAGGCCAACCGCCAGCCTCCATAATCGCAGGTAATGATGGTCTTTTGTGCATGCAGGGACTTCTCAAGTCGCGCAGTCGCCGAGGCTGTGTGGGGAAGTGGAGACGCCCACGTCCAATCAATTGCCACGCGTCAATTAAGGCCGCAGGCTTTTGGGGCCCGCGGCGCTCCAGACTTGACCCTTGACTTTGCCGCGAAGCCAAGCCCGAGCGTACCTTGGGCCCAGGGGCTACTGTCGACGTTTTGGGAATGGGGGTACCCAGACTTGCCTGCCTGCGGCCCAGGGCATGGCTCATCAGGCGGCCTAGTACAGCCCAACCTCTTCAGCAACCACTCAAGGCCCTCGCGAGGGGCCGAGCCTCGCGAGGCAGACGACACAAAGACATCCCCTGGGGCGGCCTCACTAGGCTAGCTCCTGAGGATCGGAGATATCAAGGCAAGGGGTACCTCGCGAGGTCCTCGTGACGTGAGCAGTGACGACCAAGACCAGTCGGGCGCTAGTAGGCACAGAGTGCCAGTTTCCTCTTTGGTGCTAAAGGAGCAGGTGCCGACGAGGAGTCCCGAGGCGTCAGGCAAAGGTTTCCATATCGGTGCAACAAGACCAAGACCAGCAGGACGGCAGAGCAGAGGTCATCACGGAGCCCATGGCAGCGTCACCACCAAAACCTTTGGCAGGAGAAGACCACCTTTTGTCGGGATAGCTTGTACTAGATGTCCCCGTTCAAATTTGGCCGTTGTGGGATCCCTTCCCGCTCAATATTTGGGAAGAGGACCCGGGCCACTATAAATAGGACTAGCCACCACCATTGATCTCATCTCATCTTGAGTTGATCAGATAGAAGGCCACAGACCCACAAGCTCACTCGAGCACAAGAACACCTCTCCTCAGGAGGCAGTTCTCCCCATGTACTAGTTCTTCCTCGGCCTACAAGGCAATCCACCACACCACACTGAATTAGGTTATTACACCACAACGGTGGCCCGAACCAGTATAAACCTTGTGTCCCTTGTTCTTTGGATCTGACGAGCTAGGCCTAGGGATCGGTGAGTAGACGAGCTAGGGCGAAAGGAGAGATCTTCGTGCGCACCCCAGAGTTCGAACCACAAGGGTTTTGCCGGACCCAATATCCGACAACAAACAGTCGGAAAACAAATGAGGTTAGCATGAATGCAAAACCTATCATCTGAAGGGGAAAATGCCCAACAAGTGTTTTCGTAAATCTTATCATAAGATAAGACAAGCGAATGTGGCATGGTATGTAACCATATGATGTGATAACAACCAAAGGCATTAGGCTCAAACAAGCAAAGCATGCATCACAAGTAAGGTGTCAAAGTCTCCAATATCAATAAGCATAGCATGGTTGCACTCACTAGAAGTAATGAGAGATGCAACTATTGGAGGCAAGCGACAATAATCAAGATATATCACGTGAATGGCATGAACATATATGTCATCAACCCAAGAAAACGAGTAAGACTAGAACATGGGTGATGCAACATAGCAAGCAATCATAGTGATCAAGTCAAACAAGCTAGTAGTGCGAAGATGCAACATACTAGAGGTAATCATGGCAAGCATGTCATGTGTGCAAATAGTAGGCATGAATAATGCACATGGCATAGCACAAGCATGAAAGCAAGATATGAGGAAAATAGGATCAATGTATTGGCGAGAGGCCATATGTAAATAGCAATGGGACATCATGAATCTCCCAACACAAGAAGCATCAATAGCATGGGGCACAAAGAAATCATGGTAATAGCTACAAGTATCTCCGCCAAGCAAGCAAATACACATAGTAGTAGTAGAACGGTCAATCATCGGCAAATGCAAGTAAGGGTCACAATTGCATGGCAAAGTCATAGCAAGAGACATAACATGCAAAGTGGACACGATAGAATGGGCATAACGTGACAAGTGGTAGATAGCCCATAGTCGTGTGAGAGCCAAGTAAAAGAGATGCGTGTAGTGGTTGCGCAAAGAGAATGGTGGTAAGGACAATCCACGTGATCCCAAATTGTCGTTGCTCTCAAGAGCTCGTTTTGTCAACTCTTGGGATTGACAGGTTGACAAGTATACTTGAGTACCTACAAAAAACAAAGACAAAAGAAAAATTGTCTGTGCGTGGTATATGTACACATCATCCATCATGATGCACACGAGCATGTGTTGGTTAGCAAAAAAATAGCCAATGCTCAAATAAATGAGATGCGTGATATAGAAACATGTCATCCATCATGAGAGGTTTGTTGTTATGTATGGCATAATGGAGACTCAAATTGTGTAATGCATCATGAGAAGCATGTAGAGCATTGTTATTCATGGAATGCATATTGGGCACACAATTATGGCAATCATGCAAGGTATGGAATGCATCAAGATCTCCTAGTATGTATGGGCAAACTATGGGGGTCTCCTCATGAGAATTAGTGGGAATATCACATGGAGAATATTGACAATATCCAAAACAATGCATATTTGGAACAATGTGTTCATGGCATGGCATAATAGATGAATTGCGCAAATCATGTAAAGGAAGCATGGCAATATCATCACATGAAAAACAAAAGCCAATGACCATCATCTTGTCATCTATGCCACAAGTGCAAATGGGATTTATTTTAATGCGGCATGCATAGTTATTATGTAGAGATTGATATGATGCAATATGGGAGATCTCACTCGTAGCATATGACAAGTTTAAAGGGTTTTCGAACATGATGTGACCAAAATAATTTTCACATGATATCCTATGGAGCATAGCATCACAACTAGGCAACTCAACATGCTCATCGTCATATTCATCATAAATAGGTAAGTCATGACATGATGAAGTCGCACTAGCATGAAGCATGGGAATAGGTGTGTCAACATCATGTAAGCAATCATTGGTAAGATAGTCCACTAGTGGGACAAGAGAAGAACCATCACCTGTGTTACTTTTGGAGCATCGCTCATGTGTTGTAGGTGAGGTGTTCAAGATCCAATCATTCGCATCTTCATCTTGATGGAACCATGTGGGTGGTGCATCTTCTTCCCCCATGGCCATCAGTTTGTCCATTAGAGGGATGGACAGGTCGAGGGTGGGCATTTCCTCATGTAGGAGACCTAGCACCAAAGAAAACACACTCGGAGTAGAGGTTAAGTCGTTAGAAATCATAGTGGCCTCACATGCCCTATCAACTACCTCACTCACTAAGTGTTGTGGCTCACTCACTCCTTCTTGGATGCTCTCACTCATATGGATGGTGGAGTCACTCAAATGACTCGCAACCTCACATAGGAGATGTGGCATGCTCTCATGTGTGGGGCTAGTGGTGGTCACTCTCATCCTCTCAAAGGAAATGCTCTCAATGTCACATATGGTGGAGTCACTCATATCACTCATGTGGTGGTGTCTCTCCTCACATGGAAATTGGGGCATCTCGTCATATGTGGATGTCGAAGAGATGTAGGTGCAATTGTATCCATGCTCAACTTCCTCATCTTTAACGCCTCCAAAGATGAATGCCGTAGGATATGGCAAGACATCACTCTCCTCTGAGATCAAAGAGAAGGTCTCATGTTTGATCGTGTAGCTTGACTTGTAGTAGGAGTCCAATATGGGCGTCGTCCTCATGGTGTCGAAGAGGTTCATGCTCGTCGCTTTGGTCGAAGGGGATGGCCCTTCCTTGACCGTCTTCTCGACGTCGTGTTGTGGGTAGCTTCCGAAGATGGAAGTGTCACCCTCGCTTGTAAGTGATCTCCTTGATGTTGAAGATGTCGATGTAGGCGAACTCATGGGAAGTAGGCGAAGATGTCGTACATCCAAAAGAAAAGATGCCTTGATAACACTTGGCGAATATGTCGAAGTGGTGGTTGTAGCCATAGCTCCTTCTTGGTGTTGCTTGTCTTGTGGTCTTCTTTTGTGCTCATGAAGCTTGGCCTTGGCGTGAAGTAGAGATTGTTCGGACTTGTAGGTTTGCGCTTGGTGAGCATCTTCATGATGATGGCATTGTTGTCGTGCCTGAGCTCGTAGAAGATGTCTTTCATCGTTGGAGTGTACATGACGCTTGGAGGTGACTTGCCCTTCGTGACGATGTTGATGGTCGCCATGGCGCTGTGGGCGTGCATGAATTGTGCTTGCATCATGTTTGCGCTCTGGAGACTTGTGACTTGAACGTTGCTGCCTAGAAGATGACGAAGGGGAAGAAGACTTGTAGTCGACCACCATGTGTCGGAGGTCCTCCATGTGTTTGTCGAAGGAGTCGCACATCGATGTAAGCCCTTCTCCTTGTCACGGAGTGTCGTATGTCGATGGCGATCTTGTCGATGCGCTCTTGCATTGCTTGTTGTAGTCCGACAGTTTTTGTGTGGATCTAGTTGTTCGCGCCGTCGATGTCGAAGACCGGAAATGAAATGCTTTGCCTATCCATCGCAAGACTCGAGTAGTGGTGAGTGGGAGAAAGAGAAGAACTAGACCAAAGTACCTTACCCGATGTTGAGAATGGATCAATGATCACTCAATAATGTATCAAGGAAATAGCACAATTGGTACCGATTCTCATCAATTCTCACACCGACACAATAAGGCTTATGGAGTAGCTCGGTGAGGATAGTGGCACAAAAAAAATGATGCAAAATGTTAGCAAGAGTCAATAATGTTGAAAGAGATTCACAAATTCGCAAGTGAAACAAGTAGACCAATAGTAATGAATGGCACACGGAAACACAAGCATGGATAGATAAATGTGGTTGTGCAACCAAGGATTGAGCAAAAAATGTGGAATCCACGGAAAATGCTCTTGTCGCACAACGCTAGAGAGACGCTAGCCGATTGCTCAATAGGCAGATACGAACTTGTGCACTACCTTTATGAGACAAAATGTAGCAACTTCCTATCACAAGTATGCTATGTATATATGATGTTCCTGTGCTTTAGCACAAGATGATCCAAGATGATCGAGTATGATATGATATTTTGTGATGCTATGGCTCTTGCTTACAAGCTTCTTTGTGGCTCTTTTGCTTAAAAGCTTATTCTTTTTTTTGTATGGCCACAATGCGAAATGCACAAACCAAGATAGCAATTGTGTATATGTGGGAACAATCTTGTGACACAAGAGATGATATGATGATACCAAGATGATATGGTATGTGAAGGCGCATTATAACGACTAGAGGGGGTGAATAGGTGATTTTTATAAATTCGTCACCGAGGAAATTCTAGCTGAGGAATTTCCTAAGCAACGAACTACTTAGCAGCGGAATAGATACTCAAGTGCATGCATAACAAAACAGTAGCATGGTCATCATGATGAAATGAAAGCAAACACAGAGCATAGGTAGCGTGTAAACAGGATAAGCAGGCTGAAGACTGAGGGCTGAAGAAATAGGGTTTAGGAAATTTAAAAAGTATTCAGTCAAAGTCTTCAAATAGTACAGATCAAGTTCATCAACACACGAATGAGTAAACAGAAAGGTTGAGGAAATAGAACTGGTAGGCGTGGTGAAGACAATGATTCGGTAGACCAGTTTCAACTGCTGTGACGGTTGTACGTTTGGTTAGGGCGGCTAGGTATTCAAACCTAAGGACACATAGTCCCGGACACCCATTCCAGGAAACTTAGTCCTCACTGTATTCCACTTGAGCTAAGGTCACACATACCTTGCCCAATCACTCGTGGTAAGTCTTCACAGGTGACTTCCAAACCTTCACAGACTTGGTCACTCGGCGATCCACAATTCCTCTTGGATGCTCTAGACCATTGACGCCTAACCGTCTGGAAGATCATAGTCTTCAAAGGTAACAATCGTCGATTCCACACAGGAACACTCTCTTCAGTGATGCTCAATCACTTTGGGGTTTTAGGTGTTGTGGTTTTGGGTTTTTTCCTCACATGATGATTTTCGCTCAAAGTCCTCGGAGGATGGGTTGCTCTAATGACAAGCGTCAGTTTCTGTTGGAGCAACCAACCAACCAGTGGTTCTAGGGGCGGCTATTTATAGCCTAGCGAGCAACCCGACATGATAAGACATAAATGCCCTTAAATGATATGACCGTTAGGTGGATAGGATATTTGGGACAGCTGGCGCATAGCACAGCAACGGTCAGAAATTTGAGCTCTCAAATTCCTCAGGGCTATCATGTTCCTCACTTGTAGGCAATCCGCACTTGCGAATTCCTAAATCCTCATTTAGAACAAATTCCTCAGAGAACAGAAGAACTTCGTCTTTGTCACTGAAAAAATTGATTGAACTTTATGAGATTTCCAATGGCTTCACTCGATGAGATTGGGTAGTGTAGGCTTTGAGCTGGGCATCACTTGGAAATGTGTTTCCTTAGTTTTACCACGACCCCCTTTAACAGTATGGTGTTTCCTATGACTCGAGAAAGAGAAAATGAAACTACGAAAACAGAAGTCTTCACGCTTCATAATCCTCGCATCAATATCCAAGTCTTCAAGGTCACACCAATTTCCTCATTTTCAAAGTCTTCAAGAAAACCAAAGTCTTCAACTGAAGACATATATGTTTAGGGGTCAACTTTCTTCGTAAATATCAAACTACTCATAGACTTATAGTACCTGTGTACACTCACAAACACATTAGTCCTTAACCTATAAGTCTTCAATACACCGAAATCACTAAGGGGCACTAGATGCACTTACAATCTCCCCTTTTTTGTTGATTGATGACAAATAGGTTAAGTTTTCAACGGGGATAAAACATATGAAGTGTAACAACTGATATTGAGGAATTTGATTGCAAGATATAGAAGAACTCCCCCTGAAGATGTGCATGTTTGAGGATTTTGCTTGAGTAGCAAATGCACATTGTAGAGTAATATCATGGAGATCTCCCCCTATATCTTGTAATTTATACACGCATTTTAACATATGATATGAAGAATTTGAAATGCATGATGAAATATGGTGTCTGGCAAAAATCATCATGCGTGCATTAAGGTACTGAGGAAATAAGCATGCAGAAAGTAGTTCAAAAAGTGTCGATCCACCATCGGACTTAATTTTACAACTCATTAGAGGAAACACCTCACAAGAGCGAGAGTTGTAACTTAACGAAAATATACCCCATATAAGACACCCGCTTGAAGACTAACTCAAATTTCTCCCCCTTTGTCATCAAGTGACCAAATGGGACAAAAAATGAGGACTAACGCCCCTAAAGAATATCATCATGATGTCGATGGAGGAGCGCCAGCGTTGTTGGGGTCGTCCTTTGATGTAGGGCATGCCGTAGTGTCATCCAAATCTTTAGCTTCATCTGTCATGCGCGATGAGGAAATTGAACTTGTGACCAGCTGAGGAACTTTGACCTTCTTGAATTTCTTCAAAGGTGGCTAAGACCAGTCAAAGTCATGTTGGAATTCCATCTCCTTGAGGTCTTCAGCATTGAAGTGATGTGAAAGAATAGCCCAAGTGAGATTGAAGATTTCATGCGCATAGTAGTGATTCCTCTTCACAGTGTTCTCTGTGACAATCATGTTCTGAAGAATTGCAGCAAACTGGTGCTTGACCCACTTGTGATTTCGATCAACTTTCTCATGAAGACTTAAGAGAAGCTCACGGTCAGTCATCACTCGCGGAACAGTTGCTTGAGGAATTTTCTGTAAAGCATTTGCGGCACTGTCTTGGGTTGCAGAATCATCATTGGTAGAATAAGATGCAGCTTTGCGAATCTGGCCATCCAAAGGACGAGTACCTTCATCAATGATAGCAGCTTTTCCCTTTCCATCAACAGAGGAAATAGTCCGTTTGGGGACTTCAACAGGAGGCAAATAGTTGAGGTGATTCCGAAAGTCAGCCTTGTATGCAATTGAAGACCTAGTTCTGATGATTCTCATAATCCAGGGAGCATAAGGCTTCAACCCAAAAGGTGACTGTCAGATTTAGGGCTCCGCAAAACCCAAGAAGTTCGAACACAGGGGCGTGAACGAAGATCTCTCCCGCTCGCGTCTACCTAGCGCCTCGCCCTCGTCAGTGAAGAGATTCAAGCAAACAACAGATAGAACACACAAGAGTTTACCCAGGTTCGGGCCACCATGTGGTGTAAGACCCTACTTCCTGCTTTGGTGGATTAGCCTCAGGAGGGCTGGAATATGAGCTAGTACAGTGGTTCTTGAGCTCAGGAGGTGAGCTCAGGAGGGTCAGGAGGCAAGTATTCTTGCTCCTTGCGTCGTGGCAGAGTGTATGGATCGATCCACTTCACAGTGGGAATCCTAGCTACTTATATAGGAGGCCACGGTCCTCTTCCCCCGAAATGTTTAGCATCTCCGGAAGGATTATCGCGAGAAGCTGGGGCTTCACGAGATCGCTTCACTGACAAGCGCAAGGAGCTCCAGAAGGAGGTCACGGCTCTTAAGAGCAAACTGGCGGATGTCGAGCGTTGTCTGGAGGTGTCGGAGAAGGCTCGTGCTGCAGCCGAGCATCGCGAACGGGTGTCGAAGAAGGCCTGTGCCGCGGCGGAACGCCGCGAGCGGGCGTCGGAGGAGGCTCATGCCACTACCAGGGTGGAACTGTCCTGCTTCCACAAGCAAGTGGAAGACATTTCCGCCCTCGCGGCTCGAAATTCTGAGGAGGCCGCACGAGTCCGTGGGGTGCAGCACACCAGCTCGGAGATGTTTGAGGCCCTACGGCACTGGGCCGGCCGGGCCCTAGGAGAACTTCTTGGCTCGGGGGTCGCCGGCCCTCTGGTTAATGATGACGCCGATATCTCGGGTTCTTTACTAGGGTGGTGGAGCGTCTTGAAGGCGGGGTCAGGAAGGCTCGGCAGCTCGTCGAGGAGTAGAGCCGCGGCGTCTTGAGGAGCGCGGTCTCCCGCATCTTCGGCAAATTGCACCGTCTTGACCCTCATATGGACTTCGAGGCCCTACTGGAGGCTACGCCTGAGGCGGTCGCCGGCCCCTCGGAGGATTGGGTGAGCGACCACGTGGACGCGTTGGTGACGGAGCTCGTTCCAGCCATCGATGACGCGTCGGTGCTTGAGGGGGGCGACACCGATAGTTCCGGCAAAGACGTCAATGCTTCGTCCAGTTCCTGCTGTAAATTTGTTTTTGGTTGTGGCTCCAGAGCCGGGTGAGATGGGTGTCACAAGGCTTAAACTCTTGATGATGTAATTGAACACCGTAAGAATAGGTTTTTAGGCACTCCCTTGTTTGTCCTTGAGGCTGCGGCCTCAAGCCCTTGTTGTGTGTTAGGAAGGAGCGTCTGCCGACCTCGTCCGGGCGCGCCTCGCGAGTACATGCTGTGAGCGCAGGAGTGGTTGGCGGTCCGGCTATGGATCAAACAAAACATGTGCCCACGCCCCGGCCCCTGCTCGCGAGGAGCGACAGGGCGGGGTCGCGGACGTAGCCCGGCTCAGCCGAGCAAGACGAAAAATGGACTAGCGAAGAAAAACCCAGTGGAAATCGCAAAACACAAACAAAAATTCTCCCCCTTTATTCAAGAAACGAGTCGTGTGGTTGCGGGATCGGCTTGAGAAAGCAGATACAGGAGAGGCAAGGGCGAATGCAAAGGAAAAAGCGGGGCGCGTCCGGCCCCTGAGCGGGTCTTCGTTGTTCTCCCCAGCGTGGAGCATAGCTCTACCACCGGCGGATGTGGGCATAGCCATTGGAGGGCAGTGTCGATGGCCAGCGCGGAGCATGGTGCGTCCACTCGGTGTGGGAGGGAGCCCCCGAGGTCCTAGGGCTACGCTCCAGAGACTCCGGGGCGTGTACAGCCCCACTCATTATTACGTGAGAGTGTCACGAGCGGAGATCTTCTGACGTGCCCGCCCCTTCGCTTTGAGGGCCCCGCCCCGCACTAGTCCGCTCCCTCATAAACTCGCCCGAAGGCGGCATTCATGAGGTGGGACACTGCGCATGATGGGGGGATGGGACCTTGGCCATAGGCCCCCCTGCCGAGCACCACGCGCACCACTCACGCAATCTCCGAGCGCGCTTTGCCCCTGGGGGCTAACGTCGTCCAGAGACGCGGCGTCCTAAAGTGCGAGGGGGGTCCCGCCCTACCCATGCTCCTAATGGCCCCTGAGCCCTTCCTGATCAGGGTCAAGCCCAGCGGGTACGAGATTTCGTGAGCAGGGGGACGGAGCCGCGGTTTTGGGCCCTCCTAGTGCGTGTAGGACGGGATGCCGTACCGCCTCCAGACGCACCCTATGCAGCCTAGGGGATGGTACGCCGGGAGGCGCGGTGTCTTGAGGCTGAATGGAGGGGGAGAAGGCCCCTCCCCGCGCGCATCATACCCGCCGCCAGCGAGCCCCTGGTGAAATCCAGGGTGGGCTCATGCGCGATGGGTCACACGCGGGGGGACGAGGGCCTGACCCGGGCCTTCCCTTCCCTTTATGTCTTGGCGCGGCAGCCAGAGTATTTCCCTGGCCTACCGAGGCTCGGGGCCAGAGACACCGTTGGCTCGAGGCCTACGGCTAGTGCCGCGAGTGCTGGCCTCCGCAGGCACCAGCGCGCGTTTTCATTCGTGTTCCATGGCCATCGGTGGTGATGGCGGAGGGTCAAGGGCTAGGAGTGTGGGGTCGACCTCCCGACCTTCCGCTCCTGAGCCCCCCGGTGCCGGCGCCAGATTGCACCCGGCGTTCGGCGTAGTCCTAGGGTCGCCTCCTGATGGCTCCTCGACGGGAGCGGTACCTAAGTAAAAAGGGCTTCGAGGCAGAGGGGCGGCGTCATACGCAGGGTTCAGCGGATCATACCCCATGTCGCCCTCGTAGGTCGCCGCGGGTCTTGACCATACGGGCAACCGACACCTTAGCAGTTCCCTTGCCACCAGCAGTGCGGCCCTCATGTTCGCCATTTCGCGCCGGTCCCGTGAGCTCGCTGCTGCGTGCTCGGCGGCACGCGCCGCCGCGCGGCTTTGGCGTCGAGTGGGCGGTGGGTGCTGCCGGTCCCCCAGCGGCAGGTCGGTGATGCTCATCGCGTCGTCGGCCCCGATCAAGGCCGGGTGACGGCGAGTCCCACGGCCGAAGGGCGATGCCTGAGTGGCACTGACACCGCGGGTTTCCGCACGCGTTTGATGCGCCTCTGCCATCGTGGTCGTGGTTTGTTGAAGCTGGGCGATGCGGGGTCAATGGGCGAGAGCAGGACGAGGTCGTCGGAGAGGCGAGATCTTGACACGCCCCCTACCTGGCGCGCCAAATGTCGGATTTAGGGCTCCGCAAAACCCAAGAAGTTCGAATACAGGGGCGTGAACGAAGATCTCTCCCGCTTGCGTCTACCTAGTGCCTCGCCCTCGTCGGTGAGGAGATTCAAGCAAACAACAGATAGAACACACAAGAGTTTACCCAGGTTCGGGCCACCGTGTGGTGTAATACCCTACTTCCTGCTTTGGTGGATTAGCCTTGGGAGGGCTGGAATATGAGCTAGTACAGTGGTTCCTCAGCTCAGGAGGTGAGCTCAGGAGGGTCAGCAGGCAAGTGTTCTTGCTCCTTGCGTCGTGGCAGAGTGTATGGATTGATCCCCTTCACAGTGGGAATCCTAGCTACTTATATAGGAGGCCACGGTCCTCTTCCCCCGAAATGTTTAGGCGGGAAGGGATCCCACAACGGCCATTTTTGAGCGGGAACACAAGGACGTTCCTACCCTAACAAAAGCAGTCTTTGCCTGCAAAAGGACCAAGCAGTGACGCGGTGGTGGGCTCGATGGTGACATCCTCCTTGTCGTCTTTGTGGTCTTCGGTCTTGTTGCACCAATGGGGAAACCTTTGCCCCGCTCCTTGGGAACTTGCGGTTGTGCTGTCCCCTTGCACTAAAATGGCAACTGCGCCGCTGGCGGACGCTGGCACCCGCTGGCGCAATGCGTCACTACTGACATCACCGTCTCCTCCTGAGGTAGGCTTGGCCTTGGATTCTCCGCCCCTCCGGAGCACCTTACTGAGACTGCTCCTAAGGAGGTCTTGACGTTGTTCTCCTCGCGAGGCTTAGCTCCCTCGCGAGGGTCTTGGGCAGCTGGTTGATCAGCTGGGCCGTACAAGGCCATGGGAGGAGCGCGTCGCAGCCCGCAGACAGGCAAGCCTGGGTACCCTGGTTCCCAGGACGCCGACAGTGACAGTGCAACATTTGCCAAAGTCCTCATGAAGAAATCATGATAATTCATGGGAATCCCATGCATGATATTGAACAGCAGATTCTTCATGATGCCAACAACGTCTTCTTCATAGTTGTGGCCCTTAATTGGACTAAGGGTTAGGATGCGGTAGATGGTCCTTGGTACATAAAGCAAATCCTTCACAAGGAAGGTTGTTCTTGGAGATTGGCCAGCCTTTAAAGGCTTCATCAGCACTTGCATCAGATGATCTTGAAGTTCAGGTTCATCATAGATTATTCTTGTGCCGTCAGCAGGAGGGTGAACTGGGATGGCATGAAGCAATTCAGATGTTGGTGCTTTGTAGTGAGTACTTTCAGACATCCAGTCCACCACCCATGAATTCACATCATTTACATCACCAGTGAGATGCAAAGTGGCATAGAACTGAAGAATGAGTTCTTCATTCCAGTCACAGATGTCAGAGCAGAAACTCACAAGCCCCGCTTCGTGAAGCAAATTCAGCACAGGCTCAAAGCAAGGGATGGACTCCATGTCAACATGAGGAATTTGATGATGCTCAAATACCTTATCCTTGTCGAAAAGCAATGAAGAATAGAAATTCAACTGAGTGGCTGTCCAGAACAGCTTGCGACGAAGTCTTGCTGATTCATAGGGGTTGAATTCAGTGAAGAATTGATGTTCAGCGAAGAAATCATCATCCTTAAATTTATGCTTTGTTGCATGAGGGTTCTTTTGATTGGGCTGAGGATTTACAGATGATGATTTTGCAGCCTCTTGATGCATAACTTATGGAGCTGCTGCCTGAGGAATTGAAGCTTCAGGTTCTTCAGCAGCTATTTGTTGTTCAATTTCTTCAGCTGTTGCGGCTGGAGCTTGTTCAGGAAAGGATAGAAGTGGAGTTTGAAGTTCTTTAGAGCCCACATGAATTTCTTCAGTTTGAGCAGGGGACTGAGGAACTTGCTGTAGTTGTGTGGCCAATGGTGAATTTGGATGAGTCTTCTCCCAATAATCATCATTGAGCATAGGAGTTGTAAACTCAGTATCGACATCTTCATCTTCTTCCATTTCCTCAACATCGGCCTCTTCAGCAGTAAACTAAGGCATGGGCGATGATACTAGAGGGGTTGAAGGGATATCTTCTGCTTCAATTTTGTCATCTAACTGCTCTGAAGAAGCAGCAGAAGGATTTTCTTCAGCGGTGTCATCAGGAATTTCATAATCCTCACCAAAGGAAACAATCTCCTTTGATGGCACAATGGAAATCGGAACAGCATCAATGGGATTGGTGACAGAGCTTGACAAAGTCCTTACTTTCTTGGGAGCTGAGGATTCTGCAGTTGATGATGCTTTCCTTTTCTTCACAGCTGCCTTGTTTGCAGCCTTTGTCTTCTTCACTTCTGATGCAGAAGGAAGTCTGATGGTCTTCACAGGTGAAGACTTTGCAAGAGGAGCAGATGACACTGGCTCAGGTTCTTCAGGCATGACTGTTGAAGTCGCCGTGGCATTCTCAGTTTCTACAGGCGCTGTTGCAGATTCTTCAGCAGGCCTGGGTTGTTCTTTAGGCACACCATTGGAAGTTTCCCTGACAGTTTCTTCAGCGGCTAGAATTTCTTCATCAGCCCTGGCACGTTCAGTTTCTTCAGCAGCGACATTTTCAGCTGCGCTTTCAGTTTCCTCAGCAAGTTGAATTTCTTTTTGCGTGGAACTTTCACCACCAAGCTTGAGGGACTTGGAGAACTTGACGAATTTGACCTTGGCTCCTAGCCAATCAGCACGGTATCTGTAAAATTCATCACTGAGGCCTTTGATTTCAGTTTGTAGTTTCACAAGGTCCTCAGGAGTCTTGTTCACTATATTTTTCTTCAAGAGACGCTCCTTGATGTAGGATGGAACCCTAGATGGCTGATCTTTCACGAAATGGAGGGGATCCCACGATGAACACGAAGAACACGAGAGGGGAACACGAGGGGAAACACGAGAGAAACACTCAAACCAACAAGAACAAGTCACACATATGCTAGATCCTCGAAACACAAAGAGATACAAGATCCATGATCAACAAGGGATGATACAAAGGGTAACCGGTTCTTCTCCGTGAGGAGGTCTTGAGATATCCCGCAGGATCTTCTCCGTAGCGGAGGTCTTGAATCCGTGTGGATCTTCTCCGAAGAGGTGCCGCAGTCACTCTCGAGGAGATGAACCACTAGATGAGCAAAGCTCTAGGTATCAAATGAGCTATCACTAAGCTAACCCTCACTAGGAGGAGGTGGAGGAGTATATATAGTCTAGGGCCACGAAGGGGTAAGTGGTAGAGGGATACATGGGCCTCTGGCCCGATAACTGTACGCAGACAGCATGTAGCGGACGTCCGACGGCTACCGGACGTCCGGTGGCTCGCGAGGGTCCGGACGTCCGGAAGTCTTCGGACTTCCGCTATTTTCCTTATGTTGTCGAAGTCACGAACGTCCGGTGGCCTCCGGTCGTCCGGTCGCCTGGGAGTCGCCGGTCGTCCGGTAGAGGCCGGACGTCCGGAGCCTGTAGCTTTCCCAGCAGCTTCTCCGTTTGATCCTCGGACTTATCCTCGCCATCTTGTCCAATGCTCCTAGCTGTTCCATGGCCTCCCTCTTGGTTCCTTGTGTCCAATGGTGGGTACTTGAGGTCTTGTCGAAGTGAACATGGGGATGATCGTGGGATGCTCCGCATCATCTCCCCTTCCTTGGGAAAGATCCGACCTCGGATCAAAAACCTCATCACCATGGAAACGGTAGTCGTGAACGGACTTGTAGTTGGACGAAGTTGAGGCCATGTCACAATCCAAGTACTCCAAGGTATCTCCGGTATGTGGTACATGCAAAATGAGCAAACACAAAGTACACTTGGAAATACAATGGTTAACGCACACAAAGTGTCCATCATGTAAGAATGAGTCCGTGTGACAAGGTACATGAAGCTTAGCAAGATGATATAGTATGAGATGTAAAGCATTCATGTGATCAAATGCATTTGTGGTGCACACAAAGGTGTTGCGAATGTGATCAATGCAACCATTGTGCAAAATGATGTCATAGTGTGATGGTTATCAAGAGCATGAACATGGCAATGGATGCTCAATATGTGTATGTTATCATGCAATTGATGGAGGACAAGATGATCATGATGTATGAATATGCCATCAAGAAAGATCACAACAAATCTGCTAAGGAAATGCACAAGCTCATATATCATGGATGACATGGGAATACAAAATGCAACAAGGCAATCATAATGTGAGTCAATCCATGGGCAAGATGCAAATTTGTTATGGGAATGATATGTCCATGGAGCATGGCATGTGAGCACACAATCAACAAATATGAAGGTTTTGGTGCAATGTGTCAAAGGGGTTTTGACATACCAATGCTCGATGTCGTGGCAAGAGTGAAGGTCCGAAGGTGCATCCAATAAGTCCGAGCGGTCCTCATCTGGAAGGTCCATCTCCAATGTAGGTCCTCTCTCCAATAGATGTATCATGTAGACAATAAGAAGAAGACAACAATGAAAGAATGACCCATCCAATATGCGTATGTGAGGATGGCTCAAAGGGAAGGAGTTCACCTTTAGGAGATTCTCGCGAATGTTGGTGTTGCACATCATGTATGCCTTCGCATGACCAAGTTGTCGCATGACGACACTGCCTTGTGAATCCTTCAAAATGAAAGAGCACGACAAACACTCGAAAAAACAAATGAGGTTAGCGGAAATGCAAAACCTATCATTCGAGTGGTAAGATACCCAACAAGTGTATTCAACATGCTTATCATAAGAAAGGACAAGGTAAAGTGGCATGACATGTAAGCATATGATGCGATAACAACCAAAGGCATTAGGTTCAAACAAGCAAGCATGCATCACAAGTATGGTGTCCAAGTCTCCAAGATCAACAAACATAGCATTGTTGCACTCAATACAAGTGATGAGAGATGCAACTAGTGGAGACAAATGACAATGATCAAGATATATCATGTGAGTGGCATGAACATATATGTCATCAACCCAAGAAAGCAAGTAAGAGTGGAACATGGGTGATGCAACATAGCAAGAAATCATAGCAATCAAGTCAAACAAGCTAGTAGTGCGAAGATGCAACGTACTAGAAGTAATCATGGCAAGCATGTCATGTGTGCAAATTGTAGGCATGAATAATGCACATGATATGAGCAAAATAGCATCAATGTGTTGATGAGAGGCCATACGGAAATAGCGATGGAACATCATGACTCTCCCAACACAATAAGCATCAATAGCATGGGGCACAAAGATATCATTGCAATAGCTACTAGGATCTCCACCAAGCATGCAAATACACATAGGAGTATCATAATGGTGAATCATGAGTAAATGCAAGAAAGGGTAACAATTGCATGGCAAGGTCATAGCAAGAGGCATAACATGCAAAGTGAACACGATAGTATGGGCATAATGTGACAAGTGGCAAATAGCCCATATCCGTGTGAGAGCCAAGTAAAAGAGATGCGCGTAGTGGTTGCGCGAAGAGAATGGTGGTAAGGAGATTCCACGGAATCCCAAGTCATCGTTGCTCTCAAGAGCTCGTTTTGTCAACTCATGGGATTGTGAGGTTGACAAATGTTCATCAGTACCTACACAAAACAAAGACAAAGGGAAAATTGTGTGTGCGTGGTATATGTACACATCATCCATCATGATGCGCATGTGCATGTGTTGGTTAGCACAAAATAGCCAATGCTCAAATAAATGAGATGCGTGATATAGAAACATGTCATCCATCATGAGAGGTTTGTTGTTATGTATAGCATAATGGAGACTCTAATTGTGTAATGCATCATGACAAGTAGGTAGAGCATTGTTATCCATGTAATGCATATGGTGCACACAATCATGGTAATCATGCAAGGTATGGCATGCATCAAGATCTCCTAGTACGCATGAGGAAACTATGGGGGTCTCCTCATTATCATTCATGGAAACATCACATGGAGAATATTGATAGCATCCAAAACAATGCATATTTGGAACAATGTGTTCATGGCATGGCATAGTTGATGAATTGCGCAAATCATGTAAAGGAAGCATGGCAATATCATCGCAAGAGAAA
Source organism: Secale cereale (assembly GCA_902687465.1). Lineage (NCBI taxonomy): Eukaryota > Viridiplantae > Streptophyta > Magnoliopsida > Poales > Poaceae > Secale > Secale cereale. The sequence continues at coordinate 336,772,379 of LR738710.1, read as the reverse complement.
CACAAGCCAATGACCATCATCTTGTCATCTATGCCACAAGTGTAAATAGGATTTACTTTAATTTGACATGCATAGTTACTATGTTGAGATTGAAATGATGCAATATGGGAGATCTCACTCATAGCATATGACAAGCTCAAAGGATTATCAAACATGATGTGACCAAAAGAATTTTCACATGATATCCTATGGAGCATAGCATCACAACTAGGCAACTCAACATGCTCATCATCATATTCATCATAAATAGGGAAGTCATGACATGATGCAGTCGCACTAGCATGAAGCATGGTAATAGGTGTGTCAACATCATGCAAGCAATCATTGGTAAGATGGTCCACAATTGGGACGAAAGAAGCACCATCACCTATGTTACCTTTAGAGCTCCGCTCATGTGTTGTAGGTGAGGTTGCAACTTGATGGTACCATGTGGGGGGTGCATCTTCTTCCACCATGGCCATCGCTTTGTCCATTGGAGGGATGGACTCGTTGAGGGTAGTATTGTCGTCATGTAGGAGACCTAGCACCAAAGAAAACACACTAGGAGTAGAGGTTAAGTCGTTAGAAATCATAGTGGCCTCACATGCCCTCTCAACTACCTCACTCACTAGGTGTCGTGGCTCACTCACTCCCTCATGGATGCTCTCACTCGTATGGTTGGTGGAGTCACTCAAATGGCTCTCAACCTCACATAGGAGAAATGGCATGCTCTCATGTATGGGGCTAGTAGTGGTCACTCTCATCCTCTCAAAGGAAATGCTCTTAATGTCACATATGGTGGAGTCACTCGTATCACTCATGTGGTGGTGGTTCTCCTCACATGGGAATTGGGGCATCTTGTCATATGTGGGTGTCGGAGAGATGTAGGTGCAAACGTCGCCATGCTCAACTCCAATCGTCTCCTCATCCATAACGCCTCCAAAGATGAATGCCGTAGGAGGTGGCAATTCATCACTCTCCTCTGAGATCAAAGAGGACTCATGTGCGCTCGCGTAGCTTGACTCGGAGTAGTAGTCATATTTGGGCGCCGTCTTCATGTTGTTGAAGAGGTTCATGCTCGTCGCCTTGGTCGAAGGGGATGGCCCTTTCTCGACCTTCTTGTCGCCGTCTTGATGTGGGGAGCTTCCGAAGATGGAAGTGTCGCCCTCCCTCGTAGGTGGTCGCCTTGTAATTGGAGATGTCGATGTAGGCGAACTCACGGGAAGTAGGCGAAGATGCCGTACGTCCAAAGGCGAAGATGCCTTGATAGCACTTGGCGAAGATGCTGAAGTGGTGGTTGTAGCCGTAGCTCCTTCTTGGGTGTGCTTGTCTCGCGGTCTTCTTATGTGCTCTTGAAGCTTGGGCTTGGCGTGAAGTAGAGCGTCTTCGGACTTGTAGGTATGCGCTTGTCGAGCATCTTCATGATGATGATGTCGTTGTCGTGCTTGAGCTCTTGATAGATGTCGTTCGTCGTCGTCGTGCACATGATGCTTGGAGGGGACTTGCCCTTCATGATGATGTCGATGGTCGCCATGGCGGTGTGGACGTGGAAGACTTGCACTTGCATCATGTGTGTGCTCCGAAGACTTGTGACTTGAACGTCGCCGCCGAGAGGATGACGAAGGGGAAGAAGACTTGTAATCGACCACCAAGTGTTGGAGCTCCGCCATTTGTTTGTTGAAGGAGTCGCACATGTCGTCGAAGGAAGCAATTGTCCTTGTCTCGGAGTGTCGTAGTTCGATGGCGATGTTGCCCAAGCACTCTTGCATTTCTCGTTGTAGTCCGATGGTTTTCGCGTGGATGTCCTTGTTCGCGCCGTCGATGTCGAAGACCGGAGATGAAATGCCTTGCCTATCCATCACAAGACGCTAGCAAGTATGAGTGGGAGAAAGAGAAGAACTAGACCAAATGTACCTTGACCGATGTTGAAGATGGATCAATGATCACTCAAATGTGGAACAAGGAAATAGCACAATTGGTACCAATTCTTGTCGGTTTCTCACACCTACACAAGTAAAGCTTATGGTGGAGCTCGGTGAGGATAGTGGCACAAAAAATTGATGTGAAATGTTAGCAAGAGTCAATAAAGTTGAAAAAGATTCACAAATTCGCAAGTGAAACAAGTAGACCAATAGCAATATGGGTGGCACACGGAAACACACACACGGATAGATAGATGGGGTCGTGCAACCAAGGAATGAGCCAAAATGTGGAATCCACGAAAATGCTCGTGTTGCACAACACTAGAGAGACGCTAGCACGATTGCACAATAGGCGGATACGAACTTGTGCACAACCTACTAAGCAAATTGCAACGACTTCTATCCCAAGTATGCTATATGTATGGTATTCCGGTGGTATGATCCAAAATGATCGAGTATGACAATCTTAATGTAGTATGAAGCTATGGTTCTTGCTTAAAAGCTCTTTGTGTATCTTTTTCTTTATGCTTAAAAGCTTGTTTGGCTCTTTCTCTTTTGAGCTCTTTTCTCATGCAAAACTTCACGAACCAAGATAGCAATTGAGTATATGCGATGACAACCTTGTGTCACAAGAGATGATACCAAGATATGCACCTCGGTGATATGGTATGTATGATATGGGAAGTATGATCACTAATGTGCACAAGTCACGTTGCCGGCAATACTCAAAGGCTAGTCTCGATAGGCAAGTGACGCAAAATGGGCTAGGGGTTAACAATGCAATTGCAAGGGGAATATACAATGATGTCGTCGAAGTTACCGTCCGATGATGATGATGATGAGATGCGGTGCTATTGATGTAGACCCGTTCCTAATTAGCCGAAACACCTTAGGAAACGGAAAAAACACAACTCAAAATCTCAAGGACAAATGTCAAATGGTGGTAGCGGCAATGCCGTGGTGGTTGCGGAAGTGGAAAGATGGGCTATACACGATGTCGGAGTTGAAGTCACGGTCCCTAAGTAGCCGAAACACCTTAGGAGACACAAGCCACAACTCAAACAAGCTCGAACAAAATTTGGTTAAGTTGGGTTGGCTATGTATAGTGGGCTATGCTATGCGGAAGTGGTGGTGGTGGTTGATGAAGAAGCAATGGTCCCTAAGTAGCCTAAACACCTTAGGAGACTCAAATCACTACTCAAGCAACCACAAATGCTATGGGGGACAAAAATGGTTAGGTTGCGGAAGTCGGTGGTGGTTATGCGGATGATGTGGTGGAGGCCCTAGGCAAAGATGCCAAAATCCACAAAATATGATGGAGTCAAATGAATATGGTGGTATTTTTGTGGGATGGGGGATGTCAAGAGCTTCAAAACGAGCTCAAGAACGTCCAAATCGGAGTTCGTATGAATTAGTTATGACCAAAACAAAAAATCAGCCGAAGTCAAAATCTGGGGATACCGGACGTCCGGAAATCCGGTATTTTCTGCTGTATATGTGGTTCCGGTCGTCCGGTGAGTTCCGGACGTCCGGTGCTTCGTGAGGGTCCGGACGTCCGGTAAAACACCGGTCGTCCGGTGGGTCGGGGTCAACGCGAGATTTGAGATCCGGGACGCAATTTTGGGCGGAATTTGATGATTTTGGGGTCAAAATTGATGAGATTTCGTGGATGAAAGATGGGGAAACTTGGGGAAATGCTAGATCCACTTGAAACCAAGCAAATCCATGGTTCAAAATCAACAAAATATCATTACACCAACAGATGACAAAATTTTTTGGGGCTATTTTTGGTGGGGAATTTTCGAAATTGGGAAGAACACAACAAAAACAAGCTAGAAAATAGGGTGTGGGACTCCAAAATCGTGATCAACCTATGCTCTGGATACCATAATGATGTAGGGTGGAACCCTAGATGGCCGATCTTTCACGAAATGGAGGGGATCCCACGATGAACACAAAGAACACGAGAGGGGAACACGAGGGGAAACACGAGAGAAACACTCAAACCAACAAGAACAAGTCACACATATGCTAGATCCTCGAAACACAAAGAGATACAAGATCCATGATCAACAAGGGACGATACAAAGGGTAACCGGTTCTTCTCCGTGAGGAGGTCTTGATATATCCCGCGGGATCTTCTCCGTAGCGGAGGTCTCGAATCCGTGTGGATCTTCTTCGAAGAGGTGCCGCAGTCACTCTCGAGGAGATGAACCACTAGATGAGCAAAGCTCTAGGTATCAAATGAGCTATCACTAAGCTAACCCTCACTAGGAGGAGGTGGAGGAGTATATATAGTCTAGGGCCACGAAGGGGTAAGTGGGAGAGGGATACATGGGCCTCTGGCCCGATAACTGTACGCAGACAGCATGTAGCGGACGTCCGACGGCTACCGGACGTCCGGTGGCTCGAGAGGGTCCGGACGTCCGGAAGTCTTCGGACTTCCGCTATTTTCCATCTGTTGTCGAAGTCACGGACGTCCGGTGGCCTCCGGTCGTCCGGTCGCCTGGGAGTCGCCGGTCGTCCGGTAGAGGCCGGACGTCCGGAGCCTGTAGCTTTCCCAGCAGCTTCTCCGTTTGATCCTCGGACTTATCCTCGCCATCTTGTCCAATGCTCCTAGTTGTTCCATGGCCTCCCTCTTGGTTCCTTGTGTCCAATGGTGGGTACTTGAGGTCTCGTCGAAGTGAACATGGGGATGATCGTGGGATGCTCCGCATCACTCCTTCTTGTACTGATCTTTCTTGGCCTTTATGGCTTGCTCAAACTTCCATTTTTCTTCACCAATGAAAGCAGCCAACATGTGACTTTGACTAGGAGTGAGGTTCATGTCAGGGAGAGGTGTATTGGGATCTTTGTGCCAAAGATCAATGTAATCGAGGATCTTCTTCGGATTCAGTATGAGAGGCACAAAACTGCCCTTGGCTCTAGCGGCCTTCATATGCCTATCCCTGATGATTTCAGCAAGTTCTTCATCATTAGCTTCATCGTCATCAGATGGAACTTGAAAGGCCACTTTCTTCTGAGGACTTGGCCTCTTTCCACGGCCAGCTGTGGTATTCACTTTCAGCAAGGTTGGACTAGGTGAAGATTGTGGTGGAGCTAATGAACTTGCAGAGGCTCCTGAAGCAATTGAGAACCCTGCAGTCCGTTGACATGTTGCAAGGTGCACAGGAGTTGAGGACTTTGCAGCAGCAGCTGAGGATTGTGCAGCAATAGATGGAGTTGAGGTAGCCCATGAGGAAGTTTCCTAAGGAATGTGTCCTGAAGGCTTTGAGGAACTTGGCCTTGAGGGCATTGTTGTTGAGGAATTTGGTTTGACGCCCGATTTCTTCAGCATAGCCTTCTTGGGCTTGCTGGCATAGGCCTCAGCAGCAGTGGCAGCAGCAGCAGAGTCTTCACTGAATTTCTTCACTGCTTCTCTAGCTGCCCATTGAAGCTTTGCTTGACGCTTGGCCCATTCCTTTGGAAATTCCTCACCGCGTCTGACGCTTGAGGGATCTGCAACTTGGCCTGGAGCCAAAGGAGGTCTTGTGCAAGGAGGGTTTACAGCGAATTTCTTCATGTACTTTGGAGTAACATAGCGATATTCCATCCATTCCTTTGCCCATCTCCTCTCAATCCTCTAAATGCGCACTTTGCGCTGATTCTTATTCTCTTTGACATGAGTTTCTTCATCTGGAGTGCAATATTCATCATAGATGTCTTCAGGGATTTCAAATGCAGTGTTTGTCTCAGGTCTCTTTCTGCCCTTATGTGGTCAATTTTGCCTTCAGCCATTTTCCTCACTTGAGAATTTTGAACAATTAAAGTTTCTGAGGAAGTATGTAACTTTTCTTCGAGGAATCCTGCAAATGAGTTAAGTTGATGAGAACCTAGAGATTCAACAGCAGACATTTGTACCTGTGAACAGAGTATAGGTGCGAAGAATTTGGAGAGGTCATATGCGTTCTCAGAAATTTTTCAAAAGTATCAAGTTTGAGGAATTTGACCATGGGAGTCTTGAAGAATTTCACTAAGTGTTCTTACTTTAGCTTCCATAGTTGTATAGATCAGAGATCCACGTAATTGAAGAATCATGAAGAAAAACACAACTTAGAGAAGCAAATCAAGAACAGATAGATTTACGTGTTTAGATAGTGGGAAGTTGAAGAATAAACACTTTTTGAAGAAATTGTGAAAATCATGAGAATCAAAGAAGGGTAGTAAAATTAGATTTTAATTACCCTTGGTGAAGAACACGACGAACTAGATGAACTTTGGAGAACCTCGTCGGCCCAGATCTCCCACGCCCTAACTTGGCAGAAGGAGACACCTACGGCGGCGGTGGAGTGAAGATTTCCGCGGCTGGCGCGAGTACGGCGAGGAGGAGCTCAAGGTAGCGAAGCTCTTCCTCACCGGCGTCAATGGAGAATAGCGGCAGCGCTAGGTCTGAGAGCTCAAGCTAGATGGAGGTCGAGCGAAGTAAATGAGGTGAGGTGAAAGGGGCGGTATTTATAGCCACTGTGAAAAACCGCTCGTCCGAAGAAATTGGATGAACGTGCCCCTACCCTTTAGTATCCTAGCGACATGTGTCACCCACGTTCTGAGGAGTAAAGATAGTGGAGATCATGGGAGAGTTGTTTAGTCCATCGTGGGATACGGAACGGTTTGAGCGGCAAAAGCCGAAAATTTTGGATAAGAAAATTTTAACATTGTGTTCACAAATTCTTCAACTATCAAGGGCACACTGAAGATTTTGAACAAGTTTCAAATTGAACGCATATGAAGAAATTGTGAATAGACTGGTTAAGCATAGAGGGGGAAGGGTCCGATCACATTCACTTAGAGGAAAAATCAACTTGAAGAATTAGCAATAAGTGAATGCTGTAGAGGACATAAAAACTCTATATATATATATATATATATATATATATATATATATATATATATATATATATATATATATATATAGACAATGAAGAATACCAGGAAAAGTTGAAGAAATTACAAATTTTGAGGAATTTGAAAAATTGAAGAATTTGCAAATTGAAGAAAAACTCAAATTCCAACTTTGGTTGGTGGTGTGACCCACCGTATATGAATGATGATTTCAGACACCGTGTACAATTGTCGTAGGGCTCTGAGAATCAATTTCTTCATTAATTTCTTCACACTTAGAGGGTTAGTCTTCATTGATTGAAGAAAAACGTTACTTCATGTGTTGCGCATCAAAGTCATCAATTTTGCATAAGTGTTAGGATGTGTGTCCTTTCAAAGAAGATTCTAAGATTTTTAGTTCACACCGCAACTTGCAAAATCTCTTCTCATCCAAGGGCTTAGTGAAAATATCTGCTAGCTGTTCTTCAGTCTTCACGTGGTAGATGGAGATGTCGCCCTTGAACACATGGTCGCGAAGAAAATGATGACGAATCTGGATGTGCTTTGCCTTCGAGTGTTGAACTGGGTTGTGATTAATTTTGATGGCACTCTCATTGTCACAATAGAGTGGCACATTCTTCATATTGACACCATAGTCCTTGAGGGTTTGCTTCATCCACAGCAATTGAGCACAACATGATCCAGCAGCAATGTACTCAGCTTCAGCAATGGAGAGTGATACACAATTCTGCTTCTTCGAGGGTCAACATACTAAGGATCGTCCGAGGAAATGGCATGTGCCGGATGTAGACTTATGATCCACTCGATCACTAGAATAGTCAGAGTTAGAATATCCGATGAGATCAAAATCAGAGCCCTTGGGATACCATAATCCAAGTGTTGGAGTGTGAGCTAGATATCGAAGAATATGCTTCACAGCCTTATGGTGTGATTCCTTCGGTGTAGCTTGAAATCGGGCACACATGCAAACACTAAGCATAATATCTGGCCTACATGCGCATAGATACAATAAAGAGCCAATCATGGAGTGGTATACATTTTGATTGAAGTCTTTACCATTTTCATGGGTGCATAGTTGACCATTTGTGGGCATAGGGATTTTGACTCCTTTGCAATCTTGCATGCCGAATTTCCTCAAAACATCCTTGAGGTATTTCTCTTGACTTATGAAGTTGCCATTGGGTTGTTGATGAATTTGAAGGCCTAAGAAGAATTTCAGTTCTCCCATCATGGACATTTGGTATTCTTCACGCATCATGTACCCAAATTCGTCATTGTAACGTTCATCGGTACAGCCAAAGATAATATCATCCACATAGATTTGACACACAAATAATTCATCGTCATATGATTTAGTGAAAAGGGTTGGGTGAAAGTGAACCGGGTTTGAAGCCTTTCTTCGTGAGGAATTCCTTCAAAGAATCATGCCATGCCCGAGGGGCCTGCTTGAGGCCATAGAGAGCCTTGTTGAGTTTGAAGACTTTGTCAGGATGTTTAGGATCTTCAAAACCTAGGGGTTGAGCAACATATACTCCTTCCTCAAGCTTACCATTGAGGAATGCACTTTTCACATCCATTTCATATAAGATGATATTATGATGGTTAGCATAAGCAAGTAATATGCGAATAGCTTCAATTCTAGGAACAAGAGCAAAAGTTTCATCGAAGTCAATCCCTTCAACCTGTGTGTAGCCTTGAGCTACGAGAGGAGCCTTATTCCTCACCACAAGGCTATTTTCATCTTGCTTGTTTTGATAGATCCACTTGGTGCCGATGGTATTGTGATTTTGAGGATTTGATCGCTTGACGAGTTACCACACATGGTTGAGCTCGAATTGATACATATCCTCTTGCATAGCTTGAATCCACTCAGGTTCCAGATTTGCCTCATCAACTTTGGTGGGCTCTGTGATAGAGACAAAAGCAAAGTGCCCACAAAAGTTAGATAAGTGTGAAGCTCTTGAGCGTGTGAGAGGACCTGGTGCGTTGATGTCGTCGATGATTGTCTCGATCTGCACTTCTTTCACCACACAAGGATGAGCTAGCTGACGACTTTGATCTGGCTGAGCATTTTCTTCGGCAGTAGTTTCTTCAGGAGCACCAGAATGATTTTCTTCATTGTCAGGAATGACTTCCTCAAAAGATTCTTCAGTGGGGGTGATATCTTCAGTAGCTTTGAAATTAATGGATTCCTCATGAGGTATTTCACCTGTCATAGGAGGCGGGTGCTCTCTTTGCGAGCCATTAGTTTCATTGAACCACGCATCTACAGTCTCAACAATCTTGCGGAGATGATTGATGAAGATTTTGTAGGTGTGTTAGTCATTTCTGTAGCCAAGCATAAAACCTTCATGTGCTTTCGGTGCAAATATGGAATTGTGATGAGGATCTCTGACCCAGCTTTTAGCGCCGAAGACTTTGAGATAACTAACATTGGGTTTCTTGTTGGTGAGGAGTTCATATGAGGTTTTCTTGAGGAGTTTGTGGAGATATACCATGTTGATGATGTGGCACGTAGTGTTGATGGCCTCAGGCCAGAAACGGAGAGGCGTCTTGTATTTATCAAGCATAGTGCGAGCCATCTCAACAAGAGTCCTGTTCTTGCGCTCCACAACGTCATTCTGCTGAGGAGTGTAAGGGGTTGATAGCTCATGAGTAATACCAAGTTCATCAAGTTAGTCATCAGGACCAGTGTTCTTGAACTCGGTCCCGTTGTCACTCTGGATATGCTTAATCTTCACACCGAAATTTGTCAAGGCCCTTGAGGAAAATCGCTTGAAGATTTCCTGCACTTCATGCTTTGATATGCACCCATGTATAACGAGAGTAGTCATCAACAATGACAAAGCCATAAAGAGATGCTGCATTTGTGAATGCAGAGTAATGTGTAGGGCCGAAGAGGTCCATGTGAAGCAATTCAAAAGGACGAGTGGTAGTCATGATAGTCTTCGAGGGATGCTTCGATTTGGTCATCTTTCCAGCTTCGCAAGCCCCAAAAAGATGATCTTTGAGGAATTTGACACCCTAAATTCCAAGGATATGCTTATTCTTCACAAGTGTGTGCAAGTTCCTCATACCAGCATGACTCAGTCATCGATTCCATAGTCATCATCTTGAAGCTTTTGCAAGTAGACATGTGGCAGGTTGTGGTCCTGTAGAGAAATCAACAATATAAAAGTCTCCTCTCCTAAAGCCTTCGAAGACTTTGGATCTGTCAGATTCCATGATAACAATATAGTTGTATTTGCCAAAGGCAACAAGCATATCAAGATCACAAGGCATTGAGACAGACATGAGGTTGAATCCAAGAGACTCGACAAGCATGACTTTGTCCATGTGTCGATATTTTGAGATTGCAACCTTACCTAGACCCAATACCTTGTTTTTTCCTTTGTCAGCGTAGGTGATATGCTTTAGGTGAGATGGAGATAAAGCAGAGTCCGTCAATAGGTTCTTGTCACCGGTCATGTGATTAGTACAGCCATTGTCGAGGACCTGCTCAGTAGCTTTTAGAGAATCATCCTATAGAAGAATTAGTGCATCTTACAACTCATATGCTTCATAGTGAAGAATATGACATCAATTTCATCAGAATGAATTTCATCAATAAGAACATTATATGAAGAATGAGGACGTGAGAAATGAATGAATCATTTCTTCATGATTAGCTTGCGTCCTTTCAAACATTTTCAGGTCTCCAGCAAATTCTTCAGACATTTAAGTTCGTCTGGAGACCTGACCCTGCATAAGTGATTAGTTCTTTTTCTTCACCACCCACATCTGGAGGGGTGGCAAAGAGTTCATCATTCTGTGAGCACCAATTGAAAAAGGTGGCATTGAAGCCGGTGCATTTCATTTCACAGGTGAGGGGTTAGAGTATGAATATGAGTAAGCAGAGAAATTCTTCGAGGACTTATGAACATAATGATTTGAAGAATAATGTATATATTCATAATCCTTATTCTTTCCCTACGAAACAGAAGCATTAGCACGATGATGATCATAGAATTTGATTCACTTGAGGAAATTGGTCCATATGAGGACTTGGATACATATGAAGATTTTGATCCATATGAAGAATTTGATCTGGGATTCATGTTCTTCACAGATGGCGTCATGAGGACATTCACTTGAAGATTTTCAAGGTGCATCTTGGGGACCCGGATTTTCTTCATAGGGGGGCCATTTCTGCAGTTAGTTCCAACATATCTAGCAAATACTTCACCATTCTGATTTTTGAACAATTTATAGTTGGAGTCAAGTGACTCATCAGAAGAATGTGAAGATTCACATGTAAAGCCAGATAAGGTAGATGGATCTATGTAAGGTCCTTTTGCAGCAACCCATGAGGGTTTGGGATACTACTCAGTTTTCCAGTAGGTCCCATCAACATTGAGTTTCCTCTCGAAGGCAATACCCTCTTTCCTAGGGTTCCTCTTCAGAATCTGCTTTTGAAGCACATCACAAAGAGTCTGATGACCTTTGAGGCTTTTGTACATGCCTGTCACATACAATTCCTTCAACCCTGCATTTTCGTTAGTAGCATTGGTGGTTTCCTCGGCTGAGGAAATTGTCACCACAGAAATAGTTGAAGAATTTGCAGCAATAGAATCATTTGAACTTTCAGGTGAAGAATTAGCAGTTTCAGGTTCAATGCATTTCAGACATGGTGGAATGAATTCTTCTTGGGCAAAAATGATATGTTGAGCAAGTAGTGAATCGTTCTCCTTCTGAAGATCTTCACAACTCACCCTAATCTTTTCAAGATCTTGATTTCTTTGAAGAAATTCATAAGAAAGTTTCTCATGATTAGTTAGGAGAGTGTTATGAAGATCCTGAAGGGTATCAAACTTGGATTGTAGTTGTTGAAGATTATCAGTCAAGGTTTGAGTTCGGTCCATTTCTTCACCTAATAGATCATCGCTTCTCTCTAGCAGATTTTGAACCTTATCAAAAGCTTTTTGTTGTTTTATGGAAATATTAGCAAGTTTCGAGTAGCTAGGCCCGAAATCGTCATCAGATTCATCATCACTAGACTATGATGAGTAATAGTCGGTTACCTTAGCACCTTTTGCCATGAGGCAAGGTGAGGAAGATGATGGTTCTAGTTCGAAAATTATCGTTTTGAGTGATTCCTTGAACTCAACGAACCAAGGATCCTGGCAAGTTCGATGACCTTCATAGACATCAGAGATTCGGTCCCAGATGAGCTTTGCATTGCACAGATGCATGATGACCCGAAATTGATCTCGGGATAAGCCGGAGCAGATGATATCCTTCGCCATGATGTCCAGACAAATGTATTTGCGAATATCTTCATCATTCGCCGTCTTGCACAGATCGGTAAGACCAATTTCAGCTTGGTCCACAACTCACTGATCATCGCCAAGATGCGCTTCTTCATCATGGCCTTCCACTTAGGATAGCCATGACCATCAAAGATGGGACATGAAACTTTCTTCAAGCATGCGGTCGACATAACTAAAACTCTGGGTGGTTACACCAAAATCACACAGAACAAGGGAGTACCTCGCTCTGATACCAATTGAAAGTGTGTTATATCGACTAGAGGGGGTGAATAGGTGATTTTTACCAATTCGTCACTGAGGAAATTCTAGCTGAGGAATTTCCTAAGCAACGAACTACTTAGCAGCGGAATAGATACTCAAGTGCATGCATAACAAAACAGTAGCATGGTCATCATGATGAAATGAAAGATAACACAGAGCACAGGTAGCGTGTAAACAGGGTAAGCAGGTTCAAGACTGAGGACTAAAGAAATAGGGTTGAGGAAATTGAAAAAGTCTTCAGTCAAAGTCTTCAAACATTGCAGATCAAGTTCATCAATACACGAATGAGTAAATGGAACGGTTGAGGAAATAGAACCAGTAGGCTTGGTGAAGACAATGAATTGGTAGACCAGTTCCAACTGCTGTGACAGTTGTAAGTCTGGTTAGGGCAGCTAGGTATTCAAATCTGAGGACACCCAGTCCTGGACACACAGTCCAGGACACTTAGTCCTCGTTGTATTCCCCTTGAGCTAAGGTCACCCAGACCTCGCCCAATCACTCGTGGTAAGTCTTCACAGGTGACTTCCAAACCTCCACAGACTTGGTCACTCGGCGATCCACAATTCTTGGATCCTCTAGACCATTGATGCCTAACCGTCTGGAAGATCACAGTCTTCAAAGGTAACAAGCGTCGGTTCCACACAGGAACACTCTTTAAGTGGTGCTCAATCACTTTGGGGCTTTAGGTGTTGGGGTTTTGGGTTTTTCCTCACTTGATGATTTTCGCTCAAAGTCCTCGGAGGATGGGTTGCTCTAATGACAAGTGTCAGTTTCTCTTGGAGCAGCCAACCAACTAGTGGTTGTAGGGGGCGGCTATTTATAGCCTAGGGAGCAGCCCGACATGATAAGACATAAATGCCCTTAAATGATATGACCGTTAGGTAAATAGAATATTTGGGACAGCTGGTGCATAGCACAGCAATGGTCGGAAATTTGAGCTCTCAAATTCCTCAGGGCTATCATGTTCCTCACTTGTAGGCAATCCACACTGGCGAATTTCTAACTCCTCGGTCAGAACAAATTCCTCAGAGAACAAAAGAACTTCGTCTCTTTCACTGAAGAAATTGACTGAACTGTATGAGATTTCCAATGGCTTCGCTCGAAGGGATTGGGTAGTGTAGGCTTTGAGTTGAGCATCACTTGGAAATGTGTTTCCTTAGTTTTACCTCGACCCCTTTAACAGTACGGTGTTTCCTATGACTCAAAGAGAAAACAAAACTACAAAAACAGAAGTCTTCAGGCTTCATAATCCTCGCATGAATATCCAAGTCTTCAAGGTCACACCAATTTCCTCATTTTCAAAGTATTCAAGAAAACCAAAGTCTTCAACTGAAGACATATATTTTTAGGGGTTGACTTTTTTCGCAAATATCAAACTCATCATAGACTTATAGTACATGTGTACACTCACAAACACATTAGTCCCTTAACCTATAAGTCTTCAATACACCAAAATCACTAAGGGGAACTAGATGCACTTACAGTATCTATACAATGGAAGCGCGGATCGATGATCACTAATGTGCACAAGTAACATTGCCGGCAATACTCAAAGGCTAGTCTCGATAGGCAAGTGACGCAAAATGCGCTAGGGGTTAACAATACAATGTCAAGGGGGAATATACAATGATGTCCTCAAAGTTACCATCCGTGGCGATGATGAGAGGCGGTGCTCTTGATGTAGAACCGTTCCTATTTAGCCGAAACACCTTAGGAAATGGAAAAACCACAACTCAAAATCTCAAGGACAAATGTCAAATGGTGGTAGCGGAATTGTGGTGGTGTTGCGGAATTATTGGTGGAAACCCGGTCAAAATGGGTTATGGTGGCGGAAGGATATGATGGGCTATATACGGTATCGGAGTTGAAGGCACGGTCCCTAAGTAGCCGAAACACCTTAGGAGACACAACCCGTAACTCAAACAAGCTCAAACAAAATTGGGTTAGGTTGGGATGGAAATGTATAGTGGACGAGGGTATGCGGAAGTGGTGGTTGTGGTTGATGAAGAAGCAATTGTCCCTAAGTAGCCTAAAAACCTTAGGAGACTCAAATCACTACTCAAGTAATGTAACGCCCAAGATGCGACTATATCTCCTACGTGTCGGGGCACGACTTAGAGGCATAATCGCATTTTGGTATGATCGCAAGAAGGTTATCTTCACACATTCCCATGTACAAGAACAAAGGGGGAAAATACATAGTTGGCTTACAATCGCCACTTCACACAATGCATAAATAAGTCATACATTCATCCAAGTACAATCATGGTCCGACTACAGACAAATCCAAATGAAAAGAAGATAACCACCCACTATGCCCATCGGCCCTAGTAGGAACCACTATTGATCGTCGGGAAACATCACGTACATACGCCCACGTTCCTCATCGAACTCCCACTTGAGTTCCTGGCCATCAACTGAATCGTACTCAACTGTACCTGCACCTATGTTTGTAGTAAACTATAAGTCACGAGGACTCAGCAATCCCATTCCCGGGTATCAAAACTATTAAAGCCTTTGGGTAAGGAGAAAGTGTATAACTGGCTGCGGCGAGTACTAAGCGTAGATGAGGTGGCTAGCTTACGTATCATCAGAGCGAGAAGAGAAGTGAAAGCCATTGGTCGTGAACAAAATGTTGATCACTAGATGATCTTGTCTACCTACGAGTCATCCATAACCCAGCTGTGTTCTCTTCCCGAACTCCCTCGAAAAGAGACCATCATGACTACTCACACGGTAGTGTATTATGTTTGAGGTTTTGTGTCAAGTTGTCTACAACCGGATATTAACAAATTCCAATCTGCCACATAGCCGCGGGCATGGCTTTCGAAAGATCATAACCCTGCAGGGGTGTTCCTACTTAGCCCATCACAAGCTCTCGCGATCAACAGAGGTTAAAACCCATTATCTTAGGGATTACCCGATCAGAATCGGAATCCCGATGTACAAGATATTTCGACAATGGTAAAACAAGTCCAGCAAGACTTCTCGACTTTCCGACACCCTGATAGGAGCCGCGTGTATCTCGTCTTAGGCCACGATTGGATGTGCACTCCATACAACTAAAACCAATCCTCGAGTTTCCCCGGGGTGGCGCTGCAAGCGGCTCTAGTTTGGACCAACACTCATGAGGAGCACTGGCCTGGGGAAGTTAATTAAGTCCTTAGGGTAGCTTGTCCCTATGCAAATTTTAGTTTTTATTAGGCAAATGGTAAAACCAAGGTTGGGCCTTGCTGGAGGAGTTTTATTCAAAGCGAACTATCAAGGGGTCCCCATATACCCAACCGCGTTAGGAACGCGAAATCGAGGAACATAACACCGGTTTATCGGTTCTTAAGGTGGCATGAGTGGAACAAAACACCGAGCAAACGGCCAAGCCTTCCACCCATTGCCAAGTATATAAGGTGCATTAATGTAATAATAGATATTGTGTTATTCCCAAAAACCCAATCCACATGGGGCAACTTCATCTTCACCTGCAACTAGCAACGTTATAAGTGGGGGCTTGAGCAAAAGCGTAACTTAGCCAAACAATGGTTTGCTAGGTGGGTAGTTAGAGGTTTCATGGCAAGGTAGGGGCTGACATGCAAAAGGATAGGTATCGCGATAAGCAATAGAGCGAGGCATCTAGCATGGCAACAATAGAGGTGATATCAAGGAATGGTCATCTTGCCTGGTAAGTCGTCGGTGTACTCAGGACCTTGCTCTTCGTATTCGAACTCAGCGGTTGTCTCAACCTCGGACTCGAACTCGTCTCCTGGTGCTACCAAACATAAACAAGCATCCAAATAAGCACACTTGACAAGACAAGAACACATGATATGCAAGAGAGATGCAAGTATGCCGCTACGGAGCTACCGGTATGAGGGGAGATGAAGTCGGGAAGGACATGAGAAGACATGATGGATGTGGGTAAGATCTTGGCAAACCAAGCATGCCACTGGTGTAACGCCCCGGACACACCTGCCGGTGGTCGTTACTCCTGGCGGGATCTAGACTGGCCCCACATATCAATACTAGTCTTTTCTGCGCACTTTGTCCTCACTCGTGCGCACCCGGGACCAACTTCCCAATCGGTCACCCATCCTGAAACTACTCCAAGCTGAGCACGCTTAACTTTGGAGTTCTATCCGAATGGGCTCCCGGAAAATAAGGAATTCCTTATTGATATGAGTAGTCTATCATCCCTAATAAGCCAGGCCATCACATACACCCTCACTCAGAGGAACCGACGTCCTCGTCGGGCCACAGGAACGTTCCCTCTTGGCACAAACGTGTGTGCATCCAGTCTGATACATGTGCCATGCCGTGTGCCATGACGGGTCACAAACGTCATGAACAACATGACCGCGAAGCTGTCCGCAAACATCCGTGTAACCGCGAAGGTCGGCTCTAATACCAACTTGTAACGCCCCGGACACACCCGCTGGTGGTCGTTACTCCTGGCGGGATCTAGACTGGCCCCACAATCAATACTAGTCTTTTCTGTGCACTTTGTCCTCACTCGTGCGCACCTAGGACCAACTTCCCGATCGGTCACCCATCCTGAAACTACTCCAAGCTGAGCATGCTTAACTTTGGAGTTCTATCTGAATGGGCTCCCGGAAAAGAAGGAATTCCTTATTGATATGAGTAGTCTATCATCCCTAATAAGCCAGGCCATCACAACTGGATAGATTGAAAGATTTTGATCGAAATCGATATAAAGATCATTGGAATCAGATGCACGGTTTGCAAATGGCAAGCAAAACAAGATGCAATGTTAAACTGAAGTTAACAGCAACATAGCATCTTTGGAGCAAGGTTAAATTCTGCTACAGCATCCAAACATGATGATAAAAGGCATGGATGTGAAGTAGACATGATTCTCAACAAGTATGAACTTAGATCACACCCAAAACTTACTGCAACACAATTAAGCAAGCATGGCAAGATTCAATAAGTTAACAGATTTCTCAGACTTAGTGAAATTTTACTGGGCATGCAACCAGGAACGATATGTTGCTTCCTTTGGAGGCACACAACAGCAAGCAAAACAACTATAACAAGCATGAAAATTACATGAGCATGAAGAAGACATAATATACTTCCAATTCATCCAAAGAAAAAATTCATTCCATGCAAGGGTTGCTGAAAATGTGCTTTGCCAACTTGAATGTTCTGTTAATAGGCTGACAGTTTAGATTTCAAGCATTTTGAGAGCAAGATAACAACAAGCTACAGCAGGGCATATACGCAAACAAAGGCATGTATTGATAGACAAAAACATGGACATCAAGACATGCTCACTAGTTATTTCAAAATGTGCATGGAAAAGATTCTGGCATCAAGTTTACATGGCAACATGTTATAACAGATTTCAGACTTACCAGTTTTTCACTAAGTATAAAAACAGCAACATTGACATGTCATATTTACAAGCTTATTCAAGTCACCACAGAGCATATCATCAAAAACCAATTACACAACCTCAAAGATAACATGATTATGCTACTAAAACATATTGACATGTGGCACAAAAGAAAATCACACAAAATGCTACGAAAAAGACAAATCATCAAGTTATAACAATTTCAGCAACTTAACAACAACAAGCACTTTTGCAACAGGATTAAACATGGCATAATGCAACCTAACATGTATGCAAATGCACCCATCATGAAGATCATCTCAAGACGAACATTTTGACATATCATACACTCCATTTGGACCAACATGCACAAAGTTACGACCTCGCGAACATGCTAACATATTGTTAACAAACAACTAGTGTTGAAAGAGTAACATCACATAGCAGTTTGTCAATGAAGATTAAGACATCTAGATGAAGCCTAACATGCACAAAACTGATGCCAATACGTAGAGCACTTCGAGACAAACATTTCCATATATCATATGCGCAAAACGAAGCTACGGGCAAGGAGATACGAGATGATGAAGGGGCAACAAAATATAAGGATTTCAGGACTTAGTGAAATTTAACCCTCGTGAAAGTCAACGAGACGAGGAGAAGCGTGATGGGAAGATCCAGGCGTGGGACGAGGTGGCGTTTGGATGGTGAAGTGGTGGATCTAGTCCACCTGACCAGATATGGATCAGGACCGGCCGGAGTTGGCGGATCCGACGACGATGGCGGCGGTGGAGGTGGCCGGAGCGGCGGCCGGTGGCGAGGACGGCGGGGCGGCCGGCGGGCGGAGCGGGGCCGGCCGGAGCGGCGAGGCGGCGCGGCGGACGCGGCCCGTGGCGGCATCGCGGGGCCGTGGCGGCGAGGTGACGCGGGTGGCGCGTGCTCGCCGGCGGGATGCTGTGGCCGGTGGGACTCGGAGGCGCGGTGGCGACGGCCCAGCGCGGCGGTCCGGTGAGGCCGGCGCCAGAGGCGGAGGGCGGCGGGGAGCGCAGGTGATCGGGGCGGAGTGAATGGGCCCGGCGGGCCTCCCACGGGCTCGGGCGGGCCGTGGTGGGAGCGGGTGGAGGAGGCAGCCGGCGACACTTTGCGGCCTCTGATTGGTCGAGGCGCGGCGGCGGATGCGTCCGGCGGTGCGGGGATGGATGGACTAGGGTTTCGCGTGTGATTTGGATGGGAGAGGCTATTTTATAGGTAGAGGGAGCTAGGAGAGTCCAAATGAGGTGCGGTTTTCGCCCACACGATCGTGATCCAACGACAGAGAGCATGAAGGTGGTTTTGATGGGCTAGTGGGCTGTTGTGGAGGGGTGTTGGGACAAAAGAGAGAGGCTTTCGGAGGCTAACGCGGTTAACCGTTGGGGCATCAAACAACCTCCAAATGGAACGAAATTTGACAAGCGGTCTACCTGTGATATACCAAGACCACTTGACAACTCTCGGCCCATTCCGAGGATGTTTTTATCCCACTCATGAAACAAAGGTTAGAGAGGTGCGACGGGTGCCATGCGAGAGAGTTGGAAACCGAAACGGACAATGGAGAGGACGGAGACGATGCAACTACACACGGATGCAAGTGAGACTATGCCAATGCAATGCACATGATGGAAATGACATAACGATTTGTAACACATGCTTAAAGCAAAAACGCAGAAACCCGAAATGAAGGAGGAGCCCAGAATGGAATTGATTATGTCAATGATGCATATATTGCCATAAACGGAATTGTTACATCTAGGGCGTTACAAGTAACCACAAATGCTATGGGCAAGAAAATGGGTTAGGTTTTCACAAGGCTATGGTGGTTATGCGGATGATATGGTGGAAGGCCTAGGCAAACTTGCCAAATTTCACAAAATTTGATGGAGTCAAATGATTATGGTAGTACTTTTTTGGTATGGGGGATGTCAATAGCTTCAAAACGAGCTAAGAATATCAAAATCGGAGTTGGATGAATTAGTTATGGACAAAAGAAAAATTAGCCGAAGTCAAAATCTACAGGTACTAGACGTCCGATAGGTGTCGGACTTCCGGTGGTCGGACGTCCGGAAGGATCGGAAATCCGTTAATTTCGGTTATGTTCGGTGGCACCGGTCGTCCGGAAGGTGTCGGTCGTTCGGTGCTTCGGGATGGTCCGGACGTCCGGTAAACGTCGGTTGTCCGGTGTATCAAGGTCAACTCGAAATTTCAGATCCGGAACACGATTTTGGGTGGAAAATGATGATTTTGGGATCGAAATTGAGGAGATTTCATTGATGGAAAGTGGAGAAACTTGGAGAAATGCTAGATCCACTTGAAACCAAGAAAATCCATCGATCTAAATCAACAAAACATCATCAAACCAACAAATCACAAAAAAATGGGGCTATTTTTGGTGGGGATTTTCAATTTTGGGGAAGAACACAACAAAACAAGGCTAGAAAATGGTGGGGGCTCCAAATTCCTGAGAAACCTAGGGTCATGATACCAAGCTAATGTAGGGTGGAACCCTAGGGGGCGATCTTTCATGAAATGGAGGGGATCCCATGAATAACATGATGAACACGAGGAGAAATCACAAGGGTAAAACACTCAAGAACGATGAGAACAATCACACATATGCTACATCAATGAACAACACGAGTACAACAATGATCCAAACACAATAACGGACGATACAAAAGGTAGTCTTCTCTGTGAGGAGGTCTTGATGGTCTTCTCCAAGAGGAGGTCTTGATCCGGTGTGGATCATCTCCGTAGAGGGGCCGCGGTCTCTCGAAGGAGTAGAACCACTCGAATGAGCAAAGCTCTAGGTCTAAGATGAGATATCACAATGCTAACCCTAACTAGGAAGACGTGGAGGAATATATATAGTCTAGGTCCACGAAGGGGTAAGTGGGAGAGGGATACATGGGCCTCGGCCCCAATAACTATGCGCAGACAACAGGTGTCGGACGTCCGACAGGAGACGGTCGTCTTGTCGCTCGCAGCGGTCCAGTTGTCCGGAAGTCTTCGGACTTCCGATGTTTTCCTTTTGTGATGGACTTGTCGGACGTCCGGTGGAGCTCGGTCGTCCGGTCGCTGGAGGGTGTCGGGCGTCCGATCCTGGACGGTCGGTCGGTAATTGTAGTGTGCCTCAGCTGTAGTCGATCTGGTTGGTGGAGTCTCCAGGCTTCGGACGTCTGGTCCAGACCAGTCGTCCGATGGTTGTTGGACGTCCGAGAGTTATAGCTTCCTAGCAGCTCTTCCTCTTGTTCCTCCCGCTTTGTGTCCTCGCCGTATTTCCCAATGTGCCTAGTTGTTCCATTGCCTTCGTCTTGGTTCCTGGGCATGCATAGCACATATGTTTGAGGTAGTAGCCATGTCTCATATGTGGAAAGTGAAGGTTTGGAGAGGAGCAAGTAAACCTTGTGTCCAATGGTGTGTACTAGAGGTCTCGTCCTATGTCTCCTTTGGCATGGGGAGTGGTCGAAGTGAACATGGGGATGATCGTGGGATGCTCCGCATCCTCACAATCTTTTTGTGGCAGTGCCAAATATTGCAATGCAATTATGTGGCCAAGTCCCACATTCTACATAATCCTTTTGGCATCTCAAATATTGCAAATCATTTTCTGTGAAAAGAAAAGAGATAAAGAAAGGGAAATGAGAGAGAGGCCCCCTGCCCCCATGGGCATCGGCCCACCCGACCAGGCCCAGCCCATCTTCTCCCCCCGATCGTCTGCTTCTGTTCACAACAGTGCCCGAACATGAACTCGCTCCCGTCGAACCGCCTCACCGGCGTCGCCGCAAGAGGATAAGGCCTCCACTCCCCGATGCCTCTAGCATCCTCCCCCACCTACCTCCTTCCACTCACTCCCCTACCCTCGCCCTATCCGCTTCCCTCTGGGCTCATCCTAGATCCCCTTCTCCACCTCGCCCGACCGCCCGACTTCGCCACTCGCCTCGCTCCGCCATAGCCAACAAAAACCTCTCGCCCCGCCATTGCGTTCGCAAAGACCGCCGCTATCCACTACGTCCACTACAGAGATGAAAACAAGTCGGAATCCCCTCATTCGCCGGGTCCGTGTCGCCTCGTCCTCTTTGTTCTCCGGCCCTCTCCGTCGGCTCCGACCGCCCTCGGCTGCTACTAACCTGTCGTCGGGCTCCTTGTGCCATGAGGTGAGGCGCCCGTCGAGACCCTCTGTCACTCCCCTTCGCTTGGACGCCGTAGTTCGCTCCCGCCGTCACGCCCAAGCTCCCGAGGAGCTCGCGATCACCGCGCGCCCTACCCCATCTGGCCATGCCATTGTCCGCTCCACGCACGCCCGATGCGGCCCAGCCCGCGAACCGCCCGCGACCTGCACCTTCCGCACCTGCCCTCGACACCCTTGTTCTTCCCTCGCTGCTGGCTTCGCTGCGGCTGCCACACCACCGTGTGTGCCCCGCGACGCTACCATCTCCGTTGTTGCCCCGCGCATGCTTGCGCCCGCTTCTGCTCGCCAGCGTGGCCGCCTCCCCTGCGGCCCCCAGTACCCACGCGCCCCACCTCGCCTGCTTCTGGTCCGAGCACTGCCGCTGCCCCGCTCAACGCCACTGCCGCTATGGCCCCACTCCGGCCACCCCGATGGCCAACCTGGATGTGCCGCGCGAGCCCAACTGTGATGCCCCAAGACCGACGCTCCAGAAGACTTCCATCTATTCTGAGTTTCACCGTGTTATTTTATTTGGCGTGTTGCATTTCATCAAGTCGTCATGTGCATTGCATCCGCATATTTTCACGAAACCCGTAGTCATTTGTAGTGCCGCTTCCAGTTTGTCCCTGTTGACCTTTCTCAGACCCCTTGCAATCTAGTTGTTCGTTTATCCTTTTGCTAATCCGGAGTCTCCCTTCACAGTTCTTAGACCCCCTCACAACCATGTACAAAAACTTCCCCGAACCCGAACTGGACTGTCATTACCGATGGGTCCGGATCATCCCCAAACATCTCTGTTTTCTTATTTGGACTCCCCTAGCCTATTTTCTCGGACCGTCCGATTTCGATCGAAGGGACCAAAATAACCCCACCTAAATTTCATCTGCTTTATATAGTAGACCAACCCCTAATCCATTTCTAGACCAAACCCTACATCCTAGGCAGGTTATCCCATCCCCGCCGCCAGACCAACTCCCTCCTCGATTTCATCCTCAAGCCAACCACCAGCCAGATCAAACCAACCAGGGCTCTCCTGCCTCCTCTCGATCCACCAACCGGAGCTTGCAACCATGATCAAAATCCTTCCCGACCATTTCCCTCGTCTTACGTGCTTGAACAATTAGGTCTCCCGAGGCCTCGACCTGGAGGGCTTCACCTGCCCGAGCTCTGCCTCGTTTTCTCTCTGTCGTCGTGTCAGGACCGGTTTTCCAGGATATAAATTTCCCAGTCCATGGTCCTTGTGTTCACCAGCCCCAGAATTACTGTTAGCTGATGAGACACAATCTTGATACAGAAATTCCAAGAAAAATATAAACTATGCAGTACAAGACCATTCTAGTCTATGAGTACAACAAAAGTTTTCTAATGGTTGACGGCGGAAGCGGTTTGCGGATCATCAACGTCTATGGGACTCCATTTCCCACAGGAACAGCTGACTTGGATAACTCCTATCTTCGTGCGGCTGCTATCTCCATTTCCTATGTTCCGGGGCTGTCGTTGTTGTGCTCCTCTCTAAGCAAGAAATCTGGCCAAGACAATAGCCAGGGACAAGACAGTGAGTACTTTGAATGTACTCGCAAACATCGTGAAAATAGGTATAACATAGCAGGTGATAATCATGCACTGAAATAATCCACGATCACTTAGTCAGTCCCAAGATAAATAACATGCATGCCACAGTCGGGCGTCGGAGCGACGCCACCCAAAGGGCTTATAAGGAAAACAAATAATAAGCATGCCACAGTCGGGCGTCTGGGCGACACCACATAAAGGACTTATAAGTAAATAAATAACAAGCATGCCACAGTCGGGCGTCTGGGCGACACCACATAAAGGGCTTATAAGAGAATAATCACTGTGAATATCCAGGAGGTAGAACCGTCCCAGGGATATTCAATAATTCAAACAATACAAATGGTTAGTCCATATTAATAATAATCAAAATCATCATATGTCACAAGTTGTGATCAATGTTCTGGCTTAGAAGTTTTCCTCAAAAGACCGACACTAAGACCGACACTTGACCCATCCCAGACTGTAGTCCTTAACCATGGACACGACTATTCGAATAGATATAATCTCTGCAGAGGGTGTACTCTTTACCCACGAGTAACGGATTCCTTTAGTCCATCGGGACTAATTCCATTTATGGTCTTTTAATTGAAAACACACCTGACCCGCACACACCAGCTTAACTTACCGGTGTCTGGAATCACCCACGACACATGTTAAGCAAAACTATAAGTGTGGAGGCTACAACCTGGATTAGCATGGGATCAAATTTATACCGCGCGCTACTAAGGGTTGCCCCCCTCTCGGTCCCAACCGGAAACACCCATGCCCTCGGACCAAGTGGCATGCCTACCAGATGCACCCGGTATCTTCCACCATGGCCTCTATGTACGGTGTGTGCCAAGAAAGGGGTTGACAACTTACTAAACCGTACCCTACCAGCGGCAGGGACAAGTGGTAGTACGAAACAAGCATGAGGGTTACTGGAGCAAGACTCGATCTATGGTCGACTCGGGAGGTTTATGTATTTCCTGCATGGTTAGCGCCACAATGCTCTTCACAGTTCCCTCACAGGGTCACCACCCCTCATGCTTCATCCTGCCTCATTGCACATCCTCGCCACAATGAGATGTCAGTCACGTGGTTGTGTTCACCGGAACACAACCTTCCTTCGGACTCCATCCGAACTATCACCAGGCATATGTGGCATGAGAAGTGGTTACTGTCACCAATATCACATACGTAACAGAAAAGGATTTTCACCATATATTGATATGCAAGAATATGACTTCCACATGAAATAATGTTACTCCATTTTAGTATATTGATGGAGTTCGTATGTTCTAGCAAACAACACACAGCTTATATCATAATGGGGTTCAAGATGCTTCCCTTCAAGGTGCAGAGGGGTGGGGTGCACTCCAAAACTGTTTGATAGTTTTATTCTCCCCTCCAATTCCTATTTTCAAAAATATTCAAATTAACACAAACTTTAAAAACAGTACAAAAAGTTGTCCTAATTATTTTTTAAATAAATCTTAAAATAAACTAGGTGAAATTTGAGAGAGGTGGGAAAAAGAATCAATTCATTTGGAGTTTTATTTAAAAAGATAAGCCCAGTCAAAGTTTAGTCAAAGTTCCGTTTTAATAAAAAACCAGAAAAAGGAAAACGCATCAGCTCAGAATACGTTTCCAAGGAAGGGGAGACGTACTTCGGGGGATGCATCTTCGCTTAAACTAGTGGGCGGGGACAACAGGGACTGACGATGGGACCTGCGGGCCCATCGGTCATATTTGACTGGTCCAACCGCCTCCTTCCTCCTTCGCCCGAACGAGAACGGGGTTCCGTTGATCTACGCCGATGAACGACGATGTCCCCCACGGGTTTAATCCTGCAGGCATGATCAGGAGCTCGAGGCGAACCCGTTGGTACCCTACAAGGCCGCTATGATGGACGGAGTCGTTGGAGTCGAGCTCCCCCCCCCCCCGAAGAGCTTCGGCAGTTCCAAAAATGGAGCATCGCTCTATGGGCCGTCTTCAGAGAAATTGATAGGGTGCGGTGGCTCCGCGAGGTTGTGGTGATCTCCTGGCTCTGTGGGTTGTGGGGTTAGGGAGGGCACTACAACGAATATGACAGCGCGGCCGCGGTGGCCACCATTGCCGGAGGAGAGGAAGATGGCCGCTGCAGGTCAATTTGATGCGCGGGATTGGTCTAAGGGGAAGATACGATGCTACCTGAGGCTGATAGAGCGAGGGGGTTCGTTTTATAGGCGCCAGAGGTCGGTTCGTCGGCTGCCCGAGGATAAGCACGACGGCGGCGGCACTATTGTTGTGCAGGGGAGGTGGGGGCTGGCTGGCAGAGCTTGCAGAGGTAGGCGACGGGGTTATGGGTGAGCACGGCGGTCTGGGGTACTCGGGGGCGCACCAGGTGGCCCGTACGGCACCGACCACAGCAAGCGGCGATGGCAGCTAGCTTCTGGCTTGCCGGAGACGTGGCGAGGTGTTGTGGTGCTCGTGAGGGAGTACAGGTCGAGGCTTGACTCTATGCTGCGAGCGGCAGAGGGTCAGGATAAGCTCGGGGAACAGACCAGGGGCGCGGCGGCTCGGGCGCGGCACGTGCAAAACAGCGCTCTGGCCGCGCTCCAGGCACGCACGGCAATCGTTCGACGAAATGCCAGAGTGACCAAACTTGCTTGAATGCCAAATGCAAATCAACAGACCTAGGTTAGAGGTAGCTAGGAGATTAGTGGACATGGCTGCTGGGTCAGGGGATCAAGTCCACAATGTGTACTAAAAACTATGCCAAAATTGTCCATGCACACAAGGTGCTCGACAGAATGCCATGGGCATCTGGGCATCTCTTCTGGTGGCCAAAATCTCCAGATCAGAGTCTCTTTAGGTGAATGTGATGATGGTAAAGCTAGTTGGGCAAAACCAGAAACTTACTAGTGCAAGTTTTGCAAATCTTCAGTTCTGGACGGAAAGTGAAGGGCATTATTGCATAGACCAAAAATACTCCAATGGGCCCAATCTCCTGGACTTAAGGGTTTGGTAGGTTTGACTACAGGTAGGAAAAATCCCGAGGTCACTAGAGGAATTTAAAATAGGGTTGCAGTGCAAAATACCAAACTAGACCAGAATGAAAAAGAGGATGGTTTGTTCAAAATTTATAAAACACAAAGCTGGATTTTTGCATAAAAAGGAGTTATATGCTTCTACTGACATCTCCAAATTTTTATGTAATTTTTAAAGAAATATTAAAATAGGTTGCAGTGCAAACTGCAGACTGAACCATATTTGAAAACTTGAGGTAGGGCTCAAAATCCCCAAATGACTAAGAGAGGTTTTTGCATAAAAGTGATTTAGGGACATCACATGTTATCCCCAATTTTTGGTGGAATTTTTAAATGAATTTATCAAAGGTTTGTAGTGCAAATGGGACTCTAAAACTTATGAGAAATCATAAAGCTTAGGAAAATAATTATAGGAATAATTCCAATGATAAAAGAAATGTTCTGGAGTATGCACTCAAGTCCAAAATTATTATTTTTTCTTGAAAAAGTTTCCGTTTGGAGGGAAAAACTCCACCATTCAGAAGAAAGGAGTGGTTCTGAAATCAAAGGATAAATCCAAAAATGAAAATTTAATTTTCTGGCAAAAATTTAATTAATAAATCATGGTTAAAATTTTGGGGTGTTACACGTCACTCGTCCATCACGTCGTGGGTGACCAAACCAGCTGTCGTTGTCCCCGTTGCCAGTGAGCGCAAGGCCCCGAGCGCTCAAGCTCCCCTGCCAGGAGGCTGCTGCACCTCACAAGAGCTCCGGCCAATGCCTCGCCGACGACCTCAACCACCAGGCCGGACTCCCCCTCGCGCCCCTCTCCTTCTTCCTTCCCTTCTTCTCCGACTCATCTCCCTCTCTGGCCTCCCCGCTCTCCCTCTCTTGTCCTGTACAGGAAAAAAGTCGCCATGGACAGGGCTTTGACGCCGCCGTCCTCATGCTGCACCGCCACCGCTGCCAGATCCGCCTCCCTCCGCCCGTTCCCTGTCGTCCACCGGCCTCCCTTGCCACGGGAACCTTCGCTCCGCGCCAAGTCCCTCGTCGAAGCTCTGCTCCCAGCCGCCACTGTCTCTGTTCGTCCAGGGGAGACAAACGCGAGCGCTCGATCTGCTCGCGTTGACCGTGCCTCCAGCACTTGGGCCAGCGTCCTCAAGCCCAGACGCTGCCTCCGCCACCTCCACTGATGGGCTGAAGCCCATGGGTGAGGCCACCCCAGCACCCCTCCTTCCCCCTCGGGTTGGGCCTGCGTGCCAGATTTGGCCCAATCCTTTTTTTCCTGATCCTGCGATTTTGGTAGTAATCCAGAAAATTGCATATTTATAGAAAAGTCCCTTTTGTTCTTTAATTTAATAACTAAAGTACCATGCATCAGTTTAAAACAAGCTTTATATGAAAATTGCTTAGAATTCTGTGTAGATTAATAATATGCCACTTTCATCCCTGTAAAAAAATGTTTAACTTGTTGTGTGTTTAATTTTGTGATAATAACATGCTAAAATTGTTTAATTCATAACTAAATAACCATAGCTCCAAATTTATTAAACTTTATATGTAAATGGGCTAGAAAAATGTGTAGAATAACATGGTGTGTTTACTTTTGTTGTTTAATAACTTTAAAATTAAGTAATGGGAAGAACAGTACCAAATTCATAATATGCACGTGGGGATTTTCCGGAATTGTTGTTTGTTGTTTCCGGCCCTATTTAAATTGCCTAGATAGGTAGTTTAATTGTGCTTCACCCCTTGACATGTTAATCAACATTTAATATTGTTGTGTATATGAACAAGAGTGAACTAAATAATTATATGTGGCATTTTGTCAATATGCAACTCGTTGCATATTGAGCTCCACTTAAATTGTAGTGTTGTTTGTTGCACTTTGCATGCCATGCATATTTAAACCGGACATGCATCATACTTGTTTGTGCATCATGCCATGGTTATGATATGTGTGTTTACCATGTTGTTTTCTTCTTTGCGGTTTGCTTCTCTTGTTAGCTTCGGTTTCGTTCCAGAGTTGTGAGGATCCGTTCGACTACGTCTGTTTGTCTTCTTCATGGACTCGTTCTACTTCCTTTCGGGATCTCAGGCAAGATGACCATTCGTTGACATCACCTCTATTTTGGCTATGCTAGATGCCTCGCTCTATTGCTTTGTCGCGATACCTATCCTTTTGCATGTCAGCCCCCACCTTGTCATGAAACCTCCAACTACTTAGCTAGCAAACCGTTGTTTGGCTAAGTTACGCTTTTGCTCAAGCCCCCTCTTATAGCGTTGCTAGTTGCAGGTGAAGATGAAATTTGATCCATGTGGATTATGTTTTTGGGAATAACACAATATCTATTACTTACATTAATGCGCCTATATAGATGGCAATGGGTGGAAGGCTTGGCCTTTTGCTTGGTGTTTTGTTCCACTTATGCCACCTTAAGAACTGATAAACCGGTGTTATGTTCCTTGATTTTGCATTCCTGATGCGGTTGGGTATATGGGGACCCCTTGATAGTTCGCTTTGAATAAAACTCCTCCAGCAAGGCCCAACTTTGGTTTTACCATTTGCCTAATAACAAAAAAAACTGCATAGGGACCGGCTAGCACCCGAGGACTTAATTAACAACCCGGGCCAGTGCTCCACATGAGTGTTGGTCCACACTTGTCAACCGCCGGTGGCCACCAGGGGCAACTTTGGTTTGGCCTACCAGAAGTTTGGACAATCCAACCATGGCCTGAGACGAGATACGCATGGCTCCTATCAGGGTGTCGGCACGTCGGGGGGTCTTGCTGGACTTGTTTTACCATTGTCGAAATATCTTGTACACCGGGATTCTGAGTCTGATCGGGTAGTCCCTAAGATAAGGGGTTTTTACCTCTGTTGATCATGAGAGCTTGTGATGGAATAAGTTGGGACACCCCTGTAGGGTTATGATCTTTCGAAAGCCGTGCCCGCGGTTATGTGGCGGATTGGAATTTGTTAATATCCAGTTGTAGATAACTTGACACAAAAACTCAGACTGAATACACTACCGTGTGAGTAGTCGTGATGGTCTCTTTTCGACGGAGTTCGGGAAAAGAACACGGCTGGGTTATGGATGACTCGTAGGTAGACAGGATCATCTAGTGATCATGATTAGTTCACGACCGATGGCTTTCACCTCTCATCTCGCTCTGAAGTTACGTAAGCTAGCCACCTCATCTACGCTTAGTGCTTGCAGCAGCCCCTTATACACTTTCTCCTTACCCAACGGCTTTGATAGTTTTGATACCCAAGAATGGGATTGTTGAGTCCTCGTGACTCACAGTTTACTACAAACACAGGTGTAGGTACAACCGAGTACGATTCATTTGATGGCCAGGAACTCAAGTGGGAGTTCGATGAGGAACGTGCGCGTATGTACGTGACATTCCCCGATGATCAGTAGTGGTTCCTACTAGGGCCGATCGGGCATAGTGGGTGGTTATCTTCTTTTCATTTGGATTCGTCCGCAGTCGGACCATGATTGTACTTGGATGAATGTATGACTTATTTATGCATTGTGTGAAGTGGTGATTGTAAGCCAACTATGTATTTTTTTTCCTTTGTTCTTGTACATGGGAATGTGTGAAGACGACCATCTTGCGATCATACCAAAATGCGATTATGCCTCTAAGTTGTGCCTCGACACGTAGGAGATATAGTCGCATCTTGGGCGCTACAAGTTGGTAATCAGAGCCGTCCCCGGCCTAGGAGCCCCTGCTTGATCGAACCGCTGCCGATGTTGAGTCTAGAATTTAAAAAATGAGTCTTAGGATTATATATATCGGAGAGTATGAATTCTTTTTCTCCTTGTCCCCGTTGTCGCTCTGATGGGCTCCTGACGTAGAAGTTTTGACTTCCTACCCTCTTTTCCACTAAATTTTTTTAGGATCACGCAGGTATTGTTGGGATTGTTTGGATATCTTTGTGACGAGAACATTGTTCTTGGTGCCTCCTGTCATTTAGGGGTTGTGGCGGTGTCACGAGGAGTTGAGCTCCGAGGTGTTGTCATCACAATTGTATCGTTGTAGTTCTGGAATACCAGAGGTGCCGACATCGAAAACGCTTCCATGCATGTCCGGTGGTGAGATAACCCCGACTTCACCCAGTACTGGGGGATAGTTCGGGAGTATTGCCACAGCTAGTATAGCGGATGCTTTTTCAAAGGTCTTAGGTAAATGGTTTCCGAAGGTACCTGGTTATGTGTTGAAGGATGGATACAGCTGGATGTAGGACTTGTTAGTTGTGTGATATGCGGTGCTTCCCTTGTATCCCCAACACCAGATTGCACAACCAGAAAGTTTCGGGAATTAATAGGTGGGAATTCAAGTAGCTCTTAGGTAATCTTCCAACAAATGCATGATATGAGGTTGGGGTTCAACGTCTAGTGGTTCGTTTGTCACGGTCGATTTTACACTGGGGGTTGCATCTTAATGAATCCTTGGCTATGCTGATTCAGGGGTTCAATGTCCTTTGTAACATCATGCCCGGGAGGCCTCATCATGAAAACTTTGGATGGAACCTCTATCATATGTTTGTTCCGCTTATTCTGCAAGCCAAATCCTTTGTTTTATTTTGATTGTGGTATTCGAGTTGCTTCGATGACAAGTGTTGATTCCATACCTTTCCTAAGCGGTATTCTCATATTTCTATGGGAGTGCTAATCCTTCTTGACCATCAAGATTGTCATGTTAAATTCTTATCAACCGGCGTGCTTCTCTTCAAGTTCAATATGTGCAAGACCAATTCTTGGTTTTTTCTAAATGATGTCGGTTTCATTCATCCCAAGTTGTCTTTGTTTTCCCCACCCTCCCACCCTTTTACTTTATGGAGCCAGAATTCTTAATCAAGTATCCATTTTATTCTTGTGAAGTTCTTCATTCTTTCCTTCAATGTTCTTAGCCGGTGATTTCTCATGAAGATGCCCAGGAGTTTCAAGTTTACCATTCTCCGTTCTCGTTTCTTCTCCGGTGGACTTAATCCAAGCTTCGGTGTTAATCATATCTTTTCCTATTGTTTCACATGTTTTCACATGTTGGAATTACTTATCCAAGCCTATCTTGTTTATTCAACTTTCAATATCTCTTCTCCGGATTGTTCAAGATATCTCAAAAGATTCACGTTTCCTTTCTTAATCCGTTCAATCTATTTTGAGGTTGTTATCTCATTTAAGCCATTCAATTCAACAGGTGGAATATCTTTCAAGCAATCATTTCAAAGGTGTTACTTTTGAGTGGGCCCTAACCCACATGTCTTTTCCCAGGATCTTACCTGACTCTTCTAATTTTTCTGGAGTTATTCTCAAATTCTTTTCAAGTTTGACGTAACAATAAATTTTCATTAGTCATATATGCCTTCTCCTAGATCGCTTTGAAATTCTTTAATGCTTGGTTAAACCTTCCATCTTTTCATTCTTCCGGAGTATCTCACAAATTCTTTATGGTATTCTCGTCGTCATTCTCAACATTTGAAGACCGAAGAAGAGTTTCCTCTAAATCTTTTCTTACCCAGCCAGAGCAATTCATGAGTTCTTTTCATTTATCGATCCTCCGAAGGCCATCATTTCAGAAGATTTCCTCGTTCTCAGTTTTCAACTTTGTTCTCCAGCTATTCTAAATTCTTGTCTCTTCGTTCGTCTCCAAATCATTCCGGTGCATCGTTAAACTATTCATTAGTCAGCTTGTGATCTCGTCGTTCTCTTGTATTTAAATTCCCTCGAGTATCTTCATAGTTTTCTAATTGTTCCCGGTGATTCGTTCTCTTTTCTCCATTCGTTTAAATTCTTACGGTGGTTCGTTCAAGATTTATCTTCCTTTGTTATCGTATTAATTCATTCGTTCTTTCTAAATCCTACCGGTGATTCGTTGAATACTTTCTCAAGACTGTGCGAGATCTCTCTTTAATTCTTTGCAACGAGAATAAGTAGTATGCTAAATCCTTTGCTTCTCATCAATTTAAATTGGTGAAGGACACGCATAACGTAATTCTTATTCTTGTTTCATCCAAGTGATTAATCCCTTCCTTCAGAGTTTATTCATGAGGAATAAATTATCGGTTTCAAGTGCTTCATCTTTCCTTCCGGAGTTCCAAGCTCTCTCATTATCTCATCGCGAACCTTCATCTAAATCATTGCAAGGCTTCAATATTATTCTTTTCATACTTCACTTCTCATCCTTGTGTTACTAGAGTTCTTCATGGTGGTTCGTCATGATTTAATTCATCCTTGAAGTCCAAATATTTCCTCCCTTATCTTTGGAGGTGGTGTTATGTCATTCTTGACAATTTCCTTCATGTTTCATGATTCACAAGTTGTCAGGAATGAGATATTGTAAAATCATCATTTTCTCTTTGATTATGAGTTGTGTCAACCAATAATAATTTCTTTGTTGGAGTATCTTTGTATAGATTTCACCTAAAGCCTTCCATTGGCAATGTTTCTATAGTGGTACTTATCAATGATCCAAGTTATCTCTTTATCATCTTGGTGGAAGAAATTTTTCATCTCTTTGGTGCTCAAAAAAATTGTTTCTCATTAGTGAAAGAATTTCACCTCTAGTTTTGAGATGTTTTCATAATTCCACGAGGAGTATATCATTAAATTGTTGATTCTTCAACAACTCCGTTCAACCCTTCTTCGTAAGGTTACTCTTCCAAGTTTATCGTTGTGGTGAACAATATCATGTTCTTCTCTGTTCATTCTATTCCATTCTTTCATTTCGGAGGCTTGTGACGTTGCTCTCTTTGTCCCGCCGTCTCGTTTATCAAGATCATGTTCTTTTCCTTACTAGTCCATTTAACATGAGTGTCGTATCCTTCATTCAAGTTCTCTCATCCTATCAAGTTTTGCCTCTCTTTTAACCGGAGTGTTGTTTGAAGTCTTTCTTACCTCGTGTGCCATACTTTAAATTGTTTCAGAGGCAGTGTGTTGTTGATTTCATAAAGTATCATCCAATCTTCTCAAGTTAATGTTCATTCCTTCCATTTTCAGTCGGAGTGATGTTCGAATTATTTCATTCTTATTCCTTCTCTATTTTGTTTCAACCGGAGTGGTTTCAATGTCACCTAAGCTCTTCATTCTCGTCGTATTCCTTGTTCCTCTTGTCTATCGAAGTGTTTCAATTTCTTTCATCTTTGTCGTGTCATTTCTTCAAGTTTTTCAACCTCCCAAGGTTCGTTGTTCCACTCATTTGTCCAAGAAGCAACTTTGTTTTACCTCCTTCCTTTTCCTCTTCTATCCGGTGCCATCTCCAGGATCTCGGGTTGAGATCCTCTGTTAGTGTGGGAGAGTTGTGACGCCCCAAGACCGACGCTCCAGAAGACTTCCAGCTATTCCCAGTTTCGCCGTGTTATTTTATTTGGCTTGTTGCATTTCATCATGTCGTCATGTGCATTGCATCCGCATATTTTCACAAAACTCGTAGTCGTTTGTAGTGCCGCTTCCAGTTTGTCTCTATTGACCTTTCTCAAACCCCTTGCAATTAGGTTGTTCATTTTCTCTTTTCCTAAACCTGAGTGTCCCTTCACAGCTCTCAGACCCCCTCACAACCATGTCCGAAAACTTCCCCGAACCCGAACTGGACTGTCATTACCGATGGGTTCGGATCATCCCCAAACATCCCTCAAACATCTATGTTTTCTTATTTGGACTCCCCTAGCCTATTTTCTCGGACCGTACAATTTAGATCGGAGGGACCAAAATAACCCCACCTAAATTACATCTGCTTTATATAGTAGACCAACCCCTAGTCCATTTCTAGACCAAACCCTAGATCCTAGGCAGGTTGTCCCATCCCCGCCGCCAGACCAACTTCCTCCTCGATTTCATCCTCGAGCCAACCACCAGCCAGATCCAAACCAACCAGCGCTCTCCTGCCTCCTCTCGATCCACCAACCGGAGCTTGCAACCATGATACAAATCCTCCCCAACCATTTCCCTTGTCTTACGTTCTTGAACAATCGGGTCGCTCGAGGCCTCGAGCTGGAGGGCTTCGCCTGCCCGAGCTCTACCTCGTTTTCTCTCCGTTGTCGCTCGTCCATCACGCCGCGGGTGAACAAACCAGCTGTTGCCGTCCCTGCTGCCGGTGAGTGCAAGGCCCCGAGCGCTCGAGCTCCCCTGCCAGGAGGCTACCGCACCTCGCAGGAGCTCTGGCCAATGCCTCGCCGGCGACCTCAACCACCAGGCCGGACTCCCCCTCGCGCCCCACTCCTTCTTCCTTACCTTCTTCTCTTACTCATCTCCCTCTCTGACCTTCCCGCTCTCCCTCTCTTGTCCTGGATAGAAACAAAGTCGCCATGGACAGGACTTCGACGCCGCCGTCCTCATGCTTCATCGTCGTCGCTGCCAGATCTGCCTCCCTCCGCCCGTTCGGTGTCGTCCGTCGGCCTCCTCTGCCGCGGGAACCATCGCTCCGTGCCAAGTCCCTCGTTGGAGCTCTGCTCCCAGCCGTCGTTGTCTCTGTTCGTCCAGGGGAGACGAACGCGAGCGCTCGATCTGCTCGCGTTGACCACGCCTCCAGCGCTTGGGCGAGCGTCCTCAAGCCCAGACACAGCCTCTGCCACCTCCACTAATGGGTCGAAGCCTATGGGTGAGGCCACCCCCAGCGCCCCTCCATCCCCCTCAGGTTGGGCCTGCGTGCCAGATTTGGCCCAATCCTTTTTTTTCCTGATCGTGCGATTTTTGTAATAATCCAGAAAATTGCATATTTACAAAAAAAGTCCCTTTTCATGCATTTAATGACTAAAGAACCATGCATCAGTTTAAAACAAGCTTTATATGAAAATTGCTTAGAATTCTGTGTAGATTAAAAATATGCCACTTTCATCCTTGTTAAAAAATGTTTAACTTGTTGTTTGTTTAATTTTGTGATAATAACATGCTAAAATGGTTTAATTCATAACTAAATAATTGTAGCTCAAAATTTATTAAACTTTATATGTAAATGGGCTAGAAAAATGTGTAGAATAAAATGGTGTATTTTCTTTTGCTGTTTAATAACTTTGAAATTAAGTAATAGGCAGAACAGTACCAAATTCATAATATGCACATGGGGATTTTTCAGAATTGTGGTTTGTTGTTTCCGGCCCTATTTAAATTGCCTAGATAGGTAGTTTAATTGTGCTTCACCCCTTGACATGTTAATTAGCATTTAATATTGTTGTGTATATGAACGAGAGTGAACTAAATAATTGGATGTGGCGTTTTGTCAATATGCAACTCGTTGCATATTGAGCTCCACTCAAATTGTAGTGTTGTTTGTTGCACTTTGCCTGCCATGGATATTTAAATCGGGCATGCATCATACTTGTTTGTGCATCATGCCATGGTTATGATATGTGTGTTTACCATGTTGTTTGCTTCTTTCCGGTTTGCTTCTCTCGTTAGCTTCGGTTCTGTTCCGGAGTTGTGAGGATCCGTTCGACTACGTCTTTTTGTCTTCTTCATGGACTCGTTCTTCTTCCTTTCGGGATCTCAGGCAAGATGACCATTCCTTTATATCACCTCTATTGTGGCTATGCTAGATGCCTCGCTCTATTGCTTTGTCGTGATACCTATCCTTTTGCATGTCGGCCCCCACCTAGCCATGAAACCTCTAACCACCTACCTAGCAAACCGTTGTTTGGCTAAGTTACGCTTTTGCTCAAGCCCCCTCTTATAGCGTTATTAGTTGCAGGTGAAGATGAAGTTTGCTCCATGTGCATTGGGTTTTGGGGAATAACAAAATATCTATTATTTACATTAATGCACCTATATACATCGCAATGGGTGGAAGGCTTGGCCTTTTGCTCGGTGTTTTGTTCCACTCATGCCGCCTTAAGAACCGATAAACCGGTGTTATGTTCCTTGATTTTGCGTTCCTAATGCGGTTGGGTATATGGGGACCCCTTGATAGTTCGTTTGAATAAAACTCCTCCAGCAAGGCCCAACTTTGGTTGTACCATTTGTCTAATAACAAATAAACTTGCATAGGGACCGGCTAGCACCCGAGGACTTAATTAACAACCCGGGCCAGTGCTCCACATGAGTGTTGGTCCACACTTGTCAACCGCCGGTGGCCACCAGGGGTAACTTTTGTTTGGCATACCGGAAGTTTGGACAATCTGATCATGGCCTGAGACGAGATACTCGCAGCTCCTATCAAGGTGTCGGCACGTCGGGAGGTCTTGCTGGACTTGTTTTACCATTGTCGAAATATCTTGTACACCGGGATTCCGAGTCTGATCGGGTAGTCCCTAAGATAAGGGGTTTTTACCTCTGTTGATCACGAGAGCTTGTGATGGGCTAAGTTGGGACACCCCTGCAGGGTTATGATCTTTCGAAAGTCGTGCCCGCGGTTATGTGGTGGATTGCAATTTGTTAATATCCGGTTGTAGATTACTTAACACAAAAACTCAGACTAAATACACTACCGTGTGAATAGTCATGATGGTCTCTTTTTTTGGGAGTTCGGGATGAGAACGCGGCTGGGTTACGGATGACTCGTAGGTAGACAGGATCATCTAGTGATCATGATTAGTTCATGACCGATGGCTTTCACTTCTCATCTCGCTCTGAAGTTACGTAAGCTAGCCACCTCATCTACGCTTAGTGCTTGCAGCAGCCCCTTATACACTTTCTCCTTGCTCAAAGGCTTTGATAGTTTTGATACCCGGGAATGGGATTGCTGAGTCCTCGTGACTCATAGTTTACTACAAACACATGTGCAGGTACAACCGAGTACGATTCAGTTGATGGCCAGGAACTCAAGTGAGAGTTCGATGAGTAACGTGGGCGTATGTACGTGACGTTCCCCGACAATCTGTGGTGGTTCCTACTAGGGCCAGTCAAGCATAGTGGGTGGTTATCTTCTTTTCATTTGGATTCGTTCGTAGTCGGACCATGATTGTACTTGCATGAATGTATGACTTATTTATGCATTGTGTGAAGTGGCGATTGTAAGCCAACTATGTATTATTTTTCCTTTGTTCTTGTATATGGGAATGTGTGAAGATGACCAGCTTGCGATCATACCGAAATGCGATGATGCCTCTAAGTCGTGCCTCGACACGTAGGAGATATAGTCACATCTTGGGCGTTACACCAACCCAAGGGTGCTTCCCGCGCGCCCCCACGACGCTGGAGACGGTCGGCCGACGAATACCGCCTCCCACTATACTCATCGTCGTGCACCGGTGTGTTAGCACTGCTTCGGGCCACTGGCCCATGGGCCCCATGTGGCTCCTAATTAGTTTAGTAACTAATTCCCCCTCACTAATCCCCACTGACACATGGGCCCAAGGCCTTTAACTTAAACTAAAAATTGTAGTTTGAATAAACTTCCCCCCAGAGACACTTATAGGTGGGGCCAGACCCCCACTTTGACTGGTCAAAGTGGACCAGTCAACTGCTGACTGGGCAGTTGACTCGCCCCACCAATCAGCCTGTGTGGCTAGCTCACAGTTGGTATACTTAGCATTTTCTATCTGTTTTCGAATTAATATTAAACCCTGGAATTTTTAAAATATGTTTAAAACTTTGAAATTAATATAAAATAATCTGTAACCCACATACCCCACTCCTTGTCCCAGTCGCCCCGCTTGATAATCGATGACTCGATCAATGTGATCGACATCCAGACCCCGACACCGCACATCACACCCCTTAGTTGTATGACTGCAGAGTTACTATCGAGTGCCGAGGGTGATACCTCGTCAGCACTTCTGATGTTAACCCTATAGTGTAACTATTCGGTCGTGGTCATCGAGGGTGATTCCTCCTTCACTAGTCCCGATAACGACTCTGTCGTGCAACCCCTCAAGTGTGGACCCTCGAGGGTGATTCCTCAAAGTCAACCTTGACGGTTACATCAAGTGGGATTCCATCGAGGGTGATTCCTCGGGCTTCCCCTTGCTGTTTCGGACACACGGTTACTTTGACTTACCACGGAACCATGATGACATCGGGTCAGCCCCGAGGGGTACCCGCGAGTGATGTGAAGTCCGGTTGACCTGGAGGGTACTCGAGAGATAATTACGTGCCACGGCTGGGCACTCTTATCCCTTGCCGTAAGTCCACGAGACGGGGCAACATGGTCACATGATTGTGAGTCTCTGCTCATTACCGCGCACTAGCAAGACACTAATGGTTTGGATATTTGATCCGAGTAGGCCTCTAGCCTTTTTTCACTAACCACCACGCGGGAATAAGTATTGGCACTCTGCGTCGTATGTATCAGCTGAAAGCTCAACGGACGTCAGCAATGGAGCAACGCGTGCCGGTTTGGACTGTGTAAGCACCTGCCTTATTTAAGGAGGTAGCTAGGTCTGCTCACCGGCCGCATTCACAATGTGCAGGAGTGCAAAGGCCGATGGGCCCAAGACCCCTGTGTTTAGGATGTAGACCGACGTGTTGGCCTCTCTAGTGAGCCTAGGTAGGGCTGCGGCATGTTGATCAGCCGAGGCCGATCATGACCTGATGGTGTGTCCGACCGGAGTTGATCGAGCATGTTGGGTAAGTTTGTGCACCCCTGCAGGGAAATATTACATCTATTCGAATAGCCATGTCCACAGTAATGGACGCTCGGAGTTGTATTCCGATCGATACAACTAGAACTTTTTGTTGAGGCATGTAATGGAAATGATGGCTCCAGGATTGCTTTCTCGCAGGGAGTCGAGGAAGTGATCTCTAGGTGATGTTACAATATACTTACCACCGTTCAAGAAATCTTCGGATTCAGCGATTTATCATCCGATTTATCGCTACTCTTGGGGTGACCGATAAGATTATGCCTTATCTTCACCATTTATCATTTGGGACGATTTATCGCTATGACAAGCGATTTATCGGGAATGTACCGATAAATTGGGACTGTTCAAAGCGCTATGTTTGCAAAAAAAAAAGGTATGTTCATTCGTGTTTTGTGGACCTTGTTATGCGATATGTATTGTTTTCCTATTTTGTTCGTCATTATACATGGATTCAAAGGATAGGTATCAAGGTAACACTTCTGTCCAATATTTTTTGGTGTTGAATATATCATATTTTAGTGTTGGGAACCTGAGATTTGCGAAAAATGGCTGATTAATAGTCGACCGATAAAATTGATTAATCGGCTGATATCCGATTAATCTCTAATCCACAGCTGACCGAGATGAAAACGATAAGCGATATCCTCAACATTGATACTTACTAATATTATAATATGCCACTCTTATCTCTTTTGATGCTGCAAGATGCTTGAAGATGCTAGTCTTCGATAGGGTAGGCTTTCCCCTTCTCTTTTGGCATTCTATAGTTCAGTCCACATATACTACCCATTTCATTGATACCGATGCATATGTAGTGTAGATCCTTGCTTGCGAGTACTTTGGATGAGTACTCACAGTTGCTTTGCTTCCTCTTTTCTCCTTTTCCTTTCTTCTCGGATGTCACAACCAGATGGTGGAGCCCAGGATCTAGGCGCCACCTTAGACCATGACTACTACTACCCCGAGGCCACTAATGACCAGGATTAGTTAAGAGGCTCCCAGGCAGGAGGCCTTGCCGTTTCGATCATGTTACTTTTGTGCTAGCCTTATTAAGGCAAACTTGTTTAACTCATGTCTATACTCAGGTAATGTTGCTTCCGCTGACTCATTTGTATTTGAGATTATATATTCAAGCCCTCGAGGCCCCTCGCATGTAATATAAAGCTTGTATTATTTTAATTTGTGTCTAGATTTTTGTTGTGATATCTTCCCGTGAGTCCCTGATCTTGATCGTACACATTTGCATGTATGATTAGTGTACGGTCAAATCGGGTGTGTCACACCTTGGTATCAAAGTCGACTGCCTGTAGGTAGCCCCCCTTCCAACTCCTTGGCCGAAGTCGAGTCTAGTCACTACAAAACTTTTACTAACATGGTTGTGTGTCTTACGAGCCCACGTCGCCATTGGGTGGTATTAGGATCTTTTACTCCCAATCTATACTCTGGGACTTTGGTCTATCTTATATTCAGGTTAAATGAATTTACTAACTCTAACATTAGGATCCCGTGATCACATACCCCAAAGTTGGATAAGCCATAGTTATTCCTTATAAAAGTATTTTGAATAGTACACACACTATCATGTTGAGTACTATGTGGTATCCATCGTACATCTTTCATTATGCATGTTTCATCATGAATGATCCTTGTATTTACAAATGCTTGATGTTGAACTACCCCTGTTACACGTTAGTAGGATGGTTAGACCCGCTGGTCGTGGCCGTGGTGGCAATGCTCCACCACCGCCCGAATTCATGGTCGGAATGATGCAGCAGTTTGAGCTGAATCGCCAGTTCATGGAAGGAATGATGCTTAGTTTCCTCGTCCGAATATGAACCAGCAGCTAGCCCCAGTAACTATGTAGGACTTCATGCGCCTCAACCCAACCATCTAACATAGCTCAACTCAGCCCCTTAATGCTGATGACTGGCTCCACGACATCACGCATGAAAAGGATTCTACTAGTGTGGCCCCTACTAGCATGTCACCTTTGTGTCATTCTTTCTGAAGGGTCCCGCTGCTCAATGGTGGGACGGCCACAGGCGTACTCAACCTGCTGGAACGGTCATCACTTGGCCGGATTTCCAAGCTGCCTTCCATGCTCGTTTTAGTCCTCGGGGAATCATGGACAGGAAGAAGTGTGAGTTTCGCAACCTCACCCAAGGCAACAAGACAGTTGATGCTTATCAGCGAGAATTCCTAGACTTGTCCCGCTATGCCGAAGAAGGCATTGCTACTGATGCTCGCAGGGAGGAAAGTTTCATGACATACTTCACCCTGATATCAAGCTAGCACTGCTCGTTCACGGCTTTGCCAACTTCATCACCTTGGTGAACAAGGCTATTCAGGTTGAGATTGGTCTTCAGGAACATCAAGGATCTCTCATGTGAAACCGTGACGCTAGCTCATCTCCGGGCCCGTCAGCGTAGAAGCGTCGGATATGGATCCCCCACAGCATGTATCGTCCAACTGCTCCTACCCCAAGACAGTCATATGCTGCTCCGCATCTTCCTCCTCAACCAACGAGGCAGCCTCATTGGACTGCACCACCTCAAGCTCCTGCTCCCAATCCCAATGATGGTCTGTGCTTCAAGTGTTCCAGGTCACCGTTCCAGGAACTACCCTCAGAATCAGAATCAGCTGGCTCTGCCTTCTAATGCCCGTGGAAATAATCAGCCGCGTAACAACAATGTCATGCCTTATGGTAGTGGTCAGGCTAACAACATTGATCTGAATGAAGCTCAAAACTCGCCGGGAACTGTGATGGGTACTCTTCTAGTTAATTCAGTACCAGCATCTGTTTTGTTTGATTCAGGAGCATCACATTCTTTCATATCAGAAGATTTTGCATTCATGCATGGCATTAAGTACGAAGATATGCACACTCCACTGGTGGTAAAAACTGTGGGCCAATGCCAAACCTCCATGGTTAGCCACAACGTTTCCGTTCAAATCGAAGGGTTGGAATTTTTTGCCTCCCCCATTATTCTGGAGTCTTCCAATATAACCTCATTCTGGGAATGGATTGGTTGAAACGCATACTGCTTCTATCGTTTGGGCCACTAAAACTGCCCACCTTCTACACCCTTCAGATGAGATAGTAAGCTACAATGCTCGTCTGGTTCAAAATGCCAAAGCCCGACTCTATCTCCTGAATGTGTTGAACACAGCACCTCTTGAGGGAATTGAAAAGATTTCGGTCGTTTGCGACTTCCAAGATGTCTTTCCAAAAGAACTCCTAGGAATACCCCCTGCTCGAGCTATCGAGTTCGTCGTTGACTTGAAACCAGGCACCGTTCCTATCGCCAAACGACCCTACAAGATGCTGCCTCATGAGCTCCTTGAATTTAAGGAGGAAATTGACAAATCTCTTCGCAAGGGTTTCATTCGTCCAAGCTCCTCTGCTTGGGGAGCAACTTCTCTCTTCGACAAGAAGAAGGATAGAACAAACCGTTTGGTCGAAGACTACCGTCCTATCAACCAAGCTACAATTCCGAACAAATATCACATTCCTCGGATCAATGATTTGTATGATCAACTGGCTGGTTCATCAATATCCTCTAAGCTTGACTTGAGGTTGGGTTACCACCAGATCCGTGTTCATGAAGTGGATATTCCAAAGACCGCATTCGTCACTCGTTATGGTTCTTACGAGTACACCGTCATGTCCTTCGGCTTGACCAGTGCTCCAGCTACATTCTCTCATCTAATGAACTATATATTCATGGTATACCTCGACAAGTTCGACGTAGTCTATCTGGATGATATCCTGGTATATTCGAAGAACATAGAAGAACATGTTGAGCATCTTCGACTTGTTCTAGAGAAGCTTCGAGAACATCAACTATATGCCAAGTATTCTAAGTGTGAATTCTGGCTACCCGAAGTAACCTACCTAGGTCATGTGATCTCCAAGGATGGTATTGTCGTGAACCTAGAGCGAGTTCAGGATATTCTAGATTGGACTCCTCCGAAGAATGTCAAGCAAGTCAGAAGCTTTCTCAGGCTAGCCAGCTGTTGTCGCCACTTTGTCGAGAACTTCTCCAAGATCGCCAAGCCACTGACTAATCTGCTTCACAAAGGCGTTAAGTTTGATTGGACCAAAAATTGTCAGGAAAGTTTCCAGGCACTCAAGGACAAGCTGACATCTGCCCTGGTGCTTGCTCCCCCTTATTCTCGCAAGGACTTCGTCATCTATTGCAACGCTTCAGATCAAGGATTAGGATGTGTCCTAATGCAAGAGCGTAGGTGACTGCTTATGCATCCCGTCAAGTGCGTCCTCACAAAGAGAACTACCCAGTTCACAACTTTGAGCTTGATGCGGTTATCTATTCACTAAAGCTATGGCGACAATACCTTCGCGGTAATCGTTGCGAGATCTTCACCGATCATCAGAGTCTGAAGTACCTGTTTACTTGGCCCTAAATCTCCGACAGCAGCGATGGATGGAAGCTATTGCCGACTACAACTGCGGTATATCCTATACCCTTGGCAAGGCTAATGTAATGGCCGATGCCTTGAGCCGCAAGTCTTATTGAAATAACCACATGGTTCATAAAGCTCAACCCCGCCTTTATGAAGAACTTTGTAAGCTCAACCTTCAACTAGTTCCACAGGGTTCTCTTAATAACCTTGTCCTGGAACCAACTCTTCTCAAAGCTATTAAGTCTGCACAAGCCAAAGATGCTCACCTTGATATGATGAAAACGGATCTTGCCTTAGAGAAATCCAGAGATTTCTCACTTGGTGCAGATGGAACCTTGTACTTTACAGGTCGCATTGTAGTACGCTAGTTCAATCTTATGACAAAGAAGGTGATGAAAGAAGCGCATGACACCCCTCTCTCTATTCATCCGAGAAGTACCAAGATGTATCTAGACATCCGTCAAAAGTACTGGTGGTCTAAGATGAAGCAATACATTGCTCGATATATTGAAGAGTGTGACATTTGCCATCGCGTCAAAGCAGAACATCAGAAACCAGGTGGACTTATACAACCACTTCCAATTCTTGAATG
This sequence comes from Secale cereale, assembly GCA_902687465.1. Classification (NCBI taxonomy): domain Eukaryota; kingdom Viridiplantae; phylum Streptophyta; class Magnoliopsida; order Poales; family Poaceae; genus Secale; species Secale cereale. The sequence goes on along the minus strand of LR738710.1, from coordinate 336,728,368 downwards.
GAAGTGGGATAAGATCCAAATGGATATCGTCACAGGCCTTCCCAAGTCTCAGAAAGGTAATGATGCTATCTTTGTTGTCATTGACCAATTCTCGAAAGTTGCTCACATTCTGCCAGTCAAGGAGACAATCACTGCTAGCCAACTAGCAAATTTGTATATCTCCAGAATTGTGTCACTCCACGGCATTCCGAAGGAGATCAGTTCAGACCATGGCAGCCTTTTCACTTCAAAGTTCTGGGATAGTTTCCAAGAGGCAATGGGAAATCATATTACCTGGAGCACTGCTTATCATCCCCAATCCCAAGGCCAAGTCGAGCGAGTCAATCAAATTCTTGAAGACATGCTTCGAGCTTGTGTCATATCATTTGACAAGAAATGTGAAGAATCTCTCCCTTACACGGAGTTCTCTTATAAAAATAGTTATCAAGCCAGCTTGAAGATGGCACCCTTCGAAGTGCTATATGGATGTAAGTGTTGAACGCCTCTGAATTTGTAGAAACTAGGGAACAGACGCTCATTGGTCCAGACATTATTCAACAAGCTGAAGAGCGGGTTCGCATTGTCTGGGATAATCTCAAGGCGGCCCAGTCCCGCCAGAAGAGCAACTATGACCGGAAACACTAGGGTTCAACGTATCAACGTGGTGAACAAGCTTATCTGTGTGTCACTCCTTTGAGACGCACTCATTGATTAGGAGTCAAGGTCAAGCTAGCTCCACGCTACATTGGTCCCTTCCGCATCCTCGCCGTCGTGGACTGGTGGCTTATCAATTGGAGTTGCCACCTCAGTTCTCTCACTTCCATGACGTCTTCCACGTGTCGCAACTTCTTCGTTGCTTCAAGGACCCGGAACGTGAAGTGGATCCGGAATTGATTGAAGTTCAAGATGATCTCACATACAAAGAGCATCCGATCCGCATTCTTGAGGAATTTGAACGTCGAACCCGCCAGAAGGTTACCAAGTTCCTGAAGGTGCAATGGTCGGATCATACTAAAGATGAAACCACTTGGGAACGCGAGAATAATCTTCGAGCAGAGTATCTCGACCTTTTCCCTTCTACCTCTTAATTCTCGGGACGAGAATTTCTTTTAGAGGAGGAGAGTGATAACCCACAAGTGTAGGGGATTAGTTGTAGCCTCTTTCGATAAGTAAGAGTGTCGAACCCAACGAGGAGCTAAAGGTAGAACAAATATTCCCTCAAGTTCTATCGACCACCGATACAACTCTATGCACACTTGATGTTCGCTTTACCTAGAACAAGTATAAAACTAGAAGTACTTTGTAGGTGTATCAGGATAGGTTTGCAAGATAATAAAGAGCACGTAAATATAAACTAAGGGCTGTTTTAGGTAAAGAAGCAATAAACTTAGTATTGCGAGTGTGGAAAAGTGGTGGTAGGAGTTGCGAAATTGTCCCTAAGCAATTGACTACGTTACTGGACCGATAGCAAGTTTTATGTGGGAGAGGCCATTGCTAGCATGTCATCCCTAACTTGGAATTATATACACTTATGATTGGAACTATTAGCAAGCATCCACAACTACTAACGTTCACTAAGGTAAAACCCAACCATAGCATTAAGATATACTGGTCCCCCTTCAATCCCGTATGCATGAATTTCTACGCTAGGTTGAAGCTTCTGCCACTCTTGCCCTCCAATACATAATCCTATCAACATACAGCTAACCCTACGGTGTGATCCACGTGCGCGCTCATATGATGGGCACGAAAGGACAGCAACATAAACACAATCAATTTAAACCAATCATAGCAATTCACCAATTACCGATAGGACAACGAAAATCTACTCATACATCATAGGATGGCAACACATCATTGGACAATAATATGAACCATAAAGGACCATATTCAAGTAGAGGGTACAGCGGGTTGCAGGAGAGTGGACCGCTGCACATAGATGGGAGAAGGTGATGAAGATTTTGGTGAAGATGACGGAGGTGTTGGTGTAGATCGCCGTCACACGATGATGGCCCCGGCGGCATGCCGGCGCCACCAGAAGCGAGGGGGGAGAGCCCCCCCTCCTTCTTCTTCTTCCTTGACCTTCTCCCTAGATGGGAGAAGGGTTTCCCCTCTGGTCCATGGCATCCATGGCGGCGGAGGGGTAAGATCCCCTCCGAGATTGGATCTGTCTCTCTATCTCTCTCTATTTCTGCGTTCCCAGATTCTGGCCTTTCACCGTTTCTTATATTCCTCGAGATCCGTAACTCTGATTCGGCTGAATTTTTGACACGATTTTTATCCGGATATTAGCTTTCTTGCGGCGAAAGAAGGGCACCAACCGCTTTACAGGGTGGCCACGAGGGCCCAGGGTGCGCCTGACCCCCTGGGGCGCCCCCTGCCTCGTGGCCCCCTCGGGCATCGTCTCGCGTTTATTCTTCTTCCCATAAATCACATATATTCCAAAAAAAAAACTATGTCCGTTTTTTATCCCGTTTGGACTCCGTTTGATATGGATATTCTGCGAAACAAAAAACATGCAACAAACAGGAACTAGCACTGGGCACTAGATCAATATGTTAGTCCCAAAAATAGTAGAAAAAGTTGCCAAAAGTATATGAAAGTTGTATAATATTGGCATGGAACAATCAAAAATAATATATACGATGGAGATGTACCAGCATCCTCAAGCTTAATTCCTGCTCGTCCTCGAGTAGGTAAATGATAAAAAAGATAATTTTTGATGTGGAATGCTACCTAGCATAATCTTGATCATGTAATCTAATCATGGCATGAATATTAAGACACGAGTGATTCAAAGCAATAGTCTATCATTTGACATAACAAAATTTAATACTTGGGCATCCCAACAAACAATCAAGTCTTTCAAAATATCAATGCTAAAGAACGTTATCCCTACAAAATCATATAATCTTTTATGCTCCCTTTTCTTAACACAAGGTACCCCTCATGCCCATCCTGGTGTCAGCCAAGCAATTGTTTTCATACTTTACTTTTTCTAACCTTTTCAACTCTTCACGCAATACATGAGCATGAGCCATCGACATAGCACTATGGGTGGAATAGAAGGTGGTAGTAGACAAAAGTAGGGAGAAAGTCTCACATCGACTAGGCGTATCAATGGGCTATGGAGATGCCCATCAATAGATATCAATGTGAGTGAGTAGGCATTGCCATGTAACGGATGCACTAGAGCTATAAGTGTATGAAAGCTCAAAGGAAAACTAGTGGTTGTGCATCAACTTTCTTGCTCATGAAGACCTAGGGCAATTTGAGGAATCCCACCATTGGAATATACAAGCCAAGTTCTATAACAGAGATTCCCACTAGTATATGAAAGTGACAACATAGGAGACTCTCTATCATGAAGAACATGGTGCTATGATGAAGCATAAGTGTGGAAAAAGATAGTAACATTGTCCCTTCTCTCCTTTTCTCTTTTTTTGTTTTCTCTTTTTTTTTTGCTTTCTCTTCTTTTTTTGAGCTCTTTGGCCTCTTTTTTTGGTTGGCTTCTTTGGCCTCTTTTTTTATTTGGGCTTCATTGGCCTCTTTTATTTTTTATAACCTCGCATGGGACAATGTTCTAATAATGATGATCATCACACTTTTATTTACTTACAACTCGATACTAGAACAAAAATATGACTCTATATGAATGCCTCCGGCGGTGTACCGGGATGTGCAATGATCTATCGTAGCAATGACATCAAAAAATGGACAAGCCATGGAAACATCATGCTAGCTATCTTACGATCATGCAAGGAAATATGATAATGATGGTGCGTGTCATAATAAACGGAATGGTGGAGTTACATGGCAATATATCTTGGAATGGCTATGGAAATGCCATAATAGGTAGGTATGGTGGCTATTTTGAGGAGGATATAAGGTGGTTTGATGCACCGGCGAAAGTTGCGCGGTACTAGAGTGGCTAGCAAGGTGGAAGGGTGAGAGTGCGTATAATCCATGGACTCAACATTAGTCATAAAGAACTCACATACTTATTGCAAAAAATCTATTAGCCCTCGAAGCAAAAATACTACGACGCGTGCTCCTGGGGGGGAGGTTGGTAGGAGTTAACCATCGCGCGCCCCCAACCTTCACGCAAAGATATACAATCAAAATACAATGCGCGCCAATTTGGTTACATAGTTAGGAGACCATACGTGCATGCTTCGGGAATCACAATGTCACAACCCTAGTTAGTCATTCCTTGACTTTGCATAATCATCCATGCAACATGTTTAAATTTTATTTAAGTTGAAATGGGGATTGATCAAACCCTAGCATCAGAAAGAATTCAAATAGGATCAAATAAAATCTTTTTCAAATAACCCAAAATGCCCTTTGAAAATGTTCATGATTTTTGATAAAGGTAAAAACCTCTGCCAAAAATGATGAGCATATTTGTTGGCCATTTATGGATTTTTGAATTAACTCTTATTGTATTTGAATTGGGGCATTTGAATTCTATAAATATTTTAAATGCTCCAAAAAAATCTTGTTTTAATTGTGGGCTTTTGGAATAATCCAAATAATGCCCCCAATTTATCTCAGGAGTTTTAAAAATTAATTAGTATTTTACTAATTCAAAAAAGAATAAAACAAATAGGAAAAAACTGAAACAGAAGAAAAATAGAAAAGGGAAGAAACCTACCTAACTTACGTGCGGCCCAATATTGTGCGGCCCAGCTGGACCAGCCCACCACCGCCGTCGTCCTCCTAGCGCCACTCGGTTGGGCGCGTGGACAAAGCGCGCACATGCCCAGAGCGACACGCCAACTGCTCGCGTGCTTCATCGGGACAGCACACGACGCCTCGCGTCTTCTGCTCGGCAGCGCCTCGACGCCCTGGACACCTCACTCTCCCCCCTGCTCTCTCGCTCGCCCTCTCTCCGCCATGGCCGACGCAGCCGAGCGCTCGCCGCCGTGAAGCTCGCAGCAACCGTTGCCCCCTCGCCCTGTCGCCATGTCTGAGAGCTTCTCCATCGTCTGCTACATCATATCGCCCGAGCCCCGAGCGCTCGCGTGCCTCGAAGCGACCACCCCGACCCCGTCTTCATAGTTCGGCCGCTGAGATCGTCGGCGACCTCCCGTCCTCATCAGCCCCTCCCCGAGCTCGCCGGTTCGCTCGTTGTGTTCACCATGAGTTGTTGATCATCCTCCCCTATCAATTATCTCTCTTGCTCACCGTAGCCGCCGCCCCCTCTCGCCCGATTGCGCCGCCGCCTGCACTCGCCGCCGACACGACTCCGGTGACCATTTGGTCCGGGCGTCGTGTCCAACACACTCGCCGCCTCGCGTAGCCGCTGTAGGTGCCACGCACATGCTTCCAAGGCCACTGCATGTGCATCACCGCGCTCACCCGAATGCCGGCACCGCCCTGAGCTCATTTCCGGTGAGCTCTGGCCGTCCCCGCTGCCGCCACATGCCGCGCAGGATGCGGGTGAGCTCCAGCTCCCCGTAGCTGCCCTCGGCTCCTCGTTTGGGCGCCGGGGAAGCGATCCTGAGCCCCTCCGCCGCATCTGTGGATGCCGGCGTCAAGCCGCCGGTGGGTCAGCTTCGGTTGACCAGGGGTTTGACCTCCCCTGGGTCAATGACAGGTGGGGCCCGTCCTGTTAATTACTTTAGTTTAGTTTTAAACTTAGTTAGTTAGCCCTGTTAGACTGACATGTGGACCCCACACGCCAGGTTTGACCTGGTCAGCGCTGTTGACTTGCTGACGCATGCATGACGCAGTGCTGACGCAATTAATCATTTTCTGGATTATTTCTATTTTGGAAATTCCGAAAAATTAGCAAAACTTAAAAAAAATCACATAAATTCAACCATAGCACAGAATGAAATAATTTATATATGGAAAATTATCAGAAAAATATGAGGAATCTGTTTATGGCATTTTCATGCATGTTTGAACAACTTACAGCCACTGTATATGAAAATTTGGATAAATGACATTTTAAATGTCTCAAATGGAGTTTGAATTTGAACCTTGAGTTCAAACCAACTTCATTTAACTCATTCTAGTTGCATTAGCTCAATCAACAGCATATTGTCATGTCATTATCATGCATCATATTATTGCATTGCATTGATTGTGTTCCCTCTTGTTTGCCGGTGTTTGTTCCCTCTCGATAGACGTGTTGTGACGATGAGTTTGATGACACCGATGAAGAGCTATACTATCTTCAGAAGTGGCAGGCAAGCAAAACCCCCTTGTTCATTCTGATACAATCCCACTCTCTCGCTCTTGCTCTCTTTTGCTGCATTAGGACAACAATGACTCAACTGTTACATGCTGCGGTAGTTGAACCCCTTTCCTTTGCATGACCTGTCATTGCCACGGTAAATAGATGAAACCCACTAGCATGAGTAGGAGTTGTTTGAGCCCTGTTGTGCCTACTCATTGATGCTTGTTTGTCATGCCTGCTATTTTTTAGAGTTGTGTCAAGTCTGATTCATCGGGGATGAATTGGAAAGTTGTGAACATGTCCTACTATTGAGAGCTAAGTGTGTGAACACGATTTGGTAAATGTAGCGGTGAGAGGCCATGTAGGAGTACATGTTGGGTTGTCTCATTGAAACCGTCCTCAGGAACCGAGTTCTGTGTTTGTGATCCATGAACAGCTACTACCACACATTGGGATCCTTAATTGACTCTCTCGACTTATTAATCGCCTCGATCTCTGTCCAGGAGTTGCAACTAGTTTCTGATGTTTGTAGGTAGTATTAGTAGTCTACCAAGTGGCACCCGGTACAGGTGGGCTTGGGACAGACTAGGCACGGTGGCACGGTGCACCAAGCGTAGATCCATCCGGCGAGGTGGGCTTGGGAACCCTGTTCACATCGTTTGGGGTCGTGAGCGACACCCCGGCCGGATCTCCTTGCGGATGGAACCCGAATAGGCGATAAACCTGGACTAGATGCATGGTTAGTCAGGTCGTGGCCGACTCCCTCGCCAGGCTTCCGCTTGAAGGTTGCCGAGATACACGATGTGTACATAGTGGTAAGTGGCAAGAGCGTGTGTGAAGAAGTACACCCCTGCATGGTTAACATCATTTATTCGAATAGCCGCGTCAGTGGTAAAGGACTTCTAGGTCGCCTGTATAGTTCATAGACAAGTGAAAGTGGATACTCTAAAATGCGCAAGATAAGCGTGAGTGCTACGGATGGCCTTCTCGTGGGGAGACAGGAGCAGATCCATAGTGGTGTATTGATATGGTGAATATGTGGACTCGTGTGTGCCACCTCAAAAGAGTTACTTGTAGTCATAGTATAGGCTAGCCACCGAGTCAAAGCTGGCTTGCTGTAGTTAAACCCCACAACCCCCTTTGTTGATGATGATGCATATGTAGCTAGTTCTGATGTAAGTCTTGTTGAGTACCTTTGTACTCACGTTTGCTTAATTTATGTTTTGCAGAGAGACTTCAGTATCACTAGTGGTTCTGCGTGGACTTCGACGTTTAGCTTGTTACCTCAGCTACGATCTTGTACCCTTGGGAGGGTCTTGTAGATGGTCTGGCTTCTCAGCCTTTTTCTTTTGTAGTTGTCTGTACTCAGACATGTTATGCTTCCGTTGCTTGTATGATCTATATGTTGGGTCATGAGACCCATGTTTGCAATATCTGGCTCCTCGGAGTCTAATGAATAAATACTTTGATTCATAGAGTTTTGTTGTGATGCCATGTTGTATTTGCACATATCGAGCATATTGTGTGTATGTTATTGAAATGCTTGGTATGTGTGGGATCTGACACCTATTTGTTTACCCTTGGTAGCCTATCTTATGGGGAAATGCTTCCTAGTGCTTCCACTGAGCTTTGGTAGCTTGCTACTGCTCCGGAACACTTAGGCTGGCCGGCATGTGTCCTCCTTTGTTCCTGTGTCTGTCCCTTCAGGGAAATGTCATGCGTTGTTCCTTTAAGTCCTTGTAGCTTGCTACGACTTGGGTTCATACGTTGATGACCGACACGTTCGTTGTTGGGTCATGTACGCATGTCCTTGTAATTTAGCGCCGCTTTTGGTTGACAACTAGTCATGTCGGCCCGGGTTCTCTGTCATATGGATGCTAGCGACACTATCATATACGTGAGCCAAAATGCGCAAACGGTCCAGGGCCAGGTAAGGTGGCACCCGTGGGGATATCGTGCGTGAGGCCGCAAAGTGATATGATGTGTTACATGCTAGATCGTTGTGACTTAGGATCGTGGTCCCGACACACAAAGCTTAACACCAATATTTTTACTAAACCACAATCATTCACTAGGACCTCCACATATTGGCATCTCTATTGCAAAACTATTGCAAGGAATCGAACATATCATATTCAGCGATCTACAAGTTTATGTAGGATTTTATGACTAACCATGTGAATGACCAATTCATGTCAACTCTCTAAATAGATATAAGTGAAGCAAGAGAGTTTTAATTCTTTCTACAAAAGATATGCCCATGCTCTAACAATTATAAGTGAAGCAAAAGAGCATTCTACAAATGGCGGTTTTCTATGTGAGGAGAAAGAGGCAATACAAACTTCAAATGATATAAGTGAAGCACATGAAGCATTCTATAAAGCCATACTCAAAAGATATAAGTGAAAGTGCAAAGAGCATTCTATAAATCAAACAAGGACTATCTCATACCAGCATGGTGCATTTATTAAAATGAAAATAAAAAGCACACGACGCTCCAAGAATTTACGCATATCATGTGAATGAAACGAATCCGAAAACATACCAATACTTGTTGAAGAAACATGGGATGCCTTCTGGGGCATCCCCAAGCTTAGACGCTTGAGCCTCCTTGAATATTTACTTGGGGTGAATTGGGCATCCCCAAGCTTGAGCTCTTGCCTCTCCTCCTTCTTCTCACATCGAGACATCCTCGATCTTCGAACACTTCATCCACACAAAACTTGACCAAACTTTTAGTGGCGGGGTTAGTGCATATGATAAATGAAATCCCATCATGTACTGATCTAACATTATTGTATAATTATGAACAAACATTACCCACTGTATGATATCACAATTATATGGCTCCAAGTCAAGGAGGCTTCAACAAGAATTCGAACATATGCAAATAATGAAGCTATAACAGCGATCTATGAAAATAGGACAGGCTGTAGTAATTTGAACATTAACCATACTTCTGTAACTCTAAAAAATTTGTAAAAAATAGGGAAAATCAAAAATTTGTATAGAAAGACTTTACAAAAAGTTTCACATCCTTTCGATGTTCCAGTAAAAAATATAAAATCACGCACTACAACCAACGTTTCTTTTTTTTGCACCGCACAAACCAACAAGCAGTTTAATCATCCTAAAGGAAACTCTTGGCACATTATTTTTATAATACAATGGGATTGTACAAGGGGATAATTATTTTTGTTGAAAAGTTTCTGTAATTTAAGATTTGCAAAGTTTCCATGGGCATGAACAAAGTTCAAGGAGCTCCCCCATTTCAACGATGCTCGTCCTTCTTACTTTCACTTTTCTTTTTGAAAAAGTTTTAGATTCCCCTCTTTATTTTATTTTGTTTTTAAACTTTATAAAAGCGCACAACAGAAATAAATGACTCTCTAAAACTTCCGGGTTGTCTCCCTGGCAGTGCTTTCTTTAAAGCCATTAAGCTAGGCATATCGTGCTCAAGTAATGGATCCACCCGGATCCCAAGGTATATCAAAACCAATTTTAATTAGCAATGATTTGGAATTTAGTAGTGAGCACAAAGTGATATGTGTCATGCAAAAACAAAGTCTAACTCTCTTCCTATGCATAGGCTTGTCATACAAGAACAATTCATGCACATCAAGTAAAGGCCAATGCATAGTATAAGCAGTTTCTTGCAATTTTATCGTGTTGGAAACATAGAGAGGCGGAGATGTAGTTCCTCTCTCATAATAATTGCAAGTAGGAGCAGCAAGCACATGCATATTATATTCATCAAAAACATCATGTGCAACGGAAAAAGGCAACCCATCAATATAATCCTTAATAAGTGCAAACTTCTCCGATATAGTGTAGTTTGGAGAATTCAAAAAGATAATAGGACTATCATGTGTGGGTGCAATAGCAACTATCACATGTTTATCATAAGGAACTATGGCAAGTTCATCTCCATAAGCATAATTCATATTGGCATCTTGGCCACAAGCATAGCAAGCATCAATTTCATTGAAAAGGGATATTTTAAACGAATCCAAGGGAACATAGCAATCATCATAGCATTCATCCTTCGGTAAGCACGAAGGGAAATTAAACAATGTATGAGATAAAGAGTTACTCTCATTAGAAGGTGGGCATGGGTGATCAATCCGCTCTTCCTCATTTTGTTCTTCGCTCTCCTCCTCATCTTTTTCATCCAATGAGCTCACAATGTCATTAATTTCTTCTTCCATAGACTCCGGCAAAATATTAGTCTCTTCTTGGACAGCGGAGGAGTCTTCAATATATGGTTTAATATAAGGATTAGAAGCATAATTATCATAGCAATATTTAAGTATGGCCAAATTTTCAGATTTGTAGAGAGTAGTATCACACTCTTCAATAAAAGAAGCAATTTCACAAGTACCCCTAAAAGCAACAAATTCTTCAACTTGTTGAACATCATAGTAATTATAAACCCCCTTAGTATACGAAGATACGATTCCATTATCACTAAACTCACATTGGTAAGGAAGGTGTTTCTTAGGGTCTTTAGAACAACAAGTACAATCATATATTTCACATAAATTCCAAGCATAGCACTGCAAACGATGAATTTGATCCAGTAAAAGTTTCCATTTTCAGATATGCGGTGTTGCGCATAACAAGCATGCTCATCTAAAGATTTACCCTCAACTAAGCTAGTTGGGGTTTCAGCCCGAGCACATAGGGATCGAAGATGATCCAAGTAAAAAGCTTCAGGAGTGTGATAGATTTTGAGTGGTTCTTCAACCATCGGTTCAGCAGCTACCACTAATGTTTTTGGTATTTTATGTTTCCTACCCATAACGAAAGATAGAAAACAACTTAGAACAGCAAATAAACTCTACTTAGTGATAAAGCAAACAAGCACACACGAGAATATTCACCCCACGCTATAACTCCCCAGCAACAGCGCCAGAAAAAGGTCTTGATAACCCACAAGTGTAGGGGATCAGTTGTAGCCTCTTTTGATAAGTAAGAGTGTCGAAACCAACGAGGAGCTAAATGTAGAACATATATTCCCTCAAGTTCTATCGACCATCGATACAACTCTATGCACGCTTGACGTTCGCTTTACCTAGAACATATAAAACTAGAAGTACTTTGTAGGTGTAATGGGATAGGTTTGCAAGATAATAAAGAGCACGTAAATATAAACTAAGGGCTGTTTTAGGTAAAGAAGCAATAAAGTTAGTATAGCGAGTGTGGAAAAGTGGTGGTAGGAGTTGCAAAATTGTCCCTAAGCAATTGACTACGTTACTAGACCGATATCAAGTTTTATGTGGGAGAGGCCACTGCTAGCATGTCATCCCTGACTTGGAATTCTATGCATTTATAATTGGAACTATTAGCAAGCATCTGCAACTACTAACGTTCATTAAGGTAAAACCCAACCATAGCATTAAGATATATTGGTCCCCCTTCAATCCCGTATGCATCAATTTTTATGCTAGGTTGAAGCTTCTGTCACTCTTGCCCTCCAATACATAGTCCTATCAACATACAACTAACCCTATTGTGTGATCCACGTGCACGCTCATATTATGGGCACCAAAGGACAGCAACATAACCACAAGCAATTTAAACCAATCATAGCAATTCACCAATTACCGATAGGACAACGAAAATCTACTCACACATCATAGGATGGCAACACATCATTGGATAATAATATGAAGAATAAAGCACCATGTTCAAGTAGAGGGTACGGCGGGTTGCGGGAGAGTGGACCGCTGCAGATAGATGGGTGGAGGTGATGAAGATGTTGGTGAAGATGACGGAGGTGTTTGTGAAGATCACCGTCACACGATGATGGCCCCGGCGGCGTTCAGGCGCCACCGGAAGCAAGGGGGGAGAGCCCCCCCCCCCTCCTTCTTCTTATTCCTTAACCTTCTCCCTAGATGGGAGAAGGGTTTCCCCTCTGGTCCATGGCATCCATGGCGTCGGAGGGGCAAGATCCCCGCCGAGATTGGATTTGTCTCTCTGTCTCTCTGTGTTTCTGCGTTCCCAGATTCTGGCCTTTCACCGTTTCTTATATTCCTGGAGATCCGTAACTCCGATTGGGCTGAAATTTTGCAATGATTTTTATCCGGATATTAGATTTCTTGCGGCGAAAGAAGGGCACCAACCGCCTTACGGGGTGGCCACGAGGGCCCAGGGCGTGCCTGACCCCTTGGGGTGCCCCCCTGCCTCATGGCCCCCTCCGGCATCGTCTCATGTTGATTCTTCTTCCCAAAAATCACATATATTCCAAAAAAAATCTCGGCACATTTTTATCCCGTTTGGACTCCGTTTGATATGGATATTCTGCGAAACAAAAAACATGCAACAAACAGGAACTGGCACTGGGCACTGGATCAATATGTTAGTCCCAAAAATAGTATAAAAAGTTGCCAAAAGTATATGAAAGTTGTATAATATTTGCATGGGACAATCAAAAATTATAGATACGACGGAGACGTATCAGAGAGTTGTAACACCCTGGTGTAATAATGCTACAGTAACCCTTGGGGTTAAGTTAATCATTTTGCTAAACAAGTGTTTGATCATCTTTGTCTCATATCTCTTTCAAATTCCAGTTGAATTCAATTTCAAATTATGAGTGAAATTCAAAATCTCTCAAACTTGAAAACAAAAATGTTCATCATGTGGCAAATAATCACTTGTTAATATTGGTGGTGAACCAACTTTTTACAAAGTGTTTAAGTGCACTAAACTATTTAAAGCACTGGCTAAAACAATAGATTAAATGCCTTTTAAAATTATAAAAGTTGCAAACTATTTCAATAGCCTCACAATATTTTTGTGGCAGTGCCAAATATTGCAATGTAATTATGTGGCCAAGTCCCACATTTTACATAATCCTTTTTGGCAGCTCAAATATTGTAAATCATTTTCTGTGAAAAGAAAAGAGCTAAAGAAAGGGAAATGAGAGAGAGGCCCCCTGCCCCCATGGGCCTCGGCCCACCCGACCAGGTCCAGCCCATCTTCTCCCCCCGGTCGTCTACTTTTGTTCACGACCGGGCCCGAAAAGGAGCTTGCTCTCGTCGAACCGCCTCGCCGGCGTTGCGGCGAGAGGATAAGGCCTCCACTCCCCCCAACGCCTCGGGCCTCCTCCCCCACCTACCTCCTCCCACTCACTCCCCCACCCTCGCCCTCTCCGCTTCCCTCTGGGCTCACCCCAGATCCCCTTCTCCACCTCGCCCGAACGCCCGCCTTTGCCGCCCGCATCGCTCCGCCACAGCCAACAGCCACCTCTCGCCCCGTCGTTGTGTTCGCGAAGACCGTCGCCATCCACTATGTCCACTACGGAGACGAAAACGAGCCGGAATCCCCTCCTTCGTCGGGTCCGCGTCTGTAACACCCCATATATGATACTTTCCTACAATGGCAATAAAGCATTCTCATTTTGATCCTTGTCCATATCCTTGGGGATTCTTGTCATTTGAGCTCATTTTATTTTTTGCATTGCCATGTCATTTATTTTATTTTGGATCCATGCATTGCTTTCATCATCATGGCATCTTAGTTTACTGATTTTGTTGTGTATGTGTGAGGGCTTGTGATGTATGTGAGTGTGGTTCTAGCCATGCCTTGCTAAACCCTAGACCCCTCCTTGTTTCCCTCTTTTCTCTTCCTTTTTATTTTCTTTCCTTTCTTTACTCTATTGCAAGTCACCTAGCCAAGTCCTTTAATGTTCTTTCTTTTCCTAAAAACCTTGCACCATGTCTACACCCTCTCTGCCAAAATCCAGCCTTGTTGGAATTGATTTGGTTGGGTTTTAAAATGACAAGAGTTTGAACCATATTCAAACTCCTTTTATTTTTCTGCCTCTAAAAATGTCCAATCCAATTTTATTAAATAGGGCATAAATCAAGGAGCATGGGGATATTTTATTTTTCCCCTAACTCTTTTTCTTTAAGCCTGTGCTTTTATTTTTCTTTTTTGTCTGAAGATAAATGGAAAAGAAAAGGAAGCGGCCACAGCAGCACAGCCCGGCCAGCTTTGGCCTCCTTCCCTCGGCCCACCTCCAGCGCGCGCGCACCTGCCAGCTCAGCCCGCAGGAGCGCCCCTCTCTCCCTTTTGCACCCGTGCCCCCGCTTACCCCCGCTTGCTCGCGCACACGTGGACTCTCGAGTCCCACACGTCAGCGACTGCCCGCCCAAACCTACCCGCCTTTTGTTCCACCTCCAGCGACGCCATGGGGACCGTGAGAGCGTCGCCATCGTCGCACCGTCGCGCCTCTGCCCCCTCTTTGAAGCCCGTAGCATGTCCAACCCCTTTCTCTAGGGTTCCTCTTCCTCCTCCCGCCACCTGGAGAGCCAAGCTCCACCAGATCCGCTGCTCCAGAGAGGTCCCGCACGCTTCTGGGAGCGCCAGCTCGTCGCCAGTGTGCCTCCCGTCGACCTCAGCCTCGCCAAACGTGTCCAGCTGCTTCCCCCACGTCGACTATGTCCTCTACACGGAGCCGATTGCCTCGTCGCCGACGTCTTCTTCCTCTTCTTCATCTCTGGCACACGTAGCTGTTCGAGCCTCGCTGCCGTCGACTCCGTCCACCTCCGGGCCAGCCGAACACACATCCGTGTTCGTGGTGAGCGCCTCCACCTCCTCGTGCTTTTTCCCCTTCTTGCACGCCGTCTAACACTGAGTTCCTCGAGCACCCGAGCTCGTCGCCGTCGGGCCTCGTCTCCGGCGAGTGCCCCGACCACCGTAGGCCGTCTAGTGCTGCACATTCGCTTCAGCTCGTCGCGTAGATGCTGCCTGTGCAGTCGCCGCTCCGCTTAGGCCGTTGCATCGTCACGTCGTTGCGCGCCGCCGCCGTTCTGTCAAGTGCTCGCCGTCGGCGCTGTAGTGCATGCTAGGTGTTGCGTTTGCTTCGAGTGGGTGCAGCACTCCCCCAGGAGCGCACCGCACCACTCTGCCGTCCCTCTAGGTCACCGGAGCAGCTCCAACGAGCCCCCTATTTTTCCCCTGCTCTGCATCTTCAGTTGCCTCTTCAGATATCGCGCATGTATTCTGTCAAGAACCGAATGCTAGCACAGTGGCTTGTGTCTCCATCAGATACGCAACAGGTCATGGGTTCGAATCCGTGCGGGGCAATGGCTATTTCGCCCCCCTTTTATTTTTCCAGAGAAGCTGACAGGCAGGCCCCACCTGCTAGCCTCACTGTGCATCTCCAGCCCCCTCGCGCACCCGCGGTGCTACCTCAGCTTAGCCGGGCCCCCTCGTCAGTGGCTCTGCCTAGCGTGGGCGTGGGTTAACTCTGACCCCTGCGCCTGATTTTCTTTTCTGTTTTCTTTTTCTTTTCTTTTTCTGCATTTTCTTTGCTTAATTAATATTTGTGGATATATTCTTCTGATGAGTATGAGTCCTTTATGAAAAGTGCTTAGAATTTCATGTAGATTATGAATATGCTGTTTGTTGCCATGTTTAAAAACATTTAAAATGATGTTTGAATTTATTCTTGTTTTAAATAAGCTTAAACTTGGAAAATTCATAACTAAATATCTGCAACTCCAAATTTAACAAACTCTATATGCATTTGTGGTGGAAAAATGTGTAGAATATTTTGGTGTTGTTGTTTAGCATGTTTGACAACTTTATAACAGAAGTTTTTCAGATCTGTCCCAAATGCAATTTAATTAATATGGGAGTTTCTGGAAATTGTTGTTTGATATTTCCAGCCCATTTAGTTGTGCTAGCATGTTGCTGTAATATTAGTTACACCCTTGCCATGTTAACCAACCCCTTTAAATTTGTTGGATGCTTGTTTGAATAACCTACATAAACTGGTTAGTTGTTCTTTTGCTTGTTTCTTCATGTGGGTGATCTTGTTGTTTTGATGAGATTGCACTCTTGTGACCCTAGGCCATGCATCATATTTACTCTTGTCCTTGTTCATCATGTTCATGCATCATGTGTTTGAGCATTGCATTATGATTGATTGTGTTCCGATGTTGCTTTGTTGTGTTTGGTTAGAGCCCGGTGACGATTCGGAGTACGAGGTTCCTACCGAGGTTGATTTTGAGGAGCAAGGTTACGATCCCTCCGTGGAATCAACAGGCAAGATGACCTTACCCAGATATCACTACTATCTTTGCCTCTTCTAGATGTCTCGCTCTTTAGATATTGCCTCGATGCCTATGTCTGTTTGTCAGCCCTCCTATTGTTGCCATGAAAATCTCTAACCACCCACCTAGCAAACCGTTGTTTGGCTACGTAAGCATCGCTCAACCCCTCTTATAGCGTTGTTAGTTGCAGGTGAAGATTTGAAGATTCTTGCTTCATGATGAAGTTATTGTTGGGATATCACAATATATAAACTGTTAAACTAAATCATCTATATATTGGTAATGGGTGGAAGGCTAAGCCTCTTGCTTGGTGTTTTGTTCCACTCATGCCACCCTAGGAACCATTAAACCAGTGTTATGTTCCTTGATTTTGCGTCCCTAACACGGTTGGGGTTTATGGGCCCCTCGATAACTCGCTTAGTGCTAAAGCTTTTCCAGCAAGGCCCAACATTGGTTTTACGTTTGCCTAATAACTAAAACTTGCATAGGGTGTTGCAAACCCGAGTTCTTAATTAACAACCCTGGGCCAATGCTTCTCATGAGTGTTGGTCCAAACTGAGCAGACTGCGGGGCCACCTCGAGGAAACTCAAGGGCTGGTATATACCTGTAGGATGACTCATCCGGTCGTGGCCTGAGACGAGATACGCGCGGCTACTATGAGGGTGTCGGCACGCCGGGAGGTCTTGCTGGATTAGTTTTACCTTTGTCGGAATATCTTGAGCACGGGATTCCGAGAATACTCGGGTCTTCCCACCTTGGAGTTGTGACTCCGCAAATCGTGAGCTTGTGATGGGCTAAGTTGGGACACCCCTGCAGGGTTTGATCTTTTGAAAGCCATGCCCGCGGTTATGTGGAAGATGGGAATTTGTTAATATCCGGTTGTAGATAACTTGACACCATGTTCATAATACACTACCAGCGTGAGTAACCGTGACGGTCTCTTTCCGAAGGGGTTCGGGAAGTGAACACGATGGGGTTATGTTTGATCGGGAGTAGTTGGGATCACTTCGTGATCACTTTGATGATCGTTGGCACTTGTTCTCTCCTCGCTCTAAACCTGTAAGTTAGTGCTAGTGCTGCTGCAATCTTGTTTAAGCCTTTTCCACACCTAAGGCTTTGATAGTAATGCTACCCGGGAACGAGATTGCTGAGTCCTTTGTGGCTCACAGTTTCTACACAACACCAGATGCAAGTACCGCTGAGAACTACACAGGTGGTGGTTCAGAGTTGTATTGGGAGTTCGATGAAGAGCGTGGACGATACTATGTGTCTTACCCCGAGGATAAGTAGGGGTCTTACTAGGATGATCGGGACCTTGTGTTGCTTTATTTATGGTATCTTTCATTTGGATCTTCGTCCGTAGTCGGACTCTGATGTTGTTTGGATGATGTATGTTAATGTATTACATTGTGTGCTGTGGCGAGTGTAAGCCAACTACTCTTTTACACTTTCATCCCTACTTTTACACGAGTTGTGCAAAGATACCATACTTGAGATCATTCTAGTATGTGATAATGTCTTTAAGTCTTGCCTCGACACGTGGGAGACATAGTCACATACTGGGCATTACAAGTTGGTATTCGGAGCCTTCTCCGACCTAGGAGCCCCCTGATTGATCGAGTCGTTGACGGTTGAGTCTAGGCACACACATAAAAATGTTTTGAGTCATATATATATATATATATATATATATATATATATATATATATATATACATGTGAGTAGGATTTCTTTTTACTCCTCATCCCTTCGTCGCTCTGGTGAGGACTCCTGATGTAGTTTTATCTCTTCTACTCTCAAAAAATCACTAAACTTTTTTTAGGATCACGTGAGTATTGTTTGGATTGTTCCAATATCTTTGTCACGAGAACATTGTTCTCGATGCCTCCTGTCATTTAGGGGTTGTGGCAGTGTCCCGGGGAGTTGATCTCCGAGGTGTTGTCATCACAAATGTATCGCAGCGGTTCTAGAATACTTAAGACGGCCGACATCGAAAACTTTTCTATGCGGTTAGTGGTGAGATAACCCCGACGTCACCCAGTACTGGTGGGATAGTTTGGGAGTATTGCCACAGCTTGTATAGCAGATGCGTTTCGAAGGTCCGAGGTAAACAGTTTCCGAGGATGACTGGTTATGTGCTGAAGGATGGATACAGCTGGATGTAGGATTAGAGTTGAGTGCGCGGTACTTCCCCTGTATCCCCAACACCCGATTGCATAACCGGAAACCTTCGGAGATTAATAGGTGGGTTCTTCCAGTAGCTCGCAGGCATTCTTCCAACGAATGCATGGTATGAAGTTCGGGGTTCAACATCGAGTGAAGAGGTTATATGGGCGTTGTTCCAATTGGGAGTCGCATCTTAAAGGGTCCTTGGCTATGCTGATCCGGGGATTGTGACACCCTTTTGTAACACGTTCCATGAGCTTTCAGCACGAACATGTGGAACGAAGCTTCTATCATGTATTTGTTCTATCTGCTCCTTGTTATTTTTATTTACCTTTTGTTCTCCCAAGTGGCTTCTCGAGAAGATTGTTGTACCATTAAACTGTGGAATACATTCGTTCATTTTGTTCGAATGTTCTTGTGAAGACTTATGTTGCAATTTCTAGCCGTTGATTCAGCTTATATAATTTCCATCAATGGCTAATAGTTGTCATCTCATTCAGGATGGCTCCTAAGAAGGTTCCCAACGCTAACCCAGAGGGTGAAGAACAGGGTGTTCCTGAACGTCCTCCTTCCCTCCTCCTTCGTCTGAGGCATGGAGAGCAATTATGCAAGCGAACAACCAGAACACCCAGATGCTTATGCAAATGATGCAGAACTTTCAAGCCAACCAAGCAAATCAAGGTGGTCATGGGAACCAAGGCCAAGGCAATCTGTTCAATCAACCTCACTTTGCTACTCTCAACCAATTTCTGGCAAACCAACCGAAGTCTTTCGGTTACTGTGTGGATCCGCTAGATGCTGAAGACGGGATCACAGACATCAAAAAGCACTTTGAATGCAGTAACGTGAGACCTGAGGATTATGTCAAGTTTGTCGCCTTCCAACACAAAGACCAAGCTGCTGATTGGTGGCAACAGTACAAAGATTCCAGAGGTGGACGTGAGATCTCGTGGACTGACTTCTGCAAGGATTTCCGCTCTCACCACATTCCAACCAGTGTCATTGAAGGCATGCGTGAGCAATGCCGCAACCTGAAGCAAGGCACCATGTCCGTCTATCAATACAATGTCAAGTTCCAGAATCTTGCCCGCTATGCGAAGCAAGACATCCCAGATGCCAAGAGCAAGATTTAACAGTCTCGTGATGGTCTGAAGGATGAACTCCAACTAGCTCTCACCTTGTTCGAGCCGGATGAATTTGACCAATTCTACAATATGGATCTTAAGCAAGAGGCGGCCCAGCTCAAGATTGAAACTTCGAAAAAGAGGATCAGAGATGTTGTTCACTCCTCCTCTTCTTCCCTAGTGGTTGCAAAGCAGCAGAAGTTCTGGCTACCGCCTCCTTAAGTGCTCCGTCCTGCAAACAACAACAAGCACTCACGTGGCCGTGGTTTCACCCACCCACCCAACCCAAACAATCAGTCCAAGCCTCAATTTCAAGCTTCAAGATCAAGTGGTCCTTATCACTGCCCTCTCTCATAAGTGGTTTGCAACAAGTGTACTCATAAGGGTCACTATGCTAACAAGTGTCCCAACCCAAGGCGGCTTCCGCCTCCTCCACCTGTCAGCACTGCTATTGTCAAGCATAATCCCAAGGCAACAAGAGTGAATCTGATGAATGCAGCTCAAGCAGAGAATTCTTACTTGGTAACCTTCCAGTTAACTCTATTCCTACAAAAGTATTGTTTGATTCTGGTGCATCCCTCAGTTTCATATCAAGGCCATTCTTTACCAAGCATAATTTCACTTCGGCATTTCTGGATAAGAAGTTGCAAATTATTTCTCCGGGCAAAAACATGACTTCTAATTTGATGGCTCTGGATGTATCTATTCATATGGGTGATTACCGTTTTCTAGTTTCTCCGGTTGTTCTTGGCAACTCCGACATTGATCTTATTCTTGGGATGGATTGGCTTTCCAAGCATGATGCAAACATTGATTGTGCAAATAAGGAAGTCAAGCTTACTCATCCTGACGAAGACGTGATTATCTTCGCCTCTCGAGATAACACAATCAGGCTATTCTCTCTCAATGACAAGGGCGAGATTAATGCCATTTCTCAGATTCCGGTGGTCAATGAATATGAAGATGTTTTCCGTGAAGAGCTTCCGCGCATGTCTCCCCATCGTCAAGTTGAATTCATCATTGAACTCGAGCCCGGTACCTAGCCAGCATTTCGACGTCCGTACAAGCTTTCCCCTGATGAGTTGAAGTAGCTGAAGAAACAACTCGATGAGCAGGAACATATGGGTCTAATCATGCCTAGTACTTCTCCTTGGGGCTGTGGTGTTCTATTTGTCAAGAAGAAGGATGGCACGGAACGCCTTTGCGTTGATTACTGGCCATTGAACAAGAAGACAATAAAGAACAAGTATCCGCTCCCCAATATCAATGAATTGTTCGAGCAGCTCAATGGAGCGAAGGTGTTCTCAAAGCTCGATCTCCGGATGGGTTACCACCAGATCCGTATCCGTGAAGAAGATATTCCCAAGACCGCATTCAGAACGAGTTTTGGCTCTTATGAATACACAGTCATGTCTTTCGGCCTTGCAAATGCTCCACCCACCTTCTCAAGGATGATGCACTTCATATTCAACCCCTACACCAATGAATTTGTTCTCGTCTATCTGGATGATATCTTGGTATTCTCCGAGAATGAAGAAGACCATGCCAAGCACCTCCGTTTGGTCCTGGACAGGCTCCGTGAACACAAGTTCTATGCGAAGTTCTCCAAATGTGAATTCTGGCTGGATAAAGTCTTACATCTTGGCCATATTATCTCTGCCGAGGGGATTTCTGTGAACCCCGAGAAAGTTGAAGCTATTGTCAACTAGGAACCCCCGCAGAATGTCAAACAACTCCGAAGCTTCCTTGGTTTCGCTAGCTATTGCAGAAGGCTCGTTGAGAACTTCTCCAAGATCGCCAAGCCTCTTTCCAACCTGTTGCAGATGTAATGCCCAGGATGGGACTATACCTCCTACGTGTCGAGGCACGACTTAAAGGTATAAGCCCATTCTGGAATGATCTTAAGTTTGGTATCTTTGCACGACTCATGTAAAAATAGGGATGAAATGCAAAAGAATAGTTGGCTTACACTCGCCATGTCACACAATACATTACATAAGCAAAACATCATTCAAAGAATCACAACCCGACTACGGGCGAAGATCCAAAAGAAAGATACCAAAAACATAAAGCCACAGGTCCGAATCGCCCCTAGTAGAAACCACTACTGATTGTCGAAAAACGTCACAAGCATACGGCCACGCTCTTCATGGAACTCCCGGAAGTTTTGATCCATCTCCTGCATCATTCTCGACTGAACCTGCATCTGGTGTTGTAGTATCTGTGAGCCACGAGGACTCAGCAATCCCATAACCATGGGTATCAAGACTAGCAAAGCTTTATGGGTAGGAAGAGGTAAAGTGGTGAGGTTGCAACAGCGGCTAAGCATAATGTGGTGGCTAACTTACGAGTACAAGAATAAGATGAGCATCTACGCAAACGGTCGCAACTAGTAGTGATCGCTAAAGATCCTGAACTACATACGAATCAAACATAACCCCACCGTGTTCTCTTCTCAAAATGAAAAGAGACAGTCCCGGTTACTCACACAGTTGTGTGTTTTACTTCGGATCCTCTGTCAAGTTTTCTACAACCGGACATTAACAAATTCCAATCTGCCACATAACCACGGGCACGGCTTTCGAAAGATTATAACTCTGCAGGGGTGTCCCAACTTAGCCCATCACAAGCTCTCACGATTAGCTGAAGTGATAAATATAATATCATCACCCCTTATCTTAGGGAAAACCGATCAGGCTCGGCATCCCGGTGCACAAGACATTTCGACAATGGTAAAACAAGTCCAGCAAGACCTCCCGGTGTGTCGACACCCTGATAGTAGTCGCGCGTATCTCGTCTCAGGCCACATCCGGATAGGTGATCCTACGGGAGCCAATCCTCGAGTTTCCCAGTGGTGGCCCCGCAGTCTCCCCGTTTGGGACCAACACCATCAGCACTGGCCCCCCCTGCTATGTAGAAAGAATCCTTGGGTAGCGCTAACTCCCTATGCAATTTAATTAATTAATTAAGTTGTTATTATGAGCAAATTAAAACCAATGTTGGGCCTTGCTGGAGGAGTTTTATTCAAAGACAAACTGTCAAGGGGGTCCCCATATACCCATCGTGTAAGGAACGCAAAATCAAGGAACATAATGTCGGTTTATCAGCGCCTAAGGTGGCATGAGTGGAACAAAACACCAAGCAAAAGGCCAAGCCTTCCACCCATGCCCAGTATATAGGTGTGTTAATAATAATAATAGATATTGTGATATTCCAACAACAAGTTCCCTCCTGGAACGATCTTCATCTTCACCTACAACTAACAACGCTATACGAGGGGCTGAGCAAGCGGGTAACATAGCCAAACAGTGGTTTTGCTAGGAAGGTGTCAAAGGTTAGAGGTTTCATGGCAACAAGGAGAGGCTGACATAAAAGATGGGTAGCGCGACATGTAACGATAGCATCGAGACAACTAAGCATGGCAATGGTAGTAAAGGTATCCAAGGGTATGATCATCTTGCCTGAGATTCCGCAAGGGAGAAGAACGGGTCCATGAAGTAGTCGAACAGAACCTCACAACTCCGGAACGAACTCGAAGCTAACGAGGGAAGCAAACCGGAAAGAAACAAGCAACACGGTAAACACACATATCATAACCATGGCATGATGCACAAACAAGTATGATGCATGTCCGGTTTAAATATTCATGTCATGGCAAAGTGAACAAACAAGTACTACAATTTAAGTGGAGCTCAATATGCAACGAGTTGCATATTGACGAAACACCACATTTTAATTATTTAATTGACTCTCGTTTATTTACAAGACAAGATTAAATGTTTGTTAACATGGCAAGAGGTGAAGCAAGAGCAAACTACCTATTTAGGCAAGTTTAAATGAGGCCGGAATGACAAACATCAATTCCGGAAAAAAATCCCCATGAGCATGTTTAGCAAATTTTAAGCAAACAACAATTCACACATTTTAAATGTTGTTAACATGATGCGGATGACATGATCAAGTTTTATGCAATTTTTATTAAAAGGGAACATGAAGAGATTTGAAGTATTTGTCACCGTGGTCGAAGGAAAGGGTGCCACGGCAACGATCCGAAAATGATGCAACGGCAACATCTCGGTTCCGGTAACTCGTTGAGAGACCGGTGCAAAAGAAAAGGTGGCGTGAGCGTGTCATGCAAGAGAGATGGGGTGCTCCCGCTTTCCGGGTTCCCACGGGTCGGCGACAAAAGAGAGGCACAAAGGACACGGTGCAACAAGGGATACATCTCATACAACATAACATGCATCCGTTCACGGGCGTCGTCTCAGGGTTATACCTTTGGAGCGTGCGTTTTCGGAGCGGTTCGGGTTCGTAGTGGTAGTAGGTGTTCATGTATCATTTCGGAGAGGTACTTGGCGAATCGAACGTCCTCGGGGCGACGGTAGTGGTACATGCGCGTAGTTGAACTTGACGGGTCGACCCGGTCGTCGTGGGAGGTAGTGGTACACGTTTCGTAGATGTTCATGTCATCATACTTGAACCGCTACTTGGCGAGGGATGGACGTAGTGGTACTTGGCGATTCCGAGACGACTGTAGTTGTACACGGGTAGCAGTACTTGCATCAAAACGCAACAGTGACCCAAAGGCCAAGCAACGCAAACACATCCGAAGGTCGCATTGTTGTAGACGTGATTCTCCCGGTGTTGCAACGGTGGTGGTGGTGGCTTGCTGGATCTCGCAGGGAACGGGGCGACGACGGTGGTGCTCCACTCCTCTCGGTGCTCCTCCGATGAGGAAAAAAATGGCGACGGGGATGAGGTGGAGGACCCGCATGGAGGTGTCGACGAGGCGCGGAGCTCGGAGACGAAGGACTCAAGCACAACGCCTTGCTGGAGGGGCGACGCCGCAAGGCTTGGACGGCGACGGCGGCTCTGGAACGAGGCTACCCGAGGGGCTCCTCCCCTCGGTTGAGATCGCGCGGGGCGGCGCCTACGAGGGCGGGGCGACGAGGCACGGACGGCGGTGCAGGAGGGATGGCGGCAGCGCTGGAGATGGGGTGGCCGGCGGTCGCGGCACGGTGCGGCCAAGCGTTAGCCCACGGCTGGCACGGTGATGGAACGGGCGACAGGAGAAGAAGTGGCTGGCGCAGAGGAGGCCGCGCACGAGGCCATCGGCGGCGGTTGCTAGAGGCATGGCTTCTGGTGCGGCCGCGTAGAGGTGCGGGTGCGGCGATGGAGGTCGCCGGTGGATCAGAGTGGGAGATGGAGGCGGGGGCGCGCTGGACTGGGAGGGAGAGTGCGGAAGGAGGACGAAGGGGTCGAGAGATGCTGGCGGCGGGGGTGCGGGAGTAGAGGACAGAGCGAGGGGGCCTGGTCGCTAGGGTTGAGAAGGGAAGCGGCTGGGCCTCATGGGCCAGCGGGCTGAGGGGAGAAAAAGGCCGGCCTGACTGCAGGTCCGGCGGGCTGGACTGCTGAGGAGGCTGGGCTGCGGCCGTTGGGCTCTTCCCTTCCCTCTATTTTATTAATTTAGAAGAAAGAAAGAAAGAGAAAGGAAAAAGATAGAGAGAAGAAAAATAAGGAGGGGGTTAGTGAAAGAATTCGAGCAAGAGGATAAATATCTTGGACTCACACAAAAATGTGTTGATGCAAAAAATTAGGAATGGTCAAGATTGAAAGATTAAATTCAAATTCCTTTGAATTTAATTCGAAAGGTTTGAACTAGGACATGTTTTTAAAGTGCCCAAAAATGTTCGGATTTTGGAGGAACCTCGATAAAGATGGATAAGTATTGTTGGCAAGGTTTGGGAGTAGAAACTTGGAGTGAAATAGGCATGGGGAATATTTGCAAGTGTGTTTGGGTTAATTCCAAACAAAAGGAATATTTATTATAGTAGCTCCATAAATATTAGGAGGATATGTTATAAAGAGAAGTCATCCTTCCCTCGATTTAAATGGATCGAAGATCCACACGATTTATTTGGTTGAGATGCAGAATTAAAGTCATGATGGCATGATGACATGATGCAATGCAAAATAAATAACACAAGCACAAAAGAAACACACGGAAGAACCCGGAACATCTGGAATCTTCTGGGACGTCGGTCTTCGGGCGTCACAACTCTCCCACACTAACAGAGGATCTCGACCCGAGATCCTAGAGATGGCACCGGATAAAAGCGGAAGAGGAAGAGGTAAACAAAGTTGCTTCTTTGACAGACGAGTGAAACCACGAACCTTGATGTTAAACAAGTTGAAAGAACAAAACCACATAGATGAACGAAGATGAAAACACTCCGTTAGAAAAGAGGAACAAGGAACATTATGAGAACCTTGTAGGTTCGGAGACATGAAACAAGAGCTTACGAACCAAAAGAATATGAAACCACAACGGTATAGCCAAGGAATAAGAATGACATAATTCGGACAGCACTCCGACTGAAAATGTAGGGAATTGAACATGAACTTGCCAGGTTGGGATGATACTTGATGAAAACAACAACACACAGCCTCTGAAACAATTGAAAGAATGACACAAGGGGTAAGAAAGATTTCAGATAGCACTCCGGTTAAAAAGATAGGCAAAACTTGATAAGATGAGAGAACTAGAATGGAGGACACAACACTCCGGTTAAATAGACAAGCAAGGGAGAATATGATCTTGATAAAAACGAGATGATGGTAAAAGAGAGCAATATCACAAAGCCTCCGGAACGAAAGGATAGATGCAAGATCGTTGGGAAGAAAGAACGGAGAAGAAAATGACAACTTCTCTCAAAATTGAATTTGAAAGAGCATCCTTACGAAGAAGGGTTGAACGGAGTTGATTTAAAAAATCAACAACGAAAACGAATAAGCTTGATGTGGTCTTATGGAAAACATCTCAAAATTATGCGGTGACAACCGGCCACTAACGGAAACGATTGATTGCATTGAGATCAACAAGGAGACAATAAACTTATTTCGCCGGAATGATAAATGAAGAATTTTGGTCATTTATAAGCACCATAATAGCAATGATTCTGACGGAAAGCTTTTATGTGACTTATAACCCAAGATAACTCCAACGAATAATTGAATGGTTGAAAAGATCTCCTGAACAAGGAAAATGATGGTTTTAAATATCTCATTCTTGATAAGTCGTGAATCATAAAACATGAAGGAATTGTCAAGAATGACATAACACCATCTCAACAGATAAGGGAGCAAGAATTGCACTTGGAAAGCATGATGAAGAATGCTTGAGCTCCAACAAGAATCTTGATGAAGACTTCGAGGATGAATTAAATGATGAAGAACCACCATGAGAACTTCGGTAATGAAAGCATGAGAAGTGAAAGACGAAAAGAATAAGATTCAAGGCCTGCGATGAATTAGATGCAGCTTTGTGACAAGATTATTGAGAGAGCTTAGAACACCGGGGAACAAGACGAACAACTTAGAACCAAGGATATATTCCTTCTGAACAAACTCTGAAGAAAGGGATTAACCTCTTGGAAGAAACTAGAATAAGATTTATGTTATGCATATCCTTCACCAATTTAAATTGGCGACAAGCAATGGATTTGGCATACTACTTATTCTCGTCGCAAAGAATTAAAGAGAGGTCTAGCACAACCTTGGATAATTCTTCAACGAACCACCGGTAGGATTATGAAAAGAACGAGTGAATTACTACGATAACAAGGAAGAGTAAACTTGAACGAGCCACCGTAAGAATATGGAGACGAACGAAGAGACATCAATGAAGAATATTTTGGAGGACAAAGTTGAAAATTGAGAACGAAGAAATATTCTGAAATGATGGCCTTCGGAGGATCACAAAGAAAAGAATTCATGAAATGCTTTGGATGGGTATAATATAATTCCTCACAATCGAAACAATTATGAGGATGACATGAAGCTAGAACCACGAACCTTGAGAAGACCGGGTAAGGATTCAAGAGGAACTCATCTTCAGGTCTTCAAAATCTGAGAAGACGATGAGATACAACACCATGAATTGTATAGGCCCTCCGTAATGAAGAATTAAAAAGGTTGAACCAATGATGAAAAAGAATTTGAAAGCGATCTTGGAGAAGGTATGTGACTGATGGGAATCATTCTTACATCACACTTTGAAAAGAATTTGAGTATAACTCCAGAAAAATAGAAGAGTCAGGTAAGATCCTGGGAAAAGACCTGTGGGTTAGGGCCCACTAAAGAAATCACCGTTGAAAAAGATTGCTTAAGAGATATAGCACCGGTTGAATTAAATGGCTTGAATAAGATGATAATCCTCAAAATAGCTTGAACGGAATAAGAATTGAAACACGAGTCTTCTGAGATACCTTCAGCTCTCCGGATATGAATAGCAAGAGGATAATGATTAATTGGAGCACCGGAATAAGAAAGCATTGGAAATGAGGAAAAGGATAAGATCAACACCGAAATCTTGAATTACATCCACCGACAGAATTTGAGAACAAAAGAATGATGAACTTGGAGTTTCCTGAGCATCTTCCTGAGAATCACCGGATAATGAAATTGAACGAAACGAATGAAGAAACATCACATTAATAAAATGGATCTTTCATCTGAGAATTTCTTGCTCCGAGAAGAAAAAGGGTGGGAGGGTGGGGAAACAAAGACAACTTGGAATGAATGAAACAGACAAATCGTCAGATTTTTCAACGGCGTCCGTATGGAGTAACTTGAAGAGAAAGCACACCGGTTGAAAAAGGATTAACATGAAAATCTTGATTGATCAAGGACTAGCACTCCCATAGAAATATGAGAACACCGATTAAGAAAGGTATGGAATCAACACTTGACATCGAAGCAACTCGAATACCAGAATCAAAACAAAAACAAAGGATAGATATGTTGCAACATAATCTTCACAATATCATTCGAGCAGAGGATTGAACGAATGAATTCCGTTGGTACATCAACTTGACGAGAAGAGACTTGGGAGAACAAAAGGCAAATAAAAACAACAAGGCGCAAATGGAACAAATACAAGATAGAAGTTTCATTCGACATATTCGTGCTGAAAGCTCATGGAACGTGTTACAAAAGGGTTTTGCAATCCCCGGATCAGCATAGCCAAGGACCCTTTAAGATGTAACTCCCGATCGGAACAAACGCCCATAAACCACTTCACTCAATGTAGAACCCCGAACTCCGTAACCTGCATTCGTTGGAAGAATGCCTACGATCTACTGGATGAACCCACCTATTAATTTCCGAAAGTTCCCAGTTATGCAATCAGGTGTTGGGGATACAGGGGAAGCACCGCACACTCAACTCTAATCCTACATCCAGCTGTATCCATCCTTCAACACATAACCAGTTGTTTTCGGAAACCGTCTACCTCGGACCTTCGAAACGCATCTACTATACAAGCTATGGCAATACTCCCGAACTACCTCCCCAGTACTGGGTGATGTCGGGGTTATCTTGCCACTAACCGCATAGGAGAGTTTTCGATGTCGGCCGTCTTAAGTATTCCAGAACTGCTGCGATATATTTGTGACGACAATACCTCGGAGCTCAACTCCCCGGGACACTGCCACAACCCCTAATGACAGGAGGTATCGAGAACAATGTTCTCGTCACAAAGACATAGAAACAATCCAAACAATACTCGCGAGATTCCTAAAAAAAATTGTGCAATTTTGAGAGTAGAAGAGGTAAGAGTAATCGTCAGGAGTCCTCGCCAGAGTGAAAAGAGATGAGGAGCAAAGAAATCCTACTCTCCGATATATATAGGACTCAAAACACTTTAAGTGTGTGCCTAGACTCAACCGTCAACGATTCGATCAATCAGTGGGGGCTTCTAGGTCGGAGAAGGCTCTGATACCAACTTGTAATGCCTAGGATAGGACTATACCTCCTACGTGTCGAGGCACGACTTAAAGGTATAAGCCCATTCTGGAATGATCTTAAGTTTGGTATCTTTGCACGACTCATGTAAAAATAGGGATGAAATGCAAAAGAATAGTTGGCTTACACTCGCCACGTCACACAATACATTACATAAGCAAAACATCATTCAAAGCATCACAACCCGACTACGGGCGAAGATCCAAAAGAAGATACCAAAAACATAAAGCCACAGGTCCGAATCGCCCCTAGTAGAAACCACTACTGATCGTCGAAAAACGTCACAAGCATACGGCCACGCTCTTCATGGAACTCCCGGAAGTTCTGATCCATCTCCTACATCATTCTCGGCTGAACCTGCATCTGGTGTTGTAGTATCTGTGAGCCACGAGGACTCAGAAATCCCATAACCATGGGTATCAAGACTAGCAAAGCTTTATGGGTAGGAAGAGGTAAAGTGGTGAGGTTGCAGCAGCGGCTAAGCATAATATGGTGGCTAACTTACGAGTACAAGAATAAGATGAGCATCTACGCAAACAGTCGCAACTAGTAGTGATCGCTAAAGATCCTGAACTACATACGAATCAAACATAACCCCACCGTGTTCTCTTCTCAAAATGAAAAGAGACAGTCCCGGTTACTCACATAGTTGTGTGTTTTACTTCGGATCCTCTGTCAAGTTTTCTACAACCGGACATTAACAAATTCCAATCTGCCACATAACCATGGGCACGGCTTTCGAAAGATTATAACCCTACACGTGTGTCCCAACTTAGCCCATCACGAGCTCTCACGATTAGCTGAAGTGATAAATATAATATCATCACCCCTTATCTTAGGGAAAACCGATCAGGCTCAGCATCCCGGTGCACAAGACATTTCGACAATGGTAAAACAAGTCCAGCAAGACCTCCCGGTGTGTCGACACCCTGATAGTAGCCGCGCGTATCTCGTCTCAGGCCACATCCGGATA
The DNA here is from genome assembly GCA_902687465.1 of Secale cereale. NCBI lineage: Eukaryota > Viridiplantae > Streptophyta > Magnoliopsida > Poales > Poaceae > Secale > Secale cereale. The sequence goes on along the minus strand of LR738710.1, from coordinate 336,698,064 downwards.
GGTGATCCTACGGGAGCCAATCCTCGAGTTTCCCCGTGGTGGCCCCGCAGTCTCCCCGTTTGGGACCAACACCATCAGCACTGGCCCCCCTGCTATGTAGAAAGAATCCTCGGGTAGCGCTAACTCCCTATGCAATTTAATTAATTAATTAAGTTGTTATTATGAGCAAATTAAAACCAATGTTGGGCCTTGCTGGAGGAGTTTTATTCAAAGACGAACTGTCAAGGGGTCCCCATATACCCATCGTGTAAGGAACGCAAAATCAAGGAACATAATGTCGGTTTATCGGCGCCTAAGGTGGCATGAGTGGAACAAAACACCGAGCAAAAGGCCAAGCCTTCCACCCATGCCCAGTATATAGGTGTGTTAATAATAATAATAATAGATATTGTGATATTCCAACAACAAGTTCCCTCCTGGAACGATCTTCATCTTCACCTGCAACTAACAACGCTATAAGAGGGGCTGAGCAAGCGGGTAACATAGCCAAACAGTGGTTTTGCTAGGAAGGTGTCAAAGGTTAGAGGTTTCATGGCAACAAGGAGAGGCTGACATAAAAGATGGGTAGCGCGACATGTAACGATAGCATCGAGACAACTAAGCATGGCAATGGTAGTAAAGGTATCCAAGGGTATGATCATCTTGCCTGGGATTCCGCAAGGGAGAAGAACGGGTCCATGAAGTAGTCGAACAGAACCTCACAACTCCGGAACGAACTCGAAGCTAACGAGGGAAGCAAACCGGAAAGAAACAAGCAACACGGTAAACACACATATCATAACCATGGCATGATGCACAAACAAGTATGATGCATGTCCGGTTTAAATATGCATGGCATAGCAAAGTGCACAAACATGTACTACAAGTTAAGTGGAGCTCAATATGCAACGAGTTGCATATTGACGAAACACCACATTTTAATTATTTAATTGACGCTTGTTTATTTACAAGACAAGATTAAATGTTTGTTAACATGGCAAGAGGTGAAGCAAGAGCAAACTACCTATTTAGGCAAGTTTAAATGAGGCCGGAATGACAAACATCAATTCCGGAAAAAATCCCCATGAGCATGCTCCACTCCTCTTGGTGCTCCTCCGATGAGGAAAAAAATGGCGACGGGGATGAGGTGGAGGACCCGCATGGAGGTGTCGACGAGGCGCGGAGCTCGGAGACGAAGGACTCAAGCACAACGCCTTGCTGGAGGGGCGACGCCGCAAGGCTTGGACGGCGACGGCGGCTCTGGAACGAGGCTACCCGAGGGGCTCCTCCCCTCGGTTGAGATCGCGCGGGGCGGCGCCTACGAGGGCGGGGCGACGAGGCACGGACGGCGGTGCAGGAGGGATGGCGGCGGCGCTGGAGATGGGGTGGCCGGCGGTCGCGGCACGGTGCGGCCAAGCGTTGGCCCACGGCTGGCACGGCGATGGAACGGGCGACAGGAGAAGAAGTGGCTGGCGTAGAGGAGGCCGCGCACGAGGCCATCGGCGGCGGTTGCTAGAGGCATGGCTTCTGGTGCGGCCGCGTAGAGGTGCGGGTGCGGCGATGGAGGTCGCCGGTGGATCAGAGTGGGAGATGGAGGCGAGGGCGCGCTGGATTGGGAGGGAGAGTGCGGAAGGAGGACGAAGGGGTCGAGGGATGCTGGCGGCGGGGGTGCGGGAGAAGAGGAGAGAGCGAGGGGGCCTGGTCGCTAGGGTTGAGAAGGGAAGCGGCTTGGCCTAATGGGCCAGCGGGCCGAGGGGAGAAAAAGGCCGGCCTGACTGCAGGTCCGGCAGGCTGGACTGCTGAGGAGGCTGGGCTGCGGCTGTTGGGCTCTTCCCTTCCCTCTATTTTATTAATTTAGAAGAAAGAAAGAAAGAGAAAGGAAAAAGATAGAGAGAAGAAAAATAAGGAGAGGGTTAGTGAAAGAATTCGAGCAAGAGGATAAATATCTTGGACTCACACAAAAATGTGTTGATGCAAAAAATTGTTGGGGAACGTAGCATAAATCAAAAAATTTCTACGTCTTCACCAAGATCCAAGTATGGAGACATCTAGCAACGAGCAACTAAGAGTGCATCTACATACCGTTATGAAGATTGCGTGCGGAAGCTTTCAACGAAGCAAGGATGAAGTAGTCGTACTCTTCACGTTCTTCGTCACCGATGATCTAGCGCCGAACGGACGGTGCAGCAACGTCACCTCCTTCTTGATCTAGCAAGGGGGGACGAGAAGTCGTCAGAGATCCGGCAGCACGACGGCGTGATGACGGATGCAGTGGATATCGCAGCAGGGCTTCGCCGGGCTGCCCTGCAAAGGAGTTGGGAGGTGTGACGGGAGGGGGAGAGGCGCCAGGGCTGAGGTGCGGCTGCCCTCTCCCCCCCCCCCCACATATATATAGGGGGCCAGGGGGGCGCCAGCCCCTTGCAGATCCAATCTGCAAGGGGGCGGCGGCCAGGGAGGAGTCCCCCTCCCCCAAGGCAAGTGGTGGCCCCCCCTCCCCTTAGGGTTTATCCCTAGGCGCAGGGGAGGTGGGCCTCCCTTGGTGGTGCGCCAGCCCTGAGGGCTGGACACATCCCCTCGCGGACTAGGGGCCCCACCGGAAGGGGTGGCCCCACCCGGTGGACCCCCGGGGCCCCTCCGGTGGTCCCGGGACACTCCCGGTGACCCCCGGAGATCACCCGTTGGCCGAAACTGGACTTCCCATATATCAATCTTTACCTCCGGAGCATTCCGGAACTCCTCGTGACGTCCGGGATCTCATCCGGGACTCCGAACAACTTTCGGGTTTCCACGTGCATTAATCTCTACGACCCTAGCGTTACCGAACCTTAAGTGTGTAGACCCTACGGGTTCGGGAGACACGTAGACATGACCGAGACCATTCTCCGGTCAATAACCAACAGCGGGATCTGGATACCCATGTTGGTTCCCACGTGTTCCTCGATGATCTTCATCGGATGAACCACTGTGTCAAGGATTCACTCAATCCCGTATGTTATTCCCTTTGTCCATCGGTACGATACTTGCCCGAGATTCGATCGTCGGTATTCCCAATACCTTGTTCAATCTCGTCATGGCAAGTCTCTTTACTCGTTCCGTAATCCATCATCCCGTGACTAACTACTTAGTCACATTGAGCTCATTATGATGATGACTTACCGAGTGGGCCCAGAGGTACCTCTCCGTCATACGGAGTGACAACATCCCAGTCTCGGTTCGTACCAACTCAACAGACACTTTCGGAGATACCCGATGCGTACCTTTATAGCCACCCAGTTACGTTGTGACGGTTGGCACACCCAAAGCACTCCTACGGTATCTGGGAGTTGTACAACCTCATGGTCTAAGGAATAAATACTTGACACTGAAAAGCTTATGCATTACGAACTATACGATCTCGTGTTATGCTCAAGTTTGGGTCTTGTCCATCACATCATTCTCCTAATGATGTGATCCCGTTATCACTGACATCTCATGTCCATGGTCAGGAAACCGTGACCATCTGTTGATCAACGAGCTGGTTACTAGAGGCCTACCAGGGACTCATTTTGGTCTATGTATTCACACATGTATCGCTGTTTCCGTACAGTACAATTCAAGTATGAATAACAGACAATTATCATGAACAAGGAGATATAATAATAATGCTTTTATTATTGTCTCTAGGGCATATCTCCAACAGTCTCCCACTTGCACTAGAGTCAATAATCTAGTTACATTGTGATGAATCGAACACCCATAGAGTTCTGGTGTTGATCATGTTTTGCTCGTGAAAGAGGTTTAGTCAACGGGTCTGCCACATTCAGATCCGTATGCACTTTACAAATATCTATGTCTCCATCCTGAACATAATTCCGGATGGAGTTGAAACGGCGCTTGATGTGCTTGGTCTTCTTGTGAAACCTGGGCTCCTTGGTAATAGCAATAGCACCAGTGTTGTCACAGAAGAGAGTCATCGGGCTTGACGCGCTTGGAATGACTCCTAGGTCGGTGATGAACTCCTTCATCCAGACTCCTTCCTGTGCTGCTTCAGAAGCAGCTATGTACTCCGCTTCAGATGTAGATGCTGCCACCACGCTTTGCTTGCAACTGCACCAGCTGACTGCCCCTCCATTCAAAATATACACGTATCCGGTTTGCGACTTAGAGTCATCCAGATCTGTGTCGAAGCTAGCATCGACGTAACCCTTTACGACGAGCTCTTCGTCACCTCCATAAACGAGAAACATATCCTTAGTCCTTTTCAGGTACTTCAGGATGTTCTTGACCGCTGTCCAGTGTTCCGTACCGGGATCACTTTGGTACCTCCCTACCAAACTTATGGCAAGGTTCACATCAGGTCTGGTACACAGCATGGCATACATGATAGAACCTATTGCCGAGGCATAGGGAATGACACTCATCTTTTCTCTATCTTCTGCCGTGGTCGGTGATTGAGCCTTGCTCAATCTCATACCTTGCAAAACAGGCAAGAATCCTTTCTTTGACTGATCCATATTGAACTTCTTCAATATTTTGTCAAGGTATGTACTTTGTGAAAGACCAATGAGGCGTCTTGATCTATCTCTATAGATTTTGATGCCTAATATGTAAGCAGCTTCTCCAAGGTCCTTCATTGAAAAACTTTTATTCAAATAGGCCTTTACATTTTCCAAGAATTCTATATCATTTCCCATCAACAATATGTCATCCACATATAATATGAGAAATGCTACAGAGCTCCCACTCACTTTCTTGTAAATACAGGCTTCTCCATAAGTCTGTATAAAGCCAAACGCTTTGATCACCTCATCAAAGCGAATATTCCAACTCCGAGATGCTTGCACCAGCCCGTAAATCGAGCGCTGGAGCTTGCATACCTTGTTAGCGTTCTCTGGATCGACAAAACCTTCCGGTTGCATCATATACAACTCTTCCTTGAGGAAGCCATTAAGGAATGCTGTTTTGACGTCCATTTGCCATATCTCATAATCATAGAATGCGGCAATAGCTAACATGATTCTGACTGACTTCAGCATCGCTACGGGAGAGAAAGTCTCGTCGTAGTCAATCCCTTGAACTTGTCGATAACCCTTAGCGACAAGCCGAGCTTTATAGATGGTCACATTACCATCCGCGTGTGTCTTCTTCTTAAATATCCATTTATTTTCTATGGCGTGCCTATCATCAGGCAAGTCCACCAAAGTCCACACTTTGTTTTCATACATGGATTCTATCTCGGATTTCATGGCTCCAAGCCATTTATTGGAATCTGGGCCCGCCATCACTTCTTCATAGTTCGAAGGTTCACCGTTGTCTAACAACATGATTTCCAGTACAGGGTTGCCGTACCACTCTGGTGCGGAACGTACCCTTGTGGACCTTCGAAGTCCAGTAGTAACTTGATCTGTATCTTCATGATCATTATCATTATCTTCCTCCCTTGTCGGTGCAGGCACCTCAGGAACAGTTTCCTGCGTTGCGCTACTTTCCGGTACAGGAGTGGTGACTATCACCTCATCAAGTTCTACTTTCCTCCCACTCACTTCTTTCGAGAGAAACTCTTTCTCCAGAAAGCATCCATTCTTGGCAACAAAGACTTTGCCTTCGGATCTGTGGTAGAAGGTGTACCCAATAGTTTCCTTTGGGTATCCTATGAAGACGCATTTCTCCGATTTGGGTTCGAGCTTTTCAGGTTGAAGTTTCTTGACATAAGCATCGCAACCCCAAACTTTCAGAAACGACAGCTTCGATTTCTTGCCAAACCAAAGTTCATATGGAGTCGTCTCAACGGATTTTGACGGAGCCCTATTTAAAGTGAATGCGGCAGTCTCTAAAGCATAACCCCAAAAAGATAGCGGTAAATCGGTGAGGGACATCATAGATCGCACCATGTCCAACAGAGTACGATTTCGACGTTCGGACACACCGTTACGTTGAGGTGTTCCGGGCAGTGTCAATTGTGAAACAATTCCACAGCTTCTAAGGTGTGTGCCAAATTCATGACTCAAATATTCACCCCCACGATCCGATCGCAAGAACTTTATTTTTCTGTCACGTTGATTCTCAACCTCATTCTGAAATTCCTTGAACTTTTCAAAGGTCTCAGACTTGTGTTTCATCAAATAGATATACCCGTATCTACTCAAGTCATCCGTGAGGGTGAGAACATAACGGTAGCCTCCGCGAGCCTCAACACTCATTGGACCGCACACATCGGTATGTATGATTTCCAGCAAGTTGGTTGCTCGCTCCATTGTTCCGGAGAACGGAGTCTTGGTCATCTTGCCCAAGAGGCATGGTTCGCACGTGTCAAATGATTCATAATCAAGAGACTCTAGAAGTCCATCTGAATGGAGCTTCTTCATACGTTTGACACCAATATGACCAAGGCGGCAATGCCACAAGTATGTGGGACTATCATTATCAACTTTACATCTTTTGGCATCTACACTATGAATATGTGTATCACTACGTTCGAGATTCATCAAAAATAAACCATTGACCAGCGGGGCATGACCATAAAACATATCTCTCAAATAAATAGAACAACCATTATTCTCCGATTTGAAAGAATATCCATCTCGCATAAGACGAGATCCAGAAACAATGTTCATGCTCAAAGCTGGTACTAAATAACAATTATTCAGGTTCAAAATTAATCCCGAGGGTAGATGTAGAGGTAGCGTGCCGACGGCGATCACATCGACCTTGGAACCATTCCCGACACGCATCGTCACCTCATCCTTCGCCAGTCTCCGTTTATTCCGCAGCTCCTGTTTTGAGTTACAAATGTGAGCAACTGCACCGGTATCGAATACCCAGGAGCTACTACGAGTGCTGGTAAGGTACACATCAACAACATGTATATCATATATACCTTTGACGTTGCCGGCCTTCTTGTCTGCTAAGTATTTGGGGCACTTCCGCTTCCAGTGACCCGTTCCCTTGCAATAAAAGCACTCTGTTTCAGGCTTGGGTCCATACTTTGGCTTCTTCCCAGCAACAGGCTTGCCAGGCGCGGCAACTTGCTTGCCGTCCTTCTTGAAGTTCTTCTTACCCTTGCCTTTCTTGAACTTAGTGGTTTTATTGACCATCAACACTTGATGTTCTTTCTTGATGTCTACCTCCGCTGATTTCAACATCGAATACACCTCGGGAATGGACTTCTCCATCCCCTGCATATTGAAGTTCAGCACGAAGCTCTTGAAGCTTGGTGGGAGCGACTGGAGGATTCTGTCAACGACCGCTTCATCTGGGAGATTCATTCCCAGCTGAGACAAGCGGTTGTGCAATCCTGAAATCTTGAGGATGTGCTCACTGACAGAACTGTTCTCCTCCATCTTACAGCTGTAGAATGCGTCGGAGACATCATATCTCTCGACTCGGGCATGAGCTTGGAAAACCATTTTCAGCTCTTCGAACATCTCATATGCTCCATGGTGCTCAAAACGCTTTTGGAGCCCCGATTCTAAACTGTAAAGCATGCCGCACTGAACCAGGGAGTAATCATCACTACGCGACTGCCAGGCGTTCAAAACGTCTTGGGTCGCCGGGAGAGCGGGTGCATCACCTAGCGGTGCTTCTAGGACATAAGTTCTCTTGGCAGCTATGAGGATAATCCTCAGGTTACGGACCCAATCCGTATAGTTGCTACCATCGTCTTTCAGCTTGGTTTTCTCTAGGAACGCGTTGAAGTTGAGGGAAACTGGAGCGTGGGCCATTTGATCTACAAGAGATATTGTAAAGAATTTAGACTAAGTTCATGATAATTAAGTTCATCTTAATCAAATTTTAATGAACTCCCACTCAGAATGACATCTCTCTAGTCATCTAAGTGATACACGATCCGAATCGAGTAGTCCGTGTCCGATCATCACGTGAGACGGACTACTCAAAAACGGTGAACATCTTCATGTTGATCGTATCTTCTATACGACTCGTGTTCGACCTTTCGGTCTTCCGTGTTCCGAGGCCATGTCTGTACATGCTAGGCTCGTCAAGTGAACCCTAAGTGTATCGCGTGTGTAAATCTGTCTTACACCCGTTGTATGTGAACGTTAGAACCTATCACACCCGATCATCACGTGGTGCGTCGGAACAACGAGCTTTAGCAACGGTGCACAGTTAGGGGAAACACATTACTTGAAATTTTAGTGAGAGATCATCTTATTTACTACCGTCGTTCTAAGTAAACAAGATGCAAAAACATGATAAACATCACATGCAATCAATTATAGTGACATGATATGGCCAATATCATCTTGCTCCTTGGATCTCCATCTTCGGGGCACCATGATCATCTTGTCACCGGCTCGACACCATGATCTTCATCATCATGATCTCCATCATCGTGTCTTGAAGAAGTCGTCACGCCAACTATTACTTCTACTACTATAGCTAGCGTTTAGCAATGAAGTAAAGTAATTACATGGCGTTATTCAGTGACACGCAGGTCATACAATAATTAAGACAACTCCTATGGCTCCTGCCGATTGTCAAGTTCATCGACATGCAAGTCGTGATTCCCTATTACAAAAACATGATCAATCTCATACATCACATATATCATTCATCACATCTTCGTTCTTGGCCATACCACGTCTCAAAACACATGCTGCAAAAACAAGTTAGACGTCCTCTAATTTGTTGTTGCAAGTTTTACGTGGCTTCTATAGGATTTCTAGCAAGAACGTTTCTTACCTACGCCAAAACCACAACGTGATTTGTCAACTTCTATTTACCCTTCATAAGGACCCTTTTCATCGAATCCGATCCGACTAAAGTAAGAGAGACAGACACCCGCCAGCCACCTTATGCATCTAGTGCATGTTTGTCGGTGGAACCAGTCTCACGTAAGCGTACGTGTAAGGTCGGTCCGGGCCGCTTCATCCCATAATACCGTCGAATCAAGATTGACTAGTAACGGTAAGAAAGTTGAACAAGATCATACGCCCACAACTGCTTTGTGTTCTACTCGTGCCAAGATGCTACGCATAAAACCTAGGCTCTGATACCACTATTGGGGAACGTAGCATAAATCAAAAAAATTCTACGTCTTCACCAAGATCCAAGTATGGAGACATCTAGCAACGAGCAACTAAGAGTGCATCTACATACCGTTATGAAGATTGCGTGCGGAAGCTTTCAACGAAGCAAGGATGAAGTAGTCGTACTCTTCACGTTCTTCGTCACCGATGATCTAGCGCCGAACGGACGGCACCTCCGCGTTCAACACATGTACGGTGCAGCAACGTCACCTCCTTCTTGATCCAGCAAGGGGGGAGGAGAAGTCGTCAGAGATCCGGCAGCACGACGGTGTGATGACGGATGCAGTGGATATCGCAGCAGGGCTTCGCCGGGCTGCCCTGCAAAGGAGTTGGGAGGTGTGACGGGAGGGGGAGAGGCGCCAGGGGGGCGGCGGCCAGGGAGGAGTCCCCCTCCCCCAAGGCAAGTGGTGGCCCCCCCTCCCCTTAGGGTTTATCCCTAGGCGCAGGGGAGGTGGGCCTCCCTTGGTGGTGCGCCAGCCCTGAGGGCTGGACACATCCCCTCGCGGCCTAGGGGCCCCACCGGGAGGGGTGGCCCCACCCGGTGGACCCCCGGGGCCCCTCCGGTGGTCCCGGGACACTCCCGGTGACCCCCGGAGATCACCCGTTGGCCGAAACTGGACTTCCCATATATCAATCTTTACCTCCGGACCATTCCGGAACTCCTCGTGACGTCCGGGATCTCATCCGGGACTCCGAACAACTTTCGGGTTTCCACGTGCATTAATCTCTACGACCCTAGCGTTACCGAACCTTAAGTGTGTAGACCCTACGGGTTTGGGAGACACGTAGACATGACCGAGACCATTCTCCGGTCTATAACCAACAGCGGGATCTGGATACCCATGTTGGTTCCCACGTGTTCCTCGATGATCTTCATCGGATGAACCACTGTGTCAAGGATTCACTCAATCCCGTATGTTATTCCCTTTGTCCATCGGTACGATACTTGCCCGAGATTCGATCGTCGGTATTCCCAATACCTTGTTCAATCTCGTCATGGCAAGTCTCTTTACTCGTTCCGTAATCCATCATCCCGTGACTAACTACTTAGTCACATTGAGCTCATTATGATGATGACTTACCGAGTGGGCCCAGAGGTACCTCTCCGTCATACGGAGTGACAACATCCCAGTCTCGGTTCGTACCAACTCAACAGACACTTTTGGAGATACCCGATGCGTACCTTTATAGCCACCCAGTTACGTTGTGACAGTTGGCACACCCAAAGCACTCCTACGGTATCCGGGAGTTGTACAACCTCATGGTCTAAGTAATAAATACTTGACACTGAAAAGCTTATGCATTACGAACTATACGATCTCGTGTTATGCTCAAGTTTGGGTCTTGTCCATCACATCATTCTCCTAATGATGTGATCCCGTTATCACTGACATCTCATGTCCATGGTCAGGAAACCGTGACCATCTGTTGATCAACGAGCTGGTTACTAGAGGCCTACCAGGGACTCATTTTGGTCTATGTATTCACACATGTATCGCTGTTTCCGTACAATACAATTCAAGTATGAATAACAGACAATTATCATGAACAAGGAGATATAATAATAATGCTTTTATTATTGTCTCTAGGGCATATCTCCAACAAAAATTAGGAATGGCCAAGATTGAAAGATTAAATTCAAATTCCTTTGAATTTAATTCGAAAGGTTTGAACTAGGACATGTTTTTAAAGTGTCCAAAAATGTTCGGATTTTGGAGGAACCTCGATAAAAATGGATAAGAATTGTTGGCAAGGTTTGGGAGTAGAAACTTGGAGTGAAATAGGCATGGGGAATATTTGCAAGTGTGTTTGGGTTAATTCCAAACAAAAGGAATATTTATTATAGTAGCTCCATAAATATTAGGAGGATATGTTATAAAGAGAAGTCATCCTTCCCTCGATTTAAAGGGATCGAAGATCCACGCGATTTATTTGGTTGAGATGCAGAATTAAAGTCATGATGGCATGATGACATGATGCAATGCAAAATAAATAACACAAGCACAAAAGAAACACACGGAAGAACCCGGAACATCTGGAATCTTCTGGGACGTCGGTCTTCGGGCGTCACAGCAGAAGAATGTCAAGTACTCATGGACTCCTAATTGTGATGTGGCATTCAAAACACTCAAAGAGAATCTCATTTCTGCTCCGGTTCTTACTCCTCCGGATGAGTCCAAGCCCTATGAAGTCTTTTGTGATGCTTCTTCGCAAGGTCTTCGCGGTGTTCTCATGCAAGACAAGAAGATTGTGGCATACACATCTCGTCAGTTGAAACCAAATGAGAGGAATTACCCCACACATGATCTCGAGCTAGCAGCAGTTGTACATGCCTTGATCACGTGGAGACACCTTCTGTTGGGCAGAAAAGTGGACATCTTCACCGATCACAAGAGCTTGAAGTACATCTTCACACAGCCAAACCTTAAACTTTGCCAGACTCGTTGGGTTGAGATGATCCAAGAGTATGATCCAACCATTGAGTACACACCTGGCAAGGCCAATGTCATTGCAGATGCCTTGAGCAGAAAGGCATATTGCAACAGTCTCCTTCTCAAACTGTTCTAGCCTGAACTTTGTGAATCATTCAGGAAGCTCAACCTCCAAGTTCTTCCACAAGGCTTTCTTGCAAACCTTCAAGTTGCTCCTACCTTGGAAGATCAAATCCGTGAGGCCCAGCTCAGTGATGCTATGGTGCAGAAAGTGAAACATGGTATTGCTAAGGGTACTCCCAAATACAAGTGCTATCGCGTTGATGAGAAAGACACCTTGTTCTTTGAGGACAGAATTGTGGTTCCCAAGGGTGATCTCAGGAAGCTCATAATGAACGAAGCACATGACTCCCTCCTCTCGATTCATCCCGGAAGTTCTAATATGTACCAAGACCTCAAGCAATCGTATTGGTGGACTTGCATGAAAAGGGAGATTGCCCAATTCGTGAATGAATGTGATGTCTGCAGAAGAGTGAAGGCAGAGCATCAACGTCCAGCCGGTCTCCTTTAATCTCTACCTATTCCCGAGTGGAAATTCGATCACATTGAAATGGATTTCGTCACTGGGTTTCCTAAGTCCAAGAAGGGAAATGATGCTATCTTCGTAGTGATTGACAAGCTAACCAAAGTAGCTCATTTCCTTCCTGTCAAAGAATCCATCAACGCAGCTCAGCTGGCAGAGCTGTACACGTCCAGAATTGTTTCTTTGCATGGCATTACTCAAGTCATCTCCTCGGACCGTGGAAATTTGTTCACATCCAAGTTCTGGGACTCCTTTCAGTCAGCCATGGGCACAAAAATTCGCTTCAGCACTGCGTTTCACCCTCAGACTAGTGGTCAAGTCGAAAGAGTGAACCAGATCCTCGAAGACATGCTGAGAGCTTGTGTCATATCTTTCGGTATGAAGTGGGAAGATTGTCTCCCGTTTGCCGAATTCTCTTACAACAACAGTTTCCAAGCAAGTGCCAGCAAAGCTCCTTTTGAATTCCTCTATGGCAGAAAGTGTTGTACCCCACTCAACTGGTCCGAGACTGGTGAACGTCAACTTCTTGGTAATGATTTGATCTCAGAAGCCGAAGAAATGTGCAAATTTAGACGTGAGAATCTCAAAGCCGAACAATCGCGTCAAAAGAGCTACTATGACGACAAGCATCGTGATTTGGCTTTCGACATTGGAGATCATGTCTATCTCCGTGTTTCTCCTATGAAAGGAACTCAAAGATTCGGTATCAAAGGCAAGCTTGCTCCTAGATACGTGGGCCCTTTCAAGATTCTTGGCAAAAGAGGTGATCTAGCCTACCAACTCGAGCTTTCCTCCAACTTTGCAAATGTTCATGATGTGTTTCGCGTGTCTCAACTCCGCAAGTGCTTCAAGACACCCGAACGCACCATTCCGTTCGAGGAGATTGATCTTCAACAAGACTTGTCTTATCGTGAGCATCCTGTTGCTATTCTCGAAGAAACTGAGCGCAAAACCCGCAACAAGTCCATCAAGTTCTTGAAAGTGAAATGGTCACACCATACTGACCGAGAAGCTACGTGGGAACGAGAAGATCACCTTCGTTCCGAGTATCCTTCCTTCTTCCAGTCCTAGATCTCGGGACGAGATCTTTTTGTCGTGTAGGAGAGTTTGTAACACCCCATATGTGATACTTTCCTACAATGGCAATAAAGCATTCTCATCTTGATCCTTGTCCTTATCCTTGGGGGTTCTTGTCATTTGAGCTCATTTTATTTTTTGCATTGCCATGTCATTTATTTTATTTTGCATCCATGCATTGCTTTCATCATCATGGCATCTTAGTTTACTGATTTTGTTGTGTATGTGTGAGGCCTTGTGATGTATGTGAGTGTGGTTCTAGCCATGCCTTGCTAAACCCTAGACCCCTCCTTGTTTCCCTCTTCTTCTCTTCCTTTTTCTTTTCTTTCCTTTCTTTACTCTATTGCAAGTCACCTAGCCAAGTCCTTTAATGTTCTTTCTTTTCCTAAAAACCTTGCACCATGTCTACACCCTCTCTGCCAAAATTCAGCCTTGTTGAAATTGATTTGGTTGGGTTTTCAAATGACAAGAGTTTGAACCATATTCAAACTCCTTTTATTTTTCTGCCTCTAAAAATGTCCAATCCAATTTTATTAAATAGGGCATAAATCAAGGAGCATGGGGATATTTTCTTTTTCCCCTAACTCTTTTTCTTTAAGCATGTGCTTTTCTTTTTCTTTTCTCTCTGAAGATAAATGGAAAAGAAAAGGAAGTAGCCACAGCAGCACAGCCCGGCCAGCTTGGGCCTCCTTCTCCCCTCGGCCCAGCTCCAGCGCGCGCGCACCTGCCAGCTCAGCCCGCAGGAGCGTCCCTCTCTCCCTTTTGCACACGTGCCCCTGCTTACCCCCGCTTGCTCGCGCACACGTGGACTATGGGGTCCCACACGTCAGCGACTGCTCGCTCAAACCTACCCGCCTTTTCTTCCACCTCCAGCGACGCCATGGGGACCTCGAGAGCGTCGCCGTCGTCGCACCGTCGCGCCTCTGCCCCCTCTTTTAAGCCCGTAGCGTGTCCAACCCCTTTCTCTAGGGTTCCTCTTCCTCCTCCCACCGCCTGGAGAGCCAAGCTCCACCAGATCTGCCGCTCCAGAGAGGTACCGCACGCATCTGGGAGCGCCAGCTCGTCGCCGGCGTGCCTCCCGTTGACCTCAGCCTCGCCAAACGTGTCCAGTTGCTTCCCCGACGTCGACTACGTCCTCTACGCGGAGCCGATCGCCTCGTCGCCGACGTCTTCGTCCTCTTCTTCGTCTCCGGCGCCCGTAGCTGTTCGAGCCTCGCCGCCGTCGACTCCGTCCACCTCCAGGCCAGCCGAACACACCTTCGTGTTCGTGGTGAGCGCCTCCACCTCCTCGTGCCTTTTTCCCCTTCTTGCACGCCATCTAACACCGAGTTCCTCGAGCACCCGAGCTCATCGCCGTCGGGCCTCGTCTCCGGCGAGTGCCCCGACCACCATAGGCCGTCTAGTGCTGCCCGTTCGCTTCAGCTCGTCGCGTAGATGCTGCATGTGCAGTCGCCGCTCCGCCTAGGCCGTTGCATCGTCACGTCGTTGCGCGCCGCCGCCGTTCTGTCAAGTGCTCGCCGCCGGCGCTGTAGTGCAAGCTAGGTGTTGCGTTTGCTTCGAGTGGGTGCGGCACTCCCCCGGGAGCGCACCGCACCACTTCGTCGTCCCTTTAGGTCGCCGGAGCAGCTCTGACGAGCCCCATGTTTTTCCCCTGCTCTGCATTTTCAGTTACCTCTTCAGATATCGCGCCTGTATTCTGTCAAGAACCGAATGCTAGCGCAGTGGCTTGTGTCTCCGTCAGATACGCAACACGTCGTGGGTTCGAATCCGTGCTGGGCAGTGGCTATTTCGCCCCCCTTTTATTTTTCCTGAGAGGCTGACAGGCAGGCCCCACCTACCAGCCTCACTGTGCATCTCCAGCCCCCTTGCGCACTCGCGGTGCCACCTCAGCTCAGCCGGGCCCCCTCGTCAGTGGCTCTGGCTAGCGTCGGTGTGGGTCAACTCTGACCCGTGCGCCTGATTTTATTTTTTATTTTTCTTTTCTGTTTTGTTTTTCTTTTCTTTTTCTGCATTTTCTTTGTTTAATTAATATATGTGGTTATATTCTTCTGATGAGTATGAGACCTTTATGAAAAGTGGTTAGAATTTCATGTAGATTATGAATATGTTGTTTGTTGCCATGTTTAAAAACATTTAAAATGTTGTTTGAATTTATTCTTGTTTTAAATAAGCTTAAACTTGGAAAATTCATAACTAAATATCTGCAACTCCAAATTTAACAAACTTTATATGCATTTGGGGTGGAAAAATGTGTAGAATATTTTGGTGCTATTGTTTAGCATGTTTGACAACTTTATAACAGAAGTTTTTCATATCTGTCCCAAATGCAATTTAATTAATATGGGAGTTTCTCGAAATTGTTGTTTGATATTTCCAGCCCATTTAGTTGTGCTAGCATGTTGCTGTAATATTAGTTACACCCTTGCCATGTTAACCAACCCCTTTAAATTTTTTGGATGCTTGTTTGAATAACCTACTTAAACTGGTTAGTTGTTCTTTTGCTTGTTTCTTCATGTGGGTGATCTTGTTGTTTTGATGAGATTGCACTCTTGTGACCCTAGGCCATGCATCATATTTACTCTTGTCCTTGTTCATCATGTTCATGCATCATGTGTTTGAGCATTGCATTATGATTGATTGTGTTCCGGTGTTGCTTTGTTGTGTTTGGTTAGAGCCCGGTGACAATTCGGAGTACGAGGTTCCTACCGAGGTTGAGTTTGAGGAGCAAGGTTACGATCCCTCTGTGGAATCAACTGGCAAGATGACCTTACCCAGATATCACTACTATCTTTGCCTATGCTAGATGTCTCGCTCTTTAGATATTGCCTCAATGCCTATGTCTGTTTGCCAGCCCTCCTATTGTTGCCATGAAACTCTCTAACCACCCACCTAGCAAACCGTTGTTTGGCTACATAAGCATCGCTCAGCCCCTCTTATAGCGTTGTTAGTTGCAGGTGAAGATTTGAAGATCCTTGCTTCATGATGAAGTTATTGTTGGGATATCACAATATATAAACTGTTAAACTAAATCATCTATATATTGGTAATGGGTGGAAGGCTAAGCCTCTTGCTTGGTGTTTTGTTCCACTCATGCCACCCTAGGAACCGTTAAACCAGTGTTATGTTCCTTGATTTTGCGTCCCTAACATGGTTGGGGTTTATGGGCCCCCCTCGATAGCTCGCTTAGTGCTAAAGCTTTTCTAGCAAGGCCCAACATTGGTTTTACGTTTGCCTAATAACTAAAACTTGCATAGGGCGTTGCAAACCCGAGTTCTTAATTAACAACCCTGGGCCAGTGCTCCTCGTGAGTGTTGGTCCAAACTGAGCAGACTGCGGGGCCACCTCGAGGAAACTCAAGGGCTGGTATACACCTGTAGGATGACTCATCCGGTCGTGGCCTGAGACGAGATACGCGCGGCTACTATGAGGGTGTCGGCACGTTGGGAGGTCTTGCTGGATTAGTTTTACCTTTGTCGGAATATCTTGAGCACGGGATTCCGAGAATACTCGGGTCTTCCCACCTTGGAGTTGTGACTCCGCAAACCGTGAGCTTGTGATGGGCTAAGTTGGGACACCCCTGCAGGGTTTGATCTTTTGAAAGCCATGCCCGCGGTTATGTGGTAGATGGGAATTTGTTAATATCCGGTTGTAGATAACTTGACACCATGTTCATAATACACTACCAGCGTGAGTAACCATGACGGTCTCTTTCCGAAGGGGTTCGGGAAGTGAACACGGTGGTGTTATGTTTGATCAGGAGTAGTTAGGATCACTTCGTGATCACTTTGATAATCGTTGGCACTTGTTCTCTCCTCGCTCTAAACCCGTAAGTTAGTGCTAGTGCTGCTGCAACCTTGTTTAAGCCTTTTCCACACCTAAGGCCTTGATAGTATTGCTACCCGGGAACGGGATTGCTGAGTCATTTGTGGCTCACAGTTTCTACACAACACCAGATGCAGGTACCGTTGAGAACTACACAGGTGGTGGTTCAGAGTTGTATTGGGAGTTCGATGAAGAGCGTGGATGATACTACGTGTCTTACCCCGAGGATCAGTAGGGCTCTTACTAGGATGATCGGGACCTTGTGTTGCTTTATTTAAGTTATCTTTCATTTGGATCTTCGTCCGTAGTCGGACTCTGATGTTATTTGGATGATGTATGTTAATGTATTACATTGTGTGACGTGGCGAGTGTAAGCCAACTACTCTTTTACACTTTCATCCCTACTTTTACATGAGTTGTGCAAAGATACCATACTTGAGATCATTCTAGTATGTGATTATGTCTTTAAGTCGTGCTTCGACACGTGGGAGACATAGTCACATACTGGGCATTACAGCGTCGCCCCCGTCCGCTTCGGTCGCCGGCCCTCTCCGTCAGCTCCGACCACCGTTGGCTGCTATTAACCTATCGCCGGCCTCCTTGTGCCACGAGGTGAGCCGCCCGTTGAGCCCCTCAGCCACTCCCCTTTGCTTGGACGCCGTAGTTCACTCACACTGTCATGCCCGAGCTCTCGAGGAGCTCGCGATCGCCGCGCGCCCTACCTCGTCCGACTGCGCTGTTGGCTGGTCCACGCGAGCCGACCTTGACCTGCGCCTTTCGCGCTTGCCCTCGCAACCCTTGTCCCCCCCCCCCCGCTGATGGCTTCACTGCGGTCGCCGCGTGCGCCCTGCGATGTTGCTTTCTCTGCTATTGCCCCGCGCATGCGTGCACCCGTGTGGCCGCCTCCCCCGCATCCCCCAGTAGCCACGCGCCCCACCTCACCCGCTTCTGGGCCAAGCACCACCGCCGCCCCGCTCAATGCCACCGCCTCTGTGGCCCCGCTTCGGCCACCCCCATGGCCCCGTGGATGCGTCGCGTCGAGCCCGACCCAACGGTGCTTCCCGCGCACCCCCTCGACGACGGAGACGGCTGGCCGGTGAACACCGCCGCCCTCTGTACTCGCTGCCGCGCGCCGGTGTGTTAGCCACCGCTCCGTGCCATTGACCCATGGGCTCCACGTCTGTGATGGCCTGGCTTATTAGGGATGATAGACTACTCATATCAATAAGGAATTCCTTCTTTTTCGGGAGCCCATTTAGATAGAACTCCAAAGTTAAGCGTGCTCAGCTTGGAGTAGTTTCAGGATGGGTGACCGACCGGGAAGTTGCTCCCGGGTGCACACGAGTGAGGACAAAGTGCGCAGAAAAGACTAGTATTGATATGTGAGGCCAGTCTAGATCCCGCCAGGAGTAACGACCACCGGCGGGTGCATCCTGGGCGTTACAAGTTGGTATCAGAGCCGACCCTCACGGTTACACGGATGTTTGCGGACAGTTTGCAGTCATGTTGTGCATGACGTTTGTGACCCGTCGTGGCACACGGCATAGCACATGTGCTGTCCTGGAAGCACAGACGGTTGTTCCAAGAGGGAACGTTCCTGTGGCCCGACGAGGACGTCGGTTCCTCTGAGTGAGGGTGTATGTGATGGCCTGGCTTATTAGGGATGATAGACTACTCATATCAATAAGGAATTCCTTCTTTTTGGGAGCCCATTTAGATAGAACTCCAAAGTTAAGCGTGCTCAGCTTGGAGTAGTTTCAGGATGGGTGACCGGCCGGGAAGTTGCTCCCCGGCGCGCACGAGTGAGGACAAAGTGCGCAGAAAAGACTAGTATTGATATGTGAGGCCAGTCTAGATCCCGCCAGGAGTAACGACCACCGGCGGATGTGTTCGGGGCTTTACAACGTCACTCCTAATTAGTTTAGTAACTAATTCCCCTTACTAATCCCCACTAACCCACGGGGCCAAGGCCTTTAACTTAAACTTAAAAAAATGTAGTATGAATAAACTCCCCCCTAAGACACTTACAAATGGGCCAGGCCCTCACTTTGACTGGTCAAAGTGGAACAGTCAACGGCTGACTGGGCAGTTGAATGGCCCCACCAATCAGCCTCTGTGGCTAGCCCACAGTGGGTATACTTAGCATTTTCTGTCTGTTTTCGAATTCATATTAAACCCTGGAATTTTTAGAATATGTATAAAACTTTGAAAATTAATATAAAATAATCCGTAACTATGATGAAAATAATTTATATATGAAAGTTCCTCAGGAAAATCCAACGAATCCGAATACAAGGTACGTTCGTGTGTCACATGCCCCTAGCATGATGAACATGGAACCCTCCCCTCTCTTTCATCTGTCTGGAATCCGTCTAACGTCGGGAAATCATCCTCGGATGTTTTCCCCTCCGTCTGCAACGTGTAGCACTATGTTAGGTCAACCCTAGCTCTGCATATCGTCATGTCATGCTTAGTGGTGCATCTGTTTGCACTGTATTTACTATTTCTTCCCCCTCTTCTCTTTGGTAGACCCCGAGACCGATGATGCCCCTGTGATCGACTACGTCATCGACGATACTTCTTCCTTTTCAGTAGAGCTTCTAGGCAAACAACCCCTCCCACCCATTGTTCATTCTGATATCGCCCATTCCCTTCTCTCTTATGCTTGCATTAGAACTGCTACTGTTTTAGTATGATCATATTCTGATGCATAGCCTGTTCTTGTTTGTTGCTTTCATACCTTACATGTTTATCCTAAACTGCTTAGTATATGTTGGTTAGTGATCCACCAGAGACCCCTCTCCTTGTCCCATTCGCCCCGCTTGATGATCGATGACTCGATCAACATGATCGACGTCCCGACCCTGATACCGCACATCACCCCTCCCTTAGTTGTACGACTCTGCAAACTTACTATCGAGTGTCGAGGGTGATACCTTGCCAGCACTTCTGATGTTAACCCTGTAGTGTAACTATTCGGTCGTGGTCATCGAGGTGATTCCTCCTTATTATAAAGAGAAGTCATCCTTCCCTTGATTTAAATGGACTGAAGATCCATACGATTTATTTAGTTGAGTTGCAAAAAATTAATGACATGATGGCATGATGACATGATGCAAAGCACAAATAAAATGAAGCAAGCAAATAAAACACACGGCGAAACCCGGAACATACGGAAGTCTTCTTGAGCATCGGTCTTGGGGCGTCACAACGACTCCCGATAATGACTCTGTCATGAGACCCTCAAGTGTGGACCATCGAGGGTGATTCCTCCAAGTCCACCTTGACGGTTACATCGAGTGGGAATCCATGGAGGGTGATTCCGCGGGTTTCCCCCTTGTTGTTTCGGACACACGGTTACTTTGACTTACCACAGAACCATGATGACATTGGGTCGGCCCCGGAGGGTACCCGCGAGTGATGTGAAGTCGGTTTGACCTGGAGGGTGTACCCGAGAGATAATTACGTGGCACGGCTGGGCATTCTTATCCCTTGCCGTAAGTCCACGAGACGGGGCAACGAGGTCACATGATCGCGAGTCTTTGCTCATTATCGCGCACTACCAAGACACTAACAGTTTGGATATTTGATTCGAGTAGGCATCTGGCCTTTCTCGCACTAACCACCATGCGGGAATAAGTATGGGCACTCTGCGTCATATGTATCAGCCGAAAGCTCAATGGACATCAGCAATGGAACGGCGCGCACTGGGTTGGACTACGTAAGCACCTGCCTTTTTTAAGGAGGTAGCTAAGTCTGCACACCGACCATGTTCGCAGCATGTAAGAGTGCAAAGGGCGATGTGCCCAAGACCCCTGTGTGCTTAGGATGTAGACCGGCATGCTGGCCTCTCTCGTGAGCCTACGTAGGGTTGCGGCGTGTTGATCGGTCGAGGTCGGTCATGACCTGATGGTGTGTTCGGTCGGAGTTGATCGAGCATGTTGGGTAAGTTTGTGCACCCCTACAGGGAAGTATTATATCTATTCGAATAGCCGTGTCCATGCTAACTGACACTCGGAGTTGTATCTCGGTCGATACAACTATAACTTGATGTTGGGGCATGTAATGGAAATGATGGCACCGGGATTGCTTTCTCGCAGGGAGTCGAGGAAGTGATCTCTGAGCGATGTTACAATATACTTACTAATATTATAATATGCCACTCTTATCTCTTCCGATGATGCAAGATGCTTGAAGATGGTAGTCTTCGATAGGCTAGTCATTCCCCTTCTCTTCTGGCATTCTGTAGTTCAGTCCATGATGTCGCTTAAAGCTACGTCGATTTTCCCCAAAGAGGAAGGGATAATGCAGCACTTCGGCGGTAGGTATTTCCCTCAGATGTGAAACCAAGGTTATCGAACCAGTAGGAGAAATAAGCAACACAACGTAAACATCACCTGCACACAAATAACAACTTCTCGCAACCTGACGTGTTAAAGGGGTTGTCAATCCATTTCGGGGTACGACGCCTCAAGATAGGCAAAACAGACGTGAGGAATTTGTAGTAGATTGGTAGATCGAACGCCAAATAAAATAAATAAGAATAAATTGCAGCAAGGTATTTTTTTGTATTTTTGGTTTAATAGATCTGGAAATAAATGCAAGGAAAAAGTAGATCGCAAAGGCAAATATATGAGAAAGAAGACCTGGGAGCCATAGGTTTCACTAGTGGCTTCTCTCGAGAAAGATAGCAAACGGTGGGTAAACAAATTACTATTGGGAAATTGATAGAACCTCAAATAATTATGACGATATTGAGGCAATGATCATTACATAGGCATCACGACCAAGATTAGTAGATCGACTCCTGCCTGCATCTACTACTAATACTCCACACATCGACCGCTATCCAGCATGCATCTAGTGTATTAAGTTCATGGAAAAACGGAGTAATGCATTAAGAATGATGACATGATCTAGACAAGATCCGTTTATCTATGGTGTTAGATATGGATCTCGTCGTTTTATCCTTAGTAACAACGATACATACGTGTTGATTCCCTTTTTGTCACTGGGATCAAGCACCGTAAGATCGAACCCACTACCGGGCACCTCTTCCCATTGCAAGATAAATAAATCGAGTTGGCCAAACAAAACCCAAATATTGGAGAAGGAATACGAGGCTATAGGAGATCATGCATATAAGAGATCAAAGAAACTCAAATAACTTTCATGGGTATAAAAAGATAGATCTGATCATAAACTCAAAGTTCATCGGATCCCAACAAACACACCACAAAAAGAGTTACATCATATGGATCTCCAAGAGAGCATTGTATTGAGAATCAAAAGATAGAGATGAAGCCATCTAGATACTAACTACGGACCCATAGGTCTACAAAGAACAACTCACGCATCATCGGAGAGGCACCAATGGAGGTGGTGAACCCCTTCTGAGATGGTGTCTAGATTGGATCTGGTGGTTCTGGACTCTATGGCGGCTGGATGAATATTTTGTCGACTCCCCTAGGGTTTCTGGAATATTGGGGTATTTATAGAGCAAAGAAGCGATGCAGGAGGCCATCGAGGTGGGCACAATCCACCGGGCCACACCAGGGGGGCTGGTGCACCCTAGTGGGTTATGCCACCCTCGGGGCACCCCCCAAGGTGTTTCCTTGGCCCATCGGGTGTCTTCTGGCCCATAAAAATTCTCCAAAAAGTTTCGCGGTGTTTGGGCTCCATTTGATATTGATTTCCTGCAATGTAAAAAACATGCAGAAAACAGCAACTGGCACTTGGCACTATGTCAATAGGTTAGTACCAAAAAATGACTAAAATGATTGTAAAACATACAAGAGTGATTATATAACAGCATAGAACAATCAAAAATTATAGATGCGTTGGAGACGTATCGGCATCCCCAAGCTTAACTCCTGCTCGTCCTCGAGTAGGTAAGTGGTAAAAACAGAATTTTTGATGTGGAATGCTGCTTATCATGTCATATCATATTCTTTCCTTTATAGCATGGACATCTAGACTTTTATACGGTTCAAAGCAATAGTCTAGTTTTGACATAATAATTTAGATACTCAAGCATATCAGTAAGCAACCATATCTTTCGAAATATCGATGCTAAAATAAGCTATCCCTACAAAATCATATAGTCTTGTCATGCTCTGTCTTCCCCGCTCAAAGTATAAATCATGTACTATCCCGGTGTTAGCCAAGCAATTGGTTCTTACTTTTTAACGCGCTTCAGCATTTTCAACTATTACACAATACATGAGCGCAAGCCATGGATATAGCAATATAGGTGGAATAGAATGCGATGGTAGTAGACAAAAAGAAGGGAAGAAAGTCTCACATCAACTAGGCAAACTGATGGACTATGGAGATGTCCATCAATCGATATCAATGTGAGGAGTAGGGATTGCCATGCAACGGATGCACTATGAGCTATAAGTGTATGAAAGCTCAACATGAAACTAAGTGGGTATGCATGAAACTCTTCTACGGAAAAATTCCCACTAGTATATGAAAGTGACAACATAGGAGACTCTCTATATGAAAAACATGGTGGTACTTTGAAGCACAAGTGTGGAACTAGCATGCCCCTTCTCTCTTTTCTTTTCTTTTTTTCTTTCCCCCTTTTTTTTCTTTTTCTTTATTTCTTTTTTTTTCTTTCTCTCATTGTCCGGAGTCTCATCCCGACTTGTGGGGGAATCATAGTTTCCATCATTCTTTCCCCACTGGTAGGGATGGAAAAAAAGCTCGAAGCTCGCGAGCTAAACAAGTAGCTCGTGACTCGGCTCGAATCGACTCGAACTCGAAGAATAACGAATCGAGCCGAGCTTTAGTTTAAGATCGTTTATAGACCAAGTTAAACGAGCGAATCTCACGAGTACTCGTGTAACTCGTTAGGATCGGTACAAAGATCAGCCACTCCCAATTCAAACAAAATCCGTCACTCAGCACCCTGCGTCCCAGGCGGACAATACAAGGCCCAACCATTGAAGGCCCAGCCTCCTAGGAGACTCACGGGTTGCAAGGAAATTACAATTGTTTAGTTATGTACATATTTTTTTGCGGTGTTATATGTTTAATATATACATAATAATTTTTATTATATTTGAGGGTTTTATGATCATATATTTAATGAGCTTAACAAGCTAAACGAGCCAGCTCGCGAGTTATACGAGTCGAGCCAATCTTGGGTTTGAGCTCGTTATAGTAACGAGTCGAGTCGAGCTAGCTCGCTAATGAAACGAGCTCTAGCGAGTCAAGCCAAGCTGGCTCGACTCGGCTCGAATTCCAGCCCTACCCACTGGGACATGCTCTAATAATGGATAATGATGATCATCACACTTCTATTTACTTATAACTCAAAAAGAGATAAAAATTACAACTCGATACCTATGACATAGCATGACTCTATATGATGAAAAATGAATGTTCAAGTCAACTATATGATGGAAGTGCATGTCAACATATCTCGAAATGGCTATGGAAATGCCATAATAGGTAGGTATGATGGCTGTTTTGAGGAAGGTTTAATAAAGTTTATGCACCGGGGAAAGTTGTGGGGCACGAGAGAGGCTAGCAATTATGAAAGGGTGAGATTGCGTATAATCCATGGACTCACATTAGTCATAAAGAACTCACATAGTTATTGCAAAAGTTTATTAGCCCTCGAAGCAAAGTAATACTACGCATGCTCCTAGGGGGGAGGTTGGTAGGAGTTAACCATCGCGAGCCCCCGACCTTCACACAAAGATAGGACAATCAAGGATAAATTGTGCTCCGACTTTCCGGCATAACGAGAGACCATATGTGCATGTTTCGGGAATCACAAACCCTAACATGAATATTCTTACTAAAGCATAATTACTCATTAACATGACTCACATATCATATCATCATGTCTCAAAACTATTACAAGGAATCAAGTTTATTTTGTCCAATGATCTTCATGAAATTGTTTATTATATACTTCTTGGATATCTATCACTTTGGGACTAATTTTAATGTGTTGCTTTTGATAAGCTCAAACAAATATAAGTGAAGATCATGAGCATAACTTTTCTTCATTCTCTCAAAATAATTGAAGTGAAGCAAGAGAGAATTTCTTTAATTTTTTACTAACTCTCAAATAAATCTAAGTGAAGCAAGATAGTATTTCTTCAAAAATACTAAGCACACCGTGCTCAAAAAGATATAAGTGAAGCACTAGAGCAAGTCCATTGCTCATAAAAATTTAAGTGAACCATAGAGAGCAATTCTAGCAAGTCATGGCATAATTTTGGCTCTCTCAAATGAGTGTGTACAGCAAGGATTGATGACTTAAAAATAAAAATAAAACAAGCAAAGACTCATATCATACAAGACGCTCCAAGCAAAACACATATCATGTGATGAATAAAAATATATCCCCGAGTGAAATACCGATAGTTGTTGGAAGAAAGCGGGGATGCCCCTCGGGGGCATCCCCAAGCTTAGTTGGTTACTCATTTTTTGGATAATAGCTTGGGATGTCGGGGCATCCCCAAGCCTAGGCTCTTCTATCCTTTCTTCATCCATCGTAAGATAACCCAAAACTTGAAAACTTCAACAAAACCTTCATGAGATCCGTTAGTATAAGAAAGCAAACCACTACTATAAGTGATGTATCAAACCATTTCATATTTTTTTTTGTATTATATCTACTGTATTCCAACTTTTCTATGGCAAAAACTCATCAAAGAAAACCATAGAGCCATCAAAATAAGCACACAACACAAAGAAAACAGAATCTGTCAAAAATAGAACAGTGTGTAGCAATCTGGAAGTTTTCGAATACTTCTGAAACTATAACAAACTTGAAAAAAAGAGGTCAACGTGGGAAATTTGTATATTAATCTTCTACAAAAAGAATCAACTAAAAAGCACTTTTCTGTTAAAAATGAGAATTTTCTCGTGAGCACAAAAGTTTCTGTCTTTTTCAGCAAGATCAAACAACTATCACCCAAGAAGATCCTAAGGCTTTACTTGGCACAAACCTTTATTCAAACCACAAAAACACATCTCAACAGAGATATTAAAGGGTTTACACACAATAACAGAAATAAAAAGCAAAAAAATATTGTATTCATTGGGTTGCCTCCCAACAAGCTCTTTCTTTATAGCCATTAAGATAGGCTTGAGATTTCAATGATGCTCACATGAAAGATAAGATTTGAAGCACAAAGAGAGCATCATGTAGCATGTGAAAAACACATCTAAGTCTAACATACTTCCTATGCATAGGCATTTTGTAAGCAAACAAATTATCAAGGCAAGCAAAAACTAGCATATGCAAGGAGGAGCGAAGAAACAAAAGCAATATCAACATAATGAGAGGTAATTCAGTAACATGGATATTTCTACAACTATATTTCCCTCTCACATAATAATTACATGTAGGATCATACTCAAATTCAACAATATAGCTATCGCATAAAATTTTCTGTTCATGATCCACATGCATAAAGGTCTTAAAGTCTTCCAAGATAGTGGGATTAACATCAACTAAAGTCATGACCTCTCCAAACCCACTTTCAATATTATCGCAAACATATTCATCATGAGTCTTAAATAATTTTTCGAGATCGTACGAAGAATCACCCCAATCATGATCATTGCAATAAGTAGAGGACATATCAAAATTAGCATCACCAAGCTTGGGCTTTTCATACAAGGAGCTATCATGAATCACTTCATAAATTTCTTCTATCACTTCATCACAATTATCAGATTCATGAATCTCAAGCAAAACTTCATAAAGATAATCTAGTGCGCTCAATTCACTAGCAATTTGTTCAACATAATTCGATATTGTAAAAAGATTGGCAAGTGAATGAGGATCCATAAACACTTTCCTTGCGATTTCCAATAAAATAGCCAATTATACCAAACAACCAAGCAAAGTAACCAAGTAAGACATAAGGGCAAACGAAAACAGATCTGATGAGAAAAGGGCGAAAGAAAAAGATGGCGAATAAAAACAGTAATTTTTTGTGAAGTGGGGGAGATGAAAACTAGAGGCAAATGGCAAATAATGTAAATTGAGAGGAGATGAGATTTGTGATTATTGAACCAGTAGGAGAACCAAGCAACACAACATAAACAACACCTGCACACAAATAACAACTTCTCGCAACCCGACATGTTACAGGGGTTGTCAATCCCTTTCGGGGTATGGCACCTCAAGATAGGCAAAATGAACATGAGGAATTTGTAGTAGATTGGTAGATCGAATGCCAGATAAAATAAATAAGAATAAATTGCATCAAGGTATTTTTTTGTATTTTTGGTTTAATAGACCTGAAAATAAATGCAAGGAAAAAGTAGATCACAAAGGCAAATATATGAGAAAGAAGACCCGGGGGCCGTAGGTTTCACTAGTGGCTTCTCTCGATAAAAATAGCAAACGGTGGGTAAAAAAATTACTGTTGGGCAATTGATAGAACCTCAAATAATTATGACGATATCCAGGCAATGATCATTACATAGGCATCACGTCCAAGATTGGTAGACCGACTCCTGCATGCATCTACTATTATTACTCCACACATCGACCGCTATCCAGCATGCATCTAGTGTAAGTTCATGGAAAAATAGAGTAATGCATTAAGAATCATGACATGATGTAGACAAGATCCGTTTATCTATGGCGTTAGATATGGATCTCATCGTTTTATCCTTAGTAGGAACGATACATACGTGTCGGTTCCCTTTTTGTCACTGGGATCAAGCACCGTAAGATCGAACCCACTACCGGGCACCTCTTCACATTGCAAGATAAATATATAAAGTTGGCGAAACAAAACCCAAATATCGGAGAAGAAATACGAGGTATAAGAGATCATGCATATAAGAGACCAAAGAAACTCAAATAACTTTCATGGGTATAAAAAGATAGATCTGATCATAAACTCAAAGTTTGTCGGATCCCAACAAACACACCGCAAAAAGAGTTACATCATATGGATCTCCAAGAGACCATTGTATTGAGAATCAAAAGAGGGAGAGGAATCCATCTAGCTACTAACTACGGACCCGTAGGTCTACAAAGAACTACTCACGCATCATCGGAGAGGCACCAATGGAGGTGGTGAACCCCTTCCGAGATGGTGTCTATATTGGATCTAGTGGTTCTAGACTTTGCGGCGAATGGATGAATATTTTGTCGACTCCCCTAGGGTTTCTGGAATATTGGGGTATTTATAGCGCAAAGAGGCGGTGCGGGAGGCCACCGAGGTGAGCACAACCTACCGGGGCGCCCCAGGGGGCTGGCGCGCCCTGGTGGGTTGTGCCCCCTCGGGGCACCCCCCAGGTGCTGCATTGGCCCATCGGCTGTCTTATGGCCCATAAAAATTCTCCAAAAAGTTTTGCGGTGTTTGGCTCCGTTTGATATTGATTTCCTGCGATGTAAAAAACATGCAGAAAGCAGCAACTTGCACTTGGCACTATGTCAATAGGTTAGTACCAAAAAATGATATAAAATGACTATAAAATGATTGTAAAACATCCAAGAATGATAATATAATAGCATGGAACAATAAAAAACTATAGATACTTTGGAAATGTATCAGTTCACACATACTACCCATTTCATTGATGCCGATGCATATGTAGTGTAGATCCTTGCTTGCGAGTACTTTGGATGAGTACTCACGGTTGCTTTGCTTCCTCTTTTCCCCTTTTCTTTTTTTCTCGGATGTCGCAACCACATGCTGGAGCCCGGGAGCCAAGCGCCACCTTTGACGACGACTACTACTACCCCGAGGGTGCCTACTACTACGTGGAGGCCGGTGATGACCAGGAGTAGTTAGGAGGCTCCCAGGAAGGAGGCCTTGCTTTTTCGATCATGTTACTTTTATGCTAGTTTTTTTAAGGCAAACTTGATTAACTCATGTTTGTACTAAGATATTGTTGCTTCCGCTGACTCATTTGTATTCGAGCTTATGTATTCGAGCCCTCGAGGCCCCTGCCTTGTAATGTAAAGCTTGTATTATTTTAATCTGTGTCTAGAGTTGTGTTGTGATATCTGCCCGTGACTCCCTGATCTTGATCATACACATTTGCGTGTATGATTAGTGTATGGTCAAATCAGAGGCGTCACACCTATCTATCATACAATGTTTGTACATTCAATTATTTTTCTTGTTTATCAAACATTTTCTACTGGAGGGGCTAATGGCGGACTTTAAGGGAGTAAAAACACGGTCTTCCGAAAAGAGAGTGCTACCCGCCGACGCAGATAGAACAACAGTTGTACTTGCCCAAGAACAAGCCCACCACACATAACCCAGACTTGCACAGAGCGTAACCCTACCCAGTTGGACAGAGAACAAACTACATCCCTTCTAACCCCAACCCTGATACGTCTCCAACGTATCTATAATTTTTGATTGTTCCATGCTATCATATTATCAGTTTTGGATGTTCAATGAGTTTTGATATGCTCTTTTAATTATTTTTGGGACTAACATATTAACCGGAGGCCCAGTGCCAACTATTGTTTTTTTGCCTATTTCAGTGTTTCGCAGAAAAGGAATACCAAACGGAGACCAAACGGAATGAAACCTCGCGATGATCTTTCTTGGACCGAAAGCAATCCAGAAGACCTAGAGTAGAAGTCTGGGAAGCCACGAGGCAGCAACGAAGCAGGAGGGCGCGCCTAGGGGGGTAGGAGTGCCCCCACCCTCGTGGGCCCCTCGTAGCTCCACCGATGTACCTCTTCCTCTTATATATACTCTTATACCCTGAAAACATCGCGGGGAGCCATGAAACCACTTTTCCACCACCTCAACCTTCTGTACCCGTGATATCCCATCTTGGGGCCTTTTCCGGTGCTCCGTTGGAAGGGGAATCGATCACGGAGGGCTTCTACATCAACACCATAGCCTCTCCGATGATGTGTGAGTAGTTTACCACAGACCTTCGGGTCCATAGTTATTAGCTAGATGGCTTCTTCTTCTCTCTCTTTAGTTCTCAATACAAAGTTCTCCTCGATGTTCCTGGAGATCTATTCGATGTAACTCTTTTTGCGGTGTGTTTGTCGAGATCCGATAAATTGTGGGTTTATGATCAAGATTATCTATGAACAATATTTGGTTCTTCTCTGAATTCTTATATGCATGATCCAATATCTTTGCAAGTCTCTTCGAATTATCAGTTTGGTTTGGCCTACTAGATTGATCTTTCTTGCAATGGGAGAAGTGCTTAGCTTTGGGTTCAATCTTGCGGTGCTCGGTCCCAGTGACAGAAATGGACCGACACGTATTGTATTGTTGACATCGAGGATAAAAAGATGGGGTTTATATCATATTGCTTGAGTTTATACCTCTACATCATGTCATCTTGCTTAAGGTGTTACTCCGTTCTTATGAACGTAATACTCTAGATGCATGCTGGATAGCGGTCGATGTGTGGAGTAATAGTAGTAGATGTAGAATCATTTCAGTCTGCTTGACACAGACGTGATGCCTATGTTCATGATCATGCCTAGATATTCTCATAAGTATGCGCTTTTCTATCAATTGTTCGACAGTAATTTGTTCACCCACCATAATATATGCTATCATGGGAGAAGCCACTAGTGAAACCTATGGCCCCCGAGTCTACTTTACATCATATAGGTTTCTGATCTAAAATTCTAGTTTACTATTTATTTTGCAATCTTTATTTTCCAATCTATACAACAAAAATACCAAAAATACTTATCTTATTATCTTTATCAGATCTCACTTTTGCAAGTGACCGTGAAGGGATTGACAACCCCTTTATCGCGTTGGTTGCAAGGTTCTTGATTGTTTGTGCAGGTACTAGGCGACTTGCGTGTAGTCTCCTACTCGATTGATACATTGGTTCTTAAAAACCGAGGGAAATAATTACGCTACTTTGCCGCATCACCCTTTCCTCTTCAAGGGAAAACCAACGCATGCTCAAGAGATAGCAAACCCCAACAGATAGTAACCCAGTTCCAGTCGACACAACACCATCTCCACCACAAAGCACCCAAACACAAGTAGTTAGTAAGGCAACTGCAGTGCCCAAAGTACGAGGACCACCACTCTGAACCCCAACTCAACGCTTAAAGCAGAAGAAGAATTGTTCCCAGGTCAGGTTCCATAGTTATAGTTCATACTCCTTTACTCTTGCATCACTGTATTTACTCATACCAACTAATTTCAAATTTGAAAGATCCAATTGAAACTCCAATGGCGCAACAGGTATGTTTTAAACATGTTTCTTTAACTGGTTTGTTGTTGTAACTTGCTCTATGTTGATTTCAGTTTCAATTGTATAAACAGTTATGTTATCATGTCATGCACATTACAAGTGTTGTTATTGACGTGTAGTTTCCCACACTTATATTCTGTCTATGCTGCTTTTCCTTAAACATATATGATTTGAACTATGTCTCTATCTTCATTGGGCAATATAAACTATAATGATATAGACCATAGAGTGACATACTACATAGATATATGTTTGTTTCATGATGTTATCATGTCCACTTTACAACAAAATGGGTTTACCAAAATAAGTTTCATATACAACATGTTAAATCTGTGACGTGTCTGCTTGTTTCTCTTTTAGAATGCATACAAAAAATTGGAGATGAGTACACCATTATGGAATGGTAAAGGAAATAATGCGTATAAGGTTCAAGATAGTGATACATCCCTGTTGGTCTCCAAGAAAGCTGATAAAAACTCTCTTGAAGACAGTGAGACAACCCCAAAGTCTTGTCTTGATGTAGTGTTCGAGTTACTGGCCACTACTACTGGCACAAGCTCTTCGAACTCGCTGCCTGAATCAGTTCGACTTCTTGAGTCTCAACTACAAGTTGAAAGACATCTATCAGTTGTGTTGTGACAAGAAGCCAAAGGACCGAGGAAGTCCCTGTGAAATTCAGACTAGTGCAACTGCAAGAGTTGGAGGATTTAAGCGCCAAACAAGAGGAAGCTAATAAGCTTGCTAAGCTTCTTGCCAACAAGGTGGGTACCCAGGATATTGTCTCTTGAGCTCTTTTTAAGCAGTTTCAGTTCTGGACTTGTTTTGCTGCGGCGTTTATTTGCACTGGTGGCCAACTTTGATTCTCAGTGTATGTAACATGCTGCTTTGTTCCCTATATTTGCACTGGTGGCGAACTTTGATGCCCAGCAGATGTATTCTGTCTAATCGCCGTAATATACTAGCGTTAGTTGCCTGCTTATTTATTTTCTTATAGTCTTGTTTATTTGTTTGCGTGTAGTATTACAGTTCATTTTGCTCGGTTTCCCACTGGGCGTAATAACAATGGTCCACATAAGTGCCATTGTAACCACGGCCCTCCTACGGGTCGTACGATCCATGCTCCTACGGGTCGTACGATACATGGGCCTCCTACGGGCCTTACGATCCATGGGCCTTCTACGGGCCTTGTGATCCATGGGCCTCTTGCGGGCCTTGCGATCCATGGGCCTCTTGCGGGCCTTGCGACCCATGGGCCTTTTATGGGCCGCAGGATCTGGGTCGTACCAATTGTGGACCAAAGTTGGAACACAAGTTGGGCCGTAGATGGGCCAAAATCAGAACCGAATGTTTGTGGACTCCGGTCATAATGGGTCGGTAACAAGCCGTAAGACAACACATGCTTAATTCTATCGACATGCATAACATATCGTTAATGGGTCATAATACATGACATGATGAATAAGGCCCAATTTGTTGACGGGTCGACTGTAACCACGGGTTGAATTTGGCCCATCAGGGGAACATGCCAGTAAAGGACCGTATGTAATCAAGGGCTGGAAATGAGCCCAAGAATAAATGGATCCTTAGAAGGCCGAAAGATAATACGGACTGGAAACGGCCCAACGGGCCGTTAATGGGTACAAATCAACTTATTGTTCATTATGGGCCAGTTTCACCATGGGCCATTAAAGGGTCCAAAGATACAAAATGCCTCATATGGTCTAAAAGACGTCATGGCCATACATGGGCCGAAAGCGGCAACAAGCTGGAATTATATTGGACGGCCCACATGACGTTACTGGGCTGAATTCGGAAAAGCCATAATGGGCCATGAGTTAACGGGCCGTGAATGGGCTATACGCGAGCAGGCCGTTAACATCCTTTCGATGGGTCGCCCCGTTAACTTTTTACCAAGTCAAACGGCTCATCCTTTTTAACCTAAATGGGCCACTGTTGGGCCGTGTCACATGTCGACGTATCATAGGCGCCTCCTGTCTATTGGACGGTTGACATATGTCCTAGCGTAGAGCTGACAGGTGGTTCCTTTGGCCAATGAGAATTTTAGACATGGAAAATCGCCATTGGTCATGGTTGTTAACGGGTTATCCGATCCAAAACCGGACCGACAGCATAACGACGACCCCTTAGGGTGGATGCCACGTGTCAGTTACTCTTGACGAAAGCACTTCCATGACGCGCCATTTATCGTCATGGAAGGGACACTTTCGTGATGATAATTTCAGTATTGTCATGGAACACTTCTACGATAGCACATGTATGACTATCTTGATTGTGTCATAAAGTCATCATGGATGTACAAGCATGAAAAAAATCGTGACCTATTGTGATAAACACGTATCATCATGGATTTTTTTGTAGTGCATGGGCTATCATGTTTGCCTCTCTATTACATTGCTAAAAAATGGTACGACGGAAACCACGGGCAATATGCTACACGCAGCCGCTCCTACTGATCGCCCTCCATTCTTCATGACCTCAAAATTATTTGGGTTAATCACGAGAGGACTGCAACCGACCGAGTGTGCGAGACTCAATCCAAATCTAAGAGCCGTCGCTTCAGCAGTGACCACGTCAACACATCGGTCAATTTTTCATTTTCCCGCATCAATGAAGTTTCCTTTTGAGCCTGTGATAACTGCGCCTACTGAACATGTATATAAATCCCGGTCGAAAGAGGCATCAATGTTTAGTTTAACAAAATCCATTAGTGGCCCAGACCAACCCCCATTTTTCCTATAAGCTTTTGAGGAGGAAGCAACAACAAAGCTGTTGGTGGTCCAGATAGACATAATTATGTGGGATGCATCCTAGACATTCTCCCCACTCACAAGCTTGAGTCGTTCCCACCACAAATACCAAGAAGTAATGGCAATCAAACATTATGAATACCCATGATAGTAGTTTTTAAGCCTGCACCTCTTCTTCAGTTGTTTTTTTAGAGTGCGCAAACCACGTACCATATTTTTATAGAAGAGAGCAATAATTGACAAGAATCCTTGCGAAGATGCGAACCTCAACGTAGGTACACCGATACCAAACGAAAAGAAATCTAGGCTACTCTCTCACAAAACTATGAAAGCCGCTAACTCCTCTACGTGCTAAGTGTCAATCCTTCGGTTCATCTAGAATTTTTGTCACTAGATCGAGGACCCCTAGTTGCTTCTCTCTCCGATTAAAGAATCTAGCATTCCTCTACTTCCATGAGGACCAAGCTACGCAGGCCACCAAGGAGTCGAACCCTCTTTTGTCATCTTCCGAAACCTCGAACGGGGCCTAATCCACCACTCCACCAATGTGTCATTCTCGGACGGGCTAGCGATAGGAAGGTTCAATACATCAAGGCAGACATGCCACACTTCTCTCGGGGATACATGCCTTACCAAAATATGGTCGACGTTGTCTTCTTCTTGCAAACAAGTGAAACAAGGGGAAGGCTAATCTTGTAGTCCAAACCTTGCGCGTCGATCGGATGTCCACAAACGGTATTGGGATGCCAACCAGATGAAAATCTTCACCTTGAGGGGCAGATTGCAGTACGCGAGCGATGAAGGATAACACACAAATTGCTATAAGTAGACTTGGCCGAGTAGACATTGGACACCCCACACGGTCAGGTGAAGACATCCGACGAGTCCAGATCACATTGCACCATCACGATCGCATGCCGAAGATGCATGAGTTGAACCTGGGCTCGTAAGGAGATTGTGCCCTGCACGTCCTGAACACATTGCTCGTTGATAGTGGCATGCTGAACCGTTCTAAGGTTGACGATTCTTCTGTCAACCAAGGCATGGACTAGTGGTGTGTTGTCCAGTACGAAGAACCCATGAATCCAACGATCGCGCCAAAAAAGACTTTGTTCCTTGAACAACTGAGATACTGACTAGACTATCAAGAAACACCTCCGGCCTCACTGCCAACCATCATCGCAAGGCCTTGCCATGGCCTCTCGGGATCCATTCTTCTTAGCCATTGCCATATGACGCTTAGAGCTACTACAGTTTGAGATTCTTGACCCCTACTACACCATAGCATGTGGGTCAGCATATGGTATTCCAAGCGACTAGACATCGAACTCCATTGCTCCTCTCTTTACCAACCCAAAAGAATGATCAGATCCAACCATTGATATCCTCAAAAGCCCCACTCTCGGGCATCCATACCAGTAACCGATGAGCCGGTCTCGTCACAATAACCGACTTAACCAAGATGAGTCTACTGGAACGTTGAAGAAATCCCCTTTGCCAAGCTGGAATGAACGTCTGAACCATGTCCATCAATGAGTGTCATTCAGATTTGGTTAGGTTTTTGATGGCCAACTGTGACCCAAAATATGTGCATTGGAACTCATTCAAGAGACATTGCAAGAGACTGACCAACCGATCAAGATCCTCTTGATCACCATGAATTAAGGTGGTCGTAGATTTCTCGTAACTGACCCTCAGCCTCGATGCCTTCCCAAAGATCTCAAGCACCTATGATAAGGGTTAGGATCCTCTGCAGTACAGTCACTGTCGTGTGGACCCAATCACATATGACATCCGCACTACAACACCGTACATTACTGCAGAGGATCTCAACTCCCCTGACAAACCAAGGACTCGGCCTTGTCGAATGAGCAAAGAAGGCACACATGCACAATTCTCCGTACTCCCTCCGTAAACTAATATAAGAGTGTTTAGAATACTAAAATAGTGATCTAAATGCTCTTATATTAGTTTACATAGAGAGTATTTGATAAGATTTTGGAAGTGGCAGTTTGGAGGATAATGGCTAGCAACTTATATAATCCTAAGCATATTCATCCATGACCAAGACCAACGCTCACACGGAGATGGCGCTGATCAATCCCTCCACCACACACATCTACCCACAGCCGCCGCCTCCACAGCCAATCCATCCAACATCTTCTTCCTCCTCCCCGCTGCTCCCCCCCTTCATTCCTCCAAACCCTAGCACAAACCCTAATGTCCGCCACCACACACCCTCCTGCCTCCCTCTCAGGGGACTACTCGCCGACTACCTCCGGCTCATCCTCCCCCTCCTCCTCCGCCGCCGTCGCTGGTTCCGATGAGCCCGCGCGTCTCGGGCAAGCCACCTCGACTTCCGCCCCCTCTGCCGCCGGGGATGACGCCGACGTCCCCTCCTCGCCCCAAATGGGCATGTACTTCGAGACGGAGGACGACGCCTACGAGTTCTACAAGGCATACGCCGCCCGCCTTGGCTTCGTCGTCCGCAAGTCCAACAAATCCAAGAACTCCCGGCACACCGTCACCCGCCGCCTCTTCGTCTGCTCCAAGCAGGGCTTCCGCCAAGAACCCAAGAAGCCTCAAGATGAGACCAACGCCACCGACGTCACCGTTGCTGCCCCGCCACCGCCTCCTAGGTTCCCGGACTCACGCACCGGTTGCTTGGCGTCCCTCACCATCAAGCTACTCCCTTCGGCCAATGCCTTCCGTGTCACTGAATTTGTCGCCGAGCACAACCACCCGCTCGCCTCTGCCGTGTCCGCGGTGTCACTGGCAATGATTCCGTCAAGTTCTTCGCATCACACCATTGCTGCTGCCGCAAGCTTGCCGGACCCAAGGGACGGGCCACGCCCAGAGATGCACTTCGAGACGGAAGATGACGCCTATGCCTTCTACAACCGGTACGCCGAGCATGTGGGTTTCAGCGTCCGCCGCTCATACAAGAAGCGCAAGCGTGGGGTGATCGTGTCTCGTATCTTTGTATGTTCCCGTGAGGGTGTCAGTGACCGTGCCAAGCACGATGGCCTAGCCAGTATCAGCACCAATGCTGGTGGAGGGGCACCAGGCACACCTAGGCCAGGCCCACCACCAACACGAACAGGTTGCCAGGCAAGAATGGTGATCAAGATCACCCCATGCCGAACATACAGGGTTGCTAAATTTTTTGCGGAGCATAATCACCCTCTCGCTAACTCAGAGACCGTGCACAAGCTGCGGTCCCATAAGATGAGGGCTCGAGGGCACGAGCTTGGCGCAGGTGAACTGCATCGAAGGAAGCAGGGAAAGGGTGTGCAGCTTGGGGATGCTGGTGCTGCATTGGAATACTTGGAAGGGTTGCAGGTGGGAAACCCTTCACTGTATTATGCAGTAGGACTGGCACCTGATGGAAATTCAGCTGTAAATTTCTTCTGGGCTGATGCAAAGTCAATCATCGACTTCAGAAGCTTTGGTGATGTCGTTTGCTTTGATACAACATATGGGCTGAATGTGTATGGGCGACCATTTGCATTGTTTGTTGGTGTGGATAACCACAAGCAGTTACTCGTGTTCGGTGCAGCCTTGCTCTATGATGATGGCATCCAGTCACTGAAATGGGTATTTCAGGCGTTTGCTGATGCCATGCGTGAAAGGCAGCCAAAGACTATTCTGATTGATGAGCGTTTTGAATGTGCCATTGCAGCAGCAGAGGTCTGGCCCGGGAGTAACCATTGCACAAGCGTGTGGCATATATACCACAGTTCAAAGAGGCACTTGAAGCAGGTGTTCGAAAGCTCGAAAAGTTTTGGCAATGCTTTGAGCCAGTGTTTCTTTGACTGTGAGGATGAGATGGAGTTCTTGTCTGCATGGGAAAAGCTGATTGAGAAACATGACATTGTTGAGAGCGAATGGCTCAGCAGACTATTTCTAGAGAAAGAAAAATGGGCTCTGCCTTATAGGAGAACTGTGTTTTCTGCTGATATTCTCAGTACTCTTAGAAAGGATAATATGATTAATGAGCTAAAACGGGAGCTCAGTGACCAAGAAGATATTCTGCTGT
Source organism: Secale cereale (assembly GCA_902687465.1). NCBI lineage: Eukaryota > Viridiplantae > Streptophyta > Magnoliopsida > Poales > Poaceae > Secale > Secale cereale. The sequence continues at coordinate 336,660,136 of LR738710.1, read as the reverse complement.
TCTTCAAGCGTTATGAGACCATGCTGGAAGAGCATCGCTCAAAGAAATTGCAGGCTGATGTTGATGGAAACCAGGTGACTTTGCCAATCCCGTCCTTGCGAATGTTAAAACAATCTTCAAATGCATATACACCTGAAGCTTTCAAGATGTTCCAGGGTGAGTTTGAGGCTTACATGAACTGCATGTCCTTCCCCTGCAGTGCGGTTGGGACAGTGTCAGAGTACAAAATAACACTTGATGAGAAGCCATCAGAGGGCATTGTGAAATTTAATGCACTAGATGGCTTGGCCACTTGCAGCTGCAGGAAGTTTGAATCTGTTGGAATCCAGTGTTGTCATGTACTAAAGGTACTTGATCTCAAGAATATCAAGGTGCTCCCAGAACAATACATTTTGAAGAGATGGAGGAAAGATGCCCGCTCTGTTAGAATGGGAGAAGAACCTAACTGTGGATCTAGCAGTATCATGCGGTCATCTTTGGATGTTCGCTTCTCTAACATGTGCCGTATGGTTAGCCTAATAGCTTCAAGGGCCGCCAAATCTGAGGAGGCAATGTCATACATTGAGAGTCAATCAAGCGTTCTTCTGAAGCATCTGGATGAAATTCTACAGACTGGCTATCCTGAGAATGGAAACCATGCTGTCGCTTCAAGTAGTCAAGCAATTTCTTTTGTAGGAAATCATCCTGACCATACAACACAAGCAAGAGCGGTTGCACATACAGCAAATGGTATAATGTTTTAACATTCCAACTCATTATAGTTTAGCATATTATAATGGAAGGGGCACATTGTAGGTTGTGAGACCCCTAAATTAGAGTGGTGGATGCTTGGAGGGCAGGCATCACAACTATGTTGAATTTTAATTTAGTCTCTTGTCCTCTGTGTTGTTACCAACGTGTTTCAAGTCTCTATTTTCTAGTCATGTGAGGACTTCCCTGATACACCAACATGGGGAGAAGACCACCACAGCAGGCGGACAGGCTAGGGGCAGTGGGGCTAAGGGCTGGCGTCCTGGCTATGCCATGCCCATTATGTTAGGAGACACGAGATTGTGTTAGTTTAAGGTAAAGGAAATTGTGTTAGTTTGAAGTAAGTTTGGATTTGATCCCTAGATAAATCTGCCAGGAAACCCCTCTGTATATGAGGGTGCTTTTGTCAATGAAGAGCGGGCAACAAGTATCTCCAATCTCTTATCTCTTTTCTCGGTGCAACCCTTTCCGCGTCTTCCTCCAGACCATGGACTGATGCGTAATTACCAGTTGTGCTGTCTAGGGCATGGCAGTATATGAGACGACAGCAGAAAGCGTGCTGATGCTTATTGCCTATTTACCGCATAGTCGCCATATATTCTATAACAAGAAACTGGAAGCTCCATTAGTTCTGCAGCTTCTGTGGTTTGTATAACATGATATTACCGAGATTGGGGTGAGCTCATCTAATTGCTTTACGCTAACCTAATTTCCTGACAAATTTTGAGTCATTTTAGATTAGCTTGCTTCTTTAAGTTATTATAACTGGTTCTGACTTAAGTTTAAATTTGTGTGTGTTGTGAACTTTTGACTTCTGAAACTGTTGAGTATTCAGGATATTACATGATATTGTTCATTCAGTCACCGTGTGTTAATTTGTACCTTCCTGTCAAATTTATTATTTTGATGAGTACTTTAAGTGGTTACTGATAATTGGTTTGTTTCTTGACAAAATATCAGGACTGACATCCTTGTTGGGAATTTCTGCTTATCCTGAATCCAGTGGACAATTAAACGGTTCAGTCGGTTCCTTGTAGCTTTAGTCAAATCTTTCAGTTCCTTGTAGTTTTAGTCAAATCTATGTTGAAGTATGGCTATGTACAGTACTTATATGTTGCCATGTTGATGTAAGCAAGTATATCCTGAAGACCTTGCTGTTTCCAATTTGGTAAGACTGGTGCTAATTATAATCAATTATCATAAGGGTATGATTTCTTTGACTTCATTGCATTTATTCCATGAAATGTGGTGATTGAGTTCCATCAAAAGTGATGATTGGGTGATCAATGATCTCTATATAACAAACAAGGACTGGTGTCTTTTGAAGACAGTTGGAGAAGAGCTGCTAAATTGCTCGTGTGATATTTATTCTCCCATGTGCAATTTAAAAATGCACACAGACTAGACAGGTAAGCACAACCATGACAAATTACCACAAATACTTCACAAGATTATTCATGACGAGTACATAAGAAATTCATATTTCTCTATATTCTGTATCTAATTTCTGTATAACTACTGCAGCTGCACTTGCATGCCAGAATCATATATGGCCCCTGCTGACCAGTTCTGTGGCATTATGTTTGTCGGAACCAGCCTTTTCTGGTCACCACTGCGGGGAGTTCTGCTGCTGAACAGCATCCTTATAGACAGGGGGGCAGTTGGCATATCAGGTTCACAGTCTGCATCCAGCCATCGACAGGTATTTAGTACTGTAAATTTTATGCATATGGAAAGCTTTATGTATAATTTGGTGTAAATAATTCCATGCATGATTTACACAGTTTAATTAGTGTTTACGTCACAAAGATGGACTGTGATGATGTCCTTGCTGCCTTGTTGGTACCAGATCTCAAATTCTAGGTAGTAGGGGAAATTGCTGCCTCCAGTAATCTTGAAGACAATGTTCTTATCTTGGTAGCTACAAGAAACCCTGTAGCAGAGAGATAACAATGAAGTTGCGACATGTCAGTTTTGTTGTTAACTTATTTTTCAAGATCATAACCAGCGTACTTTCCAGTTTTGCCTTTTTTCTTTTCTTTTGCCAACTGATGAAAGCAACCAAGTGTGGTGCATGCAATTATTTTAGGCAGGTTTCTTGTATTCACGCACCTCCGGTACTCAACTCCAACACCACCAAGGGCAAGCAGCGCTTCGCCACCATCCGCACTCTGAGCCATAGGCTGAGGATGAAATTAGAGCCGTCACTCGACCCCGAGTGAGTGATTACGATTGTCACACCATTTGCACAACAGTAGTTAGGATCTGTGCACCTCACCTGTTGGCAGTTGGCATTCGTACCCGGAACAGAAAAATGGTGTTAGTGACCCATCTCTCCAGCCCCCACGTCGCTCTCAGGAGCAGCTCGGGCGGAACCTAGGTCAGCCGCCGCCGCCACCCCCCATCTGCTCCCTCCTCATCGCCGCCGTCGGCTCACGCCACCGGTCAAAGCCCGCTGGTCGCCGGCGGCGGCGGGATCTGTTCCGCTTGCGCGCGCTCGCGGTGGCGCTCATGCTCGAGGCGGTGCCGACGGGGCGACATGGCGCGGCTGGTGGAGGGAGGACACTGCTGCGTCCTGCTCGGTTGCCGGCGGCGGCGTTCCGGTGGCCAGGGGCGCGGATCCGGTGGGTGGCTCTGTAACACCCCCAGTACTTAGCTACAGTGATCACGTGCTGATCATGCCATGTCATCATTTTTTCTAAGCCAAGATGCCACTTGTATCAAATCAAACTCGAATTTAAATTCGAGTGGCATTAGAATATTTAGTTTTTCAATTCAAACGGCAAAATAAAAGTGTTCCTAATATTTCAAATAATCCACTGATATTTTACATGAAGAAACCCCACTTGAGAGAATTTCTAAAATGCCCCTAACTAATTTTAGAGTGTACCAGCAACATTTAAAGCGGTTCTTTTATATGCAAACACATGTATAAACCTTGCTAGTTGACCCCAACCAATTTTTCCAAAGAACTTATGTGCCAAGTTTTATTTCTAGCAAAAATCGTTTGGCACTCTTTTAGAAAACAGTGGCTAAGAACAAAACGAATCTAAAGAAGAGAAAAGGCCAAAAGCTAACTGTGCAGTCTAGCCCAGTGGTTACAACAGCCGGCCCAGCCCACCCCCAAGGTTTTCTTCAACCTACTGCTCACCCGGCGCGCTCGAAGCAGGGCGTCCGTCCACGGCGCCAATGGCCACGGGGCAGCCATCCGGTGGCACCCCGACTTCTACAAGGATGCCCCTATCTCTCTCGACGAACCCTAAATCCCCATTCGCCTCTTTCCCTGCTCCCTCTCCTTTATCTGGAAGGACTCGAACCGCCGCCGCCATGGAGCCCCTTGCCCGCGTGGCCACCGTCGCCCCCGTGCTGTGAGAGGTCGCCCCAAGAAGCGTCGCCGTCTACCGCATCGTCTACAAGGACCAGCTCGACCTTCTCGCCCCTACATCGAGCTGTTTGCCGTCGTCCTCAACCTCCGGCCACCGCGGCGCCATCGACGAATTCGTCTCCTTCACTGCATTCCCGACCCCCTCGAGCTCCCCTTCCGACTCGCGGTGAGCTGCGCTACGTTTCCCCATTCTAAACGCTCTTGATCCATAGCCATAGTCCCGTCTTCGTTTTCGTTTTGCAACGGCCAAAACGCGACGTCGCTGTGGTGCTCCTCGCTGTGGCTACCAGCCGCCCCCGGGCCAGCCAGGCACACGGGAGTACTCCCGTGCCCATGGAGATGCATCCTAGCTTCTAGGTTCGATCCGTATTACCCTATCTCGTGGCGCTCCGACCAAACCCATGCTCGTCGTCGTCGCGTCCGGCGCTTCGTGCTCGCGAGCCTAGGTCCGCAGGCATGCCCTTTGCTGCTGCTGCTACCCATACTACTGCCCGGCGCTGCCGCGGCCTGCGGCCTGCTCGCTGGCGGCGCCCCACCCGTGCAGGCGCACCTGCTGCCGCCGGCGGCCGCTCGCCGCGCCGACCCACTCCCTGCCCTCTACCGCCGGTGCCCCGCCGCCCCTGTCCGTCGCCCCGCCATGGCCTCCCCGCGCCGCATCCTATCTCCGGCCGCCCCACCGGCACGCACCTCGCTGTGTCGCCCTCTGGCCGCGCCGCCTGCTGTCCCCAGCTCCGACCCCTCTGTCGCCGGCCAACTGCCGCTGCTTCTTGCTCCGCCTGCAGCCGCCCTGCTCCGGTCCCGCAGGTGCTCGCCGGCCGCCTCCCTTCCTCACCGTCGCACCTGCTCCGGCTGGCCGGGGCTGCCGGCCGCGCCGCGCCAGCGCCCCCTTCCCCGCAGCCAGAACGGCCATGGCCTCGTGGCCTCGAGTGCGAGCGCCCGCACCCGTATGCTCGTGCCCGACCCTTTTGGCCCCTGTGCCTATGGCACGTGGGGCCCACCCCTTTTAATATATATATATATATATATATATATATATATATATATTAATTAGTTAAAAGAATGAGTTAACTTACTAATTAATCCTATTAATTAATCTAATTAACCCTGTTAGTTAACCTTATTTATCTGTTTAGACAAACAGTCACTGATGGTAGGGCCCGCATGTCAGTTTGACTAAGTCAACTGACCGCTGACATCACCCTGACCTCATGCTGACGTCATCACTTACTATTCTAGATAATGTTGATTTAAATTAATTAAATAAATTCCTAAAAATGTTTAAAACTTTAGAAAATCATATAAAATAATCTGTAACTCGGATGAAAATGTTTTATATATGAAAATCGCTCAGAACGACGAGACGAATCCGAATACGTGATTCGTTTGTTCGTCACACATCTCTATCATACTGAACCTGCAACTTTCCCCCTCCGATTCATCTGACCGAAAACACGAAACGTCGGGGATACTTTCCCGAGTGTTATCCCCCTTCGCCGATACCGTGTACCACCGCGTTAGAGCACCCTAGCACTGCGTGTTGACATGTCGTGCTTCTCTGTTGCAACTGCTTGCTTTATATTTACTGTTTCTTCCCCCTCTTCTCTTCGGTAGACCTCGAGACCGATGATGCCTCGGTGATCGACTACGGTGTTGACGACCCCTCCTTCTTGCCAGAGCAACCAGGCAAGCCAACCCCCCTTGATCATTCCGATATCGCCCATTCTCTTCTCTCTTATGCTTGCATTAGAACTGCTACTGCTTTTTGTATGATCCTATTCTGATGCATAGCCTGTTGTTGATACTGCTTTCATACCTTACATGTTTATACTAAACTGCTTAGTATAGGTTGGTTAGAGATCCACCAGTGACCCCCCTACCTTGTCCCGACTGCCCCGCTAGATTATCAGAAGACCCGATCAACGGGATCGAAGACCAGGACCCGGCACCGCACATCACTTTCCTCTTAGTTGCTCGACACTACTGGGTTACTATCGAGTGCCGAGGGTGAGACCTCATCAGCACTTCTGATGTTAACCTTGTAGGTTAGATCATCGGTAGTGGTCATCGAGGGCGATTCCTCTTTCTCCACTCCCGATAACGACACTGTCATGCAACTCCTCAAGAGTGGACCTCGAGGGTGACTCATCTTTCGTTCACCTTGACGATAAACATCAGGTGGAATTCCATCGAGGGTGATTTCCTCAGGTTTTCCCTTTGGTGTTAGACACACAGGTACTATGGTTACTATGACTTTACACTGAACCTGGTTACTAAAGACGGGTCGACCCTGAGGGGTACCCGCGCGAGCTTAATTGCGAGTGATGTGTAGTCGGGTTGACCTGGAAGGTGCCCGTGAGATAAATACGAGGCGTGGCCGGACACTCGCCCTTGCCGCAAGTTCTCGAGACGGGGCGATGGGGTCACATTTTCGTGAGTCTCTGCTCGTTACCGCGCGTTTCCAAGACACTAAACGGTTTGGATATTTTATCCGAGGGGCCTCTGGCCCGATAGCGCTAACCATCACGTGGGCATAGTATGGGCGTTTTGCGTCGTATGCATCAGCTGAAGCTTAACTGACGTCATTGCGACTGAGCGGCGCGCGCCGGGTTGGACTGGTTAGGCTCCTACCTTTTTAAAGGTGGTTGCTAGGTCTGCTCATCGGCCGCCCACGCAACGTGCAGGAGTTCCCGGGGCGATTGGCCCATGACCCCTGGGGGCACAGGGTTTAGTCCGGCGTGCATGACCTCTCTATTAAGCCTAGGTCGGGTTGCGGCGTATTGTTTGACCGAGGGCGGGTATGACCTGATGCTGTGTCCGACCGGAGTTAAGCAAGCGTGTTGGGTAAGTTGGTGCACCCCTGCAGGGAAGAAAACATCTATCGATAGCCTGTCCTACGGTAACGGACACTTGGAGTTGTATCCCGATCGCTACAACTAGAACTGGATGGTGAGGCATTGTTTGGATATGTTGCTTCGGGAGTCGAGAAAGGATCCCGGAGCGTTGAAACAACAACATAAATATGACTTATGATATACTACTCTACTTCCCCCTCTTGCTGCAAGACGGTGGTTTCCAGAAGATGCTAGTCTTCGATAGGACTAGCTTCTCCCCCTCTTATTCTGGCATTCTGCAGCTTAGTCCACAGATACTACCCCTTTTCATTGATACCGATGCATATGTAGTGTAGATCCTTGCTTGCGAGTACTTTGGATGAGTACTCACGGTTGCTTTGCTCCCCCTTTTCCCCCTTCTTTCTTCTTGCTTGTTGATGCAACCAGATGGTGGAGTCCAGGAGCCAGATGCCACACTTGACGACTGCTACTACCTCGACGGAGCCTACTACTACGTGGAGACAGCTGACGACCAGGAGTAGTTAGGAGGTCCCAGGCAGGAGGCCTTGCCTTTTCGATCATTAATGTTTGTGCTAGCCTTCTTAAGGCAATCTTGTTTAACTTATGTCTATACTCAGATATTATTGCTTCCGCTGACTCTTATGTTTTCGAGCTTATGTATTCGAGCCTTCGAGGCCCCTGGCTTGTAATATAAAGCTTGTATTATTTTATTTATGTCTAGAGTTGTGTTGTGATATCTTTCAGTGAGTCCCTGACCTTGGTCGTACACGTTTGCGTGCATGATTAGTGTACGGTCAAATCCGGGGCGTCACAAGTTGGTATCAGAGCTGACTGCCTGTAGGAATCCCCCTTTCCAACTCCTTGGCCGAAGTTGAGTCTAGTCTTTGAAAAACCGTTTTACTAACATGGTTGTGTGGCTTACGGGCCCACGTCGCCATTGGGTGGTATTAGGATATTTTATTCCTCGTCTATACTCTGGGATTCTGACATCTCTTCTCTTCGGGTTAAATGGTTTTGCTGACTCTAACACTAGGTTCTCATAAATACTTCTCCCGGAGAGCCCCTCCATTACAGATGATGGCCTGCTTCACCGGAAGATTCGGAAGATACCCTTCAGTATATCCCGAGGCTTTTGAGCTCGTCGCTTTTGCAATTCCCTACCTTCGATATATTCTTATGGATAATTCCATACACTTGGCGTTCATACAATCATTCCCAGTTGCTCTTGTTATTACAAGATACATCGGATTATTCTCCCACCTTTAAGAATCCCCTATCTCGCTGCCTTGCGATTCTTTGGCACATGAATACCCTTATGGATAATTCCTCCCATTTACCGAATATCCGCTCATCCCCATTCATGTGTTTCACAAGTCTCAGAAATATCAGTCGACCTTCAGAAAATCCTGAGCAGCCCATTGCTCTTGAAATGCTTACTTGCTTACATTATGGTTAACCCCATAAGTCTAGTAATCTTATGGACATCCTTTGTCATTATCATTTTGAGTCTGTTGATTCAACATGTTGCGAATGCTCGCAATCCTCGATCCTAGAATTCATCCTTCCGGCTCAGACGTCGTATTAAAGATGAGCTGGATCTCGAGCAATCAAATTGTCACCGGTTGTACTACCTAAGCCTACTAAACTTATCCATCCTTAATCAGAACGTTTGCTTCTGATCCCTTGAATTGGAAATCATAATTCCTTCGCATTTAAACCTTGAATTAGTCAGTTGTTTCTATGATCCAATTCCTTTGCATTGTTTCTTCCTCTGGTTGTGTGCCGATGCTCACATCAGCTCCATTATGGACTGTTCGATCCTTTGTTGAATTATTATCTGAAATTGTCCTTCATATTCCATAACTTTGTGAGTCTTTCCTCGGATGCATAATGCCTTTGGTAAATTGTATCCTATGCTTTTGTCAACCATGCCCTACCTTCAAGCTGGTGTTATTGCTCTTGGAGACTGTGGTATATATTCCTAAGATGCCGCTATGGGTTGAACCTATGCCTTCCCTAATCCATGTGAACCCAAGAGTTTTCACGAGTCATACTATTCTGGTGTTTTACCAGATTTAATTTCAACACTGCAACTTCATTGAAGTCGAGAAGTGAATGGAAGGGAGTCAACCTTGAACTTTCTGTTCATGCCCATGGACACGGTGTCGATCTTATCATTAAGGCTTCTCTTAAAATTGATTATCCCATTGATATAATTCATCTTATATCAGAGATCTGGCCTTTTACAATCGTGGTTCCGACCATGCCCCTCTTCAAATACCATTTCTCGGACAAGTTAAACCACTTGTCCTCTGCGGGTCAATGCACCTGTCCAACCTCTATCATAATCTACCTTCGAGTATTACCCCGTGGTACCTCGATAATGTCACAGAACCATATTACTTGTTATGAGTTCTTCATCAAGTATTACTTCTCATCGGTTCCAATTTTCCCCGGGTTCTGAGTTGTTAGACACTCAAGGACACCGATAAGTGAATCAATTCCGCACTCCGATTCATTAACTCTAAGTAATCTCCATTGCTTATGAGTTTATTAATTCTTCAAGTCTCATATCTAGCCTGATCGGCTATATCATTATCGCGCATCTATTTAACTGTGCTGCCTGGTCCTTCCCGGAACACAATTTTGGCAATGAGCTAAGCTTACGCCGATCTTCCTCGGCATATCATTCGCCTTGAACAACTAGCTTGATTTCAAGTTTGTATTGTACTGAGTGGTTTCAATAGCCTTTCGCTCCATCATTCATTTCACTTGATCTCATCGCCGATCGATTACATCTTAATGAAATCTCTCGACAAATGTGTCGTGATATCATCAACAATGATTTGCATTCTTCCAAGTGGTAAATCGAATTCGTGATGGGAAATACCCTCCTTTCCCCTCAATGAATTGTTGCTGAGCCCGTCGACCACATCCTCATCTTTTCCTTACTGAAAATGTAAGACTTATTCTATAAGTTGTTCCTGATGGATCCTTTGTGTATTCAAAGTCTGATCTTTACCCAATGACCATGTCGGTACTATCTCGAAGCAAGTCTGTGGTACTCCGAAGATCCACAAGAACATTGTAAGCGCAATGCTAAATGTTTCTTGATTAACTATCCAACATCGTTGTGTGGGTACATATCATTATTCTTCTTACCCCTTTTATCTATATGGTCAGGACTTTGGTCTCCTGACACGTATATCATGCCCTGCTTAATCTTGGGAATGATATACTCCTTTTCATTGTGTTTAAACACATTTTCCTTTACATTTATTTGTTTAACCTTTCTTTGATCTACATATAATCTAAGCAGTAATAATTTTTGCTTAAGTGAACACCTTGGTGTACAACTCAGTCAGTAAGAACCTGTTACTTTTGTTGATAACATTCCGGTAACCACCGATGGACGAGAACTTTGCCTATTGGTTCGCCTCGTTCAACGAGCAGGAAAATGGTTCTCTGCGTCCCTCGCCCTTGGTACCGACGTTGTTGCCGACATAACTCACAAGTTATGCTCTGACATGCCTTGCTACCATGACCGTGCAATATGTCAGTGTCTTTCTTACTTTTGAACCACATGGTGGGCCCATAACCCACAGTTCCATAGGATCGAAACCGACTCTCCTGTACATCCCTATTTCAAAGTTATCCCTAGCATTTGGTTTCTTATGTAATTCGTGAGCAACCTTCCTAGTGATCTATTCTGGTAACAGACGCAATACTCAATCTCGTCGCTTTGGGCCCCTTTCGCATGTTGTTTCAGACATCGAAGGATTGCCTATCAGTATGAAACTTCTCGTGATACCTTCTTACTTTGCTCTCGATATCTTCTTAAGTTCAATTCGAGAGTTACTTATGCTTCTTCCCATGAGTTAACCATCCGATGCTCAATCTTGTTAGAATCCGTCCTTATAGAGCTTTTCCCCTCTTATCCTCTCGTAAGTACGGTGAAGATCCTGACGGAAGGACGACAACTTCATCATGATGCATTCAGGCTTAGGAATGAAGACATCAACGCTATGGATCGACCTCTTCGAGAAGAGCAACCAAGACCGAGGAGATTCGTTAGAATTTCGTAACCAAACCCCCCACCCTTATTGCACCTCTTAAATCTCGGGACGAGATTTCTTGTAGTGGAGGAGATTTGTAACACCCCCAGTACTTAGCTACAGTGATCACGTGCTGATCATGCCATGTCATCATTTTTTCTAAGCCAAGATGTCACTTGTCTCAAATCAAACTCGAATTTAAATTCGAGTGGCATTAGAATATTTAGTTTTTCAATTCAAACGGCAAAATAAAAGTGTTCCTAATATTTCAAATAATCCACTGATATTTTACATGAAGAAACCCCACTTGAGATAATTTCTAAAATGCCCCTAACTAATTTTAGAGTGTACCAGCAACATTTAAAGCGGTTCTTTTATATGCAAACACATGTATAAACCTTGCTAGTTGACCCCAACCAATTTTTCCAAAGAACTTATGTGCCAAGTTTTATTTCTAGCAAAAATCGTTTGGCACTCTTTTAGTTAGAAAACAGTGGCTAAGAACAAAACGAATCTAAAGAAGAGAAAAGGCCAAAAGCTAACTGTGCAGTCTAGCCCAATGGTTACAACAGCCGGCCCAGCCCACCCCCAAGGTTTTCTACAACCTACTGCTCACCCGGCGCGCTAGACGCAGGGCGTCCGTCCACGGCGCCAATGGCCACGGGGCAGCCATCCGGTGGCACCCCGACGTCTACAAGGATGCCCCTGTCTCTCTCGACGAACCCTAGATCCCCATTCGCCTCTCACCCTGCTCCCTCTCCTCTATCTGGAAGGACCCGAACTGCCGCTGCCATGGAGCCCCTTGCCCGTGTGGCCACCGTCGCCCACGTGCTGTGAGAGGTCGCCCCAAGAAGCGTCGCCGTCTACCGCATCGTCTACAAGGACCAGCTCGACCTTCTCGCCCCTACATCGAGCTGTTTGCCGTCGTCCTCAATCACCGGCCACCGCGGCGCCATCGACGAATTCGTCTCCTTCACTGCATCCCCGACCCCCTCGAGCTCCCCTTCCGACTCACGGTGAGCTGCGCTACGTTTCCCCATTCTAAACGCTCTTGATCCATAGCCATAGTCCCGTCTTTGTTTTCGTTTTGCTCCGGCCAAAACACGACGCCGCTGTGGTGCTCCTCGCTGTGGCTACCAGCCGCCCCCGGGCCAGCCAGGCACACGGGAGTTGTGACGCCCCTGATTTGACCGTACACTAATCATGCATGCAAATGTGTACGACCAAGATCAAGGACTCACTAGAAGATATCACAACACAACTCTAGACACAAATTAAAATAATACAAGCTTTATATTACAAGCCAGGGGCCTCGAGGGCTCGAATACACAAGAGTCAGCGGAAGCAATAATATCTGAGTACAGACATAAGTTAAACAAGTTTGCCTTAAGAAGGCTAGCACAAATATAGCAACGATCGAAAAGGCAAGGCCTCCTGCCTGGGACCTCCTAACTACTCCTCAAAGCCGAACTCCATGTAGAAACATCATCGAGATCCTCTGGGTCCTGGACTCCACCATCTGGTTGCACCAACCGAGAAGAAAGGAGACCGGGGGGGGGGGG
>LR738710.1:336625870-336637782 GCA_902687465.1 Secale cereale | reverse complement strand
GGGGGCTTGCCTGGTTGCTTTGGCAAGGAGGAGCGGTCGTCGTCGACGTAGTCGAACACAGTGGCATCGGCATCATCTCATGGTCTACCGGAAAGGAAGTATCGGAAGGGAAACATAATAAATAACAGAGCAATCAAAGCATCACAAAGCGTAACATGGAAACACGCGGTGCTACGTGTGACCTAACACGGTGCTCGGTGATACAGGCGAAGAGGAATAACATCCGGGAAAGTATTCCCGGTGTTAGGCATTTTCGGGCAGATGAAACGGAGGGGAAAGTTGCATGTTCGGTATGATAGAGATGTGTGGCGGACGAACGGACCGCGTATTCGGGTTCGTCTCGTCGTTCTGAGCAACTTTCATATATAAATTATTTTCATCCGAGGTACTGATTATTTTATATTAATTTTCTAATTTTCTAAATTTTTAAACATTTTCTAAATTTATTTAATTATTACTAATTCGAAATTAAACTAAAATACTTTTTAACTCAGCAGCAGCTAGTCACAGAGTATGGCATGTGGGGTCAGGGGGTGCTGAGTCAGCAGTCAACCAGTTAAGGTTGACTAGTCAAAAGGCTAAGTGGAACCCACTTGTCATTGTCTGGGACAATCCCAGTCAGCATTTGACTGAGTCAACTGGGTCCAGTAGGACCCAGTAGTCAGTGACACAAGCAGTTAGCAGGATTTTAAACATTTTTCATTAACTAAATTAACTAACGGACCCACCAGTCAGTGACTTACCCTAACTAAACATTATTTAGGTGGGGCCCGAGTTTCAGTGGGTCTGAGAGGTTAATTTGCAGTTTAGTTATCGTCAATGGCCGAGCCACATCGGTGGCTTAACGCCGGTGACCACAACGCGCCGCGACGACCACGGCTCTCGCTGCTCCGGTGATCAAATGACACGGGGTTTGGTCCAGCGGGTTCAGCGCGACACAGTGCATCGGATGGTAGTCGTGGGTGGAGCTGGGAAGGTCCGAAGCAGCAGTAGCAGCGAGCTAAGTGGTGGCCGGAGTTCGGCCATGCTCGAGATCGGCGCTGGGTGCGAGCACGAGAGGTTAGGGGAGAAGGGAAGAGAGGGCGAGGAGCTCACAGGGAGGCCGTGTGCGAGCTCGAGGGCGGCGAAGAAGCAGCTATGGCGGCTGATCGAAGCGGGGACGGGTGGTGGCCGAACGTCAATGAAGGGGGCGATGCAGGCGGGTTAGCGACGACGCGCTCCAATGGGCCGCCGTAGGTGAAGGAGAGGACGAGGCTCAGGGGGGGCACGGTGACCGCGAGTTCTTCAGAGGTGCAGCGATGGCGCTCTCGGGTGGCTGCTCGGGGAGGAAGAACGACGCGGGGAGGAAGAACGGCGCGGGGAGGAGGAGGTCGTCGCCGTCAGGCGGCTCATCCGCGGCAGCCTGGTCGCCGGACGGTGTGGGGCTCGAGCGCGGGACCTTCGGAGCCGCGGGTGGCAGCGTGCAGTGCGTGTGCCGTGTGCGTGCGGGAGGGGGGCGGCGCCAGGAGGGAGACGAGGTAGCGAGGTGGGGGTCGATACTGGGTGGATCGGTTAGGGTTAGGTGAGTGAGGCCATATAGGCCATGGGGCAGCCGGCTGGGTAGTTTGCATGGGCCGCTTGGCAATCTGGGCCAAGGCCCAGCGGGGAGGGGGGCTTCTTTTTATTTTAACCTTTTCTTTTTGTTATGTTTTGTTTTGTTTCATTCAACTTTTAAATTCTCCAGTTTTGGTAAAATATGACAATAGCTCCTAAATTAATGTCTCAGATTAAACCACTGCCTTAAAAAGTTTGGTGAGTAAAGAAACTAGTTTAACATTTGCTTATTAATTTAAAAGCATTTAAATAATTGTTTTTGGTACTATTTTATTTAGTTCAGAGCATTTAAACTTTTTATAAAGACTTGGTTCATCCATCAATATTACTTATGAATTATTTGGCACATCCCGAGCATTTAGTTTTAATATTTGAAAACCTTTATTATTTGACTTGATTTTGAATTCAAATTTGAATCATCGCGAGATTAACATCAGTAATCGTGGGGACGTGGCATCATTAGGATAGGATTATTGTAGCTTAATTATCCGGGCGTCACAGGAATACTCCCGTGCCCATGGAGATGCATCCTAGCTTCTAGGTTCGATCCGTATTGCCCTATCTCGTGGCGCTCCGACCAAACCCATGCTCGTCGTCGTCGCGTCCGACGCTTCGTGCTCGCGAGCCTAGGTCCGCAGGCATGCCCTTTGCTGCTGCAGCTACCCATAATACTGCCCGGCGCTGCCGCCGCATGCGGCCTGCTCGCTGGTGGCGCCCCACCCGTGCAGGCGCACTTGCTGCCGCCGGCGGCCGCTCGCCGCGCCGACCCACTCCCTGCCCTCTACCGCCGGTGCCCCGCCGCCCCTGTTCGTCGCCCCGCCATGGCCTCCCCGCGCCGCATCCTATCTCCGGCCGCCCCATCGGCACGCGCCTCGATGTGTCGCCCTCTGGTCGCGCCGCCTGCTGTCCCCAGCTCCGGCCCCTCTGTCGCCGGCCAACTGTCGCTGCTTCTTGCTCCGCCCGCAGCCGCCCTGCTCCGGTCCCGCAGGTGCTCGCCGGCCGCCTCCCTTCCTCACCGCCGCACCTGCTCTGGCCGGCCGGGGCCGCTGGCCGCGCCGCGCCAGCGCCCCCTTCCCCGCAGCCAGAACGGCCATGGCCTCGTGGCCTCGAGTGCGAGCGCCCGCACCCGTATGCTCGTGCCCGACCCTTTTGGCCCCTGTGCCTATGGCACGTGGGGCCCACCCCTTTTAATATATATATATATATATTAATTAGTTAAAAGAATGAGTTAACTTACTAATTAATCCTATTAATTAATCTAATTAACCCTATTAGTTAACCTTATTTATCTGTTTAGATAAACAGTCAGTGATGGTAGGGCCCGCATGTCAGTTTGACTAAGTCAACTGACCGCTGACATCACCCTGACCTCATGCTGACGTCATCACTTACTATTCTGGATAATGTTGATTTAAATTAATTAAATAAATTCCTAAAAATGTTTAAAACTTTAGAAAATCATATAAAATAATCTGTAACTCGGATGAAAATGTTTTATATATGAAAATCACTCAGAACGACGAGACGAATTCGAATACGTGATTCGTTTGTCCGTCACACATCTCTATCATGCTGAACCTGCAACTTTCCCCCTCCGATTCATCTGACCGAAAACACGAAACATCGCGGATACTTTCCCGAGTGTTATCCCCCTTCGCCGATACCGTGTACCACCGCGTTAGAGCACCCTAGCACTGCGTGTTGACATGTCGTGCTTCTCTGTTGCAACTGTTTGCTTTATATTTACTGTTTCTTCCCCCTCTTCTCTTCGGTAGACCTCGAGACCGATGATGCCCCGGTGATCGACTACGGTGTTGACGACCCCTCCTTCTTGCCAGAGCAACCAGGCAAGCCTACCCCCCTTGATTATTCCGATATCGCCCATTCTCTTCTCTCTTATGCTTGCATTAGAACTGCTACTGCTTTTTGTATGATCCTATTCTGATGCATAGCCTGTTGTTGATACTGCTTTCATACCTTACATGTTTATACTATACTGCTTAGTATAGGCTGGTTAGAGATCCACCAGTGACCCCCCTACCTTGTCCCGACTGCCCCGCCGGATTATCAGAAGACCCCATCAACGGGATCGAAGACCAGGACCCGGCACCGCACATCACTTTCCCCTTAGTTGCTCGACACTACTGGGTTACTATCGAGTGCCGAGGGTGAGACCTCATCAGCACTTCTGATGTTAACCTTGTAGGTTAGATCATCGGTAGTGGTCATCGAGGGTGATTCCTCTTTCTCCACTCCCGATAACGACACTGTCATGCAACTCCTCAAGAGTGGACCTCGAGGGTGACTCCTCTTTCGTTCACCTTGATGATAAACATCAGGTGGAATTCCATCGAGGGTGATTTCCTCAGGTTTTCCCTTTGGTGTTAGACACACAGTTACTATGGTTACTATGACTTTACACTGAACCTGGTTACTAAAGACGGGTCGACCCTGAGGGGTACCCGCGCGAGCTTAATTGCGAGTGATGTGTAGTCGGGTTGACCTGGAAGGTGCCCGTGAGATAAATACGAGGCGTGGCCGGGCACTCGCCCTTGCCGCAAGTTTTCGAGACGGGGCGATGGGGTCACATTTTCGTGAGTCTCTGCTCGTTACCGCGCGTTCCCAAGACACTAAACGGTTTGGATATTTGATCCGAGGGGCCTCTGGCCCGATAGCGCTAACCATCACGTGGGCATAGTATGGGCGTTCTGTGTCGTATGGATCAGCCGAAGCTTAACTGACGTCATTGCGACTGAGCGGCGCGCGCCGGGTTGGACTGGTTAGGTTCCTACCTTTTTAAAGGTGGTTGCTAGGTCTGCTCACCGGCCGCCCACGCAACGTGCAGGAGTTCCCCGGGCGATTGGCCCATGACCTCTGGGGGCATAGGGTTTAGTCCGGCGTGCATGACCTCTCTATTAAGCCTAGGTCGGGTTGCGGCGTATTTTTTGGCCGAGGGCGGGCATGACCTGTTGGTGTGTCCGACCGGAGTTCAGCAAGCGTGTTGGGTAAGTTGGTGCACCCTTGCAGGGAAGAAAACATCTATCGATAGCCTGTCCTACGGTAACGGACACTTGGAGTTGTATCCCGATCGCTACAACTAGAACTGGATGCTGAGGCATTGTTTGGATATGTTGCTTCGGGAGTCGAGAAAGGATCCCGGAGCGTTGAAACAACAACATAAATATGACTTATGATATACTACTCTACTTCCTCCTCTTGCTGCAAGACGGTGGTTTCCAGAAGATGCTAGTCTTCGATAGGACTAGCTTCTCCCCCTCTTATTCTGGCATTCTGCAGCTTAGTCCGCAGATACTACCCCTTTTCATTGATACCGATGCATATGTAGTGTAGATCCTTGCTTGCGAGTACTTTGGATGAGTACTCACGGTTGCTTTGCTCCCCCTTTTCCCCCTTATTTCTTCTTGCTGGTTGATGCAACCAGATGGTGGAGTCCAGGAGCCAGATGCCACACTTGACGACTGCTACTACCTCGACGGAGCCTACTACTACGTGGAGACAGCTGACGACCAGGAGTAGTTAGGAGGTCCCAGGCAGGAGGCCTTGCCTTTTCGATCATTGATGTTTGTGCTAGCCTTCTTAAGGCAATCTTGTTTAACTTATGTCTATACTCAGATATTATTGCTTCCGCCGATTCTTATGTTTTCGAGCTTATGTATTCGAGCCTTCGAGGCCCCTCGCTTGTAATATAAAGCTTCTATTATTTTATTTGTGTCTAGAGTTGTGTTGTGATATCTTCAAGTGAGTCCCTGACCTTGGTCGTACACGTTTGCGTGCATGATTAGTGTACGGTCAAATCCGGGACGTCACAGGCTCCTCCGACGGCGTCTCCAGGCGAGTTGTGGCGCGGATCCGGTGGCTAGGCGCTCAGATCCGGTGGGTGGCTCCTCCGACAGCGGCTCCTGGCGCGGTGTGCAGCTCCGGTTGCTGGGGATCCGCTCCTGCGGTGACGTGCGGGGCTCCCTGCCTCGGTTTTCAGTTCTGGCCGGCCTCGTTGGGGTGGGGTGGCAGCCCCCGTCCTCTGCCCGCATGCCTCTTGATGGCCTGCCTCTGCGAGCCACGGGCTGCGTTGTGGTGGTGCTGCTCGACTTCGTCGGCAGCCAGGTGTGGTGCTTCTGACTCGCCAAGGCTGGCCTGTTGCGGTGGTGCTGCTAATGGCGGCTGAGCTGGGGGCAATGTGTGTGATGGTTTGTGGTGGCTCTTCGATGATGCTGGCGCGGTGTCCTCATGGAGGTGGGTGGGCCAGTGGAGGTGCTATGCGTGGGGATGCCGATGGTGTCGGGTGCTATGCGTGGGGATGCCGATGGTGTCGGGTGCTTCAGACGAAAGTTTGCCTGGATCTTGGCGGCTGACGGCGTCGGCATCTGTGGGCGTCGTTTTACCTCCTTGGAGGCGTCGTCGTGGAGCCTCGTGACCACCATCCTTGGATCTGGCTCTTCGGGTGAAAGCCTAAGGCCCGATTGGGTCGGGTGACGGAGTCGTCATCGTCGCTTCCCCCTTGGGGGTGTTGCCTTGAAGAGCTTTGGTCCTGTTTGCACGTTCCATGGGCTGGACACTCGCAACATTGCGGTCAGCTGGTGTTCGTCCGGCGATGTGGATGTTGCGCGGCTTCTTGTGAGGCAACGATGGCGGCTTCGGGTGGAGTTGGCTTGTTGATGGGTCTTGGTAGTTGGTCTATTCCGGTGTGTTCGAGGGGTCATCGTACTTCACCTTGTCTTCCTGGAGTCGGAGCTGCTGAGGAGGGGCCTTTGCGGTGACGATAACACTTGACAGGTGGTCAGTTCTGGAGCTGGCTCGGCGCAAGCCCAATGCTTTTCTCCTGCAATGCTCGTCGACAGAATCGGAGCTACCTGGTTGCCGGCGCGTGTGGCTATTGTTTGAAAATGTTTTATATATGAAAATCACTCAGAACGACGAGACGAATTCGAATACGTGATTCGTTTGTCCGTCACACATCTCTATCATGCTGAACCTGCAACTTTCCCCCTCCGATTCATCTGACCGAAAACACGAAACGTCGCGGATACTTTCCCGAGTGTTATCCCCCTTCGCCGATATCGTGTACCACCGCGTTAGAGCACCCTAGCACTGCGTGTTGACATGTCGTGCTTCTCTGTTGCAACTGTTTGCTTTATATTTACTGTTTCTTCCCCCTCTTCTCTCCGGTAGACCTCGAGACCGATGATGCCCCGGTGATCAACTACAGTGTTGACGACCCCTCCTTCTTGCCAGAGCAACCAGGCAAGCCTACCCCCCTTGATTATTCCGATATCGCCCATACTCTTCTCTCTTATGCTTGCATTAGAACTGCTACTGCTTTTTGTATGATCCTATTCTGATGCATAGCCTGTTGTTGATACTGCTTTCATACCTTACATGTTTATACTAAACTGCTTAGTATAGGCTGGTTAGAGATCCACCAGTGACCCCCCTACCTTGTCCCGACTGCCCCGCCGGATTATCAGAAGACCCGATCAACGGGATCGAAGACCAGGACCCGGCACCGCACATCACTTTCCCCTTAGTTGCTCGACACTACTGGGTTACTATCGAGTGCCGAGGGTGAGACCTTATCAGCACTTCTGATGTTAACCTTGTAGGTTAGATCATCGGTATTGGTCATCGAGGGTGATTCCTCTTTCTCCACTCCCGATAACGACACTGTCATGCAACTCCTCAAGAGTGGACCTCGAGGGTGACTCCTCTTTCGTTCACCTTGACGATAAACATCAGGTGGAATTCCATCGAGGGTGATTTCCTCAGGTTTTCCCTTTGGTGTTAGACACACAGTTACTATGGTTACTATGACTTTACACTGAACCTGGTTACTAAAGACGGGTCGACCCTGAGGGGTACCCGCGCGAGCTTAATTGCGAGTGATGTGTAGTCGGGTTGACCTAGAAGGTGCCCGTGAGATAAATACGAGGCGTGGCCGGGCACTCGCCCTTGCCGCAAGTTTTCGAGACGGGGCGATGGGGTCACATTTTCGTGAGTCTCTGCTCGTTACCGCGCGTTCCCAAGACATTAAACGGTTTGGATATTTGATCCGAGGGGCCTCTGGCCCGATAGCGCTAACCATCACGTGGGCATAGTATGGGCGTTCTGCGTCGTATGCATCAGCCGAAGCTTAACTGACGTCATTGCGACTGAGCGGCGCGCGCCGGGTTGGACTGGTTAGGCTCCTACCTTTTTAAAGGTGGTTGCTAGGTCTGCTCACCGGCCGCCCACGCAACGTGCAGGAGTTCCCCGGGCGATTGGCCCATGACCCCTGGGGGCATAGGGTTTAGTCCGGCGTGCATGACCTCTCTATTAAGCCTAGGTCGGGTTGCGGCGTATTTTTTGGCCGAGGGCGGGCATGACCTGATGGTGTGTCCGACCGGAGTTCAGCAAGCGTGTTGGGTAAGTTGGTGCACCCCTGCAGGGAAGAAAACATCTATCGATAGCCTGTCCTACGGTAACGGACACTTGGAGTTGTATCCCGATCGCTACAACTAGAACTGGATGCTGAGGCATTGTTTGGATATGTTGCTTCGGGAGTCGAGAAAGGATCCCGGAGCGTTGAAACAACAACATAAATATGACTTATGATATACTACTCTACTTCCTCCTCTTGCTGCAAGACGGTGGTTTCCAGAAGATGCTAGTCTTCGATAGGACTAGCTTCTCCCCCTCTTATTCTGGCATTCTGCAGCTTAGTCCGCAGATACTACCCCTTTTCATTGATACCGATGCATATGTAGTGTAGATCCTTGCTTGCGAGTACTTTGGATGAGTACTCACGGTTGCTTTGCTCCCCCTTTTCCCCCTTATTTCTTCTTGCTGGTTGATGCAACCAGATGGTGGAGTCCAGGAGCCAGATGCCACACTTGACGACTGCTACTACCTCGACGGAGCCTACTACTACGTGGAGACAGCTGACGACTAGGAGTAGTTAGGAGGTCCCAGGCAGGAGGCCTTGCCTTTTCGATCATTGATGTTTGTGCTAGCCTTCTTAAGGCAATCTTGTTTAACTTATGTCTATACTCAGATATTATTGCTTCCGCTGATTCTTATGTTTTCGAGCTTATGTATTCGAGCCTTCGAGGCCCCTCGCTTGTAATATAAAGCTTCTATTATTTTATTTGTGTCTAGAGTTGTGTTGTGATATCTTCCAGTGAGTCCCTGACCTTGGTCGTACACGTTTGCGTGCATGATTAGTGTACGGTCAAATCCGGGACGTCACAGGCTCCTCCGACGGCGTCTCCAGGCGAGTTGTGGCGCGGATCCGGTGGCTAGGCGCTCAGATCCGGTGGGTGGCTCCTCCGACAGCGGCTCCTGGCGCGGTGTGCAGCTCCGGTTGCTGGGGATCCGCTCCTGCGGTGACGTGCGGGGCTCCGTGCCTCGGTTTTCAGTTCTGGCCGGCCTCGTTGGGGTGGGGTGGCAGCCCCCGTCCTCTGCCCGCATGCCTCTTGATGGCCTGCCTCTGCGAGCCACGGGCTGCGTTGTGGTGGTGCTGCTCGACTTCGTCGGCAGCCAGGTGTGGTGCTTCTGACTCGCCAAGGCTGGCCTGTTGCGGTGGTGCTGCTAATGGCGGCTGAGCTGGGGGCAATGTGTGTGATGGTTTGTGGTGGCTCTTCGATGATGCTGGCGCGGTGTCCTCATGGAGGTGGGTGGGCCAGTGGAGGTGCTATGCGTGGGGATGCCGATGGTGTCGGGTGCTATGCGTGGGGATGCCGATGGTGTCGGGTGCTTCATACGAAAGTTTGCCTGGATCTTGGCGGCTGACGGCGTCGGCGTCTGTGGGCGTCGTTTTACCTCCTTGGAGGCGTCGTCGTGGAGCCTCGTGACCACCATCCTTGGATCTGGCTCTTCGGGTGAAAGCCTAAGGCCCGATTGGGTCGGGTGACGGAGTCGTCATCGTCGCTTCCCCCTTGGGGGTGTTGCCTTGAAGAGCTTTGGTCCTGTTTGCACGTTCCATGGGCTGGACACTCGCAACATTGCGGTCAGCTGGTGTTCGTCCGGCGATGTGGATGTTGCACGGCTTCTTGTGAGGCAACGATGGCGGCTTCGGGCGGAGTTGGCTTGTTGATGGGTCTTGGTAGTTGGTCTATTCCGGTGTGTTCGAGGGGTCATCGTACTTCACCTTGTCTTCTTGGAGTCGGAGCTGCTGAGGAGGGGCCTTTGCGGTGACGATAACACTTGACAGGTGGTCAGTTCTGGAGCTGGCTCGGCGCAAGCCCAATGCTTTTCTCCTGCAATGCTCGTCGACAGAATCGGAGCTACCTGGTTGCCGGCGCGTGTGGCTATTGTTTGGCATCGACCGGCGCAGGCCTCGACGTTTGTTTGCGGTGAGGGCTTCTTCGGTGGTTGTCGATGGTGGAGCCGGAGTCGCCCTCGCGGAGGTGTGATGACGATGATGCTGGGGTACAACCTCGACGACGCTTTTCTCTTCAGCGGCGTGTGTGCGTTCTTGTGTGGGTTGCCAGGTCGCCTTGTGTGCCTTGTTTTTACGGGCATGTTGCGACGGTTTTCGTCCGGTTTTCCGCTAATTAACTCGGCAACTTTCTTCAACCTTTTTTAATGAATCGGGCCTTAATAGAACCGTGATTCAAAAAAGAAACATGGTGTTATGACTTACGAAACATGGTGTTATGACTTACGCAACCTGGGGCACCGCCACAGATGGATCCGATAGCATGCGATTGGCACGTTGCAGCCTACCCCATTCCTGTAGACTTGTAGAGGCTTGCCGATGCAGAAACATCGAAGTTGTTAAGTGTTGCCTGAAATGTGCCGTACTCACATGCTTCATCTGAAAGTATTTGTCAGAAACAAGTAGTAGTATTTTCTTTTTTGACAACATGTGACCTCCACAATTTTAGTAGCATATCTCATATGCAATACTTACTTTCGAGCCTTTTTGTATCAGAATTGGGGTAATATGCTGCTTCTGACACGGTGAAGTTTCATCTACAAAAACCATGGAGAGGAAAAGCAGCAGAAAAAACATAGGAGGTGTTTAGTTCCAGAGAAACACCGCAAACGTAAATGTGATGGAGTTACGCTGCTACCGTAAACGTAAATGAAGGAAACTCAAACTTGTTTGGTAGCGGACTGTAACGTAATCGATTCGTCTGCTGAAAATAAAAAAGCCTAACAAATCTCAAAAGAGCAGCCATGGCAGGGCTCTCTTTGGTAGAGAGAATTCCTTATTTGGCCATTTCTTAAAAATTGCTTCCCTATTTGGCCTAGAATAAAATTTCTTCCCTATTAGTGTTAGCTGTGAAGGAAAACGACCATTTTGCCCCTAATGCATTTTGTAGCTGTCCTGGATGAAGTAAAAGAGGAATCAGTTCACCCATGTTGTATATGTATGTTTCAATATTTTGTCTTAAGTAACCTAGTCTATGCATGTAAAAGCTGTACAAAAACATCCGTATAATTTGTTCTAGCATATATATGATCAGTGCAGTACCATATTTTGATTAGTTCATCATGTTCTGAAGCACAGTATTACACATAGTCACATACTACGAAATCCTCCAATTAGCACTTCGTCCTGAATTTGATTACACGTTGCAAAAGTCCTGAATTTGATTACACGTTCCAAAGTACAGAACTACGCATAGTCACATACTACTAAATCCTCCAATTAAACACGGTCTCTTGGACTACTCGGACCAGGACTCAAATAATCGAATAGGTTTGTTATGTATATAGGCTGGTTAGTTTTTTTTGAGCTTAAACCGTAGAACAATCGTTCTACGGTAATTTATTTCTCAAAATATATACAGGTAGCAAATACACATCATTATCCAGTACCAGCTCTAGGGAAAAAATACATTAAAATATTACAAATTTTGTTCCATCCAACTTCTAATCTTGACTGCTTTATTCTGAGAGGCTCTGATCCGTGCTGCCCATACTCCTTTAAGATAGAATTTCCAGATGGCAAGATGTGGGGGTGCTGCTCTGAAAATCTTGTCATTCCTAATAGCCCATAAACTCCAGCACCCCATAATCACAATGTCCATTGCTATATCGTTGGGTAGCTCCTTGAGTGTGAGGAGAATCTCATCATATGCAGAAATGCCTCTATGTTTAGTGGGGAGAAGATGATCCCAGCATAGAAGAGCAAATGAACAGTTCCAGAATAGATGAACCAGCGTTTCTTCAGTAGAGTCAGAGCATAGAGCACATTTATAGTCTGGTAAGAGCATGTTTTTCTTTTGCGGCAGGTTCCTTGTGTTCAGCCTGTCATAAAGCAAAAGCCAAATAAAGATTTTGTGTCTCAATCTATAGGAGGTTTGGCAGATGTTCTT
>LR738710.1:336553140-336625822 GCA_902687465.1 Secale cereale | reverse complement strand
TGATGGCCTTATACATCTTCATGGAGGAATATTTATGCGGTGCCCAGGAGTAGGACCAGGTGTCCTTTTCTAGATTGATTGCTCTATTGTTGACTAGCTCTTTGAAAGTGCAGTATATCGACTAGAGGGGGGGGGGTTGAATAGAAGATTTTTATGAAATGCTTCAAAACATGGAAGTTTCGAAGACAAATGATAAATCCAATCCTATTTATATGCAGCGGAACGTAGACTACACTAGACAAGCCATAGTCAAGTATTCAATGAAGTGAAAACATGAAGACTAATAGCAGCTAGGTAGTAAGGATCAGGATGGAAGATGGAATGAAGCCAATCAGAACAAGTAGTCACACAGTGAAGTCAATCAGATAAGGCAAGCAGGCAATGACTTCACAACATAAGACAGTAAGTAAAGGGAAGGAAAGGATAGAATCAGTAGCTCGGGGAAGACAATGATTTGTTAGACCAGTTCCAGTTGCTGTGACAACTGTACGTCTGGTTAGGGAGGCTGAAATTTAACTCAGAACACCGCGTTTTCACCTTATTCCCCTTGAGCTAAGGACACATAATCCTCGCCCAATCACTCTGGTAAGTCTTCAAGGTAGACTTCCAAACCTTCACAGACTTCGTTCACTGGCGACCCACAATGACTCTTGGATGCTCAGAACGCGACTCCTAACCGGCTAGAGGAAACACAGTCCTCAAGTGTAACAAGTCTTCAGGTCACACAGACAGAAAGACTTCAGTGATGCCTAACACTCTTTGGCTCTGGGTGTTTGGGCTTTGTCCTCGCAAGGATCTCTCTCTCAAATGCTTCGGAGGTGGGTTGCTCTCAAACGACAAAAGCCGTGCAATAACTTTGAGCAGCCACCAATTTATGGTGTAGGGGGTGGGCTATTTATAGACACTGGGCAACCCGACCTGATTTGTCCGAAGTGCCCTGGGTCACTAAGGAACTGACACGTGTTCCAACGGTCAGATTTCAAACACACACGACAACTTTACTTGGGCTACAAGCAAAGCTGACTCATCCAGCTCTGGATAAGATTTGCTCTCATTGTCTTCGCTCGAAGACATAGGATTTAGTTGAGCACCACTTCAGTCACTCTGACTTAGTTCACTTGGACCCCACTTAACAATACGGTGGTTTCTATGACTCAACAAAAAAGAAAAGGAAACAACGAAACAACTAAGTCTTCGCGCTCCATAGTCTTCACACAATGTCTTCTCTTGTCATAGGTTTCAATATGATTATCTTCATATATATACCACCATTGTCGTCAATGTCTTCATACATTTTTAGGGGTCATCTCCGGTAGGTAAACCGAATCAATGAGGGACTACTACCTGTGTTATCCTGCAATTCTCACAAACACATTAGTCCCTCAACCAGATTTGTCGTCAATACTCCAAAACAAACTAGGGGTGGCACTAGATGCACTTACAATCTCCCCCTTTTTGGTGATTGATGACAAACTGGTTGAAGTTTTCAACAGGGATAAAAGTATGTGAAATTGTAAAGGATAAAGGTATTGTCTTCGTAAGTAGCAAAAGGCTCCCCCCTGAAGATGTGCATATAGTTGATTTGCTTTTGAATGCAAATGCACGTGGCAGGTTGTATTTGTGGAGATCCTCTTCAACTTATGAAGACAATTCATCATGCACAATTGATATGTCGAATATGATGATATGCATAATGAGAAATGGACGTCTGCAAAATGACTAAGTGCGGAATATAACGTAGCACATGCGGAATTTATCATCGCATTACAGAGTACCAGAAAACGTAGCAGACGACCATCAAGTTTAAGTGTTACAACTCAAAGAACCAAATGTAGCAAAAATGAGAGTTGTAAACACTAGGCAAAATATAAAGCACCCGCCCATATGGACCCGCTTGAGACTATCAACTCATATGCTTCTCCCCTTTTTGTCAATAAGGACCAAAAAGGTTTGAAGACATAGAGCCTTTACTCGTTCCCAGTTGGAGCAGGAGAGGATACAGGGTCGGCGTTGGTGTTTGGCGGTGCAGAAGTAGTTGGTGTAGTGTCGACACACGCTGAAGGAGGAGGTGGTGAGGTAGCATCATCCTGATCATCTATCACCCTGGCGTCAACCGTTGCAGCGGAGGATGAGTAGTCAGAGTCTTCAAGAGATCGAGTTCGACGCAGAACAACATTCCTTGGAGGAGTGTGGTCAAACTTGAATCTTTCTGTGAAGCCATCGTCTTGAAGATCAGCTTCAGCACTCAGCAAAGTTAAACTCTTCCATGACCGCCGACATGTTTCATGAGCAACAAAGGCATTCTTGGTGGCAAGGTTGCGAATGCGGTTGACGTCCACCAAGAGGCTTTGCATCTGACGCTTCAGCCAGTAGTGATGCTTATCCTGTTTCTGATGTAAGGCAACGAGAAGCTCTCTGTTATTGAGAACACGGGAACGCTTCCGAGGCCTTTGGGCAATTGTGCTCTCAGTAGCTTCAGTCTCTGCATGATGAGGTAGGCGAGTACGGCCAGCCAGAAGGTAAACGCGAGAGACTGCGGGGACTCCTTCAATTTGCTGAGTGAAGCTCTGGTGATCAGCGTTGTGAAGACTAACAGGCTCTTTGGCAGGCTCTTGGTATATGGCTTCAGCTGACATATCAACCTCTGGCAAGAATATATGATGGTTGCGAGCAGAAGGCTGGTAGGTGATAGCAGAATGAAGGTTGATGAGGCGCATTATCCATGGAGCGTAGAACTTGAGACCAAACAGATCAGAGCCTGACACAACCAACTGCCTGATGAAGAAATCTTGAGCATTGAAGCTGATACCATTGAAGATATAGAAGACCAATGTCTTCATTGTGCCTTCAAGCTTGGCTGATGAAGAATGCCCTTTGACAGGCCATAGAGTTCGTTTGATGATATGATAGATGGTGTGTGGCAGATACTCTAGGTTTTCAACAAAGAACTCCTTTGGATATTCAGCACCGCTTGGCAAAGGCTTCATCATGCTCAGCATCTGGCTCATGTTGGGCTTGCGCTTCTGAAATATGCTCTCCAAAGCTTCATTGTGCAATTGGTAGCCCGATTCATACAGTTCTGTAAGTGCATCTAGTGCCA
This sequence comes from Secale cereale, assembly GCA_902687465.1. Taxonomy (NCBI): domain Eukaryota; kingdom Viridiplantae; phylum Streptophyta; class Magnoliopsida; order Poales; family Poaceae; genus Secale; species Secale cereale. The sequence goes on along the minus strand of LR738710.1, from coordinate 336,622,722 downwards.
CCCCTAGTTGGTTTTGGAGTATTGACGACAAACCTGGTTGAGGGACTAATGTGTTTGTGAGAATTGCAGGATAACACAGGTAGTAGTCCCTCATTAATTCATTTAACCTACCGGAGATGACCCCTAAAAATGTATGAAGACATTGATAACTGTGGTGGTATATGAAGATAATCATATTGAAGACTATGACATGAGAAGACATTGGGTGAAGACTATGGAAAGCGAAGATGTAGAGTTGTCGCTGTTTCCTTTTCTTCTTTATTGAGTCATAGGAACCACCGCACTGTTAAGTGGGGTCCAAGTGAACTAAGTCAGAGTGACTGATGTGATGCTCAACCAAATCCTATGTCTTCGAGCGAAGACTATGAGAGCAAATCTCATCCAGAGGCGAAGAAGAAGTGTATGTTGCACAACCACCTGGCTTTGAAGACCCTAAACGTCCTGATATGGTATACAAGCTCAACAAGGCACTGTATGGCCTCAAACAAGCGCCTCGTGCTTGGTATGACACCCTCAAAGACATCCTGAAGAGCAAAGGCTTCAAACCCGGATCCCTAGATCCTACACTCTTCACGAAGACATATGACAATGAGCTATTTGTGTGCCAAATCTATGTGGATGACATTATCTTCGGCTGCACGGACAATAAATTCTGTGATGAGTTTGGTCACATGATGCAAGAACAATATCAAATGTCTATGATGGGTGAGCTGAAGTTCTTCATTGGTCTTCAAATTCGTCAGCAAAGCAACGGCATCTTCATATCTCAAAAGAAGTATCTTAAAGACTGCCTGAAGAAGTTTGGAATGCAGGACTGCAAAGGGTACTCGACGCCAATGCCTGCTAAACATCATCTGGGTCCCGACGCCAATGGTAAAGAGTTTGATCAACAGGTATACCACTCCATGATTGGTTCTTTACTTTATTTATGTGCATCTAGGTCAGATATTATGCTTAGTGTTTGCATGTGTGCTCGATATCAAGCAGCACCAAAGGAGTCGCATCACTTAGCTGTGAAGCGAATACTTCGATATTTGGCTTACACCCCAACACTAGGATTATGGTATCCAAAGGGCTCAGAGTTTGATCTAGTAGGATTTTCAGATGCTGATTATGCTGGTGACAAAGTTGATCATAAGTCCACATCTGGCACATGTCACTTTCTAGGACGATCACTTGTCTGTTGATCTTCAAAGAAGCAGAACTGTGTATCACTCTCCACTGCTGAATCTGAATACATTGCTGCTGGATCTTGCTGCGCTCAGCTTCTCTGGATGAAGCAAACACTCAAGGATTATGGAGTTCATCTGAAGCATGTGCCACTCTACTGTGATAATGAAAGCGCTATCAAGATTGCCAACAACCCAGTTCAGCACTCGAAGACAAAGCACATTGAAATTCGTCATCACTTTCTCAGTGATCATGTTATGAAGGAAGATATTGATATCATACACGTCAACATTGAAGAGCAACTGGCAGATATCTTCACAAAGCCCTTGGATGAGAAAAGGTTTTGCAAGTTGCGGTGTGAGCTAAATATCTTAGAATCCTCAAATGTCTTGTGATCAGGCACACATCCTAACACTTATGCATATTGATGACTTAGATGTGCAACACACGAAGTAAAGTATATCTTCAATAAATGAAGACTTACATTCTAAGTGTGAATACATTAACATGGAATTTGACTTCGGAGCGCCACAATAATTGTGCGTCGTGTCTGGGTCTAATACTTCCTATACGGTGGGTAACGCCACCACCAAATTCTTGTTTGAAGCATTTCCTGTGGCGTTACATTTGCAAAGTCTTCGCACTTGGTTTGTCTTCATATATATATATATATATATATATATATATATATATATATATATATATATATATATATATATATATATATATATATATATATATATATATATATATATATATATATATATATATATATATATATATATATATATATATATATATATATATATATATATATATATATATATATATATATATAGTTGTGTTCTGTCCTCAACAACATTCACTTATAGCTATGTCTTCTTATTTGAATCTTTTGGACTAAGTGAATGTGATCGGACCCTAACCTCTCTATGCTTTCTCATCTCACTCTGTCTGTCCAAATCATATGCATTCTGTTGAAACAGTCGAATATCTTCTCTGCATCCTTGTCAGCAGAAGATACTGAGACAAACTTTAAATCTGATTTTAATGCTCCATCCGTTATGCCTGAAACCCGGAGAAGCCGGAATGACTACTCCGACAGTCGTGGTGTACGTGGGATCGTGGGACAACTCCCAATGCATTACATGATCACCACGTGTCACTCGTACGTGAACCGTCAGGGGCACCTGAGTAATTACGCTGTGCCGTCTTCCATGCCTATAAATGCACGTCCCATCACGGTCAAAAGTTTCTTCCACCACCTCTCCACCTCGAACAACCCTAGCGCCTCCGCTAGCTTTCGACGACGCCGGCGATGAAGCGCTTCGCTGCCGCAACTTTGTCGACGCCGTCCTCACGCCGGCCGCGGACATCTTCCTCTCCGCCGTCGCTGTAGCTGTACTCTGTCGCCAAGTTAGGGCACGGACGACCAAACTGCTGGGCATCCAACTCCTACTCCGTCTAAGAAGTTCATCGTGTGGTAAATAAACTTACTTTTTACCATCTTCTAGATCCATAAAGACTTATCTACTTTACCACAAGAGGTTTCTGCCTACTTAGATATACAGATCTATCCTGTCTGCATCTCATATCTTGCCTAGTACATTCACATATGCTTCGACTATAGTTAGATTCCTCACTTGTACTTATTCGTGGATTCATACAAATCTGGAACCAACTCCCATGAGTGAATGTCTTCGCACTATGAGGTCAAAGTCTTCAAAACTGTTTTAAATCTTCAAAACTTCTGAGAATGCATATGACCTCTTCCCCTTCCCTCGCATCTCTAATGCTGTCACAGGTACATGTCCGTGGGAGAATCCCTTGGTTCTCATAGTCTGCATTCATTTGCAGAGTTTTTGCAGCGTCACATTCATTCTCCTGAAGCTAGTTCCTGTCTGACCAGCAAACCAAAGCATTTGCCTGTTTTGAAGCCATTCAATTTGAAGCCATTCAGGTTGAAGCAAATGACAACTGACAAGATAGTAAGAAAGGGTGGCAGACAGCGCCGTGGCAACACCTCTCGTGATTTGCCTCCTGATCTCAGTGAAATATATAAGACTGATCCATAGGAGGATTATAATCAGAGGAAGACCCGAATCCAATGGATTCGAAGATATTGGGCTGAACAATGGTTCAAATATAGGTTCGTGACCCCAGAGTATGCTGAGAAAAATGCCATCAAGCATCCGTGGGGAGATATCACTTATAAGAATCTTCCACCCAAGACTCGTGCTGAAGCCATTGCTCAAGGCTTCTATCCTTGCATGGTTAGATGGCCACAGCCTGCTAATGCTGATCCGAGTGCTCTGCTCTGGTGTCGCGACGACAATCTCTTCAAGCGAAATCTTCAATTCGCCAAGAACTCGACCAAGGAAAACAAGAAGCTGTGGGGATTAGACTTCAATCATGGCCCCTCTGCACCCCGCGCTGATGGCTCACGCGAAGCTAAACCGAATCTGGTTGGGCCCTTCTACAACCTAGAGGGCCTCATCAGTCACATAAGGGTTCAAGGGGAAGATGTAGATCAGCCTGAAGCTAATGATGACTCTGAAGAAGCACCTGCAACGCCGAAGCCTCAGAAGAAGAAATCAAAGGCTTCAAAGGCTACTCCACCAAAAGCTTCAAGAGTGAAGCCTTTGGCCACTGCTCCACCTGCACCAAGTGTGCAATCTGAGAAACACTCTAGAATCTCCAAGAGTAGACAACTGAAGAGGAAGCCAACACGCAACCCCAGTCCAGCTCTCACTCCAGATGCAGTACTGAAGACTGACAATGATGCCCTTGATCTCTCAAGTGATGAAGATCTTGGAGATGATGCTCTGGAGCTATTGATCAAGAGCAAGCAGGATGCTGAAATCTTCAATGATTTGCCGCTCTTTGACGTTGAAGTGCTCAATAACTTCATTGATGAGTGGTTTGACACTCCCAACCCGAGCTTCGATGATCTTCAACTTCCAGTTGGCCTCAGCGTCTCCTTTCATGGCGCCATTGCTTCTGAGCTGGCTCTGGCTCAAAGAATTGTTGAGCTGAAGCAAAAGATAGACTATGAAAAAGCTCAGTTCAAGAAGCATATGAACAAACTCAGCGTGCAAGAAGTTCAAAACTTCAAAGTTATGATGCAAGAGCTCAAGGAAGCCTTTCGTCAGCGGCGCGAAGAAGCTAAAGGTTCACGTGAGCGCATCAAGGACTTGGCTGCAAAATGCGTTCAAGCATTCAACGAAGCTGAAAAGCGCAAGGCACTTGGGCGTCCTGGCATTGATCCAAGAATGGCTGCCAAGAAGAAGAAGAAGCAGTCTGTGCCCGAAGCTGAAGCATCTGGGCAGGAAATGCCTCGCATAGTCTTCCCTAATAGCATGACTGGCACGAAGCCTAAGGCAACTCCAACCGCTTCAACGCTCAGGAAGACTAAGGTGGCTGAAGCTGATGCTCGCAAGCGCAAGCAATCTACTGATGAGGCTCCACCCACCAAGAAGCGAAAGACCAAGAAGGATAAGGCTGCTTCCAAAGAGCCTATCTTTGTCGAGCCAATCTCAGTTGCTCGCCCTGCATCTGCCCAGAGAGAAAGAAGACTGACTGTTCATGAGCCTGCTCCCACAGAGGCTGAAGATATTCCAGCTGTAGTCCCCACCGCAGCTGAAGACATTGGTCCCCAAGACAATGTTGAAGATGATACCATCCTTCCTCAGATCGAGTACAACATCGACTCTTCGCCTGTTCTCACGAACAGCGAACGCATCAGCATTGGACGTCCATTGACGCCAATTGCTCAGGATGACTCGTGGGCTGATCACCCACAGGAAACCCAAGACACTCCCCAGCAAACTCAAGACACCAGTATGGTGCTTGAAGACGAAGACTTTGAGGCCCAACAACCTCCATCTCCTTAGGCGTCGCCAGCTTTTCGTAGGCTTCGCAAAGGACCAAGGCCTCAAGTCACTGCCTCAAGCACTCCAGAAGGAGTAGAGCAACCATCTGCACCTGATGCTGCTCCTGCTGGAAGCCAATCAGAATCTGAAGCCAAAGTGGCTGAAGATACTCCGGCTGCATCAGCCGAAGAAGAACAACCCCAAGTTGCTGAAGATATTCCGGCTGCATCAGCCGAAGAAGAACCACCCCAACAAGGAGAAGAAAATACTTGTCAGGACCCCGATCCTAAGTCACACCGATCTAGCTGTAACACGTCATATCACTTTGCGGCCTCACGCACGGTAACCCCACGGGTGCGGCGTGCCACCTTACCTGGCCCGGGACCGTTTGCGCATTTTGGCACACGTATATGACAGTGTCGCTAGCATCCATATGACAGAGAACCCGGGCCGACATGGCTAGTTATAAACCAAAAGTGGCACTAGATTACAGAGACAGGCATCCATGACCCAGCAACGAACGTGTCGGTCATCAACGTATGAACCCAAGTCGTAGCAAGCTACATGGACTTAAAGGAACAACGCGTGATATTTCCCCTAAGGGACAGACACAGGAACGAAGAAGGACACATGCCGGCCAGCCTACGTGTTCCGAGCAGTAGCAAGCTACCAAGGCTCATTGGAATCACTAGGAGGCATTTCCCTGTAAGGTAGGCAACCAAAGGAAAACAACTAGGTGTCGGATCCCACACATACCAAGCATTTCAACCATACACACAATATGCTCAATATGTGCAAATACAACATTGCATCACAACATAACTCTATGACTCAAAGTACTTTATTTAAGAGGCTCCAAGAGCCATACATAACATATCCATACAGGTAGGGGTCACATGACCCAACACTCAAGTCATACAGTCATACAAGCACAAGCGGAAGCTACATGTCTGAGTACAGACAACTTAGAAAATAAAACAGGCTTGGTGTAGCCTGACTATCTACAAGGCCCTTCACAAGCTCCAGATCTCCGTCTGGGTGTCAAGCTACTCATCGACGTCAACGTCTATGTAGAACCCATCAGCAGGGGCAGGGTTCTCCTCTGCAACAGTTATTAAGCAAACATGAGTACAAAGGTACTCAGCAAGTCTTACCACAGAACCTATCATACATGCAACATTATCAAAGGGGGTAGTGGAGTTCATAGCAGAAAGCCAGCTTTGACTCTTGGCTAACCTATACTACAACTCTCAACAGATTGCAAGATGTTATTACGAACACGAGTCCTCTAATCACCACAACAATACACTACCGAGGATCCTCTTCCGTCATCCTACGGAAGGGCCATTCGTGGTACTCACACTTATCTTGAGGCTTTTAGTAGTATCCATCAACTTGTCTATGAACTGTAAGAGTAACCAAGTAGTCCATACCGCGAACAACGACTATTCGAATAGATTGATAACCCTGCAGGGGTGTACCTCTTCACACACGCTCCCACCACTTATCGCCGTTTACTCGGCGTGTACTCGGCAACCTTCAAGCGGAAGCCCAGCGAGGGTGTCGGCCACGACCTGAATAACTACTCAAGTCTCTCGTCCAGGTTTATCGCCTATTTGGGTTCCATCCGTGGGGAGATCCGGCCGGGGTGTCGCTCACGGCCCCAAACGATGTGTACAGGGTTCCCGAGTCACCAAACGGGCAACCGGTACACCGTGCCACGTACCTGTCGCATCACAACCCACCCCGAGGGTCAGTGTTGTGCACGACCTCCAGTAAGCTATAAACACCAGAAACTAGTTGCAACTCCTGGACAGAGATCGAGGGTAATTAATAAGCCGAGAGGGTCAATTAAGGATCCCAATGTGTGGTAGTAGCTGTAATTTGAACCACACATACAGATCTCGGGTCCTATGGACGATTCCAATGAAACAACCCACCATGTACTCCTACATGGCCTTTCATCGATACCTTTACCAAGCGTATTCCACACTTTCTTCTCTTTACCGGTATGATCATGTCACTCTGATCCATCACCCAGATGAACCAGACCAGACACAACTCTAAGCATAGCAGGCAACATAAACAAATAGCATGGTGGATCACACATCACATGGCTCAATCAACTCCTACACATGCTAGTGGGTTTCAACTATTTACTGTGGCAATGACAGGTCATGCAAGGGAATAGGGTTCAACTACCGCAGCAAGTAGCAGTTCACACGCTGTTGCCTTAATGCAGTAAAAGAGAGCAGGAGCGAGAAGATTGGGTTTGTATCGGAATGATCAATGATTGCTTGCCTGACAAAGTGGCTGTCGGGTACTGCTCTTCAACTGGATACGCAGCAGTATCCTCGGGAGCAGGACCTAACACAGAGAATACCGGCGATACAATCATTAAACAAACAAATGCAACAATATGATGCATGCTCATGACATGGCAAGATGCATGTGTGTTGGGCTAATGCAACTAAAACCAGAAAGGTTTGAGCCTATTTGAATCAAAGATTCAAATTGGCATTTTAACTATTATTTAAATAAGTGCATTATCATGTTTTAATGTATACAACAAGGTTAACTTGCTCAAACATGCATGAAACCAGTGCCATTGGAAAGATTGGATTTTTCTGATCATTTTTCATATAAAAATCTTTTCCATCTGAGCTACTGTTGAATTTATATGATTTTTTGAAGTTTAGGCATTTTTCTGGAATTTCCTGAATTATTTTTAAATCTAAAAATCCCAGAAAAACCTTTACTGCGTCAGCATGACATCATGCTGACGTCAGTCAGTCAACAGGAGCTAGTCCAAGTCAAACATGACATGTGGGCCCGGCATGTCAGTGTCACAGCTAACTAACAAAGTTAATTAGTGAACTAAGTAGCTGTCAGTGGGGTCTGGGCCCACGGGTCAGTGACTAAACTAACTATCTAATTTAATTAACATTTATTTAATTAAACTAGCTAATTAGGAAAAGGGTGGCCCACACGTCAGTGACTCAGGGGTGGTCAAACCCGTGGTCAAACAAGTCAAATTCGCCGGCGACGTGACGCCGGCGAGGCAGAACACGGCGGCGTGCTTCGGAAAACATCTACAGGGCACGGTTCGAGCTGTGGTTGGGCGCGTTGGAAAGCCCTTGCTGTTGCGCGTCGGATGGTGGTGGTCGCCGGACCTGTGGTGGCCGGAGACGACGGCAACGAGCTCAACGGCGGCGACCGGCGTCGGGTGTGTGTGGAGACGCAGCTACGGTGGCCTAGGCGATGCGTGCGTGGTACCTAGCTTGTCTACGTGCTGCGGCGAGCGAGATGGACATGTGCCAGTGACCAAATGGTCACCGGAGCATCGCCGGCGGCGAGCACGGCGGCGGTGAGTTTCGGTGATCAACGGAGCGGCATCTACATGCCGAAAACGAAGCAAAATAAGGAGGGTAACGGCGTAGGAGCTCACTGCGGTGCTAACGAGCTCGACGGAGAGGTCGGGGACGCGCTGCAGCTTCTCAATCGACAGCGAGGTGCTCCGGCGATCCGAGGAAGGGGACGACGGCGTGGAGACGTTGCAGGTCTCCCGGCGATCCGTGGCTCAGCGAGGAGGTAGAGGGCGTCGCGGCGAACCTTTTGGACACGATCACGGGGCGAGGGGGAGGGTCTAGGTGCGGCAACGGCGAGCGGCGGCGACGGGCGGTTCGGTGGTGAGAGAGGAGAGCCAGGGGAAGGCGACGGGGACGAGGGGAAAGTGCGAGAGGGGTCGGGGCAGCTGCGTGGCGTCGCGGGGAGTCTTCAAGGGCGTCGGGGATGCAGGCAGGCAGCCTGGAGGTGGCCGGGCGCGTGCCGGCGCGCGGCGGCCACGCGCGCTGCCGACTGGCGCGAGGAGGAAGGCGACAGAACGAGGCTGTGGGCTGGGCCGGCCTGCTACAGTGCTGGGCCCGAGGTAAGTCCTTTCTCTCTTTCTTTTCTTTCCTATTTCTTTTCTGTTTCATTTGTTTTGCAACTTTGTTTAATTAATAAAAATGCTAGAACATTTTTATAACTCATGAAACTTGTCATGCCCACTGTTATATAATATGAACAGTATGGAACATTATAGTTTATGATTATTTGAGCATTTAAAATATTTTATAGCATTTAAATGCCCAAACACAAATACCATATGATTTAATCCAGAGCCCTTGGATGTCCTAGAAAATTGTGCACCATTTTTAGCAAAGGTTTGAGACCAAGGCAGAAATGATGAACATTTTTGAAGGGCATTTTTGGTACATTGGAAAATATTTTATCAAACCCTAGTTGTTAGCAGAGGGGTGCTGGGGTTTCTGTCATTCCCATTTCAAGTTTTTGTGATAAATAAACATGATGCACACTCTAGCTAGCCCTAATGCAAGTGCTAAACTAGGGATGTGACAACTCACCCCCACTTAAAAGAATCGCGTCCCGAGATTCGGGTTCCTCCGGAAAGAGGGTGGGGTACTCAAGTCGAAGACGATCCTCCCTTTCCCAAGTAGCTTCACTCTCGGAATGATGTGACCATTGAACCTTGAGAAACTTGATATTGTGGCGTCGAGTGGTGCGCTCGGTTTGATCAAGAATACGAACGGGGTATTCTCGATATGTGAGATTGTCCTGGAGATCAAGCGTTTCGTGGTCCACTCCGCGGATAGGATCCGAGAAGCAACGCCTGAGTTGAGAAACATGGAACACATCATGAACTCTGGATAGATGCGGAGGTAGTTCCAATTGGTAGGCAACTTCTCCTCGTTTGGCAATAATGCGAAAAGGTCCGATGTAACGAGGGGCCAATTTGCCTTTGATACCGAAGCGATGGGTTCCCTTAAGAGGAGTAACCCGAAGGTAAGCCTTATCGCCGACTTCAAAAGTCACAGCCTTATGATGACTATCATATTGGCTCTTCTGGCGAGACTAGGCTGTTTTCAATCTCTCACGAACGATGCGAACTTGCTCTTCTGCTTCCTGGATCATATCCGGGCCAAAGAATTGTCTTTCCCCGGTTTCTGACCAGTTAAGAGGTGTTCGACAGCTTCGTCCATATAGAACTTCGAAGGGAGCTTTGCCCAAGCTGGCTTGATAACTATTGTTATAAGCGAATTCGGCAAATGGAAGACACTTCTCCCAATCCATACCGAAAGAGATGACAGAGGCTCGAAGCATGTCTTCCAGAATTTGATTGACTCGTTCCACTTGACCACTTGACTGGGGATGGAAGGCAGTACTGAAGGAGAGATGAGTTCCCATAGCATTCTGGAAACTTTCCCAAAATCGTGAAGTGAAAAGACTTCCACGGTCTGAGTTAATCTCCAACGGCACACCATGAAGTGATACTATCCGAGAGACATACAAGTCTGCTAGCTGGCTAGCGGTAATACTCTCTCGAACAGGCAGGAAATGAGCTACTTTAGAGAGGCGGTCGATAACGACGAAGATAGCATTATTCCCTTTCCTGGTCCTGGGAAACCCGGTAATGAAGTCCATACCGACTTTGTCCCATTTCCATTCAGGAATAGCTAAAGGTTGAAGGGTGCCAGCAGGCCGTTGATGCTCTGCTTTGACTCGACGACAAACGTCGCAGTTAGCAATGAATTGAGCGATTTCTCTCTTCATCCTAGTCCACCAGAATCTCTGACGTAGGTCCTGATACATTTTGGTACTACCGGGATGAATTGTGAGAGGAGATTCATGAGCCTCCTTAAGAATCATTTGTCGTAGTTGTGGTTTCTTGGGTACCACCAAGCGGTTCTCGAAGTACACAACACCTCGATCATCCGTAGAGAAACTCCTAGCAACTCCGCTAGCAATGTTCTCCTTGATCCGAGATATGCCTTTATCATACCGCTGGGCAACTATGATTTGATCCATAAGGGTAGGTTTCGCCACCAGGTGGAAAGGAATCCTCGAGGAACAATGTGAAGGTTAAGCTTACGAAATTCCTCGTGGAGAAGTGGTTGCCCTTGTTGTAACATTAAGTTGTTACAATAAGACTTACGACTTAGCGCATCAGCCATGACGTTGGCCTTTCCAGGGGTGTAAGTGATTCCTAAGTCGTAATCTGTAAGCAACTCAACCCAACGTCTTTGCCTGAGATTTAGATCCGGTTGGGTGAAGATGTACTTCAAACTTTGATGATCAGTGAAAATTTCACAGCGATTACCAAGGAGGTAATGTCGCCATGTTTTGAGTGCATGGACTACAGCTGCAAGCTCTAGATCATGAGTAGGATAGTTATCCTCATGTGGACGCAACTGTCGAGATGCGTATGCAATCACTTGACGATCTTGCATGAGTATGCAACTTAGTCCTTGTCGCGAGGCGTCGCAATAGATTATAAAATCTTTGGAAAAGTCTGGTGGTACCAGTACAGGTGCAGATGTCAGGCGTCTTTTCAGTTCCTGAAAACTGGACTCGCACTGTGGGGTCCACTCAAACTTTTTATCTTTCTTGAGGAGTTCAGTTAGAGGTTTAGCAACCTTGGAGAAATTCTCGACGAAGCGTCGGCAATAGCTCGCTAGGCCAAGAAAACTCGTAACTTGCTTGACCGATTCAGGGGGAGTCCAATCAAGGACGGCTTGAACTCGCTCGGGATTGACAGCAATACCCTTACCAGAGATCACATGACCTAGATAGGTTACTTCTGGCAACCAAAATTCACATTTAGAGAATTTGGCATAAAGGCGGTGCTCTCGAAGTTTCGTCAATACCAGCCTTAAATGCTCGGCATGATCTTTCTTGTTCTTGGAATAGAAGAGTATATCATCGAGGTATACCACGACGAATTTATCCAAGTACTCCATGAATATAGAATTCATTAACCGAGAAAATGTAGCTGGGGCATTGGTTAATCCGAAGGACATGACGGTGTACTCATATTGGCCATAACGAGTAACAAAAGACGTTTTAGGAATGTCCCCGTTCTTGATTTTGATTTGATGGTAACCCAACCTCAAATCCATCTTAGAGAAGACTGAGGATCCAGCGAGCTGATCATATAGGTCGTTGATCCTGGGGAGCGGATACTTGTTCTTTATGGTGACCAGATTGACAGGTCGGTAATCTACAACCATCCGCTCCGTTCCATCCTTCTTCTTGACGAAGAGGACGGGGCAAGCCCAAGGGGAAGAACTAGGACGGATGAAACCTTTTTGCAAGGACTCATCGAGTTGTTTCTTTAGCTCAGCTAATTCTAGTGGTGCCATCTTATAAGGTCTCCTAGAGATTGGGACAGTTCCAGGGATAAGATCTATCACGAACTCGACATCTCTGTCAGGTGGAATTCCTGGCAGTTCTTCTGGAAAAACATCCGGAAAGTCACGGACTACCGGGATATCTTCGAGTTCTGGTAGAGGGCTGGCATTAAGAGAGTAGAGCTGACGCTCAGCCATTCGGGTCAAGACATTGACTATCTTGCCGGATGGATGTGTAAGTTGAACGGTCCTAGTGTAGCAATCAATCTTGGCGTAATGAGTTGTCATCCAATCCATACCCAAAATGATGTTTATGTCCGAGGACTTGAGAGCGATTAGAGATGCTAGGAAAACAAGTCTATCGACAAGGATTTCATTTCCATGGCTTACCCTAGAGGTTTGCCACTTTGAACCAGGAGTTTGAATAACCATGGAAGTAGGCATGTCACAAAAAGTCATGTTGTGCAAACGAGCATAGCTCTCAGATATGAACGAATGGGATGCTTCAGTATCGAAAAGAACAGATGCCGGATGGCAGTTTACGAGAAGCGTACCAAGGACGACGTTAGGATCCTCATAAGCTTCCTCAGCAGAGACATAGTTGACATGACCACGTGCAGTGGGGATTGGCTTGACATAATTCACCTTGCCGGTTGGCTTACCACGGCCAACGGGTTTTCCTGGTTGGTTCTGGGGACACTCACGCATGTAGTGCCCTGGTTCTCCACACTTGAAGCATGTCACAGTGCTAGTGCGTGGAGAAAAGTTGGAAGGTGGTCCTCCATAGGTCTTAGCAGGTGCAAACTGTTGAGTTGGGCGAGGCGCCTCATAGGATGGCCTCGGTGTGTACTTGCGTGGCAGAGCAGTGTTAGGAACCAACACACGGCGCTTGTGAGAGCCAGAGCCGGATGAGGAACCAAAGTCTCGAGTATGCTTGCGTGTGGCCTCGAAGTCGGTCTGGCCCGTTTCAGCACTTATAGCCTTGTTTACCAACTTCTGGAAGGAAGTGCACTCGTGCAGATGTAGATCTCGGCAGAGTTCAGGGCTGAGTCCCTTGCAGAACCTCGCCTGCTTCTTGGCATCGATGGATACTTCCTCAGGTGCATAGCGTGCCAAGTTGCCAAACTCGCGACTATAGCCATCTATAGTTAAACGGCCCTGGGTGAAATTGCAGAATTCCTCCCGCTTGCGATCCATGAGACCTTCCGGAATGTGATGTTCACGGAATGCCTCACTGAACTCAACCCAAGTAGTGATCATACACCAGTGGTCATACACACCATACATAGTTTAGTACAAGCCAAGGCTAAAGTACAACTGCGGTGAAAGACGATACATCCCATCAGAGGCATTCCAAGCTCCTATACATTATTTAACTACACCTCCGGAACTCAGTACACACTAAGTCATATTCCACAAGACGCGCAGGACTGTGGAAATACAACTACTATAGTACTACTACTACCACGGTCTAGCTCAGACATTCCCGTAGTAATCTTCGTAAAGATTACCACCGTAGCCTGGGACTAGAACAGACGGATCTTGAAACTCGCGAGCACTCGAAGGCTGTGGACCACAGGGACATGGATGTGGCCTCGGTCCCGATGCTGGTGGTAACCGACGCCCACGTGGAGGTGTAATACCCCCAACGTCACGCCAATCCATGCGATCAGGCAGACAAGTCCGCACGGGGTACAAATCCCGCATGTCCAGATATCCGGCGTGCACAACAGGTGCAAGCCGTGTCAAAGTAGTCCAGTGGGCGGCTCGAGTGTCATACAGCTCCATTCGGAGGGCACGGACCTCACGGTCCCTATCCTCCAGCATCTGAACAGTGGTCTGAAGCAGTGGCTCTTCATGAGCAGCATCAGTATACAGACCAGTGTAGTAGCCTTCCTCTCCGGGAAGTGAGGCTGGCATGTAAGAGAACTCAGTGTTCAGCAACAGGGCATGCCTAGCCCGGAGAATGGTCATCATCGAATAGGCGGCATCCTGTACTGCCATCTCGATGGTAACTCCGAGTCCATAAGACCAATGGATGGGGTCGTTAGCTCCAGGATATGAGGGGTATATCCGGACTATGCAGAAATACTGACTCTGATTGAAATCCTGGTACTGTTCCTCCACAGTGTACTCAGGATACCAGCGATAACCGGTCTCAGTCAGCACACGGACTAGCATGGCCGTGTGACCGGGCACATTGATGCACCGAGTCAAACGAACCACTTGGTGAGGGATGCGGCCAGACATCTGAAACACGAAGTAATGCAAAGGCATTAGTATTTCTGGAAGAAATCGGGCAGCATAACAACTGTAAATGCTCAAACAAAGATTTGAGACATCATACAAATGATAGCATAGCCACTCAACAATTCCATATCAAGGTTCCGGGTCCAACAATCATCATACTAGAAAGGATAGAAACTGAACTGAGGCTTGAAACCAACAATCCTAAGAGTCTACGGATTTGTAACACGCGAACCTAGTAAGGATAAGAGGCCTAGTCCTAAATCCCCGTAGAAAGAATAGACTGACTCAGATCAGAAGGGCATAAGGTAAAGGAGTAAAAGAGCCTTACGTTCCCTTCCACAATCAATTCCCCTACATATAACTAAGAATTTTTCTAGACTCAACATCGACCAGTTTGGTTTGAGAAACCTATAGGCAGTCCAGCTCTGATGCCAACGCTGTCAGGACCCCGATCCTAAGTCACACCGATCTAGCTGTAACACGTCATATCACTTTGCGGCCTCACGCACGGTAATCCCACGGGTGCCACCTTACCTGGCCCGGGACCGTTTGCGCATTTTGGCACACGTATATGACAGTGTCGCTAGCATCCATATGACAGAGAACCCGGGCCGGCATGGCTAGTTATAAACCAAAAGTGGCACTAGATTACAGAGACAGGCATCCATGACCCAGCAACGAACGTGTCGGTCATCAACGTATGAACCCAAGTCGTAGCAAGCTACATGGACTTAAAGGAACAACGCGTGACATTTCCCTTAAGGGACAGACACAGGAACGAAGAAGGACACATGCCGGCCAGCCTACGTGTTCTGAGCAGTAGCAAGCTACCAGGGCTCATTGGAATCACTAGGAGGCATTTCCCTGTAAGGTAGGCTACCAAAGGAAAACAACTAGGTGTCGGATCCCACACATACCAAGCATTTCAACCATACACACAATATGCTCAATATGTGCAAATACAACATTGCATCACAACAGAACTCTATGACTCAAAGTACTTTATTTAAGAGGCTCCAAGAGCCATACATAACATATCCATACAGGTAGGGGTCACATGACCCAACACTCAAGTCATACAGTCATACAAGCACAAGCGGAAGCTACATGTCTGAGTACAGACAACTTAGAAAATAAAACAGGCTTGGTGTAGCCTGACTATCTACAAGGCCCTTCACAAGCTCCAGATCTATGTCTGGGTGTCAAGCTACTCGTGCTTCGGAAAACGTCTACAGGGCACGGTTCGAGCTGTGGTTGGGCGCGTTGGAAAGCCCTTGCTGTTGCGCGTCGGATGGTGGTGGTCGCCGGACCTGTGGTGGCCGGAGACGACGGCAACGAGCTCAACGGCGGCGACCGGCGTCGGGTGTGTGTGGAGACGCAGCTACGGTGGCCTAGGCGATGCGTGCGTGGTACCTAGCTTGTCTACGTGCTGCGGCGAGCGAGATGGACATGTGCCAGTGACCAAATGGTCACCGGAGCATCACCGGCGGCGAGCATGGCGGCGGTGAGTTTCGGTGATCAACGGAGCGGCATCTACACGGCACAAACGAAGCAAAAGAAGGAGGGTAACGACGTAGGAGCTCACTGCGGTGCTAACGAGCTCGACGGAGAGGTCGGGGACGCGCTGCAGCTTCTCAATCGACGGCGAGGTGCTCCGGCGATCCGAGGAAGGGGACGACGGCGTGGAGACGTTGCAGGGCTCCCGGCGATCCGTGGCTCAGCGAGGAGGTAGAGGGCGTCGCGGCGAACCTTTTGGACACGGTCACGGGGCGAGGGGGAGGGTCTAGGTGCGGCAACGGCGAGCGGCGGCGACGGACGGCTCGGTGGTGAGAGAGGAGAGCCAGGGGAAGGCGACGGGAACGAGGGGAAAGTGCGAGAGGGGTCGGGGCAGCTGCGTGGCGTCGCGGGGAGTCTTCCAGGGCGTCGGGGATGCAGGCAGGCAGCCTGGAGGTGGCCGGGCGCGTGCCAGCGCGCGCGGCGGCCACGCGCGCTGCCGACTGGCGCGAGGAGGAAGGCGACAGAACAAGGCTGTGGGCTGGGCCGGCCTGCTACAGTGCTGGGCCCGAGGTAAGTCCTTTCTCTCTTTCTTTTCTTTCCTATTTCTTTTCTGTTTCATTTGTTTTGCAACTTTGTTTAATTAATAAAAATGCTAGAACATTTTTATAACTCATGAAACTTGTCATGCCCACTGTTATATAATATGAACAGTATGGAACATTATAGTTTATGATTATTTGAGCATTTAAAATATTTTATAGCATTTAAATGCCCAAACACAAATACCATATGATTTAATCCAGAGCCCTTGGATGTCCTAGAAAATTGTGCACCATTTTTAGCAAAGGTTTGAGACCAAGGCAGAAATGATGAACATTTTTGAAGGGCATTTTTGGTACATTGGAAAATATTTTATCAAACCCTAGTTGTTAGCAGAGGGGTGCTGGGGTTTCTGTCATTCCCATTTCAAGTTTTTGTGATAAATAAACATGATGCACACTCTAGCTAGCCCTAATGCAAGTGCTAATTTAGGGATGTGACAATACTGCCGCACCACCTGTTCTCGAGGAGAACGTGTCCGACCCTCCAGCTCCCGAAGTGGAGGTAACAAATTCAGAGGCTGCCACCACCAACGCTGAAGCAAATGACGTGGTCATGGCTGAAGCTTTTGTGGCACCTGAAGATACTGTGGCGCCTGAAGAACCTGCGCCTGAAGTTACTGCTCCTGAAGCCAGTGCTATGCCTGAAGCCAGTACTGAGCCTGAAGCTAATGTTGCACCTGATGCCAATCTGCAGCTTGAAGAAAATGCCTGTGCTCCTGTTCCGCCTCCATGGCCTCACACAATTGAGCAAGCATACAATAAGGATGATCAGCTTGTTACTGTCCGGTGGCCAATCCTGATTCCACCACCTACAACTGAACCACGTCCTGCTGGTCCTCAGTTTGATCATCATATTGCGCACATGCCCCAAGTTCAGAAGCCTCAGCCAAGACTGCCAAGGCTTCCAGGTATTGCAACATCTTCAGGGTCATTCAATGCCAATAGCTTCACTGCGCACAACACCTTCTTTGACAGCGCCAAGAACCCATATTCCAAGCCAAGAATATCATCAGATAGGTTCTGGATCCATCAACAACGCAGCTACTACTCAAGGATACTATATAATCAAGGCCGCATTTTCCCTCATATGCGTCTTGACACTGAAGCTATTGCTGGTCTGCCCTGCTTGGAGGAAGCCCTTGACTGCTTCCGTGATGCTGGCCTTCTCAATTTTGTGCTGGATAAAGAGCATTGGAATGAAGAACTGCTTCTGCAATTCTATGCAACACTTCACATCCGAGGATACAGCGGGGATCCGAAGACATGGGTCCTTGAGTGGATGACAGGCAATGTGCATCATGAAGCAAAAGCCTTTGATCTCATTGAGCTCACTGGCCTGCCCACTCCAGGAGATCTATATGAACCTGGCTGTGAACTGCACACTGAAGCCTTGGAGAGCATCTTTCAGAAACGTAAGCCCAACATGAGCCAAATGCTCAGCATGATGAAGCCTCTGCCAAGTGATGCTGAATATCCTAAGGAATTCTTTGTTGAAGACCTTGAGTACCTGCCTCACACCATCTATCACATCATAAGGCGTACTCTATGGCCTGTCAAAGGACATTCTTCATCAGCCAAGCTTGAAGGCACTATGAAGACTTTGGTCTTCTATATCTTCAATGGCATCAGCTTCAATGCTCAAGATTTCTTCATCAGGCAAATGGCCACGTCTGGAGCTGATCTATTTGGACTGAAATTTTATGCCCCTTGGATAATGTGCCTCATCAAGTTGTACTCAGCTGTCACTTATCAACCCTCTGCTCGCAACCATCAGATTTTCTTGCTTGAGGTTGATATGTCAGCTGAAGCCATTTACCAAGAGCCTACTAAGGAGCCAGTTAGTCTTCACAACGCTGATCATCAAAGCTTCACTCAGCAGATTGAAGGGGTCCCAGCAGTCTCACACGTCTATCCTCTGGCTGGCCGTACTCGTCTACCTCGACACGCTGAAACCGAAGCCACTGATAGCACCATTGCTCAAAGGCCTCAGAAGCGATCTCGTGTCCTGAACAATCGAGAGCTTCTTGTAGCTCTTCATCAGAAACAAGACAAGCATCACCTCTGGTTAAAGCGTCAAATGCAGAGCCTCTTGGTGGATGTCAATTGCATTCGCAATCTTGCCACCAAGAATGCTTTTGTTGCTCATGAAACTTGCAGGCGATCCTGGAAGAGTTTGACTTTACTGAGTGCTGAAGCGGATCTTCAAGACGATGGCTTCACTGAGAGATTCAAGTTTGACAACACTCCTCCAAGGACTGCTGTTATGCGTCGCACTCCATCCCTTGAGACTCTGAATACTCTTCCTCCGCTGCAACAATTGACGCCAGGGTGATCGATGATCAGGATGATGCTACTTCGCCACCTCCTACTTCAGCGCACATCGACCCTGCACCAACCACCTCTGCACCGCCAAACGACAACACCGACCCTGCATCCTCTTCTGCTCCTCCTGGGAACGAGTAGAGGCTCTATGTCTTCAAACCTTTTTGGTCCTTACTGACAAAAGGGGGAGAAGCATATGAGTTGATAGTCTTCAAGCGGGTCCATATGGGCGGGTGCTTTTATAATTTGCCTAGTGCTTACAACTCTCGTTTTGCTACATTTGGTTCTTTGAGTTGCAACACTTAAACTGATGGTCGTCTGCTATGTTAGTTTTGCTACTCTGTAATGCGATGATAAATTCCGCATCTGCTACCTTATATTCTGCACTTAGTCATCTCTGCAGACGTCCATTTTTCATTGTGCATGTCATTATCTTCAATATATCAATTATGCATGATGAATTGTCTTCATAAGTTGAAGAGGATCTCCACAAGTACAACCTGCCATGTGCATTTGCATTCAAAGGTAAATCAACTATATGCACATCTTCAGGGGGAGCCTTTTGCTACTTACGAAGACAATACCTTTATCCTTTACAATTTCACATATCTTTATCCCCGTTGAAAACTTCAACCAGTTTGTCATCAATCACCAAAAAGGGGGAGATTGTAAGTGCATCTAGTGCCACCCCTAGTTGGTTTTGGAGTATTGACGACAAACCTGGTTGAGGGACTAATGTGTTTGTGAGAATTGCAGGATAACACAGGTAGTAGTCCCTCATTGATTCGTTTAACCTACCGGAGATGATCCCTAAAAATGTATGAAGACATTGATAACTGTGGTGGTATATGAAGATAATCATATTGAAGACTATGACATGAGAAGACATTGGGTGAAGACTATGGAAAGCGAAGATGTAGAGTTGTCGCTGTTTCCTTTTCTTCTTTATTGAGTCATAGGAACCACCGCACTGTTAAGTGGGGTCCAAGTGAACTAAGTCAGAGTGACTGATGTGATGCTCAACCAAATCCTATGTCTTCAAGCCAAGCCTATGAGAGCAAATCTCATCCAGAGGCGGATGAGTCAGCTTTACTTGGAGCTCAAGTAAAGTTGCCGTGTGTGTTTGAAATCTGACCGTTGGAACACGTGTCAGTTCCTTAGTGACCCAGGGTCACTTCGGACAAATCAGGTCAGGTTGCCTAGTGGCTATAAATAGCCCACCCCCTACACCATAAATTGGCGGCTGCTCAGAGTTATTGCACGGCTTTTGTCATTTGAGAGCAACCCACCTCCGAAGCATTTGAGAGAGAAATCCTTGCGAGGACAAACCCCAAACACCCAGAGCCAAAGAGTGTTAGGCATCACTGAAGTCTTTCTGTCTGTGTGACCTGAAGACTTATTACACTTGAGGACTGTGTTTCCTCCAGCCGGTTAGGCGTCGCGTTCTGAGCATCCAAGAGTAATTGTGGATTGCCGGTGAACGAAGTCTGTGAAGGTTTGGAAGTCTACCTTGAAGACTTACCAGAGTGATTGGGCGAGGACTAGGTGTTCTTAGCTCAAGGGGAACAAGGTGAAGACGCGGTCTTCTGAGTTAAATCTCAGCCTCCCTAACCAGACGTACAATTGTCACAGCAACTGAAACTGGTCTAACAAATCACTGTCTTCCCCGAGCTACTGGTTCTATCCTTTCCTTCCATTTACTTCCCTTTACTTACTGCTCTATGTTGTGAAGACATTGCATGTTTGCTTTATCTGATTGTCTTCACTGAGTATCTACTTGTTGTGATTGGCTTCATTCCTTCTTCCTTTGTGATCACCACTGCCTAGTTGCTATTAGTCTTCATGCTTTCACTTCATTGAATACATGACTATGGCTTATCTAGTGTAGTCCACTTTCCGCTGCTTACTAATAGGCTTGAGCTTATCGTTTGTCTTCGAAACTACCATGTTTTGAAGCATTTCATAAAAATCGCCTATTCACCCCCCTCTAGTCGATATACTGCACTTTCAAGTTCTCCTGGAGTGGGCAGGCCAGTAAGCTCAATAAGATCAAAGGCTTTGGCTTCATGATGGACATTGCCTGTCATCC
Organism: Secale cereale; assembly: GCA_902687465.1. Lineage (NCBI taxonomy): Eukaryota > Viridiplantae > Streptophyta > Magnoliopsida > Poales > Poaceae > Secale > Secale cereale. The sequence continues at coordinate 336,601,730 of LR738710.1, read as the reverse complement.
ACTCAAGGACCCATGTCTTCGGATCCCTGTTGTAGCCTCGAATGTGGAGGGTTGCATAGAATTACAGAAGTAGCTCTTCATTCCAGTGCTCTTTATCAGTTACAAAATTGAGCAGGACAGCATCACGAAAGCAATCAAGAGCTTCCTTAAGACAGGGCAGTCCAGCAATAGCTTCAGTATCAAGACGCATATGAGGGAAAATGCGCTCTTGATCATAAAGTACTCTTGAATAATAACTACGCTGCTGATGGCTTCAGAACCTATCTGATGATATTCTTGGCTTGGAATAGGGGTTCTTGGCACTGTCAAAGAATGTGTTGTGCGCAGTGAAGCTATTTGCATTGAAGGACCCTTGAGAGGTGGCAATACCTGGCAACCTTGGCAGTCTTGGCTTAGGCTTCTGAACCTGAGGCCTGTGCTCAACATGATGGTCAAATTGAGGACCAGCAACATGCGGTCCAGCAGTAGGCGGAGGAATCAGAATGTTCCATCTGACAGAGACGAGTTGATCATCTTGGTTGTATGCTTGCTCAATTGTATGGGGCCTTGGAGGCGGGACAGGAGCAGAGGCAGTGGCTTCAGGCTGCTGATTGGCTTCAGGTGCATCACTTGCTTCAGGCGCCATCACTTCAGGCACCACAATGACTTCAGGTGCCACATTAGCTTCAGCCATGACAACGTCATTGGCTTCAGTGGTGGTGGAGGCAGCCTCAGAATTTGTAACCCCCACTTCAGGAGCTGGAGGGTCAGACACGTTCTCCTCGAGAACAAGGGGTGTGGGAGCACATGCTTCTTCTTCTTGGGGTTGTTCTTCTTCGACTGATGCAGCCGGAATATCTTCAGCCGCTTTGGCTTCAGACTCTGGGAGGTTCACAGTAGGAGTAGCTTCAGGAACTGATTGTTGCTCTTCTCCTTCTGGAACACTTGGGGTAACGACTTGAGGCCTTGGTCCTTTGCGAAGCCTGCGGAATGCTGGCGACGCCTGAGGGGATGGAGTTGGTTGGGCCTCAAAGTCTTCATCTTCAAGCACCGAACTGGTGACTTGAGTTGGGGGAGTTGCTGATGTATCTTGTGGGTGATCAGCCCACGAGTCATCCTGTGCAATTGGCGTCAATGGATGACCAATGCTGATGCGTTCGCTGTTCGTGAGAACAGGCAAAGATTCCATGTTGTACTCGATCTAAGGAAGGACTTCATCATCTTCAACATTGTCATGAGGACCAATGTCTTCAGCTGCGGTGGGGTCAACATCTGGAATCTCTTCAACCTCTGTGAGAGCAGGCTCATGAACTGTCATGCGACGTTCCTGGTGCGCAGATGCGGGACGAGCAACTGAAATGGGCTCAACAATAAGGGGCTCTGTGGGAGCAGCCCTGTCCTTGTTCGTCTTGCGCTTCTTGGTGGGTGGAGCATCATCAGTTGTGTGCTTGCGCTTGCGAGCTTCAGCTTCAGCCACCTTTGTCTTCTCGAGCTCTGAAGCAGCTGGGGTGACCTTAGGCTTCGTGCCAGTCATGCTGGCAGGGAAGACAATGCTAGGCACTTCCTGCCTTGATTCTTCATCATGGGGCACATGTTGCTTCTTCTTTTTCTTGGCATCCATCCTAGGGTCAATGCCAGGACGCCCAAGGGCCTTGCACTTTTCAGCTTCATTGTAAGCTTGAACGCATTTGGCAGCCAATGCCTTGATTCGCTCACGAGAACCTTTGGCTTCTTCACGCCTTTTGCGAAAGGCTTACTTGAGTTCATACATCATGACCTTGAAGTTCTGGATTTCTTGGACGCTGAGCTTGTCCATATGCTTCTTGAACTGAGCCTTTTCATAGTCAATCTTTTGCTTCAGCTCTACAATTCTCTGAGCAAGAGCTAGCTCAGAAGCAATGGCGCCATTGAATGAGACGCTGAGGCCAACTGGAAGCTGCAGATCGTCAAAGCTGAGGTTGGGGGTGTCAAACCATTCATCAATGAAATTGTTCAACACTTCCACATCAAAAAGCGACAAATCATTGAAGATTTCTGCGTCTTGCTTGCTCTTGATTAATTGCTCCAGAGCGTCATCAGCTAGATTTTCATCGCTTGATAGATCAATGGCTTCATTGGCGTTCTTCAGAACAGCATCAGGAGTGAGAGCTGGACTGGGGTTGTGCATGGGCTTCTTCCTTAGCTGTCTGCTCTTGGATATGCGAGAGTGTTCCTCAGATTGCACACTTGGTGCTGGTGGAGCAGTGGCCAACGGCTTCACTCTCGAAGCAATTGGTGGAGTGGTCTTCGAAGCATTGGATTTCTTCTTCTTCTTGGGCTTCGGAGTTGCAGGCGCTTCATCAGAATCAGCGTCATCTGCAGGTTGATCCACATCCGTCCCTTGAAACCTTATGTGACTGATGAGATCTTCTAAGTTGTAGAAAGGCCCAACCAGGTTAGGTTCAGCTTCGCGCGTGCCATCAGCACGGGGCGTAGAGGGGCCAGGATTGAAGTCCAATCCCCAGTTCTTCTTGTTCTCTTTGGCCGAGTTCTTGGCATATTGAAGATTTCGCTTGAACAGATTGTCGTCGCGACACCAGAGCAGTGAAGAAGGATCGACATCTGCTGGTTGTGGCCCACGGACCATGCAAGGAAAGAAGCCTTGAGCAATGGCTTCAGCTTGAGTCCTGGGTGGAAGATTCTTGTACATAATGTCTCCCCATGGACTCTTGATGGCATTCTTTTCAGCATACTCTTGGGTCATGAACCTGTACTTGAACCACTGTTCAGCCCAATATCTTCGAATCCATTGGATTCGAGTCTTCCTTTGATTGTAATCCTCCTCTGAACCAGTCTTGTACATTTCACTGAGATCGGGAGGCAAATCTTTGGAGGTGTTGCCACGGCGCTGTCTGCCACTCTTCCTAACTGACTTGTCGGTTGTCATTGGGTTCAATCTCAAAGGATTCAAACTGAATGGCTTCAACACTGGCAAATGCTTCGGTCTGCTGGTCAGACAGGAACTGGCTTCGGGAGAGTGAATATGACGCTGCAAGAATTCTGCAAATGAATGCAGACTATGAGAACCAAGGGATTCTTCCATGGACATGTACCTGTGACAGCATTAGAGATGCGAGGGAAGGGGAAGAGGTTATATGCATTCTCAGAAGTATTTGAAGATAAATCAGTTTAGAAGACTTTGACCTCATAGCGCGAAGACATTCACTTATATGATGAGAGTTGGTTCCAGATTTGTACGAATCCATGAATAGGTACAAGTGAGGAATCTAACTATGTTTGAAGCATATGTGAATGTACTAGGCAAGATATGAGATGCAGACATGATAGATCCATATATGTGTAGGCAGAAACCTCTTGTGGTAAAAGTGATGAATCTTTTTGGATCAAGAAGATGGTAAAAATAGAGTTTAATTTACCACACGATGAACTGCTTAGACGGAGAAGAATTGGATGCCGAGCAGTTCGATCTTCCGTGCCCTAACTTGGCGACGGAGGACAGCTATAGCGACGGCGGAGGAGACGATGTCCGCAGCCGGCGTGAAGACGGCGTCGACGAGGTCGCGGCAGCGAAGCGCTTCGTCGCCGGCGTCATCGAGAGCTAGTGGAGGCGCTAGGGTTGGTCGAGGTGGAGAGGTGGTAGAAGAATTTTTGACCGTGATGGGACGTGCATTTATAAGCATGGGAGACGGCACAACGCAATTACGCAGGTGCCCCTTGCGGTTCACATCTGAGGGACACGTGGCAGACATGTAATACATTTGGAGTTGTCCCATGATCCCACGTACGCCACGACTGTCGGGGTGGTCGTTTCGGCTTCTCCGGGTTTCAGGCATAAAGGATGGAGTATTAAAATCAGATTTAAAGTTTGTCTCTGTATCTTCTGCTGGCAAGGACGCAGAGAAGATATTTGACGGTTCCAAGAGAATGCATATGATTTGGACAGATAGAGTTTGAGATGAGAAAGCATAGAGAGGTTAGGGTCCGATCACATTCACTTAGTTCAAAAGATTCAAATAAGAAGACATAGCTATAAGTGAATGATATAGAGGACATAACACAAGTCTATATTTGTCCTATATGAAGATAAACCAAGTGTGAAGATTTTGCAAATGTAACGCCATGAGAAATACTTCAAACAAAGATTTGGTGGTGGCGTTACCCACCGTATAGGAAGTATTAGACCCAGACACGGCGCACAATTATCGCGGCGCTCCGAAGTCAAATTCCGCATTAATGTATTCACACTTAGAATGTAAGTCTTCATTGATTGAAGATATACTTTACTTCGTGTGTTCCACATCTAAGTCATCAATATGCATAAGTGTTAGGATGTGTGCCTGATTAGAGGACATTTGAGGATTCTAAGACATTTAGCTCACACCGCAACTTGCAAAACCTTTTCTCATCCAAGGGCTTTGTGAAGATATCTGCCAGTTGCTCTTCAGTGTTGACGTGTATGATATCAATATCTTTCTTCATGACATGATCTCTGAGAAAGTGATGACGAATTTCAATGTGCTTTGTCTTCGAGTGCTGAACTGGGTTGTTGGCAATCTTGATGGAGCTTTCATTGTCGCAGTAAAGTGGCACATGCTTCAGATGGACACCATAGTCCTTGAGTGTTTGCTTCATCCAGAGAAGCTGAGCGCAGCAAGATCCAACAACAATGTATTCAGATTCAGCAGTGGAGAGTGATACACAGTTCTGCTTCTTTGAAGACCAACATACAAGTGATCATCCCAGAAAGTGACATGTGCCTGATGTAGACTTGCGATCAACCTTGTCACCAGCATAATCAGCATCTGAGAATCCAACTAGATCAAACTCTGAACCCTTTGGATACCATAATCCTAGTGTTGGGGTTTAAGCCAAATATCGAAGTATTCGCTTCACAGCTAAGTGATGCGACTCCTTTGGTGCCGCTTGATATCGAGCACACATGCAAACACTAAGCATAATATCTGGCCTAGATGCACATAAATAAAGTAAAGAGCCAATCATGGAGCGGTATACCTTTTGATCGAAATCTTTACCATTGGCGTCGGGACCCAGATGGTGTTTGGCTGGCATAGGCGTCGAGTACCCTTTGCAGCATTGCATTCCAAACTTATTCAGGCAGTCTTTGAGGTATTTCTCTTGAGATATGAAGATGCTGTCGCTTTGCTGACGAATTTGAAGACCAAGAAAGAACTTCAGCTCAGCCATCATGGACATCTGATATTGCTCTTGCATCATGTGACCAAACTCATCACTGTATCTTTTGTCAGTGCATCCCAAGATAATGTCGTCCACATAGATTTGGTAGACAAACAATTCATCATCATATGTCTTCGTGAAGAGTGTGGGATCCAGGGATCCAGGTTTGAAGCCTTTGCTCTTCAGGAAGTCTTTGAGTGTGTCATACCAAGCACGAGGGGCTTGTTGGAGGCCATACAGTGCCTTGTTGAGCTTGTATACCATATCAGTACGTTTTGGATCTTCAAAGCCAAGTGGTTGTGCAACATACACTTCTTCTTCAATCCTTCCATTGAGAAAGACACTCTTCACATCCAGTTGATACAGAAGTATGTTGTGATGATTTGCATAGGCTAGTAGTATACGAATAGCTTCAAGCCTAGCCACAGGAGCAAATGTTTCATCGAAGTCAATCCCTTCAACTTGAGTGTATCCTTGAGCAACAAGACAAGCTTTGTTTCTGACAACTTGACCATGCTCATCTTGCTTGTTGCAATATATCCATTTTGTGCCTATTATGTTGTGCTTGCGAGGGTCAGGACGCTTGACAAGTTCCCATACGTTGTTCAGCTCAAACTGTTGAAACTCTTCTTGCATTGCTTGAATCCATTCGGGTTCCATAAAGGCTTCAGCAACTTTCTTGGGTTCAGATATTGAGACAAATGCAAAGTGCCCACAGAAATTTGCAAGCTGTGTTGCTCTTGAACTAGTAAGTGGACCAGGTGCATTTATGCTGTCAATTATCTTCTCAACTTGTACTTCATTTACAACACGAGGATGAGCTGAACGAAGATTTTGCTCTTGCTGTACATTGTCATCATCAGAAGGATTGTCTTCAGGTTGAGCATTGTCGTCAGGTTGATTTGGAGCAGAAATGATGAGTTCCTCATCAGGCCGTGCTTCAGAAGGCATGATCTCACCGGTTCCCATTAGCTTGATAGATTCATTAGGTGAAGCTTCATCCAGCACATTTGGCAGGAACTCTCTTTGTGAACCGTTCATTTCATCAAACCGCACATCCACAGTTTCAACTACTTTATAGAGAAAGATGTTGAAGAGTCTGTAGGAGTGTGAGTCTTTTCCATAGCCGAGCATGAAGCCTTCATGTGCTTTTGGTGCAAATTTTGACTTGTGATGTGGATCTTTGATCCAGCACCTAGCTCCAAATACTCTGAAGTAACTGACATTTGGCTTCTTTCCAGTAAGGAGTTCATAGGACGTTTTCTTCAGAAGCTTGTGAAGATAGACACGGTTGATGATATGGCATGCAGTATCAATAGCTTTGGGCCAGAACCTTCTTGGTGTCTTGTATTCATCGAGCATGGTTCGAGCCATCTCAATTATGGTTCTGTTCTTGCGCTCTACGATGCCATTCTGCTGAGGTGTGTACGGAGCTGAGAACTCATGGGTGATTCCCATTGTATCCAGATAAAGATCAATGCCAGTGTTCTTGAACTCAATGCTGTTGTCACTTCTGATATGCTTGATCTTGACGCCATAGTTGTTCATGGCAAGGTTGGCGAAGCGTTTGAAGACATCTTGTACTTCAGTCTTGTAGAGAATTATGTGCACCCATGTGTATCTTGAATAATCATCAACAATGACGAAGCCATAGAGACAAGCTGTGGTAGAGAACGTGGAGTAGTGAGTAGGGCCAAATAAGTCCATGTGAAGCAACTCGAAGGGTTTGGATGCCGTCATGATTGTCTTCGAGAGATGCTTGGCCCTAGTCATCTTCCCAGCTTCACAGGCACCACACAGATGATCTTTCTTGAACTTGACGTCCTCGATGCCTATGACGTGCTTCTTCTTTGCGAGAGTGTGCAAGTTCCTCATGCCGGCATGTCCTAGCCTCCGATGCCAGAGCCAACACTCTGAAGCTTTTGCTAGAAGACATACGACCATCTGCGGTCCAGCTGAGAAATCTACCATATACAGATCACCTTTTTTGTATCCTTCAAATACTAGAGACTTATCAGATTCCATTAGTACAAGGCAACGGAGTTTTCCAAATATCACAATCATGTTTAAGTCACAAAGCATTGAGACAGACATTAAGTTGAAACCAAGAGATTCAACAAGCATGACTTTATCCATGTGCTGATCCCTTGAGATTGCAACTCTACCTAGACCCAACACTTTGCTTTTACCAGTATCAGCAAATGTGATGTGACTCTTGTTAGATGGACGTAAGGTTGAGTCCATAAGAAGACTTCGATCTCCAGTCATATGATTTGTGCATCCGCTGTCCATAATCCATTCTAAAGACTTTGGTGTCACTCCCTACAATGCAGTTGGGAGGATAGGCTTCACCAATAGCCATTGTGAAGCATAAACATTTGACGTACAAGTGGACTATGAAAACTTAGATCCAAGTTAGGACTAGTAAGATGATTAGCAAGCGATTGATGAACAAAATAGATAGTAAGACCATTTGGGCATTTGACCTTGTGCCCTACAAGATGTTTTAGGTCCCCAGCAATAGCATCAGACGCCTTTGATTTTCGGCTGGATACCTTTCCCTGCAAGAGGAAGTTAGTTCTTCCTAACCACCCACATCTTCAGGGGTGGCTTAGAAGCAATGAGTCTAAGAGCAGCATCTGAGAATTTTGGCTCAGTAGCCCTAGCAATCAGTCTTGCAGGAGGAGAATAATACTCATAAGAATAAGCAGAGAAATTCTTTGATTTGTGAATATAGCGGTTTGAGGAAACACGCTCATATTCATGGGTCTGAGTATAATTTCCCTGCAAAATATTGGCGTTAGGGTGACTCTGGTGAGTCCTTTGTCTGTATGAAGCCTTAGGACCATATGAAGCCTTTGGTCTGGGGTTTGTCTTCTTCCCAGGTGGTGTCATGATGTCATTTGCTGGAAGCTTCTCAAGACAACCTTTGGGAACCCAGATCTTCTTCATAGGTGGCCCGTTCCTGCAGTAAGTACCAATATACCTGGCAAACACTTTACCATTCTGATTCTTAAATAGTTTATAGTTTGCATCAAAGGATTCATTAATGATAATAGGATTAGCACAAGTGAAGCCAGATAAGATAGACGGATCTACTGAAGGTTCCTTTGCAGCAACCCATGTGGTTTTGGGGTACTGCTCAGGCTTCCAGTATGAACCATCAACATTCATTTTCCTCTCGAACCCTACACCCTCTTTCCTAGGGTTTCGGTTCAGTATCTGCTTTTTGAGGACATCACATAAAGTCTGATGCCCTTTGAGGCTTTTGTACATCCCTGTTTCAAGCAAAGTCTTCAACCTAACATTTTCATCAGCAATAGTAGTGGTATCCTCAGCAGAGGGGTTAGTTACCACATCAGTAGTTGAAGATATTGCAACAGTGGCAGCAGTAGAACATTCAGCTATAGATGTAGCGTTATCACGCTCAATGCATTTTAGACATGGTGGTTCAAATCCTTCCTCAGTGGAGCTGATCAGTTGTGCGCGGAGTGACTCATTTTCTTTTTGAAGATCTTCATGAGCCGCTTTCAATTTCTCAAGTTCTCGCTTCCTTTGAAGGTAATCATGGGAAAGCTTTTCATGAGTTTTTGAGAGAGTTTCATAAAGACCTTCAAGTTCCTCGTACTTAACATGAATATTTTTTATGTCTTCAATTAAGGACTGAGAACGGGTCATTTCCGCGTCCAACAGGTCATCGCTTTTGTCTAACAGTTTTTGAATATGTTCCATAGGTTTCTGCTGTTCAGTGGCAATTTTAGCAAGTATTTTGTAGCTAGGTTTTGATTCACAATCAGAGTCATCTTCACTGGATATTTGAAAGTAAGCATCACGTGATTTTACCTTGGCACCACGTGCCATGAAGCAGTAGGTGGGAGCAGAGTCGTCGTCCTCATCATCAATGTTGGTGATGGGGCCATTGTCTTCAGTGTTGAAGATGGACTTGGCCATGTAGGCAGTGGCTAGAGCCAGACTTGCAGCACCAGAATCGGATTCCTCCTCAGACTCCACCTCCGCTTCTTCTGAAGCAGACTCCTCCTCTGAATCTATCTCCTTGCCAACAAACGCACGAGCCTTGCCAGATGAATTCTTCTTGTGTGATGAATACTTTGACGAAGACTTGGAAGAAGACTTTGAGTATTTCTTCCTTTTCTTGTCATCAGAATCATATTCCTTGCTCTTCTTCTTCTTCTTTCATTGTCCCATTGAGGACACTCAGAGATGTAGTGACCAGGTTTCTTGCACTTATGACATGTTCTCTTCTTGTAGTCACGGGTAGAAGCTTCATCATTTCTTGAGCTGGATCGTGAAGACTTTCTGAAGCCTTTCTTCCTAGTGAATTTCTGGAACTTCTTCACAAGCATGGCAAGCTCCTTTCCAATGTCTTCAGGATCATCAGAACTGCAGTCAGATTCTTCTTCAGATGAAGAAACAACCTTTGCCTTCAAGGCGCGAGTTCGGCCATAGTTGGGACCATAGATGTCACGTTTCTCAGACAGCTGGAACTCATGTGTGTTGAGCCTCTCAAGTATGTCAGACGGATCGAGAGTCTTGAAGTCAGGGCGTTCTTGAATCATCAGGGCAAGGATGTCAAATGAGCTGTCGAGTGATCTCAGGAGGGTCTTGACGATTTCATGCTTGGTGATCTCAGTGGCGCCAAGTGCCTGAAGCTCATTTGTGATGTCCGTGAGGTGATCGAATGTGTGCTGGACATTCTCATTGTCGTGTCTCTTGAAGCGATTGAAAAGATTGCGAAGGACACTGATCCTTTGATCTCTCTGTGTTGATACTCCTTCATTGACCTTTGAGAGCCAGTCCCAGACTTCCTTTGACGTTTCCAGGGCACTCACACGACCATACTGTCCTTTGGTCAGATGACCACAGATGATGTTCTTGGCCGTTGAATCCAGTTGAACGAGCCTCTTGACATCAGCAGGGGTTATACCTTCATCAGTCTTGGGAACGCCGTTCTTGACGACAAACCAGAGGTCCACGTCAATGGCTTCAAGGTGCATGCGCATCTTGTTCTTCCAGTAGGGATATTCAGTGCCATCGAAGACGGGGCACACAACGGAGACTTTGATTATCCCTGCAGTCGACATAGCTAAAACTCCAGGTGGTTAAACCGAATCACACAAAACAAGGGAGTACCAAGCTCTGATACCAATTGGAAGTGCAGTATATCGACTAGAGGGGGGGGGGGTGAATAGGCGATTTTTATGAAATGCTTCAAAACATGGAAGTTTCGAAGACAAATGATAAATCCAGTCCTATTTATATGCAGCAGAACGTAGACTACACTAGACAAGCCATAGTCAAATATTCAATGAAGTGAAAGCATGAAGACTAATAGCAGCTAGGCAGTAAGGATCAGGATGGAAGATGGAATGAAGCCAATCAGAACAAGTAGTCACACAGTGAAGTCAATCAGATAAGGTAAGCAAGCAATGACTTCACAATATAAGACAATAAGTAAAGGGAAGGAAAGGATAGAACCAGTAGCTCGGGGAAGACAGTGATTTGTTAGACCAGTTCCAGTTGGTGTGACAACTGTATGTCTGGTTAGGGAGGCTGAGATTTAACTCAGAAAACCGCGTCTTCACCTTATTCCCCTTGAGCTAAGGACACCTAGTCCTCGCCCAATCACTCTGGTAAGTCTTCAAGGTATACTTCCAAACCTTCACAGACTTCATTCACCGGCGATCCACAATGACTCTTGGATGCTCAGAACGCGACGCCTAACCGGCTGGAGGAAACACAGTCCTCAAGTGTAACAAGTCTTCAGGTCACACAGACAGAAAGACTTCAGTGATGCCTAACACTCTTTGGCTCTGGGTGTTTGGGCTTTGTCCTCGCAAGGATCTCTCTCTCAAATGCTTCGGAGGTGGGTTGCTCTCAAACGACAAAAGCCGTGCAATAACTCTGAGCAGCCACCAATTTATGGTGTAGGGGGTGGGCTATTTATAGCCACTGGGCAACCCGAACTGATTTGTCCGAAGTGACCCTGGGTCACTAAGGAACTGACACGTGTTCCAACGGTCAGATTTCAAACACACACGACAACTTTACTTGGGTTACAAGCAAAGCTGACTCATCCAGCTCTGGATAAGATTTGCTCTCATTGTCTTCGCTCGAAGATATAGGATTTGGTTGAGCATCACTTCAGTCACTCTGACTTAGTTCACTTGGACCCCACTTAACAGTACGTGGGTTCCTATGACTCAACAAAGAAGAAAAGGAAACAAGGAAACATCTAAGTCTTCGCGCTCCATAGTCTTCACACAATGTCTTCTCTTGTCATAGGCTTCAATATATTATCTTCATATATATACCACCATTGTCATAAATGTCTTCGTACATTTTTAGGGGTCATCTTCGGTAGGTAAACCGAATCAATGAGGGACTACTACCTGTGTTATCCTGCAATTCTCACAAACACATTAGTCCCTCAACCATATTTGTCGTCAATACTCCAAAACCAACTAGGGGTGGCACTAGATGCACTTACACTCTTGCATATGATTAAATTGCATGAAGGCTTGATATGATAGTGGTCTATGAAATTGCAGACTGATATCTGGCTGCTCCATCATTGAGGACAGTGATATCTCTTTATTAATAGCAAAGGAGTGAAGCTCTGTGTATTTGAGTGCAAGTGGTTGTCCTGTCCAATTATCTAACTAGAATGCAACAGTGTCTCCTTTGCCTGCCTGACACATCGCATGAGCTTTGTAAATTGGTAGGAGCTTGAGAACGGCTTTCCACCACAAAGACCCCACTAATCTAGTTCCTGGTAGTGTTCCCTGATAGTAAGTTTCCCAAATGATGTTGGCCCAAGGAATATCTTCCTTATTCAGGAATTTGTGCAGATGTTTCATGAGCGAAGTTTGGTTATGAGTAGCGGTTTACAGACAGTTTCCCAGGATATAATTGCAGGTCTAGATTCCATAGTGCCAAATCTCCTCCAAAAGCATTGTTTAAGATAAATGTTTATCTGTTTCATCACAGTCTTGGGCAACACAAGAGAGCACATAAAGAAAATTGGCATGCTTGAGAAGACTGATTTGATGAGAGTTAGTTTGTCTCCCATGGATAGCATGGTAGAGCAACTCAAAAATCTGTTCTCTATTCTCTGCATCATAGGAACAAAATCTTCAACTCTTGGTTTTGTAAGACAAAGTGGCAGGCCCAGGTATGTGTGGGGCAGAGACCCTATTTTGCAGCCAAATAGTTCAGAGAGGGTAATCTCTTGTCTATAGGAGTATTGATGGAGATCATAGTGGACTTGGCATAGTTAACTGTCAATCCAGTATAAGCAGCATAGTGTAGCAGCAGGTTCTTAATATGTGTCAATTGTCTAGGATCTGCATAGTGTAGCAGCAGGCTGGTTAATTATATACTGCTAGTATATATATGTATATGTGATAACTTGTATACCGCGAGAAAAAGGCAATGCAGAGATTAATGGGAGCCACAAGCTCCCATGGCAATCAGTCGGCGTTCCCTGTTCTCGCGTGCGTGTATCTCGAGTTGTGGAATCGATCAACTAGCCGGTGACTTTTACTTAGTACGTGCAAGTGCATTTTACTTAGTACGTGCAAGTGCATCTAGTGCAAATCAATCCAGCTGCTTACGTACTTGTACGCGAGTCTTTCGATTGGCAGCCAGAAAGTAATCAGCTGCGGCTAGCTCGTACTGCATGTCGTCGGAAAGTACTCTGCCGTATTACAAGTTACGTCTCGTCCAAAAGTACGTGCATCTCACCCGAGCAGCTTGGATCCTTGAATTTGCATAAGATGTGATGATTTAGTCCAAAACTAGCAAAATGTAACTGATGACTCCCACACCTTGACTCCCTATGTGATGATTTGGTCCAGAGCGAATCACAACGCGACAAGTGGCAGTTGAGAGGGTGGCCGGTCAACACTCACATTTTTGCACAAAGGCCCTGCCGGTTTGTTGAATCAACCTGCACTACACCCCACCTGAATTTAATGTCACTCATGTTGCACAAATCCATTTGAGCTCCGCTGTCCTGTCGGGGGAGACAGCGCGGTGGCGATTTGGTGATGACGCTAGCCATTGCGCCGTCGTCGCCGGAGTTTGCCGGCGGTATGGAGCCACCTCCTTCCGCTCATCTCATCCGGCCGCTCGGCGTCATCCCACCGGACTATGGTGAGCCTGCTCCTAGCCCCTCTTTCGTCCCTTCCTTGTTCCGCCCGTCCTCTGTTTCCGCCTCGCCGGTGTGTCATCGCCGTCCGCATCAGCGCCGCCACGTCGGTGTGTCTTACGGTGGTGTGAGTGTTGAATGCTGTTGGGTTTGTCTTACAGCAGTAAAGCTAGGGTTTTGGCCGAGTAGATTAGGTTAGGTTTTAGGACGGCAAAGTCTTGGGTTTGGCCCGTCTCTGTAGTTGATTTTTTTGTTCATATGTTAGCTTGTTAGACTCGAGTAGTGGTTTGGTCCTCCATTCGTGTGCACAGAAAGCAAATCTGACTATAGTGGATTGTGTTCATTGCCACCAAATTGAGTTGTTCAATGCTCATGCTTAGTTGTGGAATGATCATGCTCATGCTCGGGTATTAGTGATGCCACCAATTGGTTGTGTTCAATGGCATCAACTTCAGTTAGCTCAAGTCCTGATTTTTTGACATTTGACTGATTTTTTCCAGTTAACTATAGTTATCTAAATTTTGTCAGTGGACTATAGTTATTCACAATGTTTTCAGTGCACTATAGTTAATGAACTTCTCAATTAACTGAACTTATCAGTTAAATGCAGTGAACTGAATTTTACTGTTAAGTGTACACATCATTGTGCAGTGCTTACAATTTACACATATTTGATGTAGTGTGTGATTCAGCAAATGGACAAAGGGTGGACACTTCTTTCTTTACACTTGAACTTGAACATGGTGGAATTTTCTGTGGACCAATCAGTAATTTGGAGTACTGGAACCCTTCAGTGGAGGTTCTTGATTTTGTTGATGCTATCACATTGTCATATGCTGTCATTGAAGAGCACCTGACTTGGTTGGGATATCCAGTGGGTGAGCACATAATTTACTGGTGCTTGCCTCACAAATCAATTGCAGATGGTCTGGTCAGAATTAAATCTGATGATGATGTGCAACACATCATCAGAGCTAGTGTTGAACATAAAGTGCTGGCTATTATGGTTGATCATGCAGATTTCATCAACAATTCCAGGGTTGAATCCATATGCACGTTGCCATCAATTCAGTGCTCTGTTGCAATGCACATTTCAAGTGAAGCATCTTTCCACCACAGTGTCATTTCTGTTAATGAAGAAGATCCATGTTTAGAGATTGCTGCAACTGGAACAAAACCTCAAAGTTTGCTTATAGAAGGTGTAGAGCACAATCTGCTTACTAAAGATGGATCAGCAGTTATTGAAGATATAGTTGTTTCTGCATCCAGATTTCAGTGATAGTGATTATCACATAGATGAGGGGGTGATGATCTTTATGATGAAAACATTGACTTTCATGTTGATGAACAAGCTGAGGAAAAAGAGGATAATGTGGCAGATGATTATTTGCTTGATGATGAAGACCTTAATCTGCGCATTGAGGAAGCAAAACAGTTGAGGTACAAGTTTACAACCTTCAATTCAAAGGTTGACATGGTTCCCCCGTCTTCAAACTTGGGATGGTCTTTGCTGATGTGAAGGAGCTAAGACTTGCTATTACTGCATATTCTGTTAAGAACAGAGTTCAGATCAAGAAATTAAAGAATGACAAAACTATAATAGAGGCTGTTTGTGAAAGAGGTTGCCCATGTTGGCTAAAAGCTGGCAATGACAACAGGACAGGGGGATTTTGTAACACCCCAGATGTAAAACTTCCTTATATGGCAATATATTCATCGTTGACTTTATCAATTCCATTCCGGGCTCATCCTTCATTTAGGGTATTTTGTGTTTTTGCGTGAAGCGTGTGTGCATATCACCATGTCATGGCATCATGTGCATTTCATCGCATTCGAGTTGTCACTTGCACCCGGTCATGTTCGTTTCTCTCCGTTGTTCGTTTCGAGTTCCGACACGCACACACGTGCCCGTGGCACCTCCGAGTCCTCCTTTTGTAAGTGGCCTAAAAACATCCTTGGGATGGGACGAAAGTTGTCGAGTGGTCTTGGTATATCACCGGTAGACTGCCCGTCAAGTTTCGTCTCGTTTGGAGGTCGTTTGATACTCCAACGGTTAACCGCGTTAACACCGAAAGCCCTATCTCTTTTGGCCCAGCACCCCTCCACAATAGCCAACAAGCCCATCCTAACCACCTCCATGCTCTCGGTCTTTGGATCGTGATCGTGTGGGCGAAAACTGCACCCCATTTGGACTCTCCTAACTCCCAGAATCTATATAAACAACCCCTTCCCTGGATTTTCGGGCAAACCCTAGCTCCACCTCCCTCCGCTCAGGACACGTCCGCGCCGCGCCAAACGCGTCCGCCGCCGCCCCTCAGCGAATCGGGCTGCGCCACGTGGCCTTCCCCGCCGCCGGCTCTTCCCCGCGCCGCTGGGCCCGCCGGCTCGGATCGGGCCCCCCGGCCCGGTCTCCTCCGCCGCCCCGGGCGCGCCCGCACCCCGCGCGTCTCCTCATCTCTGCCTCCAACCGCGGCTCGGCCGCCGGCCGCCACGCCCGCCGGCCGTCGCGCGCCGCCTCGCCTCCACGTCGGCGCCGCCAAGCTCCGCCGCTGCCCGCCAAGCTCCGTCCGCCTCGCCTCCACGTCGCCCCGCTGCCTCAACCGCCGCACCGACCACCTCCACCGCCGCCGTCGTCGTCTTTCCGGCGAGCTCCAGCCGGATCTGGTCAGGTGGACCAGATCCACCAGTTCGCCCAACCAAACGCGTCTCGGATCTCCCCTTCCCGCTCCACTCTGTCCGCCGTCGACTTTTTCGCGAGGGTAATTTTCACTAAGTCCATGGATCCCAATATTTTATGCCCTCTTCATCATGTCATAACTCCGTTTCGCACATATAATATATCAAAATGTTCATCTCAAAGTTCTCTACGTGATTGAATCAGTTTTGTGCATGTTAGGGTTCATCTAAATGTCTTAATCTTTGTTGACAAACTGCTTTGTGATGTTACTGTTTCAGCACTAGTTGTCTGTTAATAATATGTGTGCATGTTCGTGAGGTCGTAACTTTGTGCATGTTGGTCCAAATGGAGTGTATGATATGTTAAAATGTTCGTCTTGTGATCCTCTTCATGATGGATGCTTTTGCATACATGTTAGGTTGCATTATGCCATGTTTAACCCTATTGCAAAAGTGCTTGTGGCTGTTAAGTTGCTGAAATTGTTATCACTTGATGATTTGTCTTTTTCGTAGCATTTTGTGTGATTTTCTTTTGTGCCACATGTCAACATGTTTTAGGGGCATAATCATGTTATCTTTGAAGTGGTGCATTTGGTATTCCATGATATGCTCTGTGGTGACTTAAACAAGCTTGTAAACATGCCATGCCAATGTTACTGTTTTACACTTAGTGAAAACAACTGCTAAGTCTGGAATCTATAATAACATGTTGCCATGTAAACTTGATGCCACAATCTTTTCCATGCATGTTTTGGAATAACTAGTGAGCATGTCTTGAAGTCCATGTTGTTGTCTGTCAATCCATGCCTTTGTTTGCATATATGCCCTGCCGTAGCTTGTTGTAATCTTGCTCTCAAAATGCTTGAAATTAAAACTGTCAGCCTATTAACAGAACATTCACTTTTGCAAAGCTCATGTTAAGCAACCCTTGCATGGAACGAATTGTTTCTTTGGATGAATTGGAAGTATATTATGTCTTCTTCATGCTCATGTAATTTTCATGCTTGTTATACTTGTTTTGCTTGCTGTTGTGTGCCTCCAAAGGCAGCAACATATCGTTCCAGATTGCATGCCTTGTAATTTTCACTAAGTCTGAGAAATCTGTTAACTTATTGAATCTTGCCTGCTTGTTTAATTGTGTTCCAGCAAGTTTTTGGGTGTGCTTTGAGTTCATACTTGTTAAGAATCATGTCTACTTCACATCCATGCCTTTTGTCATCATGTTTGGGTGCTGTAGCATAATTATACCTTGCTTCAAAGATGCCATATTGCTGTTAACTTTAGTTTTGCATTGCATCTTGTTTTGCTTGTCATTTGCAAACGGTGCATCCGATTCCAATGATCTTTATATCGATTTCGACCAAAATCTTCCCCTCTTTCCAGTGGCTTGCTTGGTTGCCCAAGATGAAGCCATTTCCATCATCTTCTCCTTTAGGCTTGAGAGCATCCTCATGCATACGCACATTATGACTTGCATCCCATGACATGTCTTGCATCATGTTGTTTGTGCATTGCACCGTGATTGATCTTGTACCGTTGTTGTGCTCTTGTGTTGGGTTAAGCCGGGATCCGATACCGAGTTCGAGGATCTTGTTGAGACTGAGTTTGAGGAGCCGTCTTACTATTCCACCGAGGACTTAACAGGCAAGATGACCGTTCCCTGATATCAACTCTATCTTTGCCTTGCTAGTTGTCTCGCTTTATAGCTATGCCTCGATGCCTATTCTTGTCTTGTCAGCCTCCTATGTTTCCATGAAACACTCTAACCACATTCCTAGCAAACCTTTGATTGGCTAAGTACGCTTTTGCTCAGCCCCTCTTATAGCGTTGTTAGTTGCAGGTGAAGTTTGAAGATTGCTCCATGTTTGGACTTGTTTTATTGGGATAACACAAATATATCTTAATTAAATCAATGCGCATATATATTGGTAATGGGTGGAAGGGTTGGCCTTTTGCTTGATGTTTTGTTCCACTCATGCCACCTTATGACCCGATAAACTGGTGTTATGTTCCTTGATTTTGCGTTCCTAACATGGTTGGGGTTTATGCCCCCCTTGATAATTCGCACTACTTAAAGCTTTTCCAGCAAGACCCAACTTTGGTACTACATTTTCCTAACAACTAAAAACTTGCATAGGGAGTTATAAACCCGAGTTCTTAATCAACAACCCAAGCCAGTGCTCCTCATGAGTGTTGGCCCAAACTAGAGCCACTTGCGGTGCTACCCAGTTTCTGGGGTCTTTGGTTGCCGTACGTACTGCTCATCTGGTCATGGCCTGAGACGAGATACACGCGGCTACTATCAGGGTGTCAGTACGCCGGGAGGTCTTGCTGGATTAGTTTTACCTTTGTCAAAATATCTTGAGCACGGGATTCATAGAATACTCGGGTCTTCCCAACATGGAGTTGCGACTCCGCGGATCGTGGGCTTATGATGGGCTAAGTTGGGACACCCCTGCAGGGTTATAAACTTTCTAAAGCCGTGCCCGCGGTTATGTGGCAGATGGGAATTTGTTAATATCCGGTTGTAGATAACTTGACACCATATCCTTAAGAATACACTACCTGTGTGAGTAACCGTGACGGTCGATTTTCGAAGGGGTTATCGGAAAGTGAACACGGTGGGGTTATGCTTGAACGTGAGTAGCTAGGATCACTTATTGATCATCTTTGGCGACTGTTGGCACATATCCTCATCTCGCTCTGAATTCGTAAGCTAGTTTCTTAGTGCTTGCTGCAGACACTTTATTACCTCTCCACACCTAAAAGGCTTTGTTAGTTTTGATACCCGGGAATGGGATTGCTGAGTCTTGTGACTCACAGATTACAACACACACCAGATGCAGGTACAGCTGAGTACGACACCGGAGAGGGTCAAGAACTTCACTGGGAGTTCGATGAAGAGCGTGGTCGTATGTATGTGACGTACCCCGACGATCAGTAGTGGTTCCTACTAGGGGCGATCAGGACTTGTGGTTGTGGTATCTTTTCTCGTTTGATTTCGTTCGTAGTCGGACCCTATGTTATTTGGATGAATGTATGCCATTTTATTAATTGTGTGGCATGACGAGTGTAAGCCAACTATTTAACTCTTTCATCCCTGTTCATTACATGAGCTGTGCAAAGATACCACGCTTGCGATCATTCCAGAATGCGCTTATGTCTCTAACTCGTGCCTCGACATGTAGGAGATATAGTCGCATCCCGGGAATTACAAGTTGGTATTCAGAGCCTTCTCCGACCTAGGAGCCCCCTGGTTGATCGAACCGCTGACGGTTGAGTCTAGGCACACACACAAAAAAATGTTTTGATTCATATATACATCGGAGAGTAGGATTTCTTTTTACTCCTCACCCCCTTCGTCGCTATGTGAGGATTTTGACATTGTTTTAACATCACTATCCTCAAATTTCACCAATTTCTTTAGGATCACGCGGGTATTGTTTGGATTGTTCCGATATCTTTGTGATGAGACCATTGTTCTTGGTGCCTCCTGTCATTTAGGGGTTGTGGCAGTGTCCCGGGGAGTTGAGCTCCGAGGTGTTGTCGTCACAATTGTATCATTGCAGTTCTAGAATACCAGAGGTGGCCGACATCGAAAACTCTTCTATGCGTGTCTGGTGGTGAGATAACCCCAACGTCACCCAGTACTAGGGGGATAGTTCGGGAGTATTGCCACAACCAGTATAGTGGATGCGTTTCGAAGGTCTGAGGTAAACGGTTTCCGAAGGTGCCTGGTTATGTGTTGACGGATGGATACAGCTGGATGTAGGATTTATTAGTTGTGTGATATGTGGTGCTTCCCCTGTATCCCCAACACCAGATTGCATAATCGGAAAGCTTCGGGAATTAATAGGTGGGATTCAATTAGCTCTTAGGAAATCTTCCAACGGGTGCATGATATGAGGTTGGGGTTCAACATCTAGTGGAGAGATTATCATGGGCGTTGTTACACTAGGGGGTTGCATCTTAAAGGATCCTTGGCTATGCTGATCCGGGGATTGCAAGGCCCTTTGTAACACGTGCCATGGGGCATCAACACGAACATGTGGGACGAAACCTCTATTATGTATTTGTTCCATCTGTTACCTTGTTGTTTTATTCTATCATTTTGTTCTCCCAAGTGGCTTCTCGACAAGTTGATGTAACATTAAGCTATGGAATTCATTCGTTCAATTTTGTTCGGATGTTCATTGTGAAGACTGTATGTTGCAAATATCTAGCCGTTGATTCAGCATCTTTTATTTGCTTCAATGGCTAACGATTGTCATCATCTTCAGGATGGCACCTAAGAAAGTTCCCAGCCAGAACCCAGAGGGTGAAGAAGAGCGTCCACCTTCCCCTCCTCCTCCAGCAGAGGCATGGAGATCAATTATGCAAGCTACCAATGCAAACACTCAGATGCTCATGCAAATAATGCAGAGTTTCCAAGCAAATCAAGGGAATCAAGGCAATCAAGGGAACCAAGGCCAAGGAAATATGTTCAATCAACCTCACATTGTGACTCTGAACCAATTCCTTGCCAATCAACCCAAGTCTTTCAGCTACTGTGTTGATCTGCTAGATGTTGAAGATTGGATCACAGACATCAAGAAACACTTCAAGTGCAGTAATGTCAGACCTGAGGATTATGTCAAGTTCGCCTCTTTCCAACTCAAAGATCAAGCTGCAGATTGGTGGCAACGATACAAAGACTCCAGAGCTGGTCGTGAGATCTCTTGGACTGACTTCTGTCGCGATTTCCATTCTCATCACATCCCTACCAGTGTCACTGAAGGCATGCGTGAGCAATTCCGCAATCTGAAGCAAGGCACCATGTCTGTCTATCAGTACAATGTCAAGTCCCAGAATCTTGCCCGTTATGCTAAGCAAGACATTCCGATGCCAAGAGCAAAATCTACCAGTTCCAAGGTGGTCTGAAAGATGAACTCCAACTTGCACTCACTCTGTTCGAGCCAGATGAATTTGACCAATTATACAACATGGCTCTCAAGCAAGAGGCAGCTCAGCTCAAATGCGAAGCTTCCAAAAAGAGGATAAGAGATGCTGTTCACTCCTCCTCTTTCTCTCAAGTGGTCGCCAAGCAGCAAAATTTCTGGCTCCCGCCTCCTCTAGTGCTCCGTCCTCTGAGTCAGAACAAGCACTCAGGTGTTCGTGGATTTTCCCACCCACCCACCCAAGCAACCAGAACAAGTCTCAGTACCAAGCTCCAAGACCAAGGGTCCGTCCTTCCTGTCCAGCTTCAGAGGTCACTTGCTACAAATGTGGTGTGAAGGGTCACTATTCCAACAAGTGTTCCAACTAGAGGCGCCTTCCACCCCCTCCACCTGTCAGGCCTACAAGAAACGCTATTGTCAAGCATAATCCCAAGTATGCAAGAGAACCTGATGGACGCAACTCAAGCAGAGGATTCTTCTGATGTGATTATTGGAAATCTTTCGGTTAATTCAATTCCTGCAAAGTCTTGTTTGATTCTGGTGCATCGCTCTCTTTCATTTCAAGACCATTTGTTGCTAAGCATGAATTCGTCACTCAAGTGTTGCCAAAACCTTTGAATATTATTTCTCCTAGATTGCAAATGTCCTCTCGAGTGCATGTTCCGGATATCTCTATTCATATGGGCGATTATAGTTTTCTGGTTTCCCCAGTTGTTCTCGGTAACTCGGTGTCACATCCCTAGCCAGCACTTGCATTAGGACCTAACTAGAGTGTGCATCATGTTTACTTTCAAAGAAACTTGAAATGGGATTAACAGAAACCCGAGCACCCCTCCCCTAACAACTAGGGTTTGATAAATTATTTTCCAATGTACCCAAAATGCCCTTCAAAATGTTCATCATTTCTGCCTTGGTCTTAAACCTCTGCCAAAAATGGTGCACAATTTTCTAGGACAATCTAGGGCTTTGGATTAAATCATATGGTATTTGAATTTGGGCATTTAAATGCTACAAAATATTTTAAATGCTCAAATAATCATAAACTATAATGTTTCCTACTGTTCATATTATATACAGCAGGTATGACAAGTGTCATGAGTTATAAAAATGTTTAGGCATTTTTATTAATTGAACAAAGCTGCAAAAGAAATAAAACAGAAAGAAAATAGGAAAAGAAAAAATAGGAAGAGTACTTACCTGAGCCCACTTACCTGCTGGCCCAGCCGGCCCAGCCCACCAGGGGCATCACCGTCTTCTTCGTCGCGCCAGCGCACGAAGCAGCTCGGTGGCGAGCGCCGCCGATGCGCCGGCCACCTCCTGCCTGCCTGGCTGGCCCCTCGGCCCTCTGGACGGTCTAGAACGTTGCCACGGAGCCACCTCGACCGTTTCCCCCTCCTTCCCGTGTCTCTCCCCTCCTCTCTTCCCTCCGCCGAGCTCCCCCGAGCGAGCTCGTCACCGACGACCGCTGACACCGCGCTCTACGCCACCCCCTCGCCTCCCCGAAGCACCACTAGCTCCGCCGCATCGCCCCGAAGCTCCCCACCGACGCACACGACGCCAGGCGCTCCGCAACGTCCTCCTCGCTGTCGTCTTCAACCTCTGGCACCGGAGATCGCCGCCGCCCGTACGCCGTCATCCGACCGTCCCCGAGCTCACTTCGACGCCCTCTGCGACCGCCGTGAGCTCATGCTTCGAACCCCCCTCTCCACGAGCTCGTTTAGGCCTTGTAGCCGCCGCCCCCTTTGCTCACCGACGATCACCGCCGCCGGCCAACTCACCGCCGTGGCGATAGGCACCGTACCTCGTGGCTGAGCACGCCGTTAGCTTCAGTAGGTCACCAGCAAGCTAAAGCGAGCTTTAGCTCCTCCTCCCGTGCACTACAACACCATCCCGACCAACTCCGTGCGAGCACCGCCGCGGACGAGCTCGTCACCGTCGACTCCGGCGACCCCTCGTCCAACCAGTGGCACTGCTGGATGCGGTGCATCACCAGGAGCACACCGAGCCCATCCGCGCGGCAAATGGATGCCGGAATAGGGATTCCGACGAGTCACCGCCGTGCGAAATGGTCGCCGCCGGCCAAACACCGGCGGGCTGACGTGGCCCGATGATTAGGAACTAACAGTAATTAGTTTAGTCACCACAGTCACTAACAGTGGGCCCCCGCTGTTAGTCAAACCCAGTCAACCCTGGTTATGACCGAAATTAGCTCCTGAGACACTGACATGAGGGACCCACCAGTCAGGTTTGACTTGGACTGGCCCTGTTGACTGCATGACGTCAGCATGATGTCATGCTGACGCAGTAAAGGTTTTTCTGGGATTTTTAGATTTAAAATAATTCAGGAAATTCCAGAAAATACCCAAAACTTCTAAAAATCATATAAAATCAACCATAGCTCAGATGAAAAAGATTTATATATGAAAAATGATCAGAAAAATCCAATCTTTCCAATGGCACTAGTTTCATGCATGTTTGAACAAGTTAACTTGCTGTATACATCAAAAACATGATAATGCACTTATTTAAATAATAGTTTGAACTTCAATTTGAATCCTTGATTCAAATAGGTTCAAACCCTTCTGGTTTTAGTTGCATTAGCCAACACACATGCATCTTGCCATGTCATAAACATGCATCATATTGTTGCATTTGTTTGTTAATGATTGTATCGTCGGTATTCCCTGTGTTAGGTCCTGCTCCCGAGGATACTGCTGCATATCCAGTTGAAGAGCAGTACCCGACAACTACCTTGTCAGGCAAGCAATCATTGATCATTCCGATACAAACCCAATCTTCTCGCTCCTGCTCTCTTTTACTGCATTAAGGCAACAGCGCGTGAACTGCTACTTGCTGCGGTAGTTGAACCCTATTCCCTTGCATGACCTGTCATTGCCACAGTAAATAGTTGAAACCCACTAGCATGTGTAGGAGTTGATTGAGCCATGTGATGTGTGATCCACCATGCTATTTACTTATGTTGCCTGCTATGCTTAGAGTAGTGTCTGGTCTGGTTCATCTGGGTGATGGATCAGAGTGAAATGATCTTACCGATAAAGAGAGGGAAGTGTGGAATACGCTTGGTAAAGGTATCGATGAAAGGCCATGTAGGAGTACATGGTGGGTTGTTTCATTGGAATCGTCCATAGGACCCGAGATCTGTGTGTGTAATTCAAGTTACAGCTACTACCACACATTGGGCCCTGAAATATGACCCCGCTCGACTTATTGACTGCCCTTGTACTCTGTCCAGGAGTTGCAACTAGTTTCTGGTGTTTATAGTTTACTGGAGGTCGTGCGCAGCGCTGACCCTCGGGGTGGGCTGTGATGCGACAGGTACGTGGCACGGTGTACCGGTTGCCCGTTTGGTGACTCGGGAACCCTGTACACATCGTTTGGGGCCGTGAGCGACACCCCGGCCGGATCTCCCCACGGATGGAACCCAAATAGGCGATAAACCTGGACGAGAGACTTGAGTGGTTGGTTAGGTCGTGGTCTACACCCACGTCGGCTTTCGCTTAAAGTCTGCCGAGCACATGTCGTGTGCAGACGCTAAGTGGTGAAAACATGTGTGAAGAAGTACACCCCTGCAGGGTTATCAATCTATTCGAATAGCCGTTGTTCGCGGTACGAACTACTTGGTTACTCTTACAGTTCATAGACAAGTTGATGGATACTACTAAAAGCCTCAAGATAAGCGTGAGTGCCGTGGATGGCCCTTCCGTAGGATGACGGAAGAGGATCCTCGGTAGTGTATTGATGTGGTGAGTAGTGGACTCGTGTTCGTAATAACATCTTGCAATCCGTTGAGAGTTGTAGTATAGGTTAGCCAAGGTCAAAGCTGGCATTCTGCTATAAACTCCACTATCCCCCTTTGATAATGTTGCATGTATAATAGGTTCTGTGGTAAGACTTGCTGAGTACCTTTGTACTCATGTTTGCTTAATAACTGTTGCAGAGGAGAACCCTGCCCCTGTTGATGGGTTCTACATAGACGTTGACGTCGACAAGTAGCTTGACACCCAGACGGTGATCTGGAGCTTGTGAAGGGCCTTGTAGATAGTCAGGCTACACCAAGCCTGTTTTATTTTCTAAGTTGTCTGTACTCAGACATGTAGCTTCCGCTTGTGCTTGTATGACTGTATGACTTGAGTGTTGGGTCATGTGACCCCTACCTGTATGAATATGTTATGTATGGCTCTTGGAGCCTTTTAAATAAAGTACTTTGAGTCATAGAGTTCTGTTGTGGTGCAATGTTGTATTTGCACATATTGAGCATATTGCGTGTATGATTGAAATGCTTGGTATGTGTGGGATCCGACACCTAGTTGTTTTCCTTTGGTAGCCTATCTTACAGGGAAATGCCTCCTAGTGATTCCAATGAGCCTTGGTAGCTTGCTACTGCTCGGAACACGCAGGCTGGCCGGCATGTGTCCTTCTTCATTCCTGTGTCTGTCCCTTAGGGGAAATGTCACGCGTTGTTCCTTTAAGTCCATGTAGCTTGCTACGACTTGGGTTCATACGTTGATGACCGACACGTTCGTTGCTGGGGCATGGATGCCTGTCTCTGTAATTTAGTGCCACTTTTGGTTTATAACTAGCCATGTCGGCCCGGGTTCTCTGTCATATGGATGCTAGCGACACTGTCATATACGTGTGCCAAAATGCGCAAACGGTCCCGGGCCAGGTAAGGTGGCACCCGTGGGGTTACCGTGCGTGAGGCCGCAAAGTGATATGACGTGTTACAGCTAGATCGGTGTGACTTAGGATCGGGGTCCTGACAGCGTTGGCATCAGAGCTGGACTGCCTGTAGGTTTCTCAAGCCAAACTGGTCGATGTTGAGTCTAGAAAAATTCTTAGTTATATGTAGGGGAATTGATTGTGGAAGGGAACGTAAGGCTCTTTTTACTCCTTTACCTTATGCCCTTCTGATCTGAGTCTGTCTATTCTTTCTACGGGGATTTAGGATTAGGCCTCTTATCCTTACTAGGTTCACGTGTTACTAATCCGTAGACTCTTAGGATTGTTGGTTTCAAGCCTCAGTTCAGTTTCTATCCTTTGAGTATGATGATTGTTGAACCGAAACCTTGATATGGAATTGTTGAGTGGCTATGCTATCATTTGTATGATGTCTCAAATCTTTGTTTGAGCATTTACAGTTGTTATGCTGCCCGATTTCTTCCAGAAACACTAATGCCTTTGCATTATTTCGTGTTTCAGATGTCTGGCCGCATCCCTCACCAAGTGGTTCGTTTGACTCGGTGCATTAATGTGCCCGGTCATACGGCCATGCTAGTTCATGTGATGACTGAGACCGGTTATCGCTGGTATCCTGAATACACTGTGGAGGAACAGTATCGGGATTTTAATCAAAGTCAGTATTTCTGCACAGTCCGGATATACCCCTCATATCCCGGAGCTAATGATCCCATCCATTGGTCTTATGGACTCGGGATTACCATCGAGATGGCAGTACAGGATGCCGCTTATTCGATGATGACCATTCTCCGTGCTAGGCATGCCCTGTTGCTGAACACTGAGTTCTGTTACATGCCAGCTTCACTCCCCGGAGAAGAAGGCTACTACACTGGTCTGTATACTGATGCTGCTCATGAAGAGCCACTGCTTCAGACTACTGTTCAGATGTTGGAGGATAGGGACCGTGAGGTCCGTGCCCTCCGAATGGAGCTGTATAACACTCGAGCCGCTCACTGGACTACTTTGACACGGCTTGCACCTGCTGTGCACGCCGGATATCTGGACATGCGGGATTTGTATCCTGTGCGGACTCGTCTGCCTGATCGCATGGATTGGCGTGACGTTGGGGGTATTACACCTCCACGTGGGCGTCGGTTACCACCAGCATCGGGACCGAGACCACACCCATGCCCTTATGGTCCTCAGCCATCGAGTGCTCGCGAGTTCCAAGATCCGTCTGTACCACTTCCAGGCTACGGTGGTAATCTTTACGAGGATTACTACGTGAATGTCTGAGCTAGTCCGTGGTAGTAGTAGTATTGTAGTGGTTGTATTTCCACAGTCCTGCGCGTCTTGTGGAATATGACTTAGTGTGTACTGAGTTCCGGAGGTGTAGTTAAATAATGTATAGGAGCTTGGAATGCCTCTGATGGGATGTATCGTCTTTCACCGCAGTTGTACTTTAGCCTTGGCTTGTACTAAACTTGGTATGGTGTGTATGACCGCTGGTGTATATATAGCAGTTCCTATATTACCATGTCGTACGGATGAACATCTCTGCATTCTGTGTCATCCATTACATTCTGCACTTCTATGTCAAATTTTTGCCATCCTTGTCTAAACCGTTGTTTTGTTTTCCTAGGATGGTCAACACTCGCAACACTCCTGCTGCTCAGGAGCAGGGTGAGGCTAGTGGGGCTAGAGATGGGAATCTGCCCCAGCCACCCTCTTTGGCGGAAGTTATGCTTGAAGCAGAACGGAACAAGAGAGAGACCAACCGTCTGCTGGAACGCATAGAGCAAAACACTGGGTTCCGTCAGAGGAATGACGTGGTGTCAATCCACGATTTTATCAAGATGTGTCCACCAAAGTTCCATCACTCCACTGAACCTCTGGATGCTGATGACTGGCTACGTAGTATCACCCACAAGCTACACTCTGCCCGTGTGGCCGAAGCTGACAAGGTTATCTACGCCGCCACCATCTTGAGGGCCCTGCCAGTCTTTGGTGGGAAAACTTTGAAGCTATGCGTCCTGCTGGCCAAGTCACTACCTGGGTTGAGTTCAGTGAGGCATTCCATGAACATCACATTCCGGAAGGTCTCATGGATCGTAAGTGGGAGGAATTCTGCAATTTCACCCAGGGCCGTTTAACTGTGGATGTCTATAGTCGTGAGTTTGGTAATCTGGCATGCTATGCACCTGAGGAAGTATCCACCGATGCCAAGAAACAGGCGAGGTTCCGCAAGGGACTCAGCCATGAACTTCGTCGAGATCTACGTCTGCACGAGTGCACCTCCTTCCAGAAGTTGGTTAACAAGGCTATCAGTGCTGAGACAGGCCAGACCGACTTCGAGGCCACCCGCAAGCATACTCGAGACCTTGGTTCCTCATCCGGCTCTGGCTCTCACAAGCGCCGTGTGTGGGTTCCTAACACTGCTCTGCCACCCAAGTATACACCGAGGCCATCCTATGAGGCGCCTCGCCCAACTCAACAGTTTGCACCTGCTAAGACCTATGGAGGTCCACCCTCCAACTTTGCTCCACGCACCACCTCTGTGACATGTTTCAAGTGTGGAGAACCGGGACACTACATGCGTGATTGTCCCCAGAATCAGCCAGGAAAACCCGTTGGCCGTGGCAAGCCAACCGGCAAGGTGAACTATGTCAAGCCAATCCCCACTGCACGTGGTCATGTCAACTATGTTTCTGCCGAAGAAGCTTATGAGGATCCTAACGTCGTCCTTGGTACGCTTCTCGTAAACTGCCATCCGGCATCTGTTCTTTTCGATACTGGAGCATCCCATTCGTTCATATCTGAGAGCTATGCTCGTTTGCACAACATGACTTTTTGTGACATGCCTACTTCCATGGTTATTCAAACTCCTGGTTCAAAGTGGCAAACCTCTAGGGTAAGCCATGGAAATGAAATCCTTGTCGATAGACTTGTTTTCCTTGCATCTTTAATCGCTCTCAAGTCCTCGGACATAAATATCATTTTGGGTATGGATTGGATGACAACCCATTACGCCAAATATGATTGCTTTACTAGGACCGTTCAACTTACACATCCATCCGGCAAGATAGTCAATGTCTTGACTCGAATGGCTGAACGTCAGCTCTACTCTCTTAATGCCAGCCCTCTACCAGAACTCGAAGATATCCCGGTAGTCCGTGACTTCCCGGATGTTTTTCCTGAAGAACTACCAGGAGTTCCACCTGACAGAGATGTCGAGTTTGTGATAGATCTTATCCCTGGAACTGTCCCAATCTCTAGGAGACCTTATAAGATGGCATCACTAGAATTAGCTGAGCTAAAGAAACAACTCGATGAGTCCTTGCAGAAAGGTTTCATCCGTACTAGTTCTTCCCCTTGGGCTTGCCCCGTCCTCTTCGTCAAGAAGAAGGATGGAACGGAGCGGATGGTTGTAGATTACCGACCTGTCAATCTGGTCACCATAAAGAATAAGTATCCGCTCCCCAGGATCAACGACCTGTATGATCAGCTCGCTGGATCCTCAGTCTTCTCTAAGATGGATTTGAGGTTGGGCTACCATCAAATCAAAATCAAGAACGGAGACATTCCTAAAACGGCTTTCGTTACTCGTTATGGCCAATATGAGTACACCGTCATGTCCTTCGGATTAACCAATGCCCCAGCTACCTTTTCTCGGTTAATGAATTCTATATTCATGGAGTATTTGGATAAATTCGTCGTGGTATACCTCGATGATATACTCATTTTCTCCAAGAACAAGGAAGATCATGCCGAGCATTTAAGGCTGGTATTGACGAAACTTCGAGAGCACCGCCTTTATGCCAAATTCTCTAAATGTGAATTTTGGTTGCCAGAAGTAACCTATCTAGGTCATGTGATCTCTGGCAAGGGTATTGCTGTCAATCTCGAGCGAGTTCAAGCCGTCCTTGATTGGACTCCCCCTGAATCGGTCAAGCAAGTTAGGAGTTTTCTTGGCTTAGCGAGCTATTGCCGACGTTTCATCGAGAACTTCTCCAAAGTTGCTAAACCTCTAACCGAACTCCTCAAGAAAGATAAAAAGTTTGAGTGGACCCCACAGTGCGAGTCCAGTTTTCAGGAACTGAAAAGACGCCTGACATCTGCACCTGTACTGGTACCACCAGACTTTTCCAAGGATTTTATAATCTATTGCGACGCCTCGCGACAAGGACTAGGTTGCATTCTCATGCAAGATCGTCAAGTGATTGCATACGCATCTCGATAGTTGCGTCCACATGAGGATAACTATCCTACTCATGATCTAGAGCTTGCAGCTGTAGTCCATGCACTCAAAACATGGCGACATTACCTTCTTGGTAATCGCTGTGAAATCTTCACTGATCACCAAAGTTTGAAGTATATCTTCACCCAACCGGATCTAAATCTCAGGCAAAGACGTTGGGTTGAGTTGCTCACCGACTACGATTTAGGAATCACTTACCCTCCTGGAAAGGCCAATGTCATGGCTGATGCACTAAGTCGTAAGTCATATTGTAACAATTTAATGTTACAACAAAGTCAACCACTTCTCCACGAGGAATTTCGTAAGCTTAACCTTCACATTGTTCCTCGAGGATTCCTTTCCACCTTGGTGGCGAAACCTACCCTTATGGATCAAATCATAGCTGCCCAGAAGCGTGATAAAGGTGTATCACGACTCCAAGAGAACATTGCTAGTGGATTCGCTAAAAGTTTCTCCATGGATGATCGAGGTGTTGTTTTCTTTGAGAACCGTGTAGTGGTTCCCAAGAACCACCATCTACGGCAATTAATTCTTAAGGAGGCTCATGAATCTCCTCTCACGATTCATCCCGGTAGTACCAAAATGTATCAAGACCTATGTCAAAGATTCTGGTGGACTAGGATGAAGAGAGAAATCGCTCAGTTCATTGCTAACTGTGACGTTTGTCGTCGAGTCAAAGCAGAGCATCAACGGCCCGCTGGCACCCTTCAACCTTTAGCTATTCCTGAATGGAAATGGGACAAAGTCGGTATGGACTTCATTACCGGGTTTCCCAGGTCCAGGAAAGGGAATAATGCTATCTTCGTCGTTATCGACCGCCTCTCTAAAGTAGCTCATTTCCTGCCTGTTCGAGAGAGCATTACCGCTAGCCAGCTAGCAGACTTATATATCTCTCGAATAGTATCACTTCATGGTGTACCGTTGGAGATTAACTCAGACCGTGGAAGTCTTTTTACCTCCCGATTTTGGGAAAGTTTCCAGAATGCTATGGGAACTCATCTCTCTTTCAGTACTGCCTTCCATCCGCAATCAAGTGGTCAAGTGGAACGAGTCAATCAAATTCTGGAAGACATGCTTCGAGCCTCTGTCATTTCTTTCGGTATGGAATGGGAAAAATGTCTTCCATTTGCCGAATTCGCTTATAACAATAGTTATTAAGCCAGCTTGGGCAAAGCCCCCTTCGAAGTTCTATATGGACGAAGGTGACGAACACCTCTTAACTGGTCAGAGACCGGGGAAAGACAATTCTTTGGCCCGGATATGATCCAGGAAGCAGAGGAACAAGTTCGCATCGTTCGTGAGAGATTGAAAACAGCCCAGTCTCGCCAAAAGAGCCAATATGATAGTCATCATAAGGCTGTGGCTTTTGAAGTCGGCGATAAGGCTTACCTTCGGGTTACTCCTCTTAAGGGAACCCATCGATTCGGTATCAAAGGCAAATTGGCCCCTCGTTACATCGGTCCTTTTCGCATTCTTGCCAAACGAGGAGAAGTTGCCTACCAATTGGAACTACCTCCGCACCTCTCCAGAGTTCATGATGTTTTCCACGTTTCTCAACTCAGGTGTTGCTTCTCGGATCCTATCCGCGGAGTGGACCACGAAACGCTTGATCTCCAAGAAAATCTCACATATCGAGAATACCCCGTTCGTATTCTTGATCAAACTGAGCGCACCACTCGACGCCACAATATCAAGTTTCTCAAGGTTCAATGGTCACATCATTCCGAGAGTGAAGCTACTTGGGAAAGGGAGGATCGTCTTCGACTTGAGTACCCCACCCTCTTTCCGGAGGAACCCGAATCTCGGGACGCGATTCTTTTAAGTGGGGGTGAGTTGTCACATCCCTAGCCAGCACTTGCATTAGGACCTAACTAGAGTGTGCATCATGTTTACTTTCAAAGAAACTTGAAATGGGATTAACAGAAACCCCAGCACCCCTCCCCTAACAACTAGGGTTTGATAAAATATTTTCCAATGTACCCAAAATGCCCTTCAAAATGTTCATCATTCCTGCCTTGGTCTTAAACCTCTGCCAAAAATGGTGCACAATTTTCTAGGACAATCTAGGGCTTTGGATTAAATCATATGGTATTTGAATTTGGGCATTTAAATGCTACAAAATATTTTAAATGCTCAAATAATCATAAACTATAATGTTTCCTACTGTTCATATTATATACAGCAGGTATGACAAGTGTCATGAGTTATAAAAATGTTTAGGCATTTTTATTAATTGAACAAAGCTGCAAAAGAAATAAAACAGAAAGAAAATAGGAAAAGAAAAATAGGAAGAGTACTTACCTGAGCCCACTTACCTGCTAGCCCAGCCGGCCCGGCCCACCAGGGGCATCACCATCTTCTTCGTCGCGCCAGCGCACGAAGCAGCTCGGTGGCGAGCGCCGCCGATGCGCCGGCCACCACCTGCCTGCCTGGCTGGCCCCTCGGCCCTCTGGACGGTCTAGAACGTTGCCACGGAGCCACCTCGACCGTTTCCCCCTCCTTCCCGTGTCTCTCCCCTCCTCTCTTCCCTCCGCCGAGCTCCCCCGAGCAAGCTCGTCGCCGACGACCGCTGACACCGCGCTCTACGCCACCCCCTCGCCTCCCCGAAGCACCACTAGCTCCGCCGCATCGCCCCGAAGCTCCCCACCGACGCACACGACGCAGGAGCTCCGCAACGTCCTCCTCGCCGTCGTCTTCAACCTCCGGCACCAGAGATCGCCGCCGCCCGTACGCCGTCGTCCGACCGTCCCCGAGCTCACTTCGACGCCCTCTGCGACCGTTGTGAGCTCACGCTTCGAACCCCCCTCTCCACGAGCTCGTTTAGGCCTTGTAGCCGCCGCCCCCTTTGCTCACCGACGATCACCGCCGCCGGCCAACTCATCGCCGTGGCGATAGGCACCGTACCTCGTGGCTGAGCACGCCGTTAGCTTCAGTAGGTCACCAGCAAGCTAAAGCGAGCTTTAGCTCCTCCTCCCGTGCACTACAACACCATCCCGACCAACTCCGTGCGAGCACCGCCGCGGACGAGCTCGTCGCCGTCGACTCCGGCGACCCCTCGTCCAACCAGTGGCACCGCTGGATGCGGTGCATCACCAGGAGCACACCGAGCCCATCCGCGCGGCAAATGGATGCCGGAATAGGGATTCCGACGAGTCACCGCCGTGCGAAATGGTCGCCGCCGGCCAAACTCCGGCGGGCTGACGTGGCCCGATGATTAGGAACTAACAGTAATTAGTTTAGTCACCACAGTCACTGACAGTGGGCCCCCGCTATTAGTCAAACCCAGTCAACCCTGGTTATGACCGGAATTAGCTCCTGAGACACTGACATGAGGGACCCACCAGTCAGGTTTGACTTGGACTGGCCCTGTTGAGTGCATGACGTCAGCATGATGTCATGCTGACGCAGTAAAGGTTTTTCTGGGATTTTTAGATTTAAAATAATTCAGGAAATTCCAGAAAATACCCAAAACTTCTAAAAATCATATAAAATCAACCATAGCTCAGATGAAAAAGATTTATATATGAAAAATGATCAGAAAAATCCAATCTTTCCAATGGCACTAGTTTCATGCATGTTTGAACAAGTTAACTTGCTGTATACATCAAAAACATGATAATGCACTTATTTAAATAATAGTTTGAACTTCAATTTGAATCCTTGATTCAAATAGGTTCAAACCCTTCTGGTTTTAGTTGCATTAGCCAACACACATGCATCTTGCCATGTCATAAACATGCATCATATTGTTGCATTTGTTTGTTAATGATTGTATCATCGGTATTCCCTGTGTTAGGTCCTGCTCCCGAGGATACTGCTGCGTATCCAGTTGAAGAGCAGTACCCGACAACTACCTTGTCAGGCAAGCAATCATTGATCATTCCGATACAAACCCAATCTTCTCGCTCCTGCTCTCTTTTACTGCATTAAGGCAACAGCGCGTGAACTGCTACTTGCTGCGGTAGTTGAACCCTATTCCCTTGCATGACCTGTCATTGCCACAATAAATAGTTGAAACCCACTAGCATGTGTAGGAGTTGATTGAGCCATGTGATGTGTGATCCACCATGCTATTTACTTATGTTGCCTGCTATGCTTAGAGTTGTGTCTGGTCTGGTTCATCTGGGTGATGGATCAGAGTGAAATGATCTTACCGATAAAGAGAGGGAAGTGTGGAATACGCTTGGTAAAGGTATCGATGAAAGACCATGTAGGAGTACATGGTGGGTTTTTCATTGGAATCGTCCATAGGACCCGAGATCTGTGTGTGTGATTCAAGTTACAGTTACTACCACACATTGGGCCCTGAAATATGACCCCGCTCGACTTATTGACTGCCCTTGTACTCTGTCCAGGAGTTGCAACTAGTTTCTGGTGTTTATAGTTTACTGGAGGTCGTGCGCAGCGCTGACCCTCGGGGTGGGCTGTGATGCGACAGGTACGTGGCATGGTGTACCGGTTGCCCGTTTGGTGACTCGGGAACCCTGTACACATCGTTTGGGGCCGTGAGCGACACCCCGGCCGGATCTCCCCACGGATGGAACCCAAATAGGCGATAAACCTGGACGAGAGACTTGAGTGGTTGGTTAGGTCGTGGTCTACACCCACGTCGGCTTTCGCTTGAAGTCTGCCGAGCACATGTCGTGTGCAGACGCTAAGTGGTGAAAACATGTGTGAAGAAGTACACCCCTACAGGGTTATCAATCTATTCGAATAGCCGTTGTTCGCGGTACGAACTACTTGATTACTCTTACAGTTCATAGACAAGTTGATGGATACTACTAAAAGCCTCAAGATAAGCGTGAGTGCCGTGGATGGCCCTTCCGTAGGATGACGGAAGAGGATCCTCGGTAGTGTATTGATGTGGTGAGTAGTGGACTCGTGTTCGTAATAACATCTTGCAATCCGTTGAGAGTTGTAGTATAGGTTAGCCAAGGTCAAAGCTGGCATTCTGCTATAAACTCCACTATCCCCCTTTGATAATGTTGCATGTATAATAGGTTCTGTGGTAAGACTTGCTGAGTACCTTTGTACTCATGTTTGCTTAATAACTGTTGCAGAGGAGAACCCTGCCCCTGCTGATGGGTTCTACATAGACGTTGACGTCGACGAGTAGCTTGACACCCAGACGGTGATCTGGAGCTTGTGAAGGGCCTTGTAGATAGTCAGGCTACACCAAGCCTGTTTTATTTTCTAAGTTGTCTATACTCAGACATGTAGCTTCCGCTTGTGCTTGTATGACTGTATGACTTGAGTGTTGGGTCATGTGACACCTACCTGTATGAATATGTTATGTATGGCTCTTGGAGCCTTTTAAATAAAGTACTTTGAGTCATAGAGTTCTGTTGTGGTGCAATGTTGTATTTGCACATATTGAGCATATTGCGTGTATGATTGAAATGCTTGGTATGTGTGGGA
Source organism: Secale cereale (assembly GCA_902687465.1). NCBI lineage: Eukaryota > Viridiplantae > Streptophyta > Magnoliopsida > Poales > Poaceae > Secale > Secale cereale. The sequence goes on along the minus strand of LR738710.1, from coordinate 336,566,398 downwards.
TCCGACACCTAGTTGTTTTCCTTTGGTAGCCTATCTTACAGGGAAATGCCTCCTAGTGATTCCAATGAGCCTTGGTAGCTTGCTACTGCTCGGAACACGTAGGCTGGCCGGCATGTGTCCTTCTTCGTTCCTGTGTCTGTCCCTTAGGGGAAATGTCACGCGTTGTTCCTTTAAGTCCATGTAGCTTGCTATGACTTGGGTTCATACGTTGATGACCGACACGTTCGTTGCTGGGTCATGGATGCCTGTCTCTGTAATTTAGTGCCACTTTTGGTTTATAACTAGCCATGTCGGCCCGGGTTCTCTGTCATATGGATGCTAGCGACACTGTCATATACGTGTGCCAAAATGCGCAAACGGTCCCGGGCCAGGTAAGGTGGCACCCGTGGGGTTACCGTGCGTGAGGCCGCAAAGTGATATGATGTGTTACAGCTAGATCGGTGTGACTTAGGATCGGGGTCCTGACACTCAGACATTGATATTATTCTTGGGATGGATTGGCTCTCTAAGCATGATGCTCTTATTGATTGTGCAAACAAAAAGGTGAATCTAACTCATCCGTCCGAAGACGTGATTATCTTCCCAGCTCGAGATAACACAATCAGGGAATTCTCTCTCAATGACAAGGGTGAGATTAATGCCATATCCCAGATTCCGGTGGTTTGTGAATATGAGGATGTATTCCCTGAAGAGCTTCCAGGCATGTCTCCCAACCGTCCAGTTGAATTCGTCATTGAACTTGAACCTGGTACGGAGCTAGCTTGTCGACGTCCGTACAAGCTTTCTCCTAAAGAGTTGAAGGAGTTGAAGAAGCAACTCGATGAGCAAGAACACATGGGTCTGATAAGACCAAGTACTTCTCCTTGGGGCTGCGATGTTCTTTTGTCAAGAAGAAGGATTTTACAAAACGATTGTGCGTTGATTACCGGCCATTGAACAAGAAGACAACTAAGAATAAGTACCCTCTCCCCAACATCAATGAACTTTTCGAGCAGCTCAAAGGAGCCAAGGTTTTCTCGAAGCTTGATCTCCATATGGGCTACCATCAAATTCGTATTCGTGAAGAGGATATTCCCAAGACCGCATTCAAAACGAGTTATGGCTCCTACGAGTACACAGTCATGTCCTTCGGGCTTGCAAATGCTTCACCCACTTTCTCTCGAATGATGCACTTCATATTCAACCCCTACACCAATGAGTTCATCCTCGTGTACCTCGATGATATCTTGGTATTCTCCAAGAATAAAGAAGACCACGCCAAGCACCTCTGTTTGGTTCTTGACAGGCTTCGGGAGCACCGCTTTTATGCAAAGTTCTCCAAATGTGAATTTTGGCTCGATGAAGTCCTCTATCTTGGTCATATTATCTCTGCCAAGGGCATTTCTGTTAACCCCGAGAAGGTTGAAGCTATTGTGAAGTGGGAACCTCCTCAGAACGTCAAGCAACTCCGAAGTTTCCTCGGTCTCGCATGCTATTGCAGAAGGTTCGTTGAGAACTTCTCCAAGATTGCCAAGCCTCTGTCCAACCTGTTGCAAAAGAATGTCAAGTACTCGTGGACTCTTGATTGTGATGTGGCATTCAATACCCTCAAAGAGAAGCTCATTTCTGCTCTGGTACTTACTCCTCCGGATGAGTCCAAGCCTTATGAAGTGTTCTGTGATGCTTCATTGCAAGGTCTCGGTGGTGTTCTCATGCAAGACAAGAAGATCGTTGCATACACTTCGCGCCAGCTTAAACCAAATAAGAAGAATTACCCCACACATGATCTTGAGCTAGTAGCAGCTGTTCATGCCTTGATCACGTGGAGACACCTTCTATTGGGCAGAAAATTGGACAACTTCACCGATCACAAGAGCCTGAAGTACATCTTCACCCAGCCAAACCTTAACCTCCGCCAGACTCGTTGGGTTGAAATGATTCAAGAGTACAATCCAAGCATTGAGTATACTCCTGGCAATGCCAATGTCATTGCAGATGCCTTGAGAAGAAAGGCTTATTGCAGTAGTCTCATCCTCAAACTATTCCAACCTGAACTTTGTGAGTCATTCAGGAAGCTCAACCTTCAAATTGTTCCGCAAGGATTTCTTGCCAACCTTCAAGTCGCTCCTACCCTGGAAGATCAAATCCGTGAGGCCCAACTCACTGATGCTATTGTGCAGAAGGTGAAACATGGTATTGCCAAGGGTACTCCCAAGTACAAGTGCTATCGCATTGATGACAGATACAATTTGTTCTTTGAGGACAAAATTGTGGTTCCCAAAGGTGATTCCAGGAAGCTCATAATGAATGAAGCACATGACTCACTCCTCTCGATACATCCAGGAAGCTCCAAGATGTACCATGACCTCAAGTGTTGACCTCATCTTCAAAGGGCAGGCCACTCAGGGTCAACCCACTCCAGATAGGTGCATTTACGTATCTTCTACAAATTTGCAACAAAGAAACATATTCAGTACAATGAAAATATCAGATAAAACGGGCTCGACTACACTACAAATGTTAAGTTTACATGAACAAAAGACAGTTTACTTGAGCAAAATTAGTCAACTTCCACAAATTTAGATTTACAAAACTTTAAAATGCATAAATTTTGTTAACTAAAAGTTCTCCACAATATTCAGTTAATTTAATGAACTACAAACAACAAGATTCAGTTAACTGACATAAGTATAAACAGCAACATAAACACTGAATCCAACTGTCAACACCACAGTAATATATGCATTTGTCTGTCAGAACTGTCAAACTTAACTAAACACTGAATCAAACTGACTAAATTAGCTACTAACCTTCTGTGCACAAGCTAGGAATATCCTCCCACTATCCATTCAATCAAATGCCACCAGCTTCTCGCACGCACATGCATGATCACATCTAGAACTCAGATCTGTGGCCAGGCCACTCTATTCCAAGCACAAGATGGTGGCAGGTAGCTAAAACAAAAGTAAACCAGCTTCATTTGCTAACTACCAATGCACACCCAAAGAAACACTAACCCTACCAGAGATACAAATCAAACCTGCACTTCTCTGCTGACTGACTCAACGTCGGACGAGCTGCTAGAGTCGCTCCAGGAAACCATGGCCAGGAGCTAAAATGCTAGTTCAGGGGTTCAAGGGTAGGGGATGAGGGAAGGGAGCTTGCTGTCGGTGTCGACAAAGGGAGAGGGAGAGGGAGAGGGAGAGGGAGAGGATGGAGAAGGGGGGACAGGAAGGATAAAGGGGAATAGGGGTGGGGGAATGGGAACAACAATGGTAGGTGTGTGTGCATGTGGGGTGGGGGAACGGGAACAACAACGGTATTAAACTGTGAAGTATTGCGGGTTGAATCGACGAAACGGCATGGGCCTTTGTGCAAAAATGCTAGTGTTGACCAGTCCAAGCTCTAGACTGCCATTTGTCGATCTGTGATTCGTTGTGGACCAAAACATCACATAGGGGGTTAAGTTGTGGGAGCCCTCAGTTATATTTTGCTAGTTTTGGACTAAATCATCACATGTTGTGCAAGTTCATGGATCCAGGGTGCTATTACCTCAAGTATAAGGCACTATACTTATTTGCAAAATAAATAAATTAATAAATAATCACAGATATGCTAGTACAAGTTCTACGGATGTATTGTACGACTTTTACGCATACATACTAGTTTATGTAAGAAACAAAATACTGGAGCATATATATACACATGCAACATCCATTGAACATCCCTAAAACATGGGTGAATTGATTGCTTTCTAACTACATGCAAGACAGTTACACAATGCATTAGGGACAAAAATGGTCTTTTCACATCACACTTAACCCCGTTAGTACCTAAAATGGACGGAAGTATCATATAAGGAACACAAATTACTTTATGTGTCAAATAGGGAAGAAAATTTTATTTCGGGCCAAATAGAGAAGCAAAATTTAAGAAAGGGCCAAATAAGGAATTCTCTCCTTTGGGTATGGCATAGTCGTGATCGCTGACGCAGAGGAGCGCCACACCGGGAACATCGTTGATGAAGTGGGAAGTCTGACGGCCTACGAACACTAGGGGCTGGTCGGCGACCGCGGCTAGCAACACACCCGGTGGCGACGCCCTGTAGACATGGTTGCCGATGAACTCCTCGAAGAACAGGAACGGCGGGCACCTCACGTCGCTAAGCTCGATGACAGCGATGTCTACGTTGGCCTCCACGAAAAACGATGCCCTTCCCAGTGCAGTCCACGATGAACGGCGTCCAACATCTACTAGTGCACCAAAGCCTCCATCGTGGGCATCGGCCTAGCCGTCGATGGCAACAATCCAGCGATGGTGGACATGACTTCGGCGGCGACACGTGGGATGGTAGCATGTGGTGAGAGGATCAGTTTGTGGCGCTGCATGCGGAGGACGACGAAGGCCTAGCCGTCGACGACAACAGTCCAATGATGATGGACACGACTTCGGCGCTGGCGCGTGGGATGGTAGCATGCGGTTAGAGGATCAGTTTGTGGCGCTTCATGTGGAGGAAACAAAGCAGACGGGAGAAGCATCGTGCAGCGGTTTCCGATTACACGACATATTGGGCGTAATGAGATTACAACTAGGCTGGGACCTGATGCCGTGTTATCTCATTACGGTCGGGTCGATCCTGTTGATGTAAAATGAGAGAGACGGGAGACAGAGAAGTAAAAGTGAATAATTCTTCTCATTGATGATGGGATTACACACTTATATATAGCCCCCGAAGGGGTGCGACCGAAGGGACACGAGGCAACCGCCTCGGTTAGGAAAAGTAGGGATTACTAGGATTAATTAAATCCTAACACTCCCCCTAATCCATGATTGTTAGTGTAAGTATCATCATCTTGAAAAAGCTCCTCCAAAAACCCTGTGGGAAAAATATGAGGAGATTGGTGTTTGATATGTTGCTAAAACTCCATCAAACCCCGTGGAAAAATAAGGAGAAAATGATACAACATATAATGGTTATTGTCTTTTTCAACTCAATACGAGAAAACTCATAGAGTTTAGACGACAATAAGTATGTCACATATACTTTCTTAAAGAAAACCCGGTGGGGAAAACAGAAAATATGACATATGGCCTTGTGTTGATATTACCTCATTAAAAACCTTTATGAGAACCTATAAAGTAAACTCATGAAGAAAAAAGAGTATAATATGATGCTTTTAACAGGAACAATTTAGAAAGATAGCCCCCTAATTCTTGCATATTCCGAAGTCGTCATATACCAATTCCATAAACACATTTCTGGAACGTAGAAGTTGGTGGAGACATGGTGAACAAATCAGTCAAATGATTTGACTTGCAAGATATACAATATAGTGATATTGCATATTATGTAACATGTTTGCATCCGAGCAACACAAGAAAGATTATCGTGGAGATAATGGTTGGTGGATGTAGTGTAACATCCCAAATTTTCAATTTGGAATGTTTTACAATTATTAGCTAAGCATCTATGCATTTTGTTTGAATTGAGTGACAGTTGGAAGTTCAGAGGCATTTGAGTTTTATTTGAATTTGGATTCAACTTGGCATTTGAAATTCATTTCAAAAATCCCTGACAAATACTTGTGAAAAAGTATGAGAGGAGCTAACATGACACTCCAAAAATGTTAGAAGAAACCAATGCCAAAAGTTTTGGATTCAAATTTGAGTGTTATTTGGAATTTTCAAAACAATGTTTTTATAAAGTTTCTATTTTGCCTCTGAAAAAATGTTCATCTTATAGGATTTTTTTTTGAATTTTTGATATATATATATGTCCTATATAAAAGTATTTTTATTTTCTATTTATATTCTATTTCTTTTCTGTCTTATTAAAAAAGGAAACCCCCAAGCGCCAGCCAGGCCAACCGACCCAGCCAGCGCCGAGCCGCAACCCACCAGCGCCGAGAAGACCTGCCCTAGCGTGCCAACGCCCGAGCATTTCTGATCGGTCGCCCGATCATCCCCTCCCCCTCTTCCCTCACTGACTAGTGGGGCCCGCCATCATCTCTTTCCCCTCGCCCATGCTATGCCGCTCCGGAGCACGCCAGAGCGCCGCCGTGGTTCCGATCTTCCTGGGATCGTGATTCTGAGTCGCCCCCTCGTCCAAGACGTTGCCCTATATAAAGCCCTACCTCTCCTCCCCCGAAACCCCCTAAAATCCCTCTCCGAAATACCCCTCCCTGCCCACTCTCGCCGTTCCGATCTCACTGTCTACCGCCGCCATCTGCTGCCCGTTCCGACGCTGGTGAGCACCACATCGACCCCCCTCTTCATCCATGCATCGCCTTGGCCAGGCGCACCCCGTTGACGTGTTTTCTTCACCCGGGACCTACCGACGCATCGACCTCGAGCTTCGCCGCCTCGCAGGAGCTGCAGCTCACCAGGGCGCCATCGTCGTCGCCCCGACCATCTCCGCCGTCCCTGAGCCACCCCGACGTCACCACCGCCTCCACCTCGCTCCGCCACGTCACCCCGACCCCTCCGCCATTGCCCCAGGCCACCGGATTACCCCGCCGCCCGACACCCGTGCCATCGTCGTCGTCTCCGTCCGTCGCCGCCGTCACTGTAAGCCCACACCTCCTCTCCATCGTCTGATCTGCTACCTACGACTTAGATTAGAACAAGCGAAGGGTTAGGTTTATTTGTATTAGATCGGTTTAGTTTGGTTTAGTTTACGGCTTATTTTCCGGCTTAGTTACGGTTTAGTGTAGACCGGCTCGATCGGTTTTTTTTATTAAACATATGCGTTTAGTTATATACTGGCCGAGTGTTTTATAGTTTCAGTCCACACCCCTTAGGCCCAGTAGCGCCCGCTTTTTTAGTATTTATTTTCATTTCTGTTTTTAAACATCATAGTTCTGTTTGTATAAAATTCATCTTGTAGGTGATTTATTATTTTTAGTTGATTCTTTTTTTTCTAGTTTGCAAATTTCCTATAGTTTCTGTATAAAAAAATTCGGCCATGTTTTAGTTTAAAAAAAATGTTTTTATGTGTTTTAGTTAGATTAATATTTCTGCTATAAAATGAGCTAGAATTAATATTTTTAGGTGATTTTCTTTTTGCCAATGCTTTGTTTTGACCTTGCCTAGCAGTAGGATTAATTTGTGTATTCATATATTTTATTAAAATTAGTTTTACACGAAAACAACATTGTTTTAGTTTATTTCAGCTTTGTTGCTGTTTTCTTTTGTTTTAATTACTTTTAAATTTATTTCCACCTCTATTGTATTTTATTTAAGATTTGTTTCTGTAGTTTTAGAAGGTGAACTTTTATTTATGGAAAAAGAAAATGTTTTATTTTATTTTCATACGAGTTTTGTTTTAGGCATAAGTAGAGTTTTAAAATAGCTTTTAGTGCAATTCTTTTTGCATAAGACTTATTTGCTATTTTCTTTTCTGTTAGTTAATAAAAACCTTGCGTTAGTTTTGTTAAAGAAAGTTTTATTGGTAGAAAACTATTTTTGTAGTTGGTTTCTCTTATAGTAAAAACTTGGTTTTGCTTTTATGTTTTTCTTTGGTTTTCTCTTTGGATTTAATTGTGTGACGTTGATTGCCATTTACCAAGTTTACTTGCTGTTATGTTAGTATATTATATGATGTATGCTTATTATGCTTTGTTTGTTTCGATAGAATTCCCGGAGTGCGAAGCTTGTTACTACGAGTCGCTAGCTTAGGAAGATCGTCAGCAAGGCAAGTCTTGATCATGAATTTTAATACCCATGTTTTTATTGCATTTAGTAGTATTCCTCCCCACCATGCATGCAGTAGGAAAATTTGAAGTTATGTTCTTGAGTTGTATCATGTGATAGGATGAACCCTTTCCCCTATGTTACCATTGCCCGGGACATTGTAGTTTATTATGCTATGCTCGTAGACGGGGTTGGTTGAGTGATTCATATGGGAGATGTGAGAGTCAAGATGATGACTGATACGTCTCCAACGTATCTATAATTTTTGATTGTTCCATGCTATTATATTATCCTTGTAGGATGTTTTATGGGCTTTATATACATTTTTATATGATTTTTGGGACTAACCTATTAACCCAGAGCCCAGTGCCAGTTTTTGTTTTTTCCTTGTTTTTGAGTTTTACAGAAAAGGAATATCAAACAGAGTCCAATTGACGTGCCAATTTTTGATGATTTTTTATGGACCAAAAGAAGCCCTCGGAGTAAAAGAGTTGGGCCATGAGAGTCATGGGCTGCCCACGAGGGTGGGGGCGCGCCCACCCCCCTAGGCACATCCCCCTATCTCGTGGACAGCCTGGAGACCCCCCTGACTTGTGCCCTACGCCAAAAATCCTATAAATACTAAAACCTCCGGAAAATAACCTAGATCGGGAGTTCCGCCGCCGAAAGCCTCTGGTACCATCAAAAACCAATCTAGACCCGTTCCGGCACCCTGCCGGAGGGGGGGAATCCCTCTCCGGTGGCCATCTTCATCATCCCGGCGCTCTCCATGATGAGGAGGGAGTAGTTCACCCTCGGAGCCGAGGGTATGCACCAGTAGCTATGTATTTGATCTCTCTCTCTCTCTCTCTCTCTCTCTCTCTCTCTCTCTCTCTCTCTCTCTCTCTCTCTCTCTCTCTCTCTCGTGTTCTTGGGATGGCACGATCTTCAGGTATCGCGAGCTTTGCTATTATAGTTGGATCTTATGATGTTTCTCCCCCTCTACTCTCTTGTAATGGATTGAGTTTTCCCTTTGAAGTTATCTTATCGGATTGAGTCTTTAAGGATTTGACAACACTTGATGTATGTATTGCATGTGCTTATCTGTGGTGACAATGGGATATCACGTGATCTACTTGATGTATGTTTTGGTGATCAACTTGCGGGTTCAGTGACCTTGTGAACTTATGCATAGGGGTTGGCACACGTTTTCGTCTTGACTCTCCAGTAGAAACTTTGGGGCACTCTTTGAAATTCTTTTGTGTTGGTTGAATAGATGAATCTGAGATTGTGTGATACATATCGTATAATCATGCCCACGGATACTTGAGGTGAAAATGGAGTATCTAGGTGACATTAGGGTTTTGGTTGATTTGTATCTTATGGTGTTATTCTAGTACGAACTCTATGATAGATCGAACGGAAAGAATAGCTTCGTGTTATTTTACTACGAACTCTTGAATAGATCGATCAGAAAGAATAACTTTGAGGTGGTTTCATACCCTACAATAATCTCTTCGTTTGTTGTCCGCTATTAGTTACTTTGGAGTGACTCTTTGTTGCATGTTGAGGGATAGTAATATGATCCAATTATGTTATTATTGTTGAGAGAACTTGCACTAGTGAAAGTATGAACCCTAGGCCTTGTTTCCTAGCATTGCAACACCGTTTATGCTCATGTTTACCACTTGCTACCTTGCTGTTTTTATATCTTTAGATTAAAAAAACCTATATCTACCATCCATACTGCAGTTCTATCACCATCTCTTCACCGAACTAGTGCACCTATACAATTTACCATTGTATTGGGTGTGTTGGGGACACAAGAGACTCTTTGTTATTTGGTTGCAGGGTTGTTTGAGAGAGACCATCTTCGTCCTACGCCTCCCACAGATTCATAAACCTTAGGTCATCCACTTGAGGGAAATTTGCTACTGTCCTACAAACCTCTGCACTTGGAGGCCCAACAACGTCTACAAGAAGAAGGTTGTGTAGTAGACATCAAGCTCTTTTCTGGCGCCTTTGCCGGGGAGGTGAGTGCTTGAAGGTATATCTTTAGATCTTGCAATCGAATCTTTTAGTTTCTTGTTTATCGCTAGTTTAGTTTATAAAAGAAAACTACACAAAAAAATGGAATTAAGGTTACCTCATATGCTTCATCTTTTTAATATCTTTCGTGAAAATGATGGGAAGGAAAATTGTGCTCAAGTACTAGAAGAAGAATTACATAGAACGCTTGGCATAAAATATGTGAATGATGACCATGATTGCAATGTTGATAGTATGAATTCTTAAAATACCTATGATGCTAATGATATGCAAAGCCACAAGCTTGGGGATGCTATGTTTAATGAAGATGCTATTTTTGTCCCCCAAGTTTTGATGAGCAAATTTATTATGATGAAAGCATGCCTCCTATTTAAGATGATTATTGTGATGACACGTATGCTATAAAGAATAAAGATAACCATGAAACTTGTCATCATGATTTTAATTTTCAATTGGATTATACTTCACATGATAGTTATTTTGTTGAATTTGCTCCCACTACTATTGATGAGAATAAACTTGCTTATGTGGAGAGTAGTAAAATTTCTATGCAAGTAGATCATGGACAGAATGCTTTATGTGATGGTTATATGGTTGAATTAATTCATGATGCATGACGCCCCCGATTTGTCCGTACACTAATCATGCACGCAAATGTGTACGGCCAAGATCAAGGACTCACTGGAAGATATCACAACACAACTCTAGACACAAATTAAAATAATACAAGCTTTATATTACAAGCCAGGGGCCTCGAGGGCTCGAATACATAAGCTCGAATACACAAGAGTCAGCGGAAACAATAATATCTGAGTACAGACATAAGTTAAACAAGTTTGCCTTAAGAAGGCTAGCACAAAAGTAGCAACGATCGAAAAGGCAAGGCCTCCTGCCTGGGACCTCCTAACTACTCCTCGAAGTCGAACTCCATGTAGAAACATCATCGGGATCTTCTGGCTCCTGGACTCCATCAATCTGGTTGCATCATCCGAGAAGAAGGGACAAAGGGGAAAAAGGGGGAGAAAAGCAACCGTGAGTACTCATCCAAAGTACTCGCAAGCAAGGATCTACACTACATATGCAATGATGTCTGTGTAAAGGGGTAATATATGTGGACTGAACTACAGAAAGCAGAATAAGAGGGGGATAGCTAATCCAATCGAAGACTACGCTTCTGGCCACCTCCATCTTGCAGCAAAAGAAGAGAGTAGCTGGAAAGGAACAAGTATCCTCGCTTCTCGCAGCCTCCGTCTTGCAGCAGTAGAAGGGGGTAGATGGTAAGTTCACCAAGTAACATCGTGTAGCATAATCCTACTTGGCGATCCTCCCGCACATCACCCTGTGAGAGAGCAACCACCGAGTTGTATCTGGCACTGGTAAGGGTGTGTTTTATTAAGTATCCGGTTCTAGTTGTCATGAGGTCGGAATACAACTCCGGGTCGTCCTTTTACCGAGGGACACAGCTATTCGAATAGATTAACTTCCCTGCAGGGGTGCACCACATAACCCAGCACGCTTGATCCCATTTGGCCGGACACACTTTCCAGGGTCATGCCCGGCCTCGGAAGATCAACACGTCGCAGCCCTACCTAAGCACAGCAGAGAGGTCAGCACGCCGGTCTAAATCCTAGGCGCGTAGGGGTCCGGGCCCATCGCCCAACGCACACCTGCATGTTGCGTACGCGGCCGGTGAGCAGACCTAGCAACCTCCATTACTAAGGAAGTTGCGTTACGCGGTCCAACCCGGCGCGCGCCGCTCAGCCGCTGACGTCAAAAAGGCTTCGGCTGATACCACGATGTCGAGTGCCCATAACTGTTCCCACGCAGCTGGTTAGTGCGTATAGACCAAATGGCCAGACTCAGATCAAATATCCAAACTCGTTAAGCGTGTTATTATGAAATAACCACGGACAACGACCAGGGCCAGGCCACCTCTCCACTGGGTGTCTCAACCTGCCCTGTCGCTCCGCCACGAAGATCCACTCGGGGGCTGTCAGGAGCTCAGGCCCACCACTACCTGGATGGAGCCACCTGTCCTTTCAGCCCCCACATCGGAATCACTTGCGGGTACTCAATGAGCCGACCCGACTTTAGTCACATCATGTATCATGTAAAGTATGTATACAGTATATACCTGTGATCACCACCCCAGGTGATCACGGCCCGATAGTATAGCATGGCAGACGGACAAGGATGTGGGGCCACTGATGGAATACTAGCATCCTACACTAAGCATTAGGATGGCAGGTACATGTATCAACAGTTGTAGCAGCAATGACAGGCTATGCAACAGAATAGGAGCAATCGAACAGTAACATGCTACACTACTCTAATGCAAGCAGTAGAGAGAAGAATAGGCGATATCTGGTGATCAAAGGGGGGGCTTGCCTGGAAGCTCTGCAGACGAAAGGAATCTTCGGAATCGTAGCCGTAGTCGAACACCGAAGCATCAACGGTCTCGGGGTCTATCACAGTATCGGAGTCTACCGAAAATAAGCAACGAAGGGGAAACAAATAAATAACAGAGCAAACAATAGCATCACAAAGCATAACATGGGAATACGCGGTGCTACGTGTGACCTAACGCAGTAGGAGGTGATACTGGCAAGGATGAAAAACATCCGGGAAGTATTCCCGGTGTTTCGCGTTTTCGGGCAGATGAAACGGAGGGGGAATGTTGCACGTTCGGTATGATAGAGATATGTGGCGGACGAACAGACCGCGTATTCGGGTTCGTCTCGTCGTTCTGAGCAACTTTCATATATAAATTATTTTCATCCGAGTTACGGATTAAAAGATATGATTTTCTAAAGTTTTTATTATTTTCTGAATTTAATATTAATTAAATTAAATCGAAAATGATTTATGACATCAGCATGACATCATGCTGACGTCATCATGGTTGACTGGTCAAACTAACCAGTGGGTCCCACCTGTCATTGACTATTTATATAATTAATAGTTTAGCTAATCTAATTACATTTTAATTAAGCTAATTAGTTAATTAGTTTAATTAAATAGGATTAATTAACTTAATTAATTCACTAATTAATTACTTAATTATATTTTAATTATTATTATTTTTTGTATTATTCTATTTTTTTATTCTGATTTGGGGCTGGGCCCCCGTTGCCATAGGCCCAGAGGCCTATTGGGAGTGGGTTAACGGGGCGGAGCCCCGGGGGAGTGGGCGTCGGGCACCGGGCGCCATCGGGGCGGACCCGAGCGGTGGCCATGGCGGGGAGCCGGCCCCAGGCCAGGGTCGGGGCGGCCACGGCGGGGCGCCGGCCCAGGCGCCGGCGCGGGGCGAGGTCGCCGGCGACAGGGAACGGCCGGGCGCGGTGCGGCAGCAGTGGCGGAGCGGACTCGGGGCTACGAGGCGGCGTGGGCCACCGGGCGCGGTGAGCTCGCCGGAGGCAAGTGGCGGCCGTCGGTCGGTCGGGCGGAGACGGGACTGCGGCGCAGCTCAGGACAGTGGGGGGCGGCTGCGAGCGGGAGGCGCGGTGGTGCGCGCAGGGCGCTGGAGGCCCAGGCGCAGCTGGGAGCGGCTGAGCGGGGG
>LR738710.1:336345371-336544747 GCA_902687465.1 Secale cereale | reverse complement strand
CGGTCCGGCGTGGAGGAGCTCGGGGAGGCGACGACAACGGCGAGCGGCGAGCTCCGGGCGGTGACAGGGCCGCAGCGGCCGGCGGTCGGGGCAGGATCCCCTTTGGATCCTTATCCGGGGAGGGGGTGGATTTCTCCTTTTTCTTTGTGTGTGTGTGTCGGTGGGAGGGGGTAGGCCATATAGGCCACGGGGTGGGCCGGTTCGGGGCGGCCAGCTGGGCCAGAGGGATGGGTTTGGCCCAATGGGGCAGGGGTTGTCTTCCTCTTTTTTTTATTGTTTTATATTTTCTGTTTTCTCTTTTAGTTTCCTTTTTATTTTAGTTTAAAATAAAATTTATACTAGTTCCTAAATTAGTCTCAATAAATATACTACTGCCACATAACTTTGGGCAACTAAATAAAATAGTTTAATATTTTATAAAATACCAAAGGCATTTACTTCATTGTTTTGTCTGCTGTTTCAACCATTTTGGTGCATTTAAATATTTTATAAAAATAAGGACTCTCCTCCATAATTCCTTATGATTTATTTGATACGTCCCGAACATTTTAGTTTTAATGTTTGAAAACTTTTGTGTTTTCTTTTAATTCAAATTTTAATTTGGATCGTTTTCGAACTAACACGAGATTATCAACAGTAATTGTGGTGACGTGTCGTCATTAGTAGAGGGTTACTGTAGCTTAACTATCCGGGCGTCACATGATGCTACTGAAAATTATTATGAGAGAGGATCATATGCTTCTACATATTGCAATAATATCAAGTTTCCTCTCTATGTTATTAAAATCTTGAAGTTATGCCTGTTTTCCCTTCCTATGCTAGTTGATTATCGTTTCCATAAGTTGTTTGCTCACAAAATCCTTATGCATAGGAAGTGGGTTAGACTTAAATGTGCTAGTCATATTCTTCATGATGCTCTCCTTATGTTTCAATTCTTATCTTTTACGCGAGCATCATTAAAATCATCATGCCTAGCTAAAAGGCATTAAAGAAAAGCGCTTGTTGGGAGACAACCCAATGTTATTTGCTTTCGCTTCTTTTTAGGAATACATATTGCATCTAGCTTCTGTTTAGATGTGGTTTTGTGTTTTAATTAGTGTTTGTGCCAAGTAGAACCTTTGGAAAGACTTGTGTGAAGTTTATGCGATCGTGCTGTAAGAAAAAGAAACTTTAGCGCTCACGAGATTAGCTACCATTTTTTTACTAGAGAGTGCTTTTTAGTTGATTCTTTTTGCAGATGATTAATAGACAAATTCCTCACGTCCACCAATTTATTTCAGAATTTTTAGTGTTACATAAGTATTCGAAAGTTACAGATTACTACAGACTGTTCTGTTTTTGACAGATTCTGTTTTCTATGTGTTGTTTGCTTATTTTGATGAATCGATGAGTAGTATCGGAGGGTATGAATGTAACACCCCATATGTGATACTTTCCATATATGGCAATATATGAAACATTGACTTCATCAATTCCATTCTGGGCTCTTCTTTCATTTCGGGTTTCTTCGTTTTGTCGTGTGCGTGTGTGCATTTCATCCATGTCATGTTATCATGTGCATTGCATTGCTTTCATGTTGTCACTTGCACCCGGTCATGCTCGTCTCTTCCCGTTGTCCGTTCCGAGTTCCGACACTCACACACGTGCCCGTGGCACCCCCGAGTCCTTCATTCGTATGTGGTCGTGTAACGTTCTCAGAATGTGGTGAGACTTGTCGTGCGTTGTTGTTTTAGTACGTGTAGGCCGCCTGTCAAGTTTCATCGCGTTTGGAGGTCGTTTGATATTCCAACGGTTAACCTAGTGGGCTAAAAGCTCCTCTTCTTTTGGCCCAAGACCCCCTCCACAACAGGCCACTAACCCAGCACAACCACTCCCATTTGGACCTTCCTAGCTCCCTCTACCTATAAAACAGCCTCCCCACGTCTATTTTCGGGTAAAACCCTAGTCCGAGCTCCCCGCGCCGCCGGACGCGTCCGTCCGCAGCCGGACACGTCCGCCGCCGCGCACCCAGCCACTCCAGTCATGCCACGTGGCCCCGTCCGCCGCCGGATTCCGCCCTGCCGCCATGGCCCGCGGAGCCCGCGGCCGCGACCCCGTGCCTCCTCGCGTTCGCCTCGCCGCCGGCCGGCACGACGCCCGCCGCCGCCGCCTCCCGCCGGCGCGGCCCCGACGCCCGCCGCCGCCGCCTCCTGCCGGCGCGGCGCCGGCGACGGCCGCCTCCGGCACTCCTCCTCCGGCGCCCCGCCCCCGCGGAGCTCTCCTGCCGCCTCCGGCCGCCCCGCCGGCAAACTCCGTCGCCTCCATCGTCGTTGGTGCCGGCCAGATCCAGGTCGGGTCGGGGTGGACGAGATCCACCCGTCCCCCGATCCAAACAATCCGTCCCGTCCCTGATCTCTCTATCCCGCACGCCTCCGTCCCGAGTTGACTTTCTCGGAGGTGAAAATACACTAAGTCCCCAGATCCGTTAAATTTGTTGCCTCCTTTGCCATGTGATAACTTCGTGCTCGTAGCTCCGTTTTGCGCGTATGATATGTCGAAATGTTCATCTCGTCGTGCTCTACATGTTAGTACCAGTTTCATGCATGTTAGAGTTCATCTTATTGACTTAATTTTCATGGCAAGAGTGCATGTTGCTTTAACTTGTTGTCTGTGTAAATTTGTTGCCATGTTCGTGAGTTGATAACTTTGTGCTTGTTGATCCGAATGGAGTGAATGATATGTCCAGATCTTCGTTGTGAAATTCTCTACATGATGGTTGCTGTAGCATTCATGTTAGTTGTCATCTTGACATGTTTATCTTTGTTGCAAAAGTACATTTGGCTGATACGTTTCTGAACTTGTTATGAGATGATGTTTTGCCATGCTTGTGCTTATTTACACATGTGTCATATGAGCTAGGTGTCAACATGAATTTTGCTCTTGAGTATGTGCTCTACATGATAGATTCATTTTCATGCCATGTTATGTCTTGTTTTGAGTGCAACAAGCTTGTTAACATGTCATCATGTTTATAAATGTTTGCTAAGTGTGAATCTGGTAAATTTTATGTCATGTATCCATGATGCCACCATCATTGTTGTGCATGTTTAGAGTTGTCCAGTGGGTGTTCCTTGATGTATATGTTATGCTCTAGCTATCCATGCACTTGTTTACCATGATGCCATGCTGTAGAATGTTATTATGAGGCCCTCAAGTTGCTATAAATCTTATCTGTCAGCATGCCCAGATTTTGCTAAGTCTGGATAAACTTTTGCTCTTTTGCCATGGTGTTGGGGACATGCTCTATTATGTTGTAGAAGCAGCTATGTGGTTATTCTTGAAGAGCATGTTATACATGTTGCCATGCCTTTTGCTTGCATGATGGCTTGCTGTACCTTGTTGTTTTCATGCTCCCAAGTGACTATAAAATGTATCTGTCATCATGTTATGAACAAGTTCAGTTTTGCCACGAATGTAGCTACTGTTCCATGCATCCTATGGGCATGTTCTTGCTTTGAGTAGCTTCTCAAATATGTCTTATTGCTGTTGGTTACCTTAACTTGCCATGCTATGCTTTGAGTTGAGTTGCACAAGCTTGTAAACATGCCTATCCGTTGTAATTCTGCCATGCCTTATAATTTTCACCAAGTCTGAGAATTCTGTAAATTTGTTGCAACTTGCCATGCTTGTTTAATTGTATTCCGGCAAGGTTTTGGGTGTGTACTAAGTTCATGCTTGTTAAGTATCATGTCTATTTCACATCCATGCCCTTTGTCTCCATGTTTGATTGTTGTAGCATAATTATTTCTTGCTCCAAAGATGCCATGTTGCTGCAAACTGCAGTTTTGCTTGAATCTTGTTTTGCTTGTCTTTTGCAAATAGTGCGTCCGTTTCCGGTGATCTTTATATCGATTTCAACCGAAATCTTCCCCTCTATCCAGTGGCTTGCTTGGTTTTATAAGATGAGGCCTTTTCCATCATCTTATCCTTAGGCTCAAGAGCATCCACATGCATACACACATCATACGCGCATCCCTCGTTATGACTTGCATCATGTTGGTTGTGCATTGCACCGTGTTTGATATTGTGCCGTTGTTGTGTTCTTGTGTTGGGTAGAGCCGGGAGCCGAATCAGAGTTCGAGGTTACTACCGAGGTTGAGTTTGAGGAGCAAGGTTACGATCCCACCGATGACTTAACATGCAAGATGACCATTCCCAGATATCACTACTATCTTTGCCTATGCTAGATGTCTCGCTCTTTAGATATTGCCTCGATGCCTATTCCTGATTGTCAGCCCTCCTATTGTTGCCATGAAACACTCTAACTACCTTCCTAGTAAACCGTTGTTTGGCTAAGTACGCCTCGCTCAGCCCCTCTTATAGCGTTGTTAGTTGTAGGTGAAGATTTGAAGATTCTTGCCCCGTGATGAAGTTATTGTTGGGATATCACAATATATAAACTGTTAAACTAAATCACCTATATACTGGTAATGGGTGGAAGGCTAAGCCTCTTGCTTGGTGTTTTGTTCCACTCATGCCACCCTAGGAACCGTTAAACCGGTGTTATGTTCCTTGATTTTGCGAAACTAACACGATTGGGGTTTATGGGCGCCCCTTGATAATTCGCTCAGTGCTAAAGCTTTTCCAGCAAGGCCCAACATTGGTTTTACATTTGCCTAATAACTAAAATTTGCATAGGGCGTTGCAAACCCGAGTTCTTAATTAACAACCCGGGCCAGTGCTGCTCATGAGTGTTGGTCCAAACTGGGGGTCCTGCAGGGCCACCTTGGGGAAACCCGAGGGCTGGTAAAAACCTGTAGCATCACCCATCCGGTCGTGGCCTGAGACGAGATACGCGCGGCTACTATCAGGGTGTTGGCACGCCGGGAGGTCTTGCTGGATTAGTTTTACCTTTGTCGAAATATCTTGAGCACGGGATTCCGATAATACTCGGGTCTTCCCACCTTGGAGTTGCGACTCCGCAGATCGTGAGCTTGTGATGGGCTAAGTTGGGACACCCCTGTAGGGTTTGATCTTTCGAAAGCCATGCCCGCGGTTATGTGGCAGATGGGAATTTGTTAATACCGGTTGTATATAACTTGACACCTTATTCATGAATACACTACCTGCGTGAGTAACCGCGATGGTCTCTTTCCGAAGGGCTTTGGGAAGTGAACACGATGGGGTTATGTTTGATCGTGAGTAGCTAGGATCACTTCTTGATCAACTTGGCAATTTTTGGCACTTGTTCTCTTCTCGCTCTAAACACGTAAGCTAGTGCTTAGTGCTCGCTGCAACCTTTGTTTTCAGCCTTTCCACACCTAATGCTTTGATAGTTTTGCTACCCGAGAACGAGATTGCTGAGTCCTCTGTGGCTCATAGATACAACACACACCAGATGCAGGTACCATTGAGAACTATACAGGAGATGGGACGGAGCTATACTGGGAGTTCGATGAAGAGCGTGGACGTTACTATGTGTCTTATCCCGACGATCAGTAGTGGCTCTTACTAGGATGATCCGAGCCTTGTGTTATTTATGGTATCTTTTCGTTTGGATTTTGTCCGTAGTCGGACTCTGATGTTATTTGGATGATGTATGTTAATGTATTACATTGTGTGATGTGGCGAGTGTAAGCCAACTATCATTTTACACTTTCAGCCCTGAATTTTATATGAGTTGTGCAAAGATACCATACTTGAGATCATTCTAGTATGCGTTTATGTCCTTAAGTCGTGCCTCGACACGTGGGGGACATAGCCGCATACTGGGCATTACAAGTTGGTATTCAGAGCCTTCTCCGACCTAGGAGCCCCCAGATTGATCGAATCATTGACGGTTGAGTCTAGGCACACACATAAAAATGTTTTGAGTCCTATATATATATCGGAGAGTAGGATTTAATTTTACTCCTCATCCCTTCATCGCTCTGGTGACGACTCCTCACGTAGTTCCATCTCTTCTACTCTAAAAAATTCACTAAATTGTTTTTTTAGGATCACGCGAGTATTGTTTGGATTGTTCCGATATCTTTGTGACGAGAACATTGTTCTCGACGCCTCCTGTCATTTAGGGGTTGTGGCAGTGTCCCGGGGAGTTGAGCTCAGAGGTGTTGTCGTCACAAATGTATCGCATCGGTTCTAGAATACTTAAGACGGCCGACATCGAAAACTCTTCGATGCGGTTAGTGGTGAGATAACCCCGACGTCACCCAGTACTGGGGAGATAGTTCAGGAGTATTGCCACAGCTAGTATAGCGGATGCGTTTCGAAGGTCCGAGGTAAACAATTTCCGAAGATGACTGGTTATGTGTTGACGGATGGATACAACTGGATGTAGGTTTAGAGTTGAGTGCGCGGTGCTTCCCCTGTATCCCCAACATCAGATTGCATAACCAGAAACCTTCAAGAATTAATAGGTGGGTTCTTCAAGTAGCTCGCAGGCATTCTTCCAACGAGTGCATGGTTTGAGGTTTGGGGTTCAATATTGAGTGAAGAGGTTTCATGGGCGTTGTTCCAATTGGGAGTTGCATCTTAAAGGGTCCTTGGCTATGCTGATCCGGGGATTGCAACACCCTTTGTAACACGTTCCATGGGGCATTCTGCACAAACATGGGGAACGAAGCTTCTATCATGTATTTGTTCCATCTCCTCCTTATTGCTTTTATTTAACTTTTGTTCTCCCAAGTGGCTTCTCGAGAAGATTGTTGTACCATTAAACTGTGGAATTCATTCGTTCATTTTGTTCGAATGTTCTTGTGAAGACTTATGTTGCAAATATCTAGCCGTTGATTCAGCTTATCTATTTTGTATCAATGGCTAATGGTTGTCATCGTATTTTGGATGGCTCCTAAGAAGGTTCCCAACCCTAACCAAGAGGGCGAAGAAGAGCGTGTTCCTGAACGTCCGCCTTCCCCTCCTCCTCCGTCTGAGGCATGGAGAGCAATTATGCAAGCAACCAACCAGAACACTTAGATGCTCATGCAAATGATGCACAGTTTGCAAGCAAATCAAGGCAATAATTGGAACCAGGGCCAAGGCAATCTGTTCAATCAACCTCACTTTGCGACACTGAACCAATTCCTGGCAAACCAACCGAAGTCGTTCAGTTACTGTGTGGAGCCGCTAGATGCTGAAGACTGGATCACAAACATCAAAAAGCACTTTGAATGCAGTAACGTGAGACTTGAGGGTTATGTGAAGTTTGCCACTTTCCAACTCAAAGATCAAGCTGCTGATTGGTGGCAACAGTACAAAGATTCAAGAGGTGATCGTGAGATCTCGTGGGCTGACTTCTGCAAAGATTTCCGCTCTCACCACATTCCAACCAGTGTCATTGAAGGCATGCATGAGCAATTCTGCAACCTGAAGCAAGGCACCATGTCCGTCTATCAATACAATGTCAAGTTCCAGAATCTTGCCCGTTATGCGAAGCAAGACATCCCCGATGCCAAGAGCGAGATTTATCAGTTCCGTGGCGGTCTGAAAGATGAACTCCAACTAGCTCTCACCTTGTTCGAGCCGGATGAATTTGACCAATTCTACAATATGGCTCTCAAGCAAGCGGCAGCTCAACTCAAGTGTGAAGCTTCCAAAAAGAGGATCAGAGATGTTGTTCACTCCTCCTCTTCTTCTCAAGTGGTTGCCAAGTAGCAGAAGTTCTGGCTACTGCCTCCTCCAGTGATTCGTCCTCCAAGCAACAACAAGCACTCAGGTGGTCGTGGTTTCTCCCACCCAGCCAACCCAAGCAATCAGTCCAAGCCTCAGTTTCAAGCTTCAAGATCAAGTGGTCCTTATCACCAGCCTCTCTCAGAAGTTACATGCAACAAGTGTTTTCAGAAGGGTCACTATGCCAACAAGTGTCCCAACCCAAGGCGCCTTCCGCCTCCTCCACCTGTCAGCACTGCTATTGTCAAGCACAATCCCAACATTGCAAGAGTGAATCTGATGAATGCAGCTCAAGCAGAGAATTCTTCAGATGTGATACTTGGTAATCTTCCAGTTAACCTTAAACCTGCTAAAGTCTTGTATGATTCGGGTGCATCATGTTCTTTCATGTCTCAACCTTTTGCATCGATGCACAATGTTGACATCAAAAGTTTACCAAGGGAGTTATCAATTATTTCTCCGGGAAAACGAATGCATTCTAGTGTGTTTGCTCCGGATATATCTATTCATATGGGTGATTACAGTGTGCTGGTTTCTTCGGTTATTCTCGGCAACTCCGACATTGATCTTATTCTTGGGATGGATTGGCTCTCCAAGCATGATGCAAACATTGATTGTGCAAATAAGGAAGTCAAGCTTACTCATCCTGACGAATACGTGATTATCTTCGCCTCTCGAGATAACACAATCACGCTTTTCTCTCTCAATGACAAGGGCGAGATTAATGTCATTTCTCAGATTTCGGTGGTTAATGAATATGAGGATGTATTCCCTGAAGAGCTTCCAGGCATGCCTCCACATCGTCAAGTTGAATTCGTCATTGAACTCGAGCCTGGTACCGAGCCAGCATGTCGGCGTCCATACAGGCTTTCCCCTGATGAGTTGAAGGAGCTGAAGAAACAACTTGATGAGCAAGAACGTATGGGTCTAATCAGGCCTAGTACTTCTCCTTGGGGCTGTGGTGTCCTATTTGTCAAGAATAAGGATGGCACGGAACGCCTTTGCGTTGATTACCGGCCATTGAACAAGAAGACAATAAAGAATAAGTACCCGCTCCCCAATATCAATGAATTGTTCGAGCAACTCAAAGGAGCAAAGGTGTCCTCGAAGCTTGTGTTGGGGAATGTAGTATTTTCAAATTTTCCTACGATCACGCAAGATCTATCTACTAGATGCATAGCAACGAGAGGGAATAGTGTGTCTACGTACCCTCGTAGACCGGAAGCGGAAGCGTCAAGTGACGCGGTTGATGTAGTCGAACTTCTTCGCAATCCAACCGATCAAGCACCGAACGTCCGCCACCTCCGCGTTCAGCACACGTTCAGCTTGATGACGTCCCACGAGCTCTTGATCCAGCTGAGCTTCACGGGAGAGTTTTGTCAGCACGACGGCGTGGTGACGGATATGATGTATCTACCGGCGCAGGGCTTCGCCTAAGCACTGCGACGGTATGACCGAGGTGTGTTTCTGTGGAGGGGGGCACCGCACACGGCTAGAACAATTCAACTTGTGTGTCCTAGGGTGCCCCCTGCCCCCGTATATAAAGGAGCAAGGGAGAGGCCGGCCCTAGAGGGGGCGCGCCAAGTGTGGGGAGTCCTACTAGGACTCCCAAGTCCTAGTAGGATTCCCCTTTCCTTTCCGGAGTAGGAGAGAAGGAAAGAGGTGGAGAGGGAGAAGGAAAAGGGGGCTGCACCCCTTGTCCAATTTGGACCAGAGGGGAGGTGCGCGCCTCCTTCCTTTTGGCATTTCTCCTCTATTTCCGTATGGCCCAATAAGGCCCATATACTCCGAAAAATACCCGAATCACTCGGAACCTTTCCGATGTCCGAATATAGTCGTCCAATATATCGATCTTTACGTCTCGACCATTTCGAGACTCCTCGTCATGTCCCCTGTCTCATCCGGGATTCCGAACTCCTCCGGTACATCAAAACTCATAAACTCATAATACCGATCGTCATCAAACGTTAAGCGTGCGGACCCTACGGGTTCGAGAACTATGTAGACATGACCGAGGCTCATCTCCGATCAATAACCAATAGCGGAACCTGGATTCTCATATTGGCTCCTACATATTCTACGAAGATCTTTATCGGTCAAACCGCATAACAACATACGTTGTTCCTTTTGTCATCGGTATGTTACTTGCCCGAGATTCGATCGTCGGTATCTCTATACCTAGTTCAATCTCGTTACCGGCAAGTCTCTTTACTCGTTCCGTAATACATCATCTCGTGACTAACTCATTAGTCATTTGCTTGCAAGGCTTATTATGATGTGCATTACCGAGAGGGCCCAGAGATACCTCTCCCACACTCGGAGTGACAAATCCTAGTCTTGATCTATGCCAACACCACGAACACTTTTGGAGACACCTGTAGAGCATCTTTATGATCGCCCAGTTACGTTGTGATGTTTGATAGCACACAAGGTGTTCCTACGGTATTCGGGAGTTGCATAATCTCATAGTCATAGGAACATGTATAAGTCATGAAGAAAGCAATAGCAGTAAAACTAAACGATCATAGTGCTAAGCTAACGGATGGGTCTTGTCCATCACATCATTCTCCTAATGATGTGATCCCGTTGATCAAATGACAACTCATGTCTATGGTTAGGAAACATAACCATCTTTGATCAATGAGCTAGTCTAGTAGAGGCATACTAGGGACACTCTGTTTTGTCTATGTATTCACACATGTACTAAGTTTCCGGTTAATACAATTCTAGCATGAATAATAACATTTATCATGATATAAGGAAATGTAAATAACAACTTTATTATTGCCTCTAGGGCATATTTCCTTCAGTCTCCCACTTGCACTAGAGTCAATAATCTAGCTCACATCGCCATGTGATTTAATACCGATAGTTCACATCGTTATGTGAATAACACCCATAGTTCACATCGCCATGTGACCAACACCCATAGGGTTTACTAGAGTCAATAATCTAGTTCACATCGCTATGTGATTAATACCCCAGAGTAATAAGGTGTGATTATGTTTTGCTTGTGAGAGAAGTTTAGTCAACGGGTCTGTCACATTCAGATCCGTATGTATTTCGCAAATTTCTATGTCTACAATGCTCTGCATGGAGCTACTCTAGCTAATTGCTCCCACTTTCAATACGCATCCAGATTGATACTTAGAGTCATCTGGATTTAGTGTCAAAGCTTGCATCGGCATAACCCTTTACGACGAACTCTTTATCACCTCCATAATCGAGAAACATTTCCTTAGTCATCCAGTTACTAAGGATAATTTTGACCGCTGTACAGTGATCTAATCTTGGATCACTATTGTACCCCCTTGACAAACTCATGGCAAGGTACACAACATGTTTGGTACACAGCATGGCATACTTTATAGAACCTATGGCTGAGGCATAGAGAATGACTTTCATTCTCTCTATATTTTTCTGCCGTGGTCTGGCTTTGAGTCTTACTCAACTTCACACCTTACAAGTCAGGCAAGAACTCCTTCTTTGACTGATCTATTTTGAACTACTTCAAAATCTTATCAAGGTATGTACTCATCGAAAGTCTTATCAAGTTCTTGATCTATCTCTATAGATCTTGATGCCCAATATGTAAGCAGCTTCACCAAGGTCTTTCTTTGAAAAACTCCTTTCAAACACTCCTTTATGCTTTCCAAAAAATTCTACATCATTTCCGATCGACAATATGTCATTCACATATACTTATCAGAAAGGTTGTAGTGCTCCCACTCACTTCTTGTAAATATAGGCTTCTCCAAAAGTCTGTATAAAACCATATGCTTTGATCAACTTATCAAAGCGTATATTCCAACTCCGAGATGCTTGCACCAGTCCATAGATGGATCGCTGGAGCTTGCACATTTTGTTAGCACCTTTAGGATTGACAAAACCTTCTGGTTGCATCATATACAAGTGTTCTTTAATAAATCCATTAAAGAATGCAGTTTTGTTATCCATTTGCCAGATTTCATAAAATGCGGCAATTGCTAACATGATTCGGACAGACTTAAGCATCGCTACGGGTGAGAAAGTCTCATCGTAGTCAACTCCTTGAACTTGTTGAAAAACTTTCGCAACAAGTCGAGCTTTGTAAACATTAACATTACCATCAGCGTCAGTCTTCCTCTTGAAGATCCATTTATTTTCGATGGCTTGCCGATCATCGGGCAAGTCAACCAAAGTCCACACTTTGTTCTCATACATGGATCCCATCTTAGATTTCATGGCCTCAAGCCATTTTGCGGAATCTGGGCTCATCATCGCTTCCTCAGAGTTCGTAGGTTCATCATGGTCCAGTAACATGACTTCCAGAACCGGGTTGCCGTACCACTCAGATGCGGAACGAACTCTGGTTGATCTACGAAGTTCAGCAGAAACTTGATCTGAAGTTTCATGATCATCATCATTAGCTTCCTCACTAATTGGTGTAGGAATCACTGGAACTAGTTTCTGTGATGTTCCACTTTCCAATTCGGGAGAAGGTACAATTACCTCATCAAGTTCTACTTTCCTCCCACTCACTTCTTTCGAGAGAAACTCCTTCTCTAGAAAGGATCCACTCTTAGCAACAAAGACCTTGCCTTCGGATCTGTGATAGAAGGTGTACCCAACAGTTTCTTTTGGGTATCCTATGAAGATTTACTTCTCCGATTTGGGTTTGAGCTTATCATGTTGAAACTTTTTCACATAAGCATCGCAGTCCCAAACTTAAAGAAATGACAGCTTAGGTTTCTCGTCAAACCACAGTTCATATGGTGTCATCTCCACGGATTTAGATGGTGCCCTATTTAATGTGAATGTAGCTGTCTCTAATACATAACCCCAAAAGCGATAGTGGTAGATCGGTAAGAGACATCATCGATCGCACCATATCTAATAAAGTACGGTTATGACATTCAGACACACCATTACACTATGGTGTTCCAGGTGGCGTGAGTAGTGAAACTATTTCACATTGTTTTTACTGAAGGCCAAACTCGCTAACTCAAATATTTTACCTCTACGATCATATCGTAGAAACTCTTATTTTCTTGTTACGATGATTCTCCACTTCACTCTAAAATTCTTTGAACTTTTCAAATGTTTCAGACTTGTGCTTCATTAAGTAGATATACCCATATCTGCTCAAATCATCAGTGAAGGTCAGAAAATAACGATACCCGCCGCGAGCTTCAACACTCATTGGTCCACATACATCTGTATGTATGATCTCCAACAAATCTGTTGCTCGCTCCATTGTTCTGGAGAACGGAGTTTTAGTCATCTTACCCATGAGGCATGGTTCGCAAGCACCAAGTGATTCATAATCAAGTGATTCCAAAAGTCCATCACTATGGAGTTTCTTCATGCGCTTTACACCATTATGACCTAAACGGTGGTGCCACAAATAAGTTGCACTATCATTATTAACCTTGCATCTTTTGGCTTCAATATTATGAATATGTGTATCACCACGATCGAGATCCAACAAACTATTTTCATTGGGTGTATGACCATCGAAGGTTTTATTCATGTAAACAGAATAACAATTATTCTATGACTTTAAATGAATAACTGTATTGCTACAAATATGATCAAATCATATTCATGCTCAATGCAAATGCCAAATAACATTTATTTAGGTTTTACACTACTCCCGAAAGTATAGGGAGTGTGCGATGATGATCATATCTATCTTGGAACCACTTCCAACACACATCGTCACTTCACCTTTAACTAGTCTCTGTTCATTCTGCAATTCTCGTTTCGAGTTACTAATTTTAGCAACTGAACCGGTATCAAATACCCAGGGGTTGCTATGAACACTAGTAAATTACACATCAATAATCTGTATATCAAAATATACCTTTGTTCACTTTGCCATCCTTCTTATCCGCCAAGTATCTAGGACAGTTCCACTTCCAGTGACCATTTCCTTTGCAGTAGAATCACTTAGTTTCAGGCTTGAGTTTTTAGCTTTGGGTTTCTTCACGGGAGTGACAACTTGCTTGTCATTCTTCTTGAAGTTCCCCTTCTATCCCTTTGCCCTTTACTTGAAACAAGTGATCTTGTTAACCGTCAACACTTGATGCTCTTTCATGATTTCTACCTTCGCTGACTACAGCATCGCGAAGAGCTCGAGAATTACTTTCGTCATCCCTTGCATATTATAGTTCATCACGAAGTTCTACTAACTTGGTGATGGTGACTAGAGAACTTTGCCAATTACTATCTTATCTGGAAGATTAACTCCCACTTGATTCAAGTAATTGTAGTACCCAGACAATCTGAGCACATGCTCACTGGTTGAGCTATTCTCCTCCATCTTGTAGGTAAAGTACTGTTAGAAGTCTTATACCTCTCGACACGGGCATGAATATGAAATACTAATTTCAACTCTTGGAACATCTTATATGCTCCGTGGCGTTCAAAACGTTTTTGAAGTCCCGGTTCTAAGCCGTAAAGCATGGTGCACTTAAACTATCAAGTAGTCATCATACCGAGCTTTTGTAAAAACGTTCATAACGTCTACATCTGCTCCTGCAATAGGTCTGTCACCTAGCGGTGCATCAAGGACATAATTCTTCTGTGCAGCAATGAGGATAATCCTCAGATCACGGAACAATTCCGCATCATTGCTACTAACATCTTTCAACTTAGTTTTCTCTAGGAACATATAAAAAATAAACGGGGAGCAACATCGTGAGCTATTGATCTACAACATAGATATGCTAATACTACGAGGACTAAGTTCATGATAAATTAAAGTTCAATTTAATCATATTACTTAAGAACTCCCACTTAGATAGACATCCCTCTAGTCATCTAAATGATCACGTGATCCAAATCAACTAAACCATGTCCGATCATCACGTGAGATGGAGTAGTTTCAATGGTGAACATCTTATGTTGATCATATCTACTATATGATTCACGCTCGACCTTTCGGTCTCCAGTGTTTCAAGGCCATATCTGCATATGCTAGGCTCGTCAAGTTTAACCCGAGTATTCTGCGTGTGCAAAACTGTCTTACACCCGTTGTATTTGAACATAGAGCTTATCACACCCGATCATCACGTGGTGTCTCGGCACGAAGAACTTTCGCATCGGTGCATACTCAGGGAGAACACTTGTACCTTAAAATTTTGTAAGGGATCATCTTATAATGCTACCGTCGTTCTAAGCAAAATAAGAAGCATAATAAGATAAACATCACATGCAAATCAAAATATGTGACATGATATGGCCATCATCATCTTGTGCTTTTGATCTCCATCTCCAAAGCACCGTCATGATCACCTTTGTCACCGGCGTGACACCTTGATCTCCATCGTAGCATCGTTGTCGTCTCGCCAACTATTGCTTCTACGACTATCGCTACCGCTTAGTGATAAAGTAAAGCAATTACATGGCGATTGCATTTCATACAATAAAGCGACAACCATATGGCTCCTGCCAGTTGCCGATAACTTTACAAAACATGATCATCTCATACAAAACCGAATAACTCATCATGTCTTGACCATATCACATCACAACATGCCCTGCAAAAACAAGTTAGACGTCCTCTACTTTGTTGTTGCAAGTTTTACGTGGCTGCTACGGGCTTTAGCAAGAACCGTTCTTACCTACGCATACAAAACCACAACGATGTTTCGTCAAGTATGTGCTGTTTTAACCTTCACAAGGACCGGGCGTAGGCACACTTGATTCAGCTAAAGTGAGAGAGACAGACACCCGCCAGTCACCTTTAAGCAATGAGTGCTCATAACGGTGAAACCAGTCTCACGTAAGCGTACGCGTAATGTTGGTCCGGCCCGCTTCATCTCACAATACCGCCGAAGCAAAGTATTACATGCTGGTAAGCAGTATGACTAGTATCACCCACAACTCATTGTGTTCTACTCGTGCATATCATCTACGCATAGACCTGGCTCTTGATGCCACTGTTGGGGAACGTAGTATTTTAAAATTTTCCTACGATCACGCAAGATCTATCTACTAGATGCATAGCAACGAGAGGGAAGAGTGTGTCTACGTACCCTCGTAGACCGGAAGCGGAAGCGTCAAGTGACGCGGTTGATGTTGTCGAACTTGTTCGCAATCCAACCGATCAAGCACCGAACGTATGGCACCTCCGCGTTCAGCACACATTCAGCTTGATGACGTCCCACGAGCTCTTGATCCAGCTGAGCTTCACGGGAGAGTTTCGTCAGCACGACGGTGTGGTGACGGATATGATGTATCTACCGGCGCAGGGCTTCGCCTAAGCACTGCGACGATATGACCAAGGTGTGTTTCTGTGGAGGGGGGCACCGCACACGGCTAGAACAATTCAACTTGTGTGTCCTAGGGTGCCCCCCTGCCCCCGTATATAAAGGAGCAAGGGAGAGGCCGGCCCTAGAGGGGGCGCGCCAAGTGTGGGGAGTCCTACTAGGACTCCCAAGTCCTAGTTGGATTCCCCTTTCCTTTCCGGAGTAGAAGAGAAGGAAAGAGGTGGAGAGGGAGAAGGAAAAGGGGGCTGCACCCCTTGTCCAATTTGGACCAGAGGGGAGGTGCGCGCCTCCTTCCTTTTGGCCTTTCTCCTCTATTTCCGTATGGCCCAATAAGGCCCATATACTTCGAAAAATACCCGAATCACTCGGAACCTTTCCGATGTCCGAATATAGTCGTCCAATATATCGATCTTTACGTCTCGACCATTTCGAGACTCCTTGTCATGTCCCCGGTCTCATCCGGGATTCCGAACTCCTTCGGTACATCAAAACTCATAAACTCATAATACCGATCGTCATCAAACGTTAAGCGTGCGGACCTACGGGTTCGAGAACTATGTAGACATGACCGAGACTCATCTCCGATCAATAACCAATAGCGATACCTGGATGCTCATATTGGCTCCTACATATTCTACGAAGATCTTTATCGGTCAAACCGCATAACAACATACGTTGTTCCTTTTGTCATCGGTATGTTACTTGCCCGAGATTCGATCGTCGGTATCTCTATACCTAGTTCAATCTCGTTACCGGCAAGTCTCTTTACTCGTTCCATAATACATCATCTCGTGACTAACTCATTAGTCATTTGCTTGCAAGGCTTATTATGATGTGCATTACCGAGAGGGCCCAGAGATACCTCTCCCACACTCGGAGTGACAAATCCTAGTCTTGATCTATGCCAACACCACGAACACTTTTGGAGACACCTGTAGAGCATCTTTATGATCACCCAGTTACGTTGTGATGATTGATAGCACACAAGGTGTTCCTACGGTATTCGGGAGTTGCATAATCTCATAGTCATAGGAACATGTATAAGTCATGAAGAAAGCAATAGCAGTAAAACTAAACGATCATAGTGCTAAGCTAACGGATGGGTCTTGTCCATCACATCATTCTCCTAATGATGTGATCCCGTTGATCAAATGACAACTCATGTCTATGGTTAGGAAACATAACCATCTTTGATCAATGAGCTAGTCTAGCAGAGGCATACTGGGGACACTCTGTTTTGTCTATGTATTCACACATGTACTAAGTTTCCGGTTAATACAATTCTAGCATGAATAATAAACATTTATCATGATATAAGGAAATGTAAATAACAACTTTATTATTGCCTCTAGGGCATATTTCCTTCAGCTTGATCTCCGGATGGGTTACCATCAGATTCGTATCCATGAAGAGGATATTCACAAGACCGCATTCAGAACAAGCTATGGCTCCTATGAATACACGGTCATGTCTTTCGGCCTTGCAAATGCTCCACCCACTTTCTCTCGGATGATGCACTTCATATTCAACCCCTACACCAATGAATCTATTCTTGTCTATCTGGATGATATCTTGGTATTCTCCCAGAATGAAGAAGACCATGCCAAGCACCTCCGTTTGGTCCTTGACAGGCTCCGTGAGCGCAAGTTCTATGCGAAGTTCTCTAAATGTGAATTCTGGCTAGATAAAGTCCTATATCTTGGCCATATTATCTCTCCCGAGGGCATTTCTATGAACCCTGAGAAGATTGAAGCTATTGTCAACTGGGAACCCCCATAGAATGTCAAGCAACTCTGAAGCTTCCTTGGTCTCGCTAGCTATTGCAGAAGGTTCGTTGAGAACTTCTCCAAGATTGCCAAGCCTCTTTCCAACCTGTTGCAGAAGAATGTCAAGTAGTCATGGACTCCTGATTGTGATGTGGCATTCAAAACACTCAAAGAGAAGCTCATTTCTGCTCTGGTTCTTACTCCTCCGGATGAGTCCAAGCCTTATGAAGTCTTTTGTGATGCTTCATTGCAAGGTCTTGGTGGTGTTCTCATGCAAGACAAGAAGATTGTGGCATACACTTCTCGTCAGTTGAAGCCAAATGAGAAGAATTATCCCACACATGATCTCGAGCTAGTAGCAGTTGTTCACGCCTTGATAACATGGAGACACCTTCTGTTGGGCAGAAAAGTGGACATCTTCACTGATCACAAGAGCTTGAAGTACATCTTCACATAGCCAAACCTTAACCTTCGCCAGACTCGTTGGGTTGAGATGATTCAAGAGTACGATCCAAGCATTGAGTACACTCCTGGCAAGGCCAATGTCATTGCAGATGCCTTGAGCAGAAAGGCGTATTGCAACAGTCTCCTTCTCAAACCTTTCCATCCTGAACTTTGTGAGTCATTCAGGAAGCTCAACCTCCAAGTCGTTCCGCAAGGCTTTCTTGCAAACCTTCAAGTTGCTCCTACCTTGGAAGATCAAATCCGTGAGGCCCAACTCAGTGATGCTATGGTGCATAAAGTGAAACATGGTATTGCTAAGGGTACTCCCAAGTACAAGTGCTATCGCGTTGATGAGAAAGACACCTTGTTCTTTGAGGCTAGGATCGTGGTTCCCAAAGGTGATCTCAGGAAGCTCATAATGAACGAAGCACATGACTCCCTCCTCTCGATTCATCCCGGAAGTTCCAAGATGTACCAAGACCTCAAGCAATCATATTGGTGGACTCGCATGAAAAGGGAGATTGCCCAATTCGTGAATGAATGTGATGTCTGCAGAAGAGTGAAGGCAGAGCATCAACGTCCAGCGAACTCCTTCAACCTCTACCTATTCCCGAGTGGAAATTCGATCACATTGAGATGGATTTCGTCACCGGTTTTCCTAAGTCCAAGAAGGGAAATGATGCTATCTTTGTGGTGATTGACAAGCCAACTAAAGTAGCTCATTTTCTTCCCATCAAAGAATCCATCAACGCAGCTCAGCTGGCAGAGCTGTACACCTCCAGAATTGTTTCTTTGCATGGCATTCCTCAAGTGATCTCCTCAGACCGTGGAAGTTTGTTCACGTCCAAGTTCCGGGATTCCTTTCAGATAGCCATGGGCACAAATATTCGCTTCAGCACTGCGTTTCACCCTCAGATTAGTGGTCAAGTCGAAAGAGTGAACCAGATCCTCGAAGATATGCTAAGAGCTTGTGTCATCTCCTTCGACATGAAATGAGAAGATTGCCTTCCGTTTGCCGAATTCTCCTACAACAATAGCTTCCAAGCAAGTGCCGGCAAAGCTCCTTTTGAAATCCTCTATGGCAGAAAGTGTCGTACCCCCCTCAACTGGTCCAAGACTGGTGAACGTCAACTTCTTGGAAATGATTTGATCTCAGAAGCTGAAGAAATGTGCAAAGTCATACGTGAGAATCTCAAGGCCGCGCAATCGTGTCAAAAGAGATACTATGACGGCAAGCATCGTGACTTGGCTTTCGACATTGGAGACCATGTCTATCTCCGTGTTTCTCCCATGAAGGGCACCCAGAGGTTCGGTATAAAGGGCAAGCTTGCTCCAAGATACGTGGGCCCTTTCAAGATTCTTGGCAAGAGAGGCGATCTAGCCTACCAACTCGAGCTTCCCTCCAACTTTGCAAATGTTCATGATGTGTTTCACGTGTCTCAACTCCGCAAGTGCTTCAAGATGCCTGAACGCACCATTCCGTTTGAAGAGATTGATCTTCAACAAGACTTGTCTTATCGTGAGCACCCTGTTGCTATTATTGAAGAAACTGAGCGCAAGACCCGCAACAAGTCCATC
Organism: Secale cereale; assembly: GCA_902687465.1. NCBI lineage: Eukaryota > Viridiplantae > Streptophyta > Magnoliopsida > Poales > Poaceae > Secale > Secale cereale. The sequence goes on along the minus strand of LR738710.1, from coordinate 336,525,057 downwards.
AAGTTCTTGAAAGTAAAGTGGTCACACCATACCGACCGAGAAGCTACGTGGGAACGAGAAGATCACCTTCGTTCCGAGTATCCCGCCTTCTTCCAGTCTTAGATCTCGGGACGAGATCTTTTTGTAGTGGAGGAGAGTTTGTAACACCCCATATGTGATACTTTCCATTTATGGCAATATTGAAACACTGACTTCATCAATTCCATTCTGGGCTCTTCTTTCATTTCGGGTTTCTTCGTTTTGTCGTGTGTGTGTGTGCATTTCATCCATGTCATGTTATCATGTGCATTGCATTCGTGTTGTCACTTGCACCGGGTCATGCTTGTCTCTTCCCGTTGTCCGTTCCGAGTTCCGACACTCACACACGTGCCCGTGGTACCCCCGAGTCCTTCTTTCGTATGTGGCCGTGTAACGTTCTCGGAATGTGGCGAGACTTGTCGTGCATTGTTGTTTTAGTACGTGTAGGCCGCCTGTCAAGTTTCATCGCGTTTGGAGGTCATTTGATACTCCAACGGTTAACCTAGTGGGCTAAAAGCTCCTCTTCTTTTGGACCAAGACCCCTCTCCACAACAACCCACTAAACCAGCACAACCACTCCCATCCTCTCGGTCGTTGGATCATGATCATGTGGGCGAAAACCGCACCCCATTTGGACCTTCCTAGCTCCCTCTACCTATAAAACAGCCTCCCCACGTCCATTTTCGGGTAAAACCCTAGCCCGAGCTCCCCGCGCCGCCGGACGCGTCCATCCGCAGCCGGACACGTCCACTGCCGCGCGCCGAGCCACTCCAGTCGCGCCACATGGCCCAGTCCACCGCCGGATTCCGCCCCGCCACCGGCCCGCCCAGCCCGCGACCGCGACCCCGTGCCTCCTCCCGTTCGCCTCGCCGCCGACCGGCACGACGCCCGCTGCCGCAGTCTCCCGCTGGCGCGGCCCCGCTGCCCTGTGACGCCCGAAGACCGACGCCCCAGAAGATTCCAAATGTTCCGGGTCTTCCCGTGTGTTTCATTTGTGCTTGTTTTATTTATTTTTGCATTGCATCATGTCATCATGCCATCATGTCTTTAATTTCTGCAACTCAACTAAATAAGTCGTGTGGACCTTCGGTCCATTTAAATCGAGGGAAGGATGACTTCTCTTTATAACATATCCTCCTAATATTTATGGAGCTATTATCGAATATTCAATTGCTTTGGAATCACCAAAACACACTTGCATCTTTCTCTTGCCAGCAAATCCCTTATCAAGTGCACCCCCCACTAGCTTCTTCTTTTCAAGTCTCACTCGTTTATTGCAAGTGACATTTTCCCTGTTCCAAAAATGTTCAATATCTTCCTTTAAATATTAGATCATGCCAAGACCACCTCCTCCAATTTTCATGTCTTTTGGGAGTGCTTTGGTTGGCCTAAAGATTTAGGCAAGTTTGAGTTATTTCTGAACTCGCATAAATTTGTAGTCTATAAAAAATTTGCCAAATCATTTTATTAAAATATCCCACAATTCCAGGAGCTCAGGGTTGTTTCCACTTCCTTCTTAATCTTCATAAAACTCCCTGACCTGTTCCTTTGCAAAGTTGGAGATTAAAAATTTCAGTAAAAGAAAAAGGGCTTCCCAGCCCCGTTCCTTGGGCCTTCCAACCAGCCTCAGGCCAGTAGGCCCCTCCACTCCACACCTCTAGGCCCAAGGCCTAGCCTCCTTTCTAACCTAACCCGAACTCGTCGCTTCCTCGAGCCTCTCCCTCTCGTTCTCCCTCCGCCGCCGCATGCCCCTCTCGCTCTTTCCCTCCTCCTCGTCCCCTCGCTCTCTCGCTCTCATCACAGCGCCCGATCCTCTCTCCCTCTCCCTCGCTTGGTCGCCGCCTCGCGGACCCTCGCCTGCGGGTGCCCGAGCCCCGACGCGCCCAGATCCGTCTGCCCCGCGCCTCGTCCTCCTCCGCGTACCTCGCCGTGGCCTCTCCGAGCGCTGCTCTCGCCGCCGGGCACCGCGACCACCGAGGACCTCTGCGCCGGCGCCGCCCGCCGACTGCTGTTCTGCTCCGCCCGCGGCCGGCCTTGCCGCGTCCGCCGCCGCGGCCCTGCAAGAGCTCATCGACCCCGCGTCGCCGCCTTCTTCCGTCTACTCCGCCTCCCGCCGGTGCTACCCCGCACCTCAGTCGCCGGTCCGGATCACCGCTGCCTCGCTAGGGAGTCGTGCCCGGCCTTCGCGGTGGCCACCGGAGCCGTTGCAGAGCGGCGCCTCCACGCAAGCCGCGCCTCTGGACCTCCTCCACACCCTCGCCAAGCTCCGAGCCATCCTGCCTGCTCGTCAACGCAAGCTGCCAGTGAGCTCTGCCATAGCTGTTGCGTGCCGTTTCACCTCTGTCAAGGCCGAGAGGACGCCAAGATACCAAGTCCCACGACAACCGTTTTTCGCCAAGGACGCCGAGAACGACTACACGAGACACCGACCATCACTCGCCAAGCTCGACTACCGTCGCCAAGACCCGAGACCGGCAAGTCCGAAGACCCAAGTACCACGACCGAACGACTACAAACGTTGCCCCAAGTTCCTCTTTGGAAATGTACGATTACCCTCGAAGACCCGTGGATGCGCCAAGTACCCCTTCGGTCAGGAACGCGGCAAGTACCACGACACAATAATGTGAACGGCTACAAAACGTGTACCACGACCCGCGAGTACCACTACTTCCTCTACGACCTCGAACCACCCCGAAACGAACACTTCGAAGGTATACCACCGAGACGACCCCGTGGGTGAATGCATGTGAATGTGTGATGTATGAGAGGAAGTACTTGTGTGCATCGTGCCGTTTCGTCGCTTGTCATGCCCCTTGTTTGCCTCGTCGCCAACCCGTGGGAACCCAGTGACGGAATCACCCCACCTTTCATCTTGTTCAACTCGCTCACGCCACCTTTCTTTTGCATCGGTCTCTCGACGAGTTACCGGTACCGAAATGTTGTTGTGGCACCATTTTCGGATCATCACCGTGGCACCCTTTCTTTCCATCACGGTGACTAATACTCCTTATCATCTTCATGTCAACTTTTCATATAAAAATTGCATAAAACTTGACCATGTCATCCACATCATCATAACAACCTTTAAATGTTAAATTGTTGTTGCTTTAATAATTGCTAAATTGGTTATGGGGATTTTCCGAAATTGTTGTTGTTATTTCCGGCCTCATTTAAAATGCCTAGATAGCTAGTTTACACTTACTTCACCTCTTGCAATGTTAACAAACATTTAATCTTGTCTTGTAAATAAACGAGAGTCAACTATATATATAAAATGTGGTGTTTCGTCAATATGCAACTCGTTGCATATTGAGCTCCGCTTAACGTGTAGTATTTTTTGTACACCTTGCTATGCCATGCATATTTAAACTGGACATGCATCATACTTGGATGTGCATCGTATGCCATGTTTATGCTTGTGTGTTTACCGTGTTGTTTGCTTCTTTTTGGTATGCTTCTCTTGTTAGCCTCTGGTTCGTTCCGGAGTTGTGAGGATCCATTCGACTACTTCATGGACTAGTTCTTCTTCCTTGCGGAATCCCAGGCAAGATGATCATACCCTTGGATACCTTTACTACAATTGCCATGCTTAGTTGTCTCGATGCTATCGTTATATGTCGCGCTACCCATCATTATTGTCAGCCCCTCTCCTTGTTGCCATGAAACCTCTAACCTTTGAAACCTTCCTAGCAAAACCATTGTTTGGCTATGTGTAATGCCCCGGAAGTAATACTTTCCCTTTTGGGCAATATAATATATCTTTGGCTTCATCAGTTCCATTCCGGGTTCTTTGTCTCTTCGGGTTTTCGTTTTTTTGTCGTGTGCGTGTGTTCATTCATTCATATCATGTAGTGATGTGCATCGCATTGCATTTGTGTGGTCACTTGCATCCGGTCCCAATCGTTCCTTTCCGTTGTCCGTTTCGCGTTCCGGAGCTCCCTCACGTGTCCGTGGCATCCGAGGTCTACTTAGGTGTTTGGCCGTGTAACGTTTCCGGTTTGACGGGAGACTTGTCGTCTGTTGTTGTTTTGGTGTGTGTGACCCGCCCGTCGAATCTCGTCGCGTTTGGAGTTCGTTTGCTACCCGAACAGTTATTCTCATGGGCTGAAAGTACCTCCACTTTGAGGCCCAAGACACCCCTCCAACAGCCCACCAAACCAACCCAAACCCCTCCCTTCATCTAGGCCATCCAATTCTGATCGCGTGGCCGAAAACCACACCTCATTTGGACAACCCTAGCTCCTTGTGCCTATATATTTGTCCATCTTCCCCAATTTTTGCCCTAGAAACCCTAGTGTCTCCTTCCTCCATCATCTCCTACCTCTAGCCACCGGGTTCCACGCCAGCTCGCCGGAATCACCGCCACCGCCGGTCTCTTCCTCCACTCTGGCCGGCCTCCTCCACCACCTCCGGCCGCCCCTCCGGCAAGGGCCCGCCGGCCCCTCCCGTCGCTGATCCTCCTCCCGTCGTCGGGGACTCCAGCGCCGCGCTCACTGGGGGATCGGGAGGATCCCCCGAGCCGTCGCCCCGATCCAGTTTTCCCTCCAGGTGGACCGCGCCCAAGTCAACGCCGCCGCCCGATCCCTTCGGCAGCCACGCCTCGGGGCCTCGAGGTTGCCAGGCCGGGCGATCCAGATCGAGGACCCCCTCCTGGGCCCGAGTCGCCCCGCCTGGGCCGCCTTCCTCCAGACGCCTCCACCCCCGCTGGGCCGGCCCGATAGCGCCGCCTCTCAGCTCCCGATTGGGGAGTCCCGACCCCCGATCCCGATCTGGCCCCTAACGGGTCCGGTGGGCCGCGATCCGCGACCCGTTAGCGCGGCCCGATCCGCCAGTCCGCCCGATCCGCTTCGCGCGCGGCCCGATCCGATCCGCCAGGGCCCGTTTGACCGCGCCCGCGTTGAACCCGGAGCCCGTTGGCCAGATCTGACTTTGACTGAGGTAGTTGTTTTTTTCACTAAGTCCCTGAGAATTGATGTCTGATGCAATTTTAAAATGTGGATAACTTTTTGTGTGCATGTCCGAATTGAGCAAATGATATGTCAAAATGATCGTGGAGACTTGTACTACATTTTGTTCCATTGTGCCATGCATGTTTGAGGTCATCTAGATGCTTAAATATCTGTTGGAAGAGGGCTACTTGTTATAAACTGCTGTTAGTAGTTGTTTTCATGCCATCTTTGCAATGTGATAACTTGGTGCATGTTTATCCAAATGATGCATATGATAAGTCCACGTGTTCGTCTTGAGATGCTCTACATGTTGATTGCTTTAGCTTGCATGATAGATTTCATCTTGCCATGCTTATCTCCTTTGCGAAGTGCTATGTGGCTGTTATGTTGTTAAACTTGTTACGAGATGCCTCGTAGAGGAACTCGTTGCTATCGTTGTGTTTGTCCCCTTGATGCATGCTTAGATGTTTTGGATTCACCATCATGTGTACTTTGCTGTGGTGCTTACCACTTGCCATGTTTAGCTTTGAGGTGACTTAATCTTGCTCTCAAAGATGCCATGATGAAACTGCAATTTCACTAAGTCTGGAATCTGTAATTTCCAGATGCCATGTTTGCTTGCTGTTCTAGGCCAATCCATGATAGTTTTGGGGCGACTCTTGATGATTCCTTGTTGTACATATTGTTGGCTATCCATTCATGCTCTCACATGCTTATTTGAGTGGCTGTAGCATATTTAAATTTTGCTCCCAAGTTGCAACAAATTACTGCTGTCAGGATTTTGTTGTCAAGTTCAATATGTCATAGCTTGTTGCTATTGATCCATGGCTCCTTTTGGGATGCTCCAATGGAATTGTTTGCTGTAGGATATGTCTAGTTTATGTCCATGCTCATTGCCATGATGTTTGAGTGCTGTAGCTCATTTATCTCTTGCCCCGAAGTTGCTATGTGGCTGTTATTTTCAGCTTGTGCGTATTTATTGTTTCGGGTGTAACTTTTAGCCCGTTGCTCCGTTTTGAGCAAGTCCTATATGAAACTTGTGTGATTTTGCATGTAGATTCATAATATCCTATTGTTATCATGTTTTGAAGCATTTTGCTTGATGCATATTTTTGTGCTGTTACACTGTGCTTCCTAAGTAGACTTTTTGTGCTTCCATAGTGCATAAGTTTTGCTTCCTTAGTGCATCAGCCATGCATCCAATATTTTTGTGTGCGCATTGCATCTGGTTGATTCGTGCCTTGTGTGTTTGTGTTGAGTAGAGCCGGAAGCTGAGACCGAGTACGAGTACGAGCACGAGGTTACTACCGAGCTTGAGAACGAGGACCCCTCTTACGATCCCATCGACAACTCTTCAGGCAAGATGACCGAACCCCGATAACATTACTATCTTTGCCTATTGCTAGAAGTCTCGATCTATAGTTTTGCCTCGATGCCCATGTTTTTCCTGTCAGCCTCCTATTGTAACCATGAACCTGTTTAACCACCCTACCTATGCAAACCATTGATTGGCTATACGTAGGCTTCGCTCAGCCCCTCTTATAGCATTGTTAGTTGCAGGTGAAGCTTGAAGATTCTTGCTTCTTGTTGAAGCTTGTTGGGATATCACACTATTTTAATTATTAATTTAAATCATCTATATATTGGTAATGGGTGGAAGGCTAAGCCTTTTGCTTGGTGATTTGTTCCACTCATGCCGCTAGGAACCGTATAAACCGGTGTTATGTTCCTTGATTATGCGTTAATCACACGGTTGGGGTTATGGGACCCCCTCGATAAACCGCTAAGTGCTAAGTCTTTTCCAGCAAGTCCCAACATTGGTACTATTTGCCTAAACAACTAAAAACTTACCGAGGGAGTAATTAACCCGAGGATTAATTAATTCAACCCCCTGGGCTAGTGCTCGATTTGAGTGTTGGTCCAAACTAGAGCCACTTGCGGTGCCACCCAGTTCGCTGGGATCTTCGGTATCTGTACGTACTGCTCATCCGGTCGTGGCCTGAGACTAGATACGCGCCGCTACTATCAGGGTGTCGGCACGCCGGGAGGATTTGCTGGATTAGCCTTACCTTAGTCGGAGTATCTTGAGCACGGGATTCCGAGGATACTCGAGCCTTCCCACCTTGGAGTTGCGACTCCGCGGATCGTGGGCTTGTCATGGGCCAAGTTGGAACACCCCTGCAGGGTTATGAACTTTCGAAAGCCGTGCCCGCGGTTATGTGGCAGATGGGAGCTTGTTAATATCCGGTTGTAGAAAACTTGACACCATGTTCCAATACACTACCAGCGTGAGTACCGTGACTGTCATTTTCCGAAAGGGATTCGGGAGATGAACACGGTGGGGTTATGTTTGACTTGCTTTAGTTAGGATCACTTCGTGATCATCTGTCGATCGAGGCACCTTCTCTTCTCGCTCTCTTTTACGTAAGCTAGCCTAGTGCTGCTGCAGACTCTTGTTCTTTCTTCAGCCTTATTCGACACCCAAGGCTTAAATAGTCGTGTTACCCGGGAACGGGATTGCTGAGTCCTCTGTGGCTCACAGTTACTTCACCACACCAGATGCAGGTACGATGGTGAGCTACACAGGCGATGGCACTGAGCTAGACTGGGAGTACGACGAGGAGCGTAGCCGTTACTATGTGAACTATCCGGTTGATCAGTAGAGCTTCTACTAGGATTCGATCTAGACCTGTGGTTTAATGTTATGTTTGGTATCTTGTCATTTGGATCTTTACCCTTAGATGGGCTGTGATGTTTTATCTGAATGATTTTGAACATGTAATGAATTTGTGTGACGTGGCGAGTGTAAGCCAGCTATTTTTTCAGTTTTCCATCCCTATTTTTACATGAGATGTGCAAAGGTACCAAACTTGCGATCATTCCAGAATGGGCTTATATCTTTAAGTCGTGCCTCGACACGTAGGAGATATAGTCCCATCCTGGGCATTACAAGTTGGTATTCAGAGCCTTCTCCGACCTAGAAGCCCCCACTGATTGATCGAATCGTTGACGGTCGAGTCTAGGCACACACTGAAAATGTTTTGAGTCCTATTTTTATATCGGAGAGTAGGATTTCTTTGCTCCTCATCCCCTTTCACTCTGGTGAGGACTCCTGACGACTACTCTTGACTCTTCTACTTTCGAAAATTGCACCAATTTTTTTTTTAGGAATCTCGCGAGTATTGTTGGATTGTTTCGATGTTCTTGTGACAAGAATATTGTTCTCGATGCCTCCTGACATTAGGGGTTGTGGCAGTGTCCCGGGGAGTTGAGCTTCGGGGTATTGTCGTCACAAGCATATCGCGACAGTACTAGAATACTTAAGACGGCCGACATCGAAAACTCTCCTATACGGTTAGTGGCAAGATAACCCCGACATCACCCAGTACTGGGGAGGTAGTTCGGGAGTATTGCCATAGCTTTGTATAGTGGATGCTTTTCGAAGGTCCGAGGTAGACGGTTTCCGAGAACAACTGGTTATGTGTTGAAGGATGGATACAGCTAGATGTAGGTTTAGAGTTGATTGCGCGGTGCTTCCCCTGTTTCCCCAACACCTGATTGCATAACCGGAAACTTTCGGAAATTAATAGGTGGGTTTATCCAGTAGATCGTAGGCATTCTTCCAACGAATGCAGGTTAGCGAGTTCAGGGTTCTACATTGAGTGAAGTGGTTTTATGGCCGATGTTCCGATCAGGATTTGCATCTTAAAGGGTACTTGGCTATGCTGATCCGGGGATTGCAATACCCTTTCGTAACACGTTCCATAATCTTAGAGCACAAAGATGTCGAACGAAGCTCCTATCTTGTGTTTGTTCCATCCGTACCTTGTTGTTTTTCTTATTTACCTTTTGTCCCCTATGTGGCATCTCGTGAAGATTGTTGTTATCATTAAACTGAGAATTTCATTCGTTCCTCTTGTTCGAATGATTCTTGTGAAGACTATGTTGCATTTCAATCCGTTGTTTCAGCTTATATCTTCTTTCAATCAAATTGATGATTGGTGGTCATCTCTTCAGGATGGCACCGAAACGGGTTCCCAACGCTAACCCAGAGGGTGAAGAGGTTCCAGATCGTCCTCCTTCCCCTCCTCCTCCGTCAGAGGCTTGGAGAGAGATTATGAAAACTACAAATCAGAACACCCAGATGTTGATGCAGATAATGCAGCAAATGCAAGCAAATCAGGGTGCTCCAGGGAACCAAGGCAATTTCTTCAACCAACAGCACCATGCTACGCTCAACCAGTTCTTGTCCAATCAACCAAAGGCTTTCAGTTTCTGTGTCGACCCTCTCGATGCTGAAGATTGAATTACCGATATCAAGAAGCATTTTGAGTGCAGCAACGTAAGGCCTAAGGACTATGTGAAATTTGCAGCCTTCCAACTCAAGGACCAAGCAGCTGACTGGTGGCAGCAATACAAAGACTCCAGAGAAGGGCGTGTGATCTCTTGGGATGATTTCTGCAAGGACTTTCGCTCTCACCACATTCCAACAAGTGTCATCGAGGGTATGCGTGAGCAATTCCGCAACCTGAAGCAAGGCTCTATGACTGTCTACCAGTATAATGTCAAGTTCCAAAACCTCGCCCGCTATGCTAAGCAAGACATACCAGATGCCAAGAGCAAGATATATCAGTTCCGTGGAGGTCTCAAGGATGAACTTCAACTTGCTCTCACCTTGTTCGAGCCCGATGAGTTCGACAAATTCTATAACATGGCGCTTAAGCAAGAGGCAGCCCAGCTCAAGATGGAGGCTTCCAAAAAGAGGATTCGAGATGCCGTTCACTCCTCCTCATCTTCTCAAGTCATCGCGAAGCAACATAAATTTTGGCTTCCTCCTCCTCCAGTGATCCGAGCTCCCTACAACAACAACAGCAACAAGAACTCCGATGGTCGTGGTTTCTCCCACCCACCCAACCCGAGCAACCAGTCGAAGAATCAGTTTCAGTCTCAAGGTTCCAAGTCAAGTGGTTCTCATTTCCGTCCTCTCTCAGAAGTGGTGTGCAACAAGTGTGGCCAGAAGGGTCATTATGCTAACAGATGTCCGAACCCAAAGCGTCTTCCGCCTCCTCCACCTGTCAGCACAGCTATTGTCAAGCATAATCCAAAGTCTGCAAGGGTGAATCTGATGAATGCAGCGCAAGCGGAGAATTCTTCTGATGTGATTTTGGGTAACCTCTCAGTTAACTCTATACCTGCTAAAGTTTTGTTAGATTCGGGTGCTTCATTGTCCTTCATTTCAAGACCTTTTGTTGCCAAGCATGATCTCGTCACTCAAGTGTTGTCAAAGCCGTTGAGCATTATTTCTCCTGGATTGCAAATGTCGTCTCGGGTGCATGTTCCGGATGTTTCTATTCGCATGGGTGATTATCGATTTCTGGCCTCTCCGGTGGTTCTCGGCAATTCCGACATTGACCTCATCCTCGGAGTGGACTGGCTTTCTCAGCATGATGCTCAAATTGACTGTGCACAGAAGGAAGTCAAGATTACCCATCCTGATGAAGATGTGATTATCTTCGCCTCCAGGGATAACACAATCCGGCTTTTCTCTCTCAATGACAAGGGCGAAATGAATGCCATCTCTCAAATTCCGGTGGTTAACGAATACGAAGACGTCTTTCCTGAAGAACTTCCAGGCATGCCTCCACACCGTCAAGTGGAATTCGTCATTGAACTCGAGCCGGGTACTGAGCCAGCATGCCGGCGTCCGTACAAGCTCTCTCCTAAAGAGTTGAAGGAGTTGAAGAAACAACTTGATGAACAGGAGTGTATGGGTCTGATCAGGCCTAGTACGTCTCCTTGGGGCTGTGGTGTCTTATTTGTCAAGAAGAAGGACGGCACAGAGCGCCTCTGCGTTGATTACCGGCCATTGAACAAGAAGACGATAAAGAACAAGCATCCGCTCCCCAACATCAACGAACTGTTCGAGCAGCTCAAAGGAGCTAAAGTGTTCTCTAAGCTCGATCTCCGAATGGGCTATCACCAAATTCGCATTCGAGAAGAAGATATCCCCAAGACTGCCTTTAGAACGAGCTACGGCTCATATGAGTATACAGTCATGTCCTTTGGTCTCGCTAATGCTCCACCTACCTTCTCGAGAATGATGCACTACATCTTCAACACCTACACCGGTGAGTTTGTGCTTGTGTATCTGGATGACATTTTGGTATTTTCCAAGAATGAAGAAGATCACGAAAAGCACCTCCGTCTCGTTCTCGACAGACTCCGTGAACATAAGTTTTATGCCAAGTTCTCCAAGTGCGAATTTTGGCTCGATAAGGTCTTGTACCTGGGCCATATCATCTCCGCTGACGGTATTGCGGTAAACCCCGAGAAAGTTGAAGCAATTGTCAACTGGGAAGCTCCTCAGAACGTCAAGCAACTCCGAAGCTTTCTTGGTCTTGCCAGCTATTGCAGAAGGTTCGGTTAGAACTTCTCCAAGATTGCCAAGCCTCTTTCCAACTTGCTGCAGAAGAATGTCAAGTACTACTGGTCTCCAGATTGTGAAGTGGCATTCAAAACTCTCAAAGAAAAGCTCGTCTCTGCTCCAGTTCTTACTCCTCCAGATGAGTCCAAGCCCTATGAAGTATTCTGTGATGCTTCTCTTCAAGGACTTGGTGGTGTGCTTATGCAAGACAAGAGAATTGTGGCATACACTTCTCGTCAGCTCAAGCCAAGTGAGAGGAACTACCCCACACATGATCTTGAACTAGCAGTTGTGGTACATGCTTTGATTACGTGGAGACACCTTCTGTTGGGCAGAAAAGTCGACATCTTCACCGATCACAAGAGCTTGAAGTACATCTTCACACAGCCGAATCTGAACCTTCGCCAGACTCGTTGGGTTGAGATGATCCAAGAGTATGATCCCAGCATCGAATACACTCCTGGCAAGGCGAATGTGATTGCAGATGCTTTGAGCAGAAAGGCATATTGCAACAGCCTTCTTATCAAACCGTTCCAGCCTGAGCTTTGTGAAGCATTTAGGAAGCTCAACCTCCAAGTTGTTCCGCAAGGTTTTCTTGCAAATCTCCAAGTTGCTCCTACCTTGGAAGATCAGATCTGTGAGGCCCAACTCAGTGATGCTATGGTGCAAAAAGTGAAACATGGTATTGCAAAGGGTACTCCTAAATACAAGTGCTATCGCGTTGATGAGAGAGATACCTTGTTCTTCGAGGACAGACTCGTGGTTCCCAAAGGTGATCTCAGGAAGCTCGAAGAAGCACATGATTCCCTCCTTTCGATTCATCCTGGTAGTTCCAAGATGTACCAAGACCTCAAGCAATCTTACTGGTGGACACGCATGAAAAGGGAGATTGCCCAATTCGTGAATGAATGTGATGTCTGCAGAAGAGTGAAGGCAGAGCATCAACGTCCAGTCGGTCTTCTCCAACCTCTTCCTATTCCCGAGTGGAAATTCGACCACATTGAAATGGATTTCGTCACTGGCTTTCCTAAGTCCAAGAGAGGGAATGATTCTATCTTCGTGGTGATTGACAAGCTTACCAAAGTCGCTCACTTCCTTCCAGTCAAAGAATCCATCAATGCAGCTCAATTGGCAGAATTGTACACTTCCAGAATTGTGTCCTTACATGGCATTCCTCAAGTTATCTCCTCAGACCGTGGAAGTTTGTTCATTTCCAAGTTCTGGGACTCCTTTCAGTCTGCCATGGGCACTAAGATCAGGTTCAGCACTGCTTTTCACCCTCAGACTAGTGGTCAAGTCGAGAGAGTGAATCAGATTCTAGAAGACATGCTCAGAGCCTGTGTCATATCTTTTGGCATGAAATGGGAAGATTGCCTTCCATTTGTCGAGTTCTCTTACAACAACAGCTTCCAAGCAAGTGCCGGTAAAGCTCCGTTTGAAATCCTCTATGGCAGAAAGTGTCGTACCCCTCTCAACTGGTCCGAGACTGGTGAACGTCAACTTCTTGGCAATGACTTGATCTCAGAAGCCGAAGAAATGTGCAAAGTCATACGTGAGAATCTCAAGGCCGCTCAGTCGCGTCAGAAGAGCTACTATGACGGCAAGCATCGTGATTTGGCCTTCAACATTGGTGATCATGTCTATCTCCGTGTTTCTCCGATGAAAGGCACCCAAAGATTTGGTATCAAAGGAAAGCTTGCTCCTAGATACGTCGGGCCTTTCAAGATCCTTGGCAAAAGAGGCAATCTAGCCTATCAACTTGAGCTCCCTTCCAACTTCGCCAATGTTCATGATGTGTTTCATGTGTCTCAACTCCGCAAGTGCTTCAAGACTCCTGAACGCATGATTCCGTTTGAAGAGATTGATCTTCAACAAGACTTGTACTACCGAGAGCACCCAATTGCTATTCTCGAAGAAACCGAGCGGAAGACCCGCAACAAGTCCATCAAATTCTTGAAAGTCAAGTGGTCACACCATACCGACCGAGAAGCCACGTGGGAACGAGAAGATCATCTTCGTTCCGAGTACCCTTCCTTTTTACAGTCCTAGATCTCGGGACGAGATCTTTTTGTAGTAGAGGAGAGTTGTAATGCCCCGGATGTAATACTTTCCCTTCTGGGCAATATAATATATCTTTGGCTTCATCAGTTCCATTCCGGGTTCTTTGTCTTTTCGGGTTTTCGTTCTTTTGTCGTCTGCGTGTGTTCATTCATTCATATCATGTAGTCATGTGCATCGCATTGCATTTGTGTTGTCATTTGCATCCGGTCCCAATCGTTCCTTTCCGTTGTCCGTTTCGCGTTCCGGAGCTCCCTCACGTGTCCGTGGCATCCGAGGCCTACTTTGGTGTTTCGCCGTGTAACGTTTCCGGTTTGGCACGAGACTTGTCGTGTGTTGTTGTTTTGGTGTGTGTGACCCGCCTGTCGAATCTCGTCGCGTTTGGAGTTCGTTTGCTACCCCAACTGTTATTCTCGTGGGCTGAAAGTACCTCCAGTTTGAGGCCCAAGACACCCCTCCAACAGCCCACCAAACCAACCCAAACCCCTCCCTTCATCTAGACCATCCAATTCTGATCGTGTGGCCGAAAACCACACCTCATTTGGACAACCCTAGCTCCTTGTGCCTATATATTTGTCCATCTTCCCCAATTTTTGCCCTAGAAACCCTAGTGTCTCCTTCCTCCATCATCTCCTACCTCTAGCCACCGGGTTCCGCGCCAGCTCGCTGGAATCACCGCCGCCGCCGGCCTCTTCCTCCACTCCGGCCGGCCTCCTCCACCACCTCCGGCCGCCCCTCCGGCAAGGGCCCGCCGGCCTCTCCCGTCGCCGATCCTCCTCCCGTCGTCGGGGACTCCAGCGCCGCGCTCGCTGGGGGGTCGGGAGGATCCCCCGAGCCGCCGCCCCGATCCAGTTTTCCCTCCAGGTGGACCGCGCCCAAGTCAACGCCGCCACCCGATCCCTTCGGCAGCCGCGCCTCGGGGCCTCGAGGTTGCCAGGCCGGGCGATCCAGATCGAGGACCCCCTCCTGGGCCCGAGTCGCCCCGCCTAGGCCGCCTCCCTCCAGGCGCCTCCACCCCCGCTGGGCCGGCCCGATAGCGCCGCCGCTCAGCTCCCGATCGGGGAGTCCCGACCCCCGATCCCGATCTGGCCCCTAACGGGTCCGGTGGGCCGCGATCCGTGACCCGTTAGCGCGGCCCGATCCGCCAGTCCGCCCGATCCGTTTCGCGCGCGGCCCGGTCCGATCCGCGAGGGCCCGTTTGACCGCGCCCGCGTTGACCCCGGAGCCCTTTGACCAGATCTGACTTTGACTGAGGTAGTTGTTTTTTTCACTAAGTCCCTGAGAATTGATGTCTGATGCAGTTTTAAAATGTGGATAACTTTTTGTGTGCATGTCCGAATTGAGCAAATGATATGTCAAAATGATCGTGGAGACTTGTACTACGTTTTGTTCCATTGTGCCATGCATGTTTGAGGTCATATAGATGCTTAAATATATGTTGGAAGAGTGCTACTTGTTATAAACTGCTGTTAGTAGTTGTTTTCATGCCATCTTTGCAATGTGATAACTTGGTGCATGTTTATCCAAATGATGCAAATGATATGTCCACGTGTACGTCTTGAGATGCTCTACATGTTGATTGCTTTAGCTTGCATGATAGATTTCATCTTGCCATGCTTATCTCTTTTGCGAAGTGCTATGTGGTTGTTATGTTGTTAAACTTGTTACGAGATGCCTCGTAGAGGAACTCGTTGCTATCGTTGTGTTTGTCCCCTTGATGCATGCTTAGATGTTTTGGATTCACCATCATGTGTACTTTGCTGTGGTGCTTACCACTTGCCATGTTTAGCTTTGAGGTGACTTAATCTTGCTCTCAAAGATGCCATGATGAAACTGCTGTTTTAACCCTTAGTGAAATTTCACTAAGTCTGGAATCTGTAATTTCCAGATGCCATGTTTGCTTGCTGTTCTAGGCCAATCCATGATAGTTTTGGGGTGACTCTTGATGATTACTTGTTGTACATATTGTTGGCTATCCATTCATGCTCTCACATGCTTATTTGAGTGGCTGTAGCATATTTAACTTTTGCTCCCAAGTTGCAACAAATTACTGCTGTCAGGATTTTGTTGTCAAGTTCAATATGTCATAGCTTGTTGCTATTGATCCATGGCTCCTTTGGGGATGCTCCAATGGAATTGTTTGCTGTAGGATATGTCTAGTTTATGTCCATGCTCATTGCCATGATGTTTGAGTGCTGTAGCTCATTTATCTCTTGCCCCGAAGTTGCTATGTGGCTGTTATTTTCAGCTTGTGCGTATTTATTGTTTCGGGTGTAACTTTTAGCCCGTTGCTCCGTTTTGAGCAAGTCCTATATGAAACTTGTGTGATTTTGCATGTAGATTCATAATATCCTATTGTTATCATGTTTTGAAGCATTTTGCTTGATGCATATTTTTGTGCTGTTACACAGTGCTTCCTAAGTAGACTTTCTGTGCTTCCATAGTGCATAAGTTTTGCTTCCTTAGTGCATCAGCCATGCATCCAATATTTTTGTGTGCGCATTGCATCTTGTTGATTCGTGCCTTGTGTGTTTGTGTTGAGTAGAGCCGGAAGCTGAGACCGAGTACGAGTATGAGCACGAGGTTACTACCGAGCTTGAGAACGAGGACCCCTCTTACGATCCCATCGACAACTCTTCAGGCAAGATGACCGAACCCTGATAACATTACTATCTTTGCCTATTGCTAGAAGTCTCGATCTATAGTTTTGCCTCGATGCCCATGTTTTTCCTGTCAGCCTCCTATTGTAACCATGAACCTGTTTAACCACCCTACCTATGCAAACCATTGATTGGCTATACGTAGGCTTCGCTCAGCCCCTCTTATAGCATTGTTAGTTGCAGGTGAAGCTTGAAGATTCTTGCTTCTTGTCGAAGATTGTTGGGATATCACACTATTTTAATTATTAAATGAAATCATCTATATATTGGTAATGGGTGGAAGGCTAAGCCTTTTGCTTGGAGATTTGTTCCACTCATGCCGCTAGGAACCGTATAAACCGGTGTTATGTTCCTTGATTATGCGTTAATCACACGGTTGGGGTTATGGGACCCCCTCGATAAACCGCTAAGTGCTAAGTGTTTTCCAGCAAGTCCCAACATTGGTACTATTTGCCTAAACAACTAAAAACTTACCGAGGGAGTAATTAACCCGAGGATTAATTAATTCACCCCCCTGGGCCAGTGCTCAATTTGAGTGTTGGTCCAAACTAGAGCCACTTGCGGTGCCACCCAGTTCGCTGGGATCTTCGGTATCTGTACGTACTGCTCATCCGGTCGTGGCCTGAGACTAGATACGTGCGGCTACTATCAGGGTGTCGGCACGCCGGGAGGATTTGCTGGATTAGCCTTACCTTAGTCGGAGTATCTTGAGCACGGGATTCCGAGGATACTCGGGCCTTCCCACCTTGGAGTTGCGACTCCGCAGATTGTGGGCTTGTCATGGGCCAAGTTGGAACACCCCTGCAGGGTTATGAACTTTCGAAAGCCGTGCCCGCGGTTATGTGGCGGATGGGAGCTTGTTAATATCCGGTTGTAGAAAACTTGACACCATGTTCCAATACACTACCAGCGTGAGTACCGTGACTGTCATTTTCCGAAAGGGATTCGGGAGATGAACACGGTGGGGTTATGTTTGACTTGCTTTAGTTAGGATAACTTCGTGATCATCTCTCGACCGAGGCACCTTCTCTTCTCGCTCTCTTTTACGTAAGCTAGGCTAGTGCTGCTGCAGACTCTTGTTCTTTCTTCAGCCTTGTTCCACACCCAAGGCTTAAATAGTCGTGTTACCCAGGAACGGGATTGCTGAGTCCTCTGTGGCTCACAGTTACTTCACCACACCAGATGCAGGTATGATGGTGAGCTACACAGGCGATGGCACTGAGCTAGACTGGGAGTACGACGAGGAGCGTAGCCGTTACTATGTGAACTACCCGGTTGATCTGTAGAGCTTCTACTAGGATTCGATCTAGACCTGTGGTTTAATGTTAAGTTTGGTATCTTGTCATTTGGATCTTTACCCTTAGATGGGCTGTGATGTTTTATCTGAATGATGTTTGAACATGTAATGAATTTGTGTGACGTGGCGAGTGTAAGCCAACTATCTTTTTAGTTTTCCATCCCTATTTTTACATGAGATGTGCAAAGGTACCAAACTTGCGATCATTCCAGAATGGGCTTATATCTTTAAGTCGTGCCTCGACACGTAGGAGATATAGTCCCATCCTGGGCATTACACTATGTTACCCGCTTGCTCAACCCCTCTTATAGCATTGTTAGTTGCAGGTGAAGATGAAGATCGTTCCAGGTGGGAGCTTGTTGTTGGAATATCACAATATGTCTAATATATATATTAACACACCTATATACTGGGCATGGGTGGAAGGCTTGGCCTTTTGCTCAGTGTTTTGCTCCACTCATGCCAAGACCCGATAACGCTTCGAAGGTATACCACCGAGATGACCCCGTGGGTGAATGCATGTGAATGTGTGATGTATGAGAGGAAGTACTTGTGTGCACCGTGCCGTTTCGTCGCTTGTCATGCCCCTCGTTTGCCTCGTCGCCAACCCGTGGGAACCCGGTGACGGGATCACCCCACCTTTCATCTTGTTCAACTCGCTCACGCCACCTTTCTTTTGCACCGGTTTCTCGACGAGTTACCGGTAGCGAAATGTTGTTGCGGCACAATTTTCGGATCGTCACCGTGGCACCCTTTCTTTCCACCACGGTGACTAATACTCCTTATCATCTTCATGTCAACTTTTCATATAAAAATTGCATAAAACTTGACCATGTCATCCACATCATCATTACAACCTTTAAATGTTAAATTGTTGTTGCTTTAATAATTGCTCAATTGGTCATGGGGATTTTCCGAAATTGTTGTAGTTATTTCCGGCCTCATTTAAAATGCCTAGATAGCTAGTTTACACTTACTTCACCTCTTGCCATGTTAACAAACATTTAATCTTGTCTTGTAAATAAACAAGAGTCAACTATATATATAAAATGTGGTGTTTCGTCAATATGCAACTCGTTGCATATTGAGCTCCGCTTAACGTGTAGTATTGTTTGTGCACCTTGCCATGCCATGCATATTTAAACCGGACATGCATCATACTTGGATGTGCATCATATGCCATGTTTATGCTTGTGTGTTTACCGTGTTGTTTGCTTCTTTCCGGTGTGCTTCTCTTGTTAGCTTCGGGTTCGTTCCGGAGTTGTGAGGATCCGTTCGACTACTTCATGGACTTGTTCTTCTTCCTTGCGGAATCCCAGGCAAGATGATCATACCCTTGGATACCTTTACTACCATTGCCATGCTTAGTTGTCTCGATGCTATCGTTATATGTCGCGCTACCCATCATTATTGTCAGCCCCTCTCCTTGTTGCCATGAAACCTCTAACCTTCGAAACCTTCCTAGAAAAACCATTGTTCGGCTATGTTACCCGCTTGCTCAGCCCCTCTTATAGCGTTGTTAGTTGCAGGTGAAGATGAAGATCGTTCCAGGTGGGAGCTTGTTGTTGGAATATCACAATATGTCTTATATATATTAACACACCTATATACTGGGCATGGGTGGAAGGCTTGGCCTTTTGCTCAGTGTTTTGTTCCACTCATGCCACCTTAGGAGCCGATAAACCGACATTATGTTCCTTGATTTTGCGTTCCTTACACGGTTGGGTATATGGGGACGCCTTGACAGTTCGCCTTTGAATAAAACTCCTCCAGCAAGGCCCAACATTGGTCTTAATTTGCCTCATAATAAAAACTTAATTAATTAATTGCATAGGGGGTCATGTCCCCGGGTTCTTAATTCTACATAATAGGGAGGGCCAGTGCTGATGGTGTTGGTCCCAAACTAGAGCCACTTGCTGTGCCACCCAGTTATCTGGGGTCTTCGGTTGCTGTACGTATTGCTCATTCGGACGTGGCCTGAGACGAGATACGCGCGGCTACTATCAGGGTGTCGGCACGCCGGGAGGTCTTGCTGGACTTGTTTCACCATTGTCGAAATGTCTTGTGCACCGGGATACCGAGCCTGATCGGATTTCCCTAAGATAAGGGGTAATAATTATTATTACTTCAGCTGATCGTGAGAGCTTGTGATGGGCTAATTTGGGACACCCCTGCAGGGTTATGATCTTTCGAAAGCCGTGCCCGCGGTTATGTGGCAGATGGGAATTTGTTAATGTCCGGTTGTAGAAAACTTGACAGAGGATCCGAAGTAAAACACACAACTGTGTGAGTAACCGTGATTGTCTCTTTCACTTTGAGAAGAGAACACGGTGGGGTTATGTATGACTCGTAGGTAGTTCAAGATCTTTAGCGATCACTACTAGTTTTGCGACCGTTTGCGTAGATGCTCATCTTATTCTTGTACTCGTAAGCTAGCCACCATATTATGCTTAGCCGCTGCTGCAACCTCACCACTTTACCTCTTCCTACCCATAAAGCTTTGCTAGTCTTGATACCCATGGTTATGGGATTGCTGAGTCCTCGTGGCTCACAGTTACTACAACACCAGATGCAGGTACAGCTGAGTACGATGCATGAGATGGATCAGAACTTCAGTGGGAGTTCGATGAAGAGCGTAGCCGTATGTGTGTGACGTTTTTGACGATCAGTAGTGGTTTCTACTAGGGGCGATTCGGACATGTGGCTTTATGTATTTGGTATCTTTCTTTTGGATCTTCGCCCGTAGTCGGGTTGTGATGTTTTCGATGATGATTTTCTTATGTAATGTATTGTGTGACGTGGTGAGTGTAAGCCAACTATCCTTTTGCAATTTCATCCCTATTTTTACATGAGTCGTGCAAAGATACCAAACTTGAGATCATTCTAGAATGGGCTTATACCTTTAAGTCGTGCCTTGACACGTAGGAGGTATAATCCCATCCTAGGCATTACATGCCCGCCGCCGCCGCGTCCCGCCGGCGCGGCCCCACCTCCCGCTGTCGCCGCCGCCTCCCGCCATCGCGGCCCCGACGCCGGCCGCTGCCGCCACTCCTCCTCCGACGTCCCGCCACCGCGGAGCTCTCCTGCCGCCTCCGACCGCCCCGCCGGCGAACTCCGTCGCCTCCGTCGTCGCCGGTGCCGGCCAGATCCAGATCGGGTCGGGGTGGACGAGATCCACCCGTCCCCCGATCCAAACAATCCGTCCCGTCCCGGATCTCTCCATCCCGCACGCCTCCATCCCGAGTTGACTTTCTCGAAGGTGAAAATCCACTAAGTCCCCAGATCCGTTAAATTTGTTGCCTCCTTTGCCATGTGATAACTTCGTGCTCGTAGCTCCGTTTTGCGCGTATGATATGTCGAAATGTTCGTCTCGTCGTGCTCTACATGTTAGTACCAGTTTCATGCATGTTAGAGTTCATCTTGTTGACTTAATCTTAGTGGCAAGAGTGCATGTTACTATAACTTGTTGTCTGTGTAAATTTGTTGCCATGTTCATGAGTTGATAAGTTTGTGCTTGTTGATCCGAATGGAGTGAATGATATGTCCAGATCTTCGTTGTGAAATGCTCTACATGATGGTTGCTATAGCATTCATGTTAGTTGTCATCTTGACATGTTTATCTCTGTTGCAAAAGTACATTTGGCTGATAAGTTTCTGAATTTGTTATGAGATGATGTTTTGCCATGCTTGTGCTTATTTACCCATGTGTCATATGAGCTAGGTGTCAACATGAGTTTTTCTCTTGAGTATGTGCTCTACATGATAGATTCATTTTCATGCCATGTTATGTCTTGTTTTGAGTGCAACAAGCTTGTTAACATGTCATCATGTTTAGAAATTTCTGCTAAGTGTGAATCTGGTAAATTTTATGCCATGTATCCATGATGCCACCATCTTTGTTGTGCATGTTTAGAGTTGTCCAGTGGGTGTTCCTTGATGTATATGTTATGCTCAAGCTATCCATGCACTTGTTTGCCATGATGCCATGCTGTAGAATGTTATTATGAGGCCCTCGAGTTGCTATAAATTTTATCTGTCAGCATGTCCAGATTTTGCTAAGTCTGGATAAACTTTTGCTCTTTTTCCATGGTGTTTGGGACATGCTCTAGTATGTTGTGGAAGTAGCTATGTGGTTATTCTTGAAGAGCATGTTATGTATGTTGTTGACATGCCTTTTGCTTGCATGATGGCTTGTTGTAACTTGTTGTTTTCATGCTCCCAAGTGACTATAAAATGTATCTGTCAGCATGTTATCAACAAGTTCAGTTTTTCCACGGGTGTGGCTAGTGTTCCATGCATCCTATGGGCTTGTTCTTGCTTTGAGTAGCTTCTCAAATATGTCTTCTTGCTGTTCGTTACCTTAAATTGACATGCTATGATTTGAGTTGAGTTGCACAAGCTTGTAAACATGTCTATCCATTGTAATTCTGCCATGCCTTGTAATTTTCACTAACTCTGAGAATTCTGTAAATTTGTTGCAACTTGCCATGCTTGTTTAGTTGTGTTCCAGCAAGGTTTTGGGTGTGTACTAAGTTCATGCTTGTTAAGTATCATGTCTATTTCACATCCATGCCCTTTGTCTCCATGTTTGATTGTCGTAGCATAATTATTTCTTGCTCCAAAGATGCCATGTTGCTGTAAACTGCAGTTTTGCTTGAATCTTGTTTTGCTTGTCTTTTGCAAAACGTGCGCCCGTTTCCGGTGATCTTTATATCGATTTCAACCAAAATCTTCCCCTCTATCCAGTGGCTTTCTTGGTTTTCCAAGATGAGGCCTTTTCCATCATCTTCTCCTTAGGCTCAAGAGCATCCACATGCATACGCACATCATACGCGCATCCCTCGTTATGACTTGCATCATGTTGGTTGTGCATTGCACCGTGTTTGATATTGTGCCGTTATTGTGTTCTTGGGTTGGGTAGAGCCGGGAGCCGAATCGGAGTTCGAGGTTACTACCGAGGCTGAGTTTGAGGAGCAAGGTTACGATCCCACCGGCGACTTAACAGGCAAGATGACCATTCCTAGATATCACTACTATCTTTGCCTATGCTAGATGTCTCGCTCTTTAGATATTGCCTCGATGCCTATTCCTGATTGTCAGCCCTTCTATTGTTGCCATGAAACACTCTAACCGCCTTCCTAGCAAATTGTTGTTTGGCTAAGTACGCCTCGCTCAGCCCCTCTTATAGCGTTGTTAGTTGCAGGTGAAGATTTGAAGATTCTTGCCCCGTGATGAAGTTATTGTTGGGATATCACAATATATAAACTGTTAAACTAAATTACCTATATACTGGTAATGGGTGGAAGGCTAAGCCTCTTGCTTGGTGTTTTTTTCCACCCATGCCACCCTAGGAACCGTTATACCGGTGTTATGTTCGTTGATTTTGCGTCCCTAACACGGTTGGGGTTTATGGGCCCCCCTTGATAATTCGCTCAGTGCTAAAGCTTTTCCAACAAGGCCCAACATTGGTTTTAAATTTGCCTAATAACTAAAATTTGCATAGGGCGTTGCAAACCCGAGTTCTTAATTATCAACCCGGGCAAGTGCTCCTCATGAGTGTTGGTCCAAACTAGGGGTCCTGTAGGGCCACCTTGGGGAAACCCGAGGGCTGGTAAAGACCTGTAACATCACCCATCCGACCGTGGCCTGAGACGAGATACGCGCGGCTACTATCAAGGTGTCGACACGCCGGGAGGTCTTGCTAGATTAGTTTTACCATTGCCGAAATATCTTGAGCACGTGATTCCGATAATACTCGGGTCTTCCTGTTGGGGATCGTAGCAGAAAATCAAAATTTTTCCTACGCATCACCAAGATCTATCTATGGAGTAATCTAGCAACGAGGGAGAGGTGAGTGTATCTACATACCCTTGTAGATCGCGATGCGGAAGCGTTGCAAGAACGCGGATGAAGGAGTCATACTCGCTGCGATTCAGATCGCGGTTGATTCCGATCTAAGCGCCGAACAACGGCGCCTCCGCGTTCAACACACGTGCAGCCCGACATCTCCCATGCCTTGATCCGGCAAGGAGAGAGGGAGAGGTTGGGAAGGCTCCATCCAGCAGCAGCACGACGGCGTGGTGGTGGTGGAGGAGCGTAGCAATCCTGCAGGGCTTCGCCAAGCACAGCGGGAGAGGAGAAGGACTTGGGAGAGGGAGAGGGCTGCGCCAGAACTTGTGGTGCGGCTGCCCTCCCACCCCCCACATATATATAGGGGCAAGGGAGAGGGGGGTCGGCCCCCTCAGATCCAATCTGAGGAGGGGGCGGCGGTAAGGGGGGAGCCTTGCCCCCCAAGGCAAGGGGGGCGCCCCCCCTTAGGGTTCCCCCAAACCCTAGGCGCATGGGCCCTAGGGGGGAGGCGCCCAGCCCACTAAGGGTCTGGTCCCTCTCCACATACAGCCCATAGGGCCCTCCGGGGCAGGTGGACCCTCCCGGTGGACCCCCGGAACCCCTTCGGTGGTCCCGGTACAATACCGGTAGCCCCCCGAATTATCCCGGTGACCGTATGATGACTTCCCATATATAAATCTTTACCTCCGGACCATTCCGGAACTCCTCTTGACGTCCGGGATCTCATCCGGGACTCTGAACAACATTCGGTAACCACGTACATCTATTCCCTATAACCCTAGCGTCATTGAACCTTAAGTGTGTAGACCCTACGGGCTCGGGAACCATGTAGACATGACCGAGACAACTCTCCGGCCAATAACCAACAGCGGGATCTGGATACCCATGTTGGCTCCCACACACTCCACGATGATCTCATCGGATGAACCACGATGTCAAGGATTCAATCAATCCCGTACACGATTCCCTTTGTCTATCGGCATAGTACTTGCCAGAGATTCGATCATCGGTATCCCGATACCTTGTTCAATCTCGTTACCGGCAAGTCTCTTTACTCGTTCCGTAACACATCATCCCGTGATCAACTCCTTGATCACATTGTGCACATTATGATGATGTCCTACCGAGTGGGCCCAGAGATACCTCTCCGTCACACGGAGTGACAAATCCCAGTCTCGATTCGTGCCAACCCAACAGACACTTTCGGAGATACCTGTAGTGCACCTTTATAGCCACCCAGTTACGTTGTGACATTTGGTACACCCAAAGCATTCCTACGGTATCCGGGAGTTGCACAATCTCATGGTCTAAGGAAAAGATACTTGACATATAGAAAAGCTTTAGCATACGAACTACACGATCTGTGCTAGGCTTAGGATTGGGTCTTGTCCATCACATCATTCTCCTAATGATGTGATCCCGTTATCAACGACATCCAATGTCCATGGTCAGGAAAACGTGACCATCTCTTGATCAACGAGCTAGTCAACTAGAGGCTTACTAGGGACATGGTGTTTGTCTATGTATCCACACATGTATCTGAGTTTCCTATCAATACAATTCTAGCATGGATAATAAACAATTATCATGAACAAGGAAATATAATAATAACCAATTTTTATTGCCTCTAGGGCATATTTCCAACAGTCTCCCACTTGCACTAGAGTCAATAATCTAGTTCACATTGCCATGTGATTAACACTCACAGGTCACATCGCCATGTGACTAACATCTAAAGGGTTTACTAGAGTCAGTAATCTAGTTCACATCAATATGTGATTAACACTCAATGAGTTCTGGGTTTGATCATGTTATGCTTGTGAGAGAGGTTGTAGTCAACAGGTCTACAACATTCAGATCCCTATGTACTTCGCAAAACTTTATGTCATATCGTAGATGCTTCTACCACGTTCCACTTGGAGCTATTCCAAACTGTTGCTCCATTATACGTATCCGGTATCTCCACTTAGAGTTATCCGGATAGGTGTTAAGCTTGCATCGATGTAACTCTTTACGTCGAACTCTTTATCACCTCCATAACCGAGAAACATTTCCTTATTCCTCTAAGGATAATTTTGACCACTATCTAGTGATCCACTCCTGGATCACCTTTGTACCCTCTTGCCTGACATGTGGCAAGGCACACATCAGGTGTGGTACTCATCATGGCATACCGTATAGAGCCTATGACAAAAGCATAGGGGACGACCTTCGTCCTTCCTCTTTTTTCTGCCGTGGTCAAGCTTTGAGTCTTACTCAACTTCACACCTTACAACTCATGTAAGAACTCCTTTGACTGATCTATTTTAAACTCCTCCAAAATCATGTCAAAGGTGTGTGTTCCTTTTGAAAGTATCATCAGGCATCTTGATCTATCTGTATAGATCTTGATGCCCAATATGTAAGCAGCTTTATCTAGGTCTTCCTTTGAAAAAACTCCTTTCAAACAACCCTTTATGCTTTCCAGAAATTCCACATCATTTCGGATCAACAATATGTCATTCACATATACTTATCAGAAATGTTGTAGTGCTCCCACTCACTTTATTGTAAATACAAGTTTCTAACAAACTTTGTATAAACCCAAAAACTTTGATCACTCCATCAAAGCGTATATTCCGACTCCGAGATGCTTGCTCTAGTCCATGGAAGGATCACTGGAGCTAGCATACCTTTTAGCATCCTTAGGATCGACAAAACCTTTCTGATTGTATCACATACAACCTTTCCTTATGAAAACTGGTAAGGAAACTTGTTTTGACATCCATCTGCCATATTTCATAAATGCAGCTTATGCTAACATGATTCTGACGGACTTAAGCATCGCTACGGGTGAGAAAATCTCATCGTAGTCAACTCCTTGAACTTGTGAAAAACTCTTTGCCACAAGTCGAGCTTCATAGACGTTGACATTACCGTCCACGTCCGTCTTCTTCTTAAAGATCCATTTATCTCAATGGCTTCCCGATCATCGTGCAAGTCCACTGAAGTCCATACTTTGTTTTGATACATGGATCCTATCTCGGATTTTTCGGCTTCTAACCATTTGTCGGAATACGGACCCACCATCGCTTCTCCATAGTTCGTAGGTTCATCGTTGTCCAACAACATGACCTCTAAGACAGGATCATCGTACCACTCAGGAGTAGTACATATCTTTGTCAACCTACGAGGTTCGATAGCAACTTGATCTGAAACTTCATGATCACTATCATTAGTTTCCTCTTCAACAGTCGTAGGTTCCACAGAAACATCTTTCTGTGATGAACTACTCCCCGGTTGAAGTGAAGGTTCGACAACCTCATCAAAGTTCTATCTTCCCCCCACTCAATTCTTTTGAGAGAAACTCCTTCTCGAGAAAGGACCCATTCTTAGCGACAACCATTTTTGCCCTTGGATCTGAGATAGGAGGTATACCCAACTGTTACCTTTGGGTATCCTATGAAGATGTATTTGTCCGCCTTGGGTTCGAGCTTTTTCTGGCCGAAGCCATAAGCATCGCAGCCCCAAATATTAAGAAACGACAACTTTGGTTTCTTGCCAAACCATAGTTCATACGGCGTCGTCTCAACGGACTTAGATGGTGCCCTGTCTAAAGTGAATGCAGCTGTCTCTAATGCATAACCTCAAAATAATAGTGGTAGATCGGTAAGAGACATCATAGATCGCAACATATCTCATAAGGTTCGATTACGACGTCCGGACACACCATTACGCTGTGGTGTTCCAGGTGGCTTCAACTGCGAAACAATTCCACAATGTCTTAAGTGATTGCCAAACTCATTATTCAGAAAATCTCCCCTTTGATCAGATCGTAGGAACATGATCTTCTTGTTATGATGATTCTTAACTTCACTCTGAAATTGCTTGAACTTTTCAAACGTTTCAGACTTTTGCTTCATGAAGTAAATATAACCATATCTACTCAAATCGCAGTGAAGATGAGAAAATAATGATACCCACCACACGCATTAATTCTCATTGGATCACACACATCAGTATGTGTGACTTCCAACAAGTCACTTGCCCGTTTCATTGTACCTGAAAACGGGATCTCAGTCATCCTGCCCATGAGGAATGGCTCGCATGTGTCAAGCGATTCAAAATCAAGTGACTCCAAACATCCATCAGCATGGAGTTTCATCATGCATTTTATGCCAAAATGACCTAAGCGGCAGTGCCACAATAAAGTGGTACTATCATTATTAACTCTACATCTTTTGGCATTAATATTATCATCATGTGTATTACTATAATCGAGATTTAACAAACCATTGGGTGCATGACCATACATGTATTATTCATGTAAACAGAATAACCATTATTCTCTAACTTAAACGAATAACCGTATTGCAATTAACATGATCTAATCATATTCATGCTCAACGTAGACACCTGATAACATTTATCTAGTTTCAACACTAATCCCGAAGGTAGAGAGAGCGTGCGATGGTGATCTTATCAACCTTGGAAACACTTCCAACACACATCGTCACCTCGCCCTTAGCTAGTCTCCGTTCAGTCCGTAGCTTTTGCTTCAAGTCACTAACAATAGCAACTGAACCGGTATCCAATACCCAGGTGCTACAAGGAGTACTAGTAAGGTACACATCAATAACACGTATATCAAATATACTTTGTTGAAGTTGCCAGCTTTTCTTATCTACCATGTATTTGGGGTAGTTCCGCTACCATGTGACCGTTTCCCTTACAATAGAAGCACTAAGTCTCGAGGTTTGGGTTCAACCTTGGGTTAATTCATTAGAGCGACAACTGGTTTGCCATTCATTAAGTTTCCCTTCTTGCCCTTGCCCTTTTGAAACCAGTGGTCTTGTTAAACCATCAACACTTTATGCTCCTTCTCGATTTCTACTTTTGCGGTCTTAAGCACGCTAATAGCTCTGGGATCATCTCCATCCTTTGCATGTCATAGTTCATCATGAAGTTCTAGTAGCTTGGTGATAGTGTCTAGAGAATTCCATCAACCACTATCTCATCTGGAAGATTAACTCCCACTTGGTTCAAGTGATTTTAGCACCCAGACATTCTGAGCACATGCTCACAAGTTGAGCTATTCTCCTCCATCTTTTTGGCAAAAGAACTTGTCAGAGGTCTCATACTTCTCAACACGGGCATCAGCATGAAATCCCAATTTCAGCTCTTAGAACATCTCATATGTTCTATGGCGTTCAAAACGTCATTGGAATCCCGATTCTAAGCCGTAAAGTATGGTGCACTAAACTATCAAGTAGTCATCAGGACGTGTCTGTCAGGTGTTCACAACATCCACAGACAACGTTGTAGGGGTTTGCACATCGAGCGGTGCATCAAAGACGTAAGCTTTCTGTGCAGCAGTGAGGACACTCCTCGGACTACAGAACCAGTCCGCATCATTGCTTACAATATCTTTCAACTTAGTCTTTCTCTAGGATCGTATTAAACAGGGAGCTACAACGCAGTTATTGGTCTACAACATAATTTGCAAAGACAACTTAGACTATTGTTCATGACAATTAAGTTCATCTAATGAACTCCCACTCAGATAGACATCTCTCTAGTCATCTAAGTGATACATGATCCGAATCGACTAGGCCGTGTCCGATCATCACGTGAGACGGACTAGTCATCAACGGTGAACATCTTCATGTTGATCGTATCTTCTATACGACTCATGTTCGACCTTTCGGTCTTCCGTGTTCCGAGGCCATGTCTGTACATGCTAGGCTCGTCAAGTCAACCCTATGTTTATCGCGTGTGTAAATCTGGCTTACACCCGTTGTATGCGAACGTTAGAACCTATCACACCCGATCATCACGTGGTTCTTCGGAACAATGAACCTTAGCAACGGTGCATAGTTAGGGGGAATACAATTCTTGAAATTTTAGTGAGAGATCATCTTATTCACTACCGTCATTCTAAGCAAATAAGATGTAAAACATGATAAACATCACATGCAATCAAATAGTGACATGATATGGCCAATATCATCTTGCTCCTTTGATCTTCATCTTCGGGGCTCCATGATCATCATCGTCACCGGCATGACACCATGATCTCCATCATCATGATCTCCATCATCGTGTCTTCATGAAGTCGTCTCGCCAAACATTACTTCTACTACTATGGCTAACGTTTAGCAATAAAGTAAAGTAATTACATGGCGTTATTCAGTGACACGTAGGTCATACAATAAATAAGACAACTCCTATGGCTCCTGCCGGTTGTCATTCTCATTGACATGCAAGTCGTGATTCCTATTACAAGAACATGATCAATCTCATACATCACATATATATCATTCATCACATCCTTTTGGCCATATCACATCACACGGCACATGCTGCAAGAACAAGTTAGACGTCCTCTAATTGTTGTTGCAAGTTTTTACGTGGCTGCTATAGGTTTCTAGCAAGAACGTTTCTTACCTACGCCAATACCACAACGTGATATGCCAATTTCTATTTACCCTTCATAAGGACCCTTTTCATCAAATCCGATCCGACTAAAGTGGGAGAGACAGACACCTGCTAGCCACCTTATGCAACTAGTGCATGTCAGTCGGTGGAACCAGTCTCACGTAAGAGTACGTGTAAGGTCGGTCCGGGCCGCTTCATCCCACGATGCCGCCGAATCAAGATAAGACTATTAACGGCAAGAGAATTGACATGATCTACGCCCACAACTACTTTGTGTTCTACTCGTGCAAGATACTACGCATAGACCTAGCTCATGATGCCACTATTGGGGATCGTAGCAGAAAATCAAAAAATTTCCTACGCATCACCAAGATCTATCTATGGAGTAATCTAGCAACGAGGGAGAGGTGAGTTCATCTACATACCCTTGTAGATCGCGATGCGGAAGCGTTGCAAGAACGCGGATGAAGGAGTCGTACTCGCTGCGATTCAGATCGCGGTTGATTCCGATCTAAGCGCCGAACAACGACGCCTCCGCGTTCAACACACGTGCAGCCCGGTGACGTCTCCCACGCCTTGATCCAGCAAGGAGAGAGGGAGAGGTTGGTAAGACTCCATCCAGCAGCAGCACGACGGCGTGGTGGTGGTGGAGGAGCGTGGCAATCCCGCAGGGCTTCGCCAAGCACCGCGGGAGAGGAGAAGGACTTGGGAGAGGGGGAGGGCTGCGCCAGAACTTGTGGTGCGGCTGCCCTCCCACCCCCCACATATATATAGGGTCAAGGGAGAGGGGGGCCGGGCCCCTCAGATCCAATCTGAGGAGGGGGCGGCGGCCAGGGGGGTGCCTTGCCCCCCAAGGCAAGGGGGGCGCCCCCCCCTTAGGGTTCCCCCAAACCCTAGGCGCATGGGCCCTAGGGGGGAGGCGCCCAGCCCACTAAGGGGCTGGTCCCTCTCCACATACAGCCCATAGGGCCCTCTGGGGCAGGTGGACCCTCCCGGTGGACCCCCGGAACCCCTTCGGTGGTCCCGGTACAATATCGGTAACCCCCCGAATTATTCCGGTGACCGTATGATGACTTCCCATATATAAATCTTTACATCCGGACCATTCCGGAACTCCTCGTGACGTCCGGGATCTCATCCGGGACTCCAAACAACATTCGGTAACCACATACATCTATTCCCTATAACCCTGGAGTCATCGAACCTTAAGTGTGTAGACCCTACGGGCTCGGGAACCATGTAGACATGACCGAGACAACTCTCTAGCCAATAGCCAACAGCGGGATCTGGATACCCATGTTGGCTCCCACACGCTCCACGATGATCTCATCGGATGAACCACGATGTCAAGGATTCAATCAATCCCGTATACGATTCCCTTTGTCTATCGGCATAGTACTTGCCCGAGATTCGATCGTCGGTATCCCGATACCTTGTTCAATCTAATTACCGGCAAGTCTCTTTACTTGTTCCGTAACACATCATCCCGTGATCAACTTATTGATCACACTGTGCACATTATGATGATGTCCTACCGAGTGGGCCTAGAGATACCTCTCCGTCACACGGAGTGACAAATCCCAGTCTCGATTCGTGCCAACCCAACAGACACTTTCGGAGATACCTGTAGTGCACCTTTATAGCCACCCAGTTACGTTGTGACGTTTGGTACACCCAAAGCACGGTATCCGGGAGTTGCACAATCTCATGGTCTAAGGAAAAGATACTTGACATATAGAAAGCTTTAGCATACGAACTACACGATCTGTGCTAGGCTTAGGATTGGGTCTTGTCCATCACATCATTCTCCTAATGATGTGATCCCGTTATCAACGACATCCAATGTCCATGATCAGGAAACCGTGACCATCTGTTGATCAACGAGCTAGTCAACTAGAGGCTTACTAGGGACATGGTGTTTGTCTATGTATCCACTCATGTATCTGAGTTTCCTATCAATACAATTCTAGCATGGATAATAAACAATTATCATGAACAAGGAAATATAATAATAACCAATTATTATTGCCTCTGGGGCATATTTCCAACACTTCCCACCTTGGAGTTGCGACTCCGCAGATCATGAGCTTGTGATGGGCTAAGTTGGGACACCCCTACAGGGTTTGATCTTTCGAAAGCCGTGCCCGTTGTTATGTGGCAGATGGGAATTTGTTAATATCCGGTTGTAGATAACTTGACACCTTATTCATGAATACACTACATGCGTTAGTAACCGTGATGGTCTCTTTTCGAAGGGCTTCGGGAAGTGAACATGGTGGGGTTATGTTTGATCGTGAGTAGCTAGGATCACTTCTTGATCAACTTGGAGATCGTTGGCACTTGTTCTCTTCTCACTCTAAACACGTAATCTAGTGCTTAGTGCTCGCTGCAACCTTTGTTTTCAGCCTTTCCGCACCTAAGGCTTTGATAGCTTTGCTACCCGGGAACGGGATTGCTGAGTCCTCTGTGGCTCACAGATACAACACACACCAGATACAGGTACCGTTGAGAACTATACATGAGATGGGACAGAGCTGTACTGGGAGTTCGATGAAGAGCGTGGACGTTACTATGTGTCTTATCCCGACGATCAGTAGTGGCTCTTACTAGGATGATCCGGGCCTTGTGTTATTTATGGTATCTTTTCGTTTGGATTTCGTCTGTAGTCAGACTCTAATGTTATTTGGATGATGTATGTTAATGTATTACATTGTGTGATGTGGCGAGTGTAAGCCAACTATCATTTTACACTTTCATCCCTGAATTTTACATGAGTTGTGCAAAGATACCATACTTGAGATCATTCTAGTATGCGTTTATGTCCTTAAGTCGTGCCTCAACACGTGGGGGACATAGCCGCATATTGGGCATTACAATGAACCATAGAGAAGTTGGAATACAGTAGATATTACACCAATATGAATTTAGAATGAGTTCACAGCAGTACCTAAGTGGTCGTTTTATTTTCTTATGCTAACGAAGCTTACGAGTTTTCTATTTTGTTTTCTGTTGTGAAGTTTTCAAGTTTTGAGTATGGATTTGATGGACAATGGAACAAAGAGTGGCAAGATCCTAAGCTTGGGGATGCCCAAGGCACCCCAAAGTAAAATTCAAGGACAACAAAAAGCCTAATCTTGGGGATGCCCCGGGAAGGCATCCCCTCTTTCGTCTTCGTCTATCGGTAACTTTACTTGATGCTATATTTTTATTCACCACATGATATGTGTTTTGCTTGGAGCATCATTTTGTTTTATTTTGGTTTGCTTGCTGTTTGAATAATAATCCAAGATCTGAAATTCTTAAATGTTAGAGGGTCTTCACATAGTTACATAATTATTCAACTACTCATTGATCTTCACTTATATCTTTCAGAGTAGTTTGTTGTTTGCTCTAGTGCTTCACTTATATCTTTTTAGTGCATGGTGGTGGTTTTATTTTATAGAAATTATTGATCTCTCATGCTTCACTTATATTCTTTTGAGAGTCTTTTAGAACAGCATGGTAATTTTCTTAGGTTATGAATTTAGTCCTAATATGATGGGCATCCAAGAGGGATATAATAAACACTTTGATATAAAGTGCATTGAATATTATGAGAAGTTTGATACTTGATGATTGTTTTGAGATATGAGGATGGTAATATTAGAGTCATGCTAGTAGAGTAGTTGTGAATTTGAGAAATACTTGTGTTGAGGTTTGCAAGTCCCGTAGCATGGATGTATGGTAACCGTTGTGTGACAAATTTGAAGCATGAGGTATTTCATTGAGTGTCATCCTTTGTGTGGAGGTCAGGATCACGCGATGGTTAACTCCTACCGACCCTTCCCCTAGGATCATGCGTGTAGTACTTTGTTTTGATGACTTGTAGATTTTTGCAATAAGTATATGAGTTCTTTATGACTAATGTTGAGTCCATGGATTGTATGCACTCTCACCCTTCCACCATTGCTAGCCTCTTTTGTACCGCGCAACTTTCGCCGGTACCATGCACCCGCCATATACCTTCCTCAAAACAGCCACCATACCTACCTATTATGGCATTTCCATAGCCATTCCGAGATATATTGCCACACAACTTTCCACTGTTCTGTTCATATGACACGCTTCATCATTGTCATATTACCATGCATGATCATGTAGTTGACATTGTATTTGTGGCTAGGCCACCATGCATAATTTTTCATACATGTCACTCTTGATTAATTGCACATCCCGGTACACCGCCGAGGGCATTCATATAGAGTCACACTTTGTTCTAGTATCGAGTTGTAAATCAATATAAGTGTGATGATCATCATTATTAGAGCATTGTCCCAAAGAAAAAAAGAAGAAAAAAAAGAAGAAGGAAAGGCCAAAGAAAAAAGAAAGGCCCAAAAAAAAGAAAAAAAGAAAATAAAAAAGAAAAATAAAAAAGAAAAAGAAAAGAAAAAAGGGACAATGCTACTATCTTTTTCCACACTTGTGCTTCAAAGTAGCACCATGATCTTCATGATAGAGAGTCTCTTGTTTTGTCACTTTCATATACTAGTGGGAATTTTCATTATAGAACTTGGCTTGTATATTCCAACGACGGGCTTCCTCAAATGCCCTAGGTCTTCCTGAGCAAGCAAGTTGGATGCACACCCACGTAGTTTGTTCTGTTGGGCTTTCATACATTTTTAGCTCTAGTGCATCCGTTGCATGGCAATCCCTACTCACTCACATTGATATCTATTGATGGGCATCTCCATAGCCCATTGATACGCCTAGTTGATGTGAGAACATCTTCCTATTTTTGTCTTCTCCACAACCACCACTCTATTGCACATAGTGTTATGTCCATGGCTCACGCTCATATATTGCGTGAAAGTTTAAAGAGTTTGAAAAAATTAAAGTATGAAACAAGTGCTTGGCTGAAACCGGGGTTGTGCCTGATTTGAGTATTTTGTGTGACGAAGATGGAGCATAGAAAAACTATATGATTTCGTAGGGATGAACTTTCTTTGGCCATGTTATTTTGAGAAGACATGATTGCTTTGTTAGTATGCTTGAAGTATTCTTATTCTTATGTCAATACAGACTTTTATCTTGAATCTTTCGGATCTGAACATTCATGCCACAATAAAGAAAATTACATTAAGAATTATGTTGGTTAGCATTCCACATCAAAAATTCAGTTTTTATCATTTACCTACTCGAGGACGAGCAGGAATTAAGCTTGGGGATGCTTCATACGTCTCCAACGTATCTATAAATTTTGATTGTTCCATGCTATTATATTATCCTTCTAGGATGTTTTATGGGCTTTTATATGCACTTTTATATAATTTTTGGGACTAACCTATTAACCCAGAGCCCAGTGCTAGTTTCTATTTTTTTTCCTTGTTTTTGAGTTTTACGGAAAAGGAATATCAAACGGAGTCTAATTGACGTGCCAATTTTTGATGATTTTTCATGGACCAAAAGAAGCCCCCGGAGTAAAAGAGTTGGGCAGGAGAGTCACGGGCTGCCCACAAGGGTAGGGGGCGCGCCCACCCCCCTGGGCGCGTCCCCCCTATCTCGTGGACAGCCCGGAGACCCCCTGACTTGTGCCCTATGCCAAAAATTCCTATAAATACTGAAACCTCCGGAAAATAACCTAGATCAGGAGTTCCGCTGCCGAAAGCCTCTGGTACCACCAAAAACCAATCTAGACCCGTTCTGGCACCATACCGGAGGGGGAGAATCCCTCTTCGATGGCCATCTTCATCATCCAGGCGCTCTCCATGATGAGGAGGGAGTAGTTCACCCTCGGGGCTGAGGGTATGTACCAGTAGCTATGTGTTTGATCTCTCTCTCTCTCTCTTGTGTTCTTGAGATGGCACGATCTTGATGTATCGCGAGCTTTGCTATTATAGTTGGATATTATGATGTTTCTCCCCCTCTACTCTCTTGTAATGGATTGAGTTTTCCCTTTGAAGTTATCTTATCTGATTGAGTCTGTAAGGATTTGAGAACACTTGATGTATGTCTTGCATGTGCTTATCTGTGGTGACAATGGGATATCACGTGATCTACTTGATGTATGTTTTGGTGATCAACTTGAAGGTTCAGTGACCTTGTGAACTTATGCATAGGGGTTGGCACACGTTTTTGTCTTGACTCTCCGGTAGAAACTTTGGGGCACTCTTTGAAGTTCTTTTGTGTTGGTTCAATAGATGAATCCGAGATTGTGTGATAGATATCGTATAATCATGCCCATGGATACTTGAGGTGACAATGGAGTACCTAGGTGACACTAGGGTTTTGGTTGATTTGTATCTTAAGGTGTTATTCTAGTACAAACTCTATGATAGATCGAACGGAAAGAATAGCTTCGTGTTATTTTATTACGGACTCTTGAATAGATCGATCAGAAAGAATAACTTTGAGGTGGTTTCGTACCCTACAATAATCTCTTCGTTTGTTCCCCGCTATTAGTTACTTTGGAGTGACTCTTTGTTGCATGTTGAGGGATAGTTATATGATCCAGTTACATTATTATTGTTGAGAGAACTTGCACTAGTGAAAGTATGAACCCTAGGCCTTGTTTCCTAGCATTGCAACACCATTTATGCTCACGTTTACCACTTACTACCTTGCTGTTTTTATATTTTCATATTACAAAAACCTATATCTACCATCCATATTGCACTTGTATCACCATCTCTTCGCCGAATTAGTGCATCTATACAATTTACCATTGTATTGGGTGTGTTGGGGACACAAGAGACTCTTTGTTATTTGGTTGCAGGGTTGTTTGAGAGAGACCATCTTCATCCTACGCCTCCCACGGATTGATAAACCTTAGGTCATCCACTTGAGGGAAATTTGCTACTGTCCTACAAACCTCTGCACTTGGAGGCCCAGCAACGTCTACAAGAAGAAGGTTGTGTAGTAGACATCAATGACAATCCCATGATTTCGAGATGCTCAAGATGGACTTCAAATTCACTATTGGGTGGAGGACGGTTGATGGGAACCCTGGAGAAACCAGCGGATGGCCGGGATGCATGGAGAAGCGCCATGACATCTAGCGGGAAGCTTCACCCAGCCACGAAGAGACGGATGGATACCCCTTGACCGGAAGCTTACATGTGCAGCCGCAAGCCAATATGGGCTCTGGCTGGGTTGACCCTAGGCGTGACTCTGGACGGACGGTGCTACGAGATGTAGAAGAACGGTAGGATTGGATGGGCACCGGCAGTGGCCCAGAGGAACTCTATAGAAGACCCTGTTTCGTTCATCCCGTCTTCAAACACCAGGAAGTGCGAGGACATAAAAGGAGGGAACGATTCTTGCGGGTGAAGTGCACAAGACTCTGCAGAGTGAAATCTAATCGATTAGCCGTGTCCCCGGTTATGGACAATTTGAGCCTCTGGAATTGGAGCTATTCGGAAATCTCAACACCGAACATAATTAATTATTATTGGGTTATTAATAATTTCGAGATTGAGACACTGGTTGGCGGAACCATCTCATTAACAACCAATATTTTGTAGTAATTGCATTTCAAGTCCTTTTGTTGTGGGGAAAATTCAGGTGTGATTGAACTTTGAAATTTTCATCAATGTACCATGTGTGCCAGCATGATCTTGGGATGGTACTAATACACAGAGACTTGACCAATATTGGGTTGGTTCGCTACAAAGATGGTATCAGAGCACACGCTGATCGTAGGACGTAACCCCTAGGATCGGAAAGCCATAGGAAGAAAATTACTTTATCATTATACCTTATTGTTCCATAATTATCCCCTGTTCATTTCTGACTTCTCCCGATTTCAACATTTTAGATGGCCGTCGCATTCACCCCAGTTCTGCTCCCGGAGTTTTGCCAGCCAGATGAGATGATGCCGTTCGGCAAGAAGCTGGTTCGGATCGTGAAGAAGCTGAAGATTGCTTTACCCACCATCACCGGGAAGCCCACCAATGCACTTCCGATGGATACCCGCTACAGGATTGAGGTGCACATTCCAGTGAGGACCTTTGGAGGATATTCAGAGCCCATCGATTTCAAGTTTACCGCTTTCACTTGGATCCTCGGAAGAAACATGGCGATTCATCGTGCACTTGTACATCTCCGAGAAGAATACATGACCGAGCTCGACCCATCAGATCTCTCCATGATTTCTCACAGAGCTAGGAATGGAGATATCATCGACTCCCTTCTTTCATATGCCAAAGACTTGGAGACTCACATCAGGAACCTGGAAATTTAGACGCGCCGAATCTCCCAGTTATTCAGGAGGCTGTTGTTCCGTGAACTGGAACTAGAGGAGAAAGCACCCGGGACTTTGACATGCATGAAGAGGAAGTCAAGGACTTCATGGAGAGAATCGAGAACCTAGAGTAATATGTTGCCACATTGGAGGAAAAGATGGACCAGGGAGAAGACCTCTTCCCGAGTGGAGATGATGGACCCCTCGTTAGCAATGACCGGGATTATGAAGAGAGCTCCACCGAAGGATGCATCAAGAGGATGCGCTGCTCCAGAGGACTCTGCACCAGAAGATGCCGCACTAGAGGACGCAAGGATAATTGATGAAGACATTTAGTCGACCACCATGTTATTTTACTTTATTTTTCGTCGATCAATTAGGCCATTTTTTTGATTAGTCATCAGATTTTGTAATCCGAGATTGAACCTTGTTTGAGATGAACTAATAAATGATTTGTGTGATAATGTTTGTGCATTCATATGGGTAGTGCTATTTCTCTTTAGACCCTTGTTCTATTCTAACTTCTCATCCACTCCAAAACACCAGATGCCTCCGAGACGTGACCCCGGATTCAACTATCCGCCAGAGCTCACCCAGCTGATCCAACAGCAGAATGCCTTGATGCAAATACTTATTCAGAACCAAGGCAACAATAAAAACAACAACAACCCATCGCCACCACCCCATGTTGATCATTTCACCCGTTTCTTGAGGCTGACTCCGTTGGTGTTCTCTAGCGGCACCGAGCCGATTATTGCTGATGATTGGCTCCGCAAGATCGGAAGGGAGCTAGAAACTGCTAGAAGCACGGATGCAGAGAAGGTGTGCTTTGCCGCACATCAGCTTGAAGGACCCGCAGCCGCTTGGTGGGAAAATTACACCACCACTTATCCCATTGCCACAGTCACATGTGATTAGTATCAGTGAGCCTTTCACATTGCTCATGTCTCAGCCGGAGCAATGAGTCTGAAGAAGCGTGAGTTCTGCAACTTATGCCAGGGGAATCGTACTGTGGGGTAGTACATGGATGAGTTCATCATGTTAGCTCGCTATGCCCCGGGTGATGTGGCCACAGATGCCGCAAAGCATGATAAATTTCTTGAAGGACTCAATGATGAACTGAGTATGCAACTGATGGTGGCAACCTTCAACAACTACCAGGAGCTGGTAGACAAGGCCATCGTTATAGAAGGCAAGCAGCAGCTGATAGAGAGCCGCAAGCAGAAGTATGTGTCGGGCCCAAGATGCGATTCTATCCCGATCACGTGACACTTACGTGATTGGGGCACAACCGCATTTCAGGCGCTTAGCAAGATGGATATCATAACATCGTACCATTACATACATACATGGGGGATACAACAATACATACAAGTCACAAGAATACAACAACATCAATACAAGGCATACCGACTACGGATGCAAACATGAAAAGCACAACGACATCCATCTGCTATCCCAGGCTGCCGACCAGGAACCTAACCCAAGACTGAAGAAGAAGAAGAAGAAGAAGAAGAAGAAGAAGAAGAAGAAGAAGAAGAAGAAGAAGAAGAAGAAGAAGAAGAAGAAGAAGAAGAAGAAGAAGAAGAAGAAGAAGAAGAACACCAACACAAAGGACATCGCTCTCGCGTCAAGTCATTGGAAACCTGCACCTGCAACTATTGTTGTAGTATCTGTGAGCCACGAGGACTCAGCAATCCCATAACCATGGGTAACAAGACTAGCAAAGCTTTATGGGTAGGAAGAGGTAAAGTGGTGAGGTTGCAACAGCGGCTAAGCAAATATGGTGGCTAACTTACGAGTACAAGAATAAGATGAGCATCTACGCAAACGGTCGCAAACTAGTATTGATCGCTAAAGATCCTGAACTACCTACGAGTCAAACATAACCCCACCGTGTTCTCTTCTCAAAGTGAAAAGAGACAGTCACGGTTACTCACACAGTTGTGTGTTTTACTTCGGATCCTCTATCAAGTTTTCTACAACCGGACATTAACAAATTCCAATCTGCCACATAACCCTGGGCACGGCTTTTGAAAGATCATTACCCTGCAGGGGTGTCCCAACTTAGCCCATCACAAGCTCTCACGATCAGCAGAAGTAATAATAATATCACCCCTTATCTTAGGGACAATCTGATCAGGCTCAGAATCCTGGCGCACAAGACATTTCGACAATGGTAACACAAGTCCAACAAGACCTCCCGGCGTGCCGACACCCTGATAGTAGCCGCGCGTATCTCATCTCAGGCCACGTCCGGATGGGTCAAGCTACGGGACCCAGCCCTCGAGTTTCCCCGAGGTGGCCCCGCTGGCTGCCCGTTTGGGACCAACACCATCAGCACTGCCCCCCCTGCTATGTAGAAAGAATCCTCGGGGACGCGACCCACTACGAAATTTAATTAATTAATTAAGTCATTATTATGAGGAAAATTAAAACCAATGTTGGGCCTTGCTGGAGGAGTTTTATTCAAAGACGAACTGTCATGGGGTCCCCATATACCCTACCGTGGAAGGAACGCAAAATCAAGGAACATAACGCCGGTTTATCGGCTCCTAAGGTGGCATGAGTGGAACAAAACACCGAGCAAAAGGCCAAGCCTTCCACCCATGCCCTGTATATAGGTGTGTTAATATATATAAGATATATTGTGATATTCCAACAACAAGTTCCAACATGGAACGATCTTCATCTTCACCTGCAACTAACAACGCTATAAGAGGGGCTGAGCAAGCGGGTAACACAGCCAAACAACGGTTTTGCTGGGAAGATGTCAAAGGTTAGACGTTTAATGGCAACAAGGAGAGGGGCTGACAATAAAGATGGGTAGGGCGACATATAACGATAGCATCGAGACACTAAGCAAGGCAATGATAGTAAAGGTATCCAAGGTGATGGTCATCTTGCCTGAGATCCTGCAAGGAAGAAGAACGGATCCATGAAGTAGACGAAGAAGAAGCCTTGAAGACGAACCAAGTGTAGTCGAACGAATCCTCACAAACGCAACGGGAAAGAACTAGCGAGAAGAAAGCACACAACAAGGTAAACACACCACTCAAGAACATGCCAAGAAGCTCAACCAAGTATGATGCAAGACAAAATCTATATTATGCAATACATGGTAAGGTATGAAGCACACAAGATCAACACAAACCAACAAGTTTAAATGAGGCCGGAATCATCATATAGCAATTCCGGTAAGTCCTCATATGCACACTTTAAATCTGGTCCAAATCTGAAAAAACCTTAAG
Source organism: Secale cereale (assembly GCA_902687465.1). Lineage (NCBI taxonomy): Eukaryota > Viridiplantae > Streptophyta > Magnoliopsida > Poales > Poaceae > Secale > Secale cereale. The sequence continues at coordinate 336,483,915 of LR738710.1, read as the reverse complement.
TTAAAGTTGTTAAACAGCAAGTTAACATGCACCATGATGATCTACTCGAAATTCTAGTCAAGTTTCATATAAAGTTTGTTTAATTCGGAGCTACGACCTATAAGATATGAGCAAAACAAGACAAGCATAGCATCGGTGCAAGATGCACCCAAACATCACGCAAACACACTCCAAGCATGAAAACAACATGATATTATGCTTCTACATGCAAAATCACACAAGTTTCATATTGGGCATGCTCCAAACGGAGCAACAGGCTAGAAGATACGAGCAAAACAAGTTACAATGCAAAGCTGAAGTTAACAGCCACATAACAACTTTGGAGCATGGTATATATATGCTACAACACCCAAACATGGAGACAAAGGGCATGGATGTGAAGTAGACATGATACTTAACAAGCATGAACTTGGAACACACCCAAAAGCTTGCTGGAACACATTTAAACAAGCATGGCAAGTTGCAATAAATTTATCTAGACTTAGTCAAAATCTGGGAAGGCAAAAACATCATCATGATGCTGCCTTCGGAGGCAAAAAACAACAATCATATCAACTCTACTAAGCATATAAAGATCATGGACATGAAGTAGACATAGCATACATCAAACAACTCCATTGGAGCAACTCCATAGGAGGCATGGATCAATAACAACAAGCTTCACCAAATTGATCATGCTGATAAAAGTCTGACAGGTAAAATTTATAGTATCTTGAGAGCAAGAAATAAATAAGCTACAACAGTCCATATAGGCAAACCAAGGCATGGATGGATAGAGCATAACATGGACAACAAGACAAGATCATTGGCCACTCCAAAATAAGCATGGATTTAAGTGGCGCATCAAGCAAACATAGCATCAGGTTAAACAGATTCCAGACTTAGCAGTTTTTTCACTAAGTATAAAACAACAACAACAACATGGCATGTTTACAAGCTTGTTTAAGTCACCTCAAGGCATATCATGGAAAGTGGATTGCACCACATCAAAGATCATATGATTGTGCTTCTAAAACATATTGACATGTGGCATGAAGACAAACACACCAATATCAATGAGCACGTGAAAACAGCATCTCACAACAAGTTTCAGCACTTAACAGCCACATGCACTTTTGCAATAGAGATTAACATGGCAAGATGGCACCTAACATGAATGCTACAGCAACCAACATGTATAGCACTTCACAATGAACATTTTGACATATCATATGCTCCATTTGGATAAACATGCACAAAGTTACAAGCATCACAAGCATGCAACAAAATTATAGTTAGCAGCAGTTTTAAACAAGTAGCACTCTTGCAATGATGATTAGAGCATCTAGATGAACTCAAACAAGCATGGCACAATGGAACAAAATGAAGAGCATATCACAACGATCATTTTGACATATCATTCACTCAAATTGGACATACACACAAAAAGTTACAGCCATGCAAAGTTGCAACAAATTTTAACAGTTTAGGGACTTAGCAGTTTTCTGGAAAAAAAACAAGCGGGCGACAGGAAACTAAAAGACGCCCGAGGCGGGGCTTACGGGTGCTTACCATGGGCCTTGGCCCAGAAAGAAGAGGAGGAGGTGGCAGGCCAGAGGGGCAAAGGAGACGGGCCAGACGAAGTGGGCCCAGGGGAGGCCCACACGGAGGCGCCCAGGCGCGGGACGCTAGCGCTGGACTTGAGCCGCAGGAGGCCTCGGCCCACGAGCGGATCGGGCCAGCACGCTGGGGGCATCTTCTCCCTCGTCCAGGGGCCGAACGAGGCCATGGCGAGGGCCGCGGCGGCCGGCGAAGGAATGGCGAGGGCGGCGCCGGCGACTGAGGGAGGACGGCGAGGGAGGCTGGATCATGTCACCGGCGACCTGGATCTGGCCGGAGGAGGACTTGGGCGGCGACGCGGAGCTGCGGGATCGGCGGCGGGCGGCGCTGCGCTGGCGGCGGAGAGGAGAAGGAGCAGTGGGAGGTGAGGTAGCCGGCGGGGCTGCGGTGGCGGCGATGGCCGGCGGCGGCGGCGAGCCGGCAGGAGGCCCCGAGGGCGCGGGACGGCAGCGGGGCGCTCGGGCCTCGCGGCGGCGGCAGCGACTCGGGCCGGCGCGGGCCCCGGATGGGCTCCGCGGGCCGCGACGGTGGGAGGTGGCGGCTGGCCACGTGGCGCGGTGTGGTTGGGCGCGGCGGCGACGCGGGTGAGGTGGAGCTCTCTGATTGGCTGCGGTGATGTGGCCGGTGGACATGTCCGGTGCGGGACGGACATGTCCGGCTGCGCGAGGAAGAAGATGGCTAGGGTTTCATCCGAAATTTCGGGGGAGGGGGCAGTTTTATAGGTAGAGGGAGCTAGGAGACTCCAAATGAGGAGCGGTTTTCGGCCACGCGATCACGATTCGACGACCGAGAGCATGGAGGTGGTTAGAATGGGCTTGGGGCTGTGTGAAAGGCGTGCTTGGCCAAACGAGAAAGGCTTCCAGCGGTTAACACGGTTAACCGTTGGGCTACCAAATGAACTCCGAATGCGACGAAACTTAACAGGCGGTCTACCTATGCTATAATAAGACCACACGCCAAGTTTCAACCAATTCCGAAAACATTTTATGGCCACTCATAAAATAAATAACCAGAGGTGCTGCGGGCACGTGCAAGTGTGTCTGGGCTCAGAACGGTCAACGGAAAGGACGGGCAGACTCGGGCGGATGCAAGTTTTGAAAACATGATGATGCAACACACATGATGATATGGCAAGATGCAACACGCAAGAAGATGACATGGCCACGACGACAAATAACTGGCTGACACTTGGCGCACTGGTCTCGGGGTGTCACAACACTTCCCTACTAACAAGAGATCTCGTCCCGAGATCTTAGGAACGAGACAGAAGAGAAAAAGGAAGAACACAGTTCTTCTTGAACAAAAGAGTGAAGCCAAGGAACCTTGAGACATTGAACAATTTGAAAGAAAGGATACAACGGAGATGAACGAAGTTGTAAAGACTTCGTTAAACAAGAGGAACAAGGAATGCGACGAGAATCAAAAGGTTGAAGGATATGCAGCACGAGTTGAAGGAACAAGAATGAATTCGAAACCACTCCGGTTAATAAGAGAAAGAAATGGATTTCCACGAAGGAATTCCGTCAGCACTCCGCCTGAAACTGAAAGGAACAGCACACCGGTTGAACATCATGGAATGGAACAAGAACTTGAGAAGATGAAACGAAAACATGACGAGATGAACAATACAATGCATCCGAAAGAGTTGAAAAATGGAATGAAAGAACCGAGAAGAAGATGAAAAAAATTCACCACGAATGAATTGAAATAGCATCTTCAAGACAAAGGCTTGAATGGAGTTGTTGAGAAAATCAACAATAAAGAATTAACTTGTTCTGGACTTATGGAAATCATCCCGAAACTTGAGGTGAATTACCGCCACAACGAAAACATGGATTAGCCGAGGATGAAGAAATGCAAAACTGCACTTCAAAAGAATACGGAGAATTATTTGCATCTCGGGACACAAAAGAATAATGGTTGAGCTGCTCAACAAGAATTTGATGAACACTTGAAGAATGATTTACTCATGGTGAACCACCATGAGAACTCCGGTAGCAAAAGGATGATGAGATCGAATTGAAGTTTTAAAATAATAAGATTAGGGCCTTGCGAATATTCATATGGATGATCCGACGAGATAGTAGAGAAAACTTGAACTCCGGAAAGAAAAGATTGAAGCACTTGGAACTAGAATTTATTCATCAAGAATAAACTCCGAAGGAAGGAATTAATCAAGTTGATGAAAAAGAATAAGAATTATGTTATGCTTATCCTCCACCAATTAAATTGATGAGAATCAATGGATTCACATACTACTTATTCTCGTTGAAAAAGATTAAAGAGGGATATATCGCGAACTTGCGAAAATCTTCCTGAAACACCGGTAGGATTGAAAGAACGATCGAATTGATAAGATAGCACTGGAAAGAACTCTTGAGCGAACCACCGTAAGAGTTAAAATCGAATGATGAAAGAGAACACACCACCGTAAGGAATTGAAATTGAACGAAGAAAAGAGAATAATCGCCGGGAAGAATAAAGCACTCAAGGGAATTAAGATACAAGAGAACAAAGAGATCGCGAACTGATTAAAGAATGCTTGAAGGAAGCACCGGACGAAAGTGAGACGAACAAAGAGGCATCACTGAAGAATATTTGGAGCATGAAGTTGAAAACTGAGAACGAAGAAATCCTCTGAAAGGATGACCTTCGGAGGAACACAAAGAAAAGAATTTATGAAATACTCCGGAAAGATGAAAACAAGTAAGGTTGAACCAACGATGAAAGAATTATAAGCGATCTTAATGAAGGCATGTGACTGATGGAATCCATACTTACGTCACAATTAAAAAGAATTTAGGAATACTCCTGGAAAAAATTAGAAGAGTCAGGTAAGATCCTGGGAAAGACCTGTGGGTTATGAGCCCATTGAAGAGAAAACACCGTTGAAAAGGATCGAAAAGGAGATGAAACACCAGAACGATTGAAAAACTCGAATGAGGTGACAACCTCGAATTAATCTGAAGGCAAACACGAAACTCGTGAGATATCTTCGGAACTCCGGGGCGATTACATGGCGAGAGGTGAACGAGCAATTGGAAACATTTGAGCCGATGAAAGAATATGATGAGCACCGAATACAAATTGAATTGGAACCACCGGAGAAGAAAAGACATGACGAAAATCAAACGAGAGGAGAAATCATCGGAGAAGAAAAAAATAAGAAGAATGATGATGAGTTAGACGAGAATTCACCGGTTGAAATGCAACGGATTCACACGAGTCGTATGGATACTCGATTAAGGACTCCGGCTCCGAGAAGGAAAAGGGTGGGCGGGTGGGAAAAAGGGAGAGAACTTCGGAAGGGGAAACAACATCGGTTGGAAAGAACTGAGGATGAACTTGCAAAGAAGAAGAGGGTCAAATCCACTTGACGAGAGATGCACCAGATGAAAGAACTGACAACGCAACAAATGAAAACTAACCACGCGATCCTACAAAAATTGCAAGGGGAAGAGGAGTAATTCAAAACACTACGTCAAGATTCCTTACCAGAGAGACGAAGGGGTTGAGAAGTAAAAGGAATTCCTACCCTCCGATATAACTAGACTCCGAAAAAGTTTTCTGGTAGACTCAACAACGGCCAACTACGATCAATCAAGGGGGCTCCTATGGTCGGTCGAGGCTCTGATACCAACTTGTCGGGCCCAAGATGCGATTCTATCCCGATCACGTTACTCTTACGTGATTGGGGCACAACCGCATTTCGGGTGCTTAGCAAGGTGGATATCATTACATCGTACCATTACATACATACATGGGGGATACAACAATACATACAAGTCACAAGAATACAACAACATCAATACAAGGCATCCGACTACGGATGCAAACATGAAAAGCACAACGACATCCATCTGCTATCCTAGGCTGCCGACCAGGAACCTAACCCAAGACTGAAGAAGAAGAAGAAGAAGAAGAAGAAAGAACGCCAACACAAAGGACATCGCTCTCGCGTCAAGTCATCGGAAACCTGCACCTGCAACAGTTGTTGTAGTATCTATGAGCCACGAGGACTCAGCAATCCCATAACCATGGGTAACAAGATTAACAAAGCTTTCTGGGTAGGAAGAGGTAAAGTGGTGAGGTTGCAGCAGCGGGTAAGAAATATATGGTGGCTAACTTACGAGTACAAGAATAAGATGAGCATCTACGCAAACAGTCGCAAACTAGTATTGATCGCTAAAGATCCTGAACTACCTATGGGTCAAACATAACGCCACCGTGTTCTCTTCTCAAAGTGAAAAGAGACAGTCACAGTTACTCACACAGTTGTGTGTTTTACTTCGGATCCTCTATCAAGTTTTCTACAACCAGACATTAACAAATTCCAATCTACCACATAATCGCGGACACTGCTTTCGAAAGATCATAATCCTGCAGGGGTGTCCCAACTTAGCCCATCACAAGCTCTCACGATCAGCAGAAGTAATAATAATATTACCCCTTATCTTAGGGACAATCCGATCAGGCTCGAAATCCCGGTGCACAAGACATTTCGACAATGGTAAAACAAGTCCAGCAAGACCTCCAGGCGTGCCGACACCTTGATAGTAGCCGCGCGTATCTCGTCTCAGGCCACGTCCGGATGGGTCAAGCTACGGGAGCCAGCCCTCGAGTTTCCCCGAGGTGGCCCCGCAGGCTGCCCGTTTGGGACCAACACCATCAGCACTGGCCCCCCTGCTATGTAGAAAGAATCCTCGGGGATGCGACCCCCTATGCAATTTAATTAATTAATTAAGTTGTTATTATGAGGCAAATTAAAACCAATGTTGGGCCTTGCTGGAGGAGTTTTATTCAAAAACGAACTGTCAAGGGGTCCCCATATACCCAACCGTGTAAGGAACGCAAAATCAAGGAACATAACGCCGGTTTATCGGCTCCTAAGGTGGCATGAGTGGAACAAAACACCGAGCAAAAGGCCAAGCCTTCCACCCATGCCCAGTATATAGGTGTGTTAATATATATAAGATATATTGTGATATTCCAACAACAAGTTCCAACATGGAACGATCTTCATCTTCACCTGCAACTAACAACGCTATAAGAGGGGCTGAGCAAGCGGGTAACATAGCCAAACAACGGTTTTGCTGGGAAGGTGTCAAAGGTTAGAGGTTTCATGGCAACAAGGAGAGGGGCTGACAATAAAGATGGGTAGCGCAACATATAACGATATCATCGAGACACTAAGAAAGGCAATGATAGTAAAGGTATCCAAGGTGATGGTCATCTTGCCTGAGATCCCGCAAGGAAGAAGAACGGATCCATGAAGTAGACGAAGAAGAAGCCTTGAAGACGAACCAAGTGTAGTCGAACGAATCCTCACGAACTGTGGGGACCCCGACACATAAGTCGAGATCACCGAATGCACGTGTACAGTGATCCCAGAGATCAATGCTCACTGAACACACAGAAGCTGAATAACAAGAGTCTTACATCCATACATACTGTGTTACACAAATAGGACCATAATGGTCAAGTCTTGAGTATATCATCGCAGCGGAAATCTTCAATAATAACTTGGACCCATGCCATCTGCCTTAACCCTACAGGCATTCTGACTGGGAAGCGTCCTAGATCGCATGCTCGTCACCAAGAAATCTTCATCATAACCTGTTCTCTCATGCCTGGCCAATAAGATAACCAGTGGCAAGCCAATGAGTACTTTGAATGTACTCGCAAGCAACCCAAGTGTGATGACAGAATAATTATGCAAGGCTCTACTGCTAGATTGGCATTTTTTTCGGAAAGCTAGTTTTTCATATGCAAGTATGATCAACATATAGCATGGACATGCATGTGTCTGCAAAAAGTATCAGGAGGTTACAGACATCATTATCGAGAAGGAGTTGTAATCAACTCATGCTCAAGCTCATTGAGATTTCCTCAAGAATCACATCATCAATATCACTGAACCGTGTTGTTTCCTCACACACACACACACACCAGGTTTCGCAAACATTGGACATAGCCCAAGAGCGGTTACCCAACTGTCCTTGACCGTGGACACGGCTATTCGAATAGTTTTACACTCTGCAGAGGTTGCACACTTTACCCACAAGATCCGGGGAACTTCCGTGACATCCACGACCCGCGGTACCTCAAGTACCCGGGGTAAGCACCCGATCACTATCTTTCCCTAGAAGACACTAATATGGAGTCCACTCGATTGGTAACAGCCCCGTGCCCCACATTTCACATCTCAAGATTTTTGGAGCCTCGCTCCCATATTCATCACATACCACAAGCACGGGGTACCAACGGTGTGTCCGGTGCCCTGTAAAGACAGTCATGGCCGCCTATCCAAGCGCGACCCCGTCCCAAGAGTGACCTCATGTCACCCCCGTCACTAGTAATGCGGGCACCATGCTAGTATCGACCTAGGTAATCAATAATGCCCTTTCCCATATAAGGGTAGAGTGGTTGCGCATGTTTGGTTGGGATAACGGTCGCAACTTAAACCAATCCGTTTGAAAAACATCACACACACTTGCCTCGGTACACCACTTCGTCATCAAGTGGTTACCCATCTCACCATCTCCCTCGAGCATAAGTGCCACCCGACGGAGTTTTCGAAAAGTCCTTTGAAAGTATCCTGCCTCCATCACCATGCATATACCCGTCCCATTTGCGTAGCCACTATTAAAGCAACCTAACTACTCCCACCCACATAACCCTCATAGGAAGGCAGGGTCATGTTTGATGCAAGTTCAATAGCAGAGTAACAAAGGTAGCAACCAAAGTGGTCTCCACCTCAACATGATTCCGATGCATTGATAATAGGCTGCCATGAGACATGCATAAAAAGGTTTCTCGAACATGGTCAAAGGGCTGCTTGCCTTATTCTTCTGAGTCTTCAAACCTTCTTGTCCATCTCCGAGTACTTCGTTTATTTCGTCAACTAACGATGGAAACAATCATAATAAGCAACAGAACAAGGCAAAAAAATAAAAGTGCTCTAAAAATAGGAGTTCGACTTTTCTAGGATACCTCTAGTCATATTAGAAATGACCAAGGTGGTTTCATAGGTATTGGATCAATGGGTGATTTGGAACATTCCAATATGATGGAATCAAGGGGTTTATGGATTTTGAAAGAAGTGTACAGAAATATATTCTTGAATGATGAGCAAAGGCGCCCATCAACAAGTCATGATTTTAGAAGCATCTAGGAGTTGGTTTCAATGGATTTGGAATTCAAATGAATTTCCTAGGATTTTGCAAAGCTAATAAATATGAAGAAATGGCTCAATATTTGGTGGGGTACAGAAAGTATTAATAAAAATGTTCCAAAACTAAGTTTGGATATGACAAGCATCTAGGAATTTGAACCACTGCATTTGGACCAAATTTGAGCCCTCTGTGATTTTCTAAAGTTCATCACAGAAAATGAAATAATGGCATTTGATAATTATTTGTGAAGGAAATGATTCTGGAAAAATGTGCATGCTGCACCATGTGATAGAGCATGATTTATGGAGTCACTGGAAATTTGAATCACCAAATTTGGAGTTCAAATGATTTGTTTAAGCATTTTTGAAGTTTAATAAAAAAGAAAAAGGAAAAGAAGATTTAACCTTACCCTACGCACATGGCGGCAGTTAGGCCGTGGGCCGGCCCAGCAGCTCGGCCACACACGCGCAGGGGGGCACGCCGGAGGCGGCTTTCCGGGGATGCGCTTTCGCGCGGGGGAGGCGGGCTGCGCCGTAGCCGCCTCCACTTAAATAGGTGGGCCTGCCTCCGGGGTCGCTGACCTGCGGGGTCCGCCCGCAGGGTCATCCCCTTCCTCCCGCGCCCGCGGCAGAGGAGATCGAAGCCCCGTCTGGCGTCCGCCGGCGCTCGCCCTCCCGGCGGCACAGGCCACCCTTGGCCAAGGCGCGGCCACCGGAGGGGCCCCCAAGGAACGGCGCAGCGTGAAGGGCCCTTGGGGCGGCAGGGGAGGGACCGGAGCGCCTCCTGCACCGGCCATGGCGGGCGGCCTCGTCGGGCGGCGGTGCCATCCGCACTGCGAGGCTCGGGGGAAGAAGAAGAGGAGCGGGGGTGCTTTGTGGTGGCTAGGAGGTTGCCTAGTGGAGAGAAGAGGGTAGGAGGGGACCTCATTCGCAGGAATTTGAGACGAGGCCGACGGCTTGGCTTCGGCCATGGAGGGGCAAAGAGGGCACGAGGGGGAGAGGGATGATGTCTGCGAGGTGCACCGGAGAGAGGAGGATCCAGAAGAGGCAAGGGAGTGCTCGGGGGAGGCTTTATATAGGTGCGGCCGCGGTGCACCGTGAGCGACGTCCATGGACGCGCTCGGGCGAGCTCGTGGAGGGAGAAGGAGGGCAGGGGAGGATAGGGCCGACAGTCCTGCAGGTCGCGGACGTCGAGGGCACCTCGGGAGACACGAGGGAAGGGCCCGAGGTGGTCGGGGGCTCCTGGTTGGGCGAGGCTACAGTGCGCCAGGGCACTGTAGCGCGCTCCAGAGCGCCCGTTTGGTTGGCATGGCCGTGTCCTCGCCGCTCTGGTCGTGTCCATCATGCCCAATGCTGTCTAGGGGGTCAGGGGAGGAGTAAAGAAATGCGTTATGGTCTTGGATGCCCTGGGGAGCCACTGGGATGAGGAGGGAGGTGAAGGAGGAGGTGAAAATTGTTGTCCAGAAGAGTAAATTGGGGTTTTACCCCCTTCCAATGATTGAGCTGAGGCAGGGAGAGTTACTGGGGGTAGAATAGGACTAGGAGAAGCTGTGGTAAGAATTTGAGGTGAAGGGGTATAGTAAAAAGGGTCAGAACAATGGTTTTGGTAATTTGGCAGAAGGTGTTTGATCATGTTTTGGGCAAGCAAAATAGCTCCACTTGACATGAGACTTAACAGGATCAAATGTCACATATAATTAGGGCCTTTCACCAAATTTTAGCTCATTTGGGAAAAGTTGCCAATGTAACTTTGGTGAACCCTAGATATCAACAGAAATGGTTTCACCTTGTTTGAGTTAAGCTAATCATCTCCCCTTGATGCACTACTTGGTGTAGTATCATCATTTGGGGTTATGATCATGCTCACAAAGTTTGAAGCCCGAGGTAAAAAGTTGGTAATGTAAAGTTGTTCAAATTTGAATTTGAACAGAAATGGTTTTGGGGCACTTAGATCAAGTTATGATTCTCCAAAACTTGTGCCATTTGGCATATATGCATAATTACATCATTTTAGCATGTGCACCAAGTTTGAGAGCATTTGGACAAGTTTGGCAATGTAAAGTTGCTCAAACTTCAAAATGGACAGAAATGGTTTTGAGGGGATTAGAGGATGTTTCCTTGATCTTCAAGGCATGAGGCTTTGCAAGATCATCAAATATGTCACATATGACATTATAGAATTTCCCTAGAATATTTGGAGAATATTTCCTTTGTAAATATTTCAAAAGCTTGAAATATCCAAAAAGGGTTTTGGAAGGATTTGTCCAATATTTTGAACATGACCATGTGATGAAACTCTTATATATGGACAATATATGTCCTATGAGTTTCCCTGAATTTTGGCAAATATTTTTGAAATGATTAAATATTTTTTCCCGATTAAAGACCATTTCTGGCCTTAAGGAAAGGCTTTTAAATAAAATATAAAAATAACTTTTAAAATTATAATTTTGTGGTTTCTGGGAGTCCTATGACTACTAGGTCTCAAATATACTTTTTGAAAAAAAAATCTCACCCTAAATCAAGCACTTGAAGTGCAAACCTTAATTCAGGGGTTTCTGGAAAAACTAATTTTAGAAAATACTATTTGGCCAAAATATTTTTATAAGAAAATTCTATACTGGTCTATACACATGGCATGATCATTGGGAAAAGGTTTTGGATCAAGGAGATGAAGTATAAGAGTTGGAGGATTTATTTCATTTTTAGAGCACTAGCAAACAGCAGACAAAAAATCAATCAAGCAAAGCCAAAAACACTCAAAAGTTTTTGTAAAACCACATTTTTTTCACATGGTAATTAGCTTAAGCAATGTGGCATGAAAATCAGGGTGTGACAGACCTACCCCCCCCCCTTACAAGAATCTCGTCCCCGAGATTCTCAGACTAGGCGTGGAAAGGAAAACAGAGTCTTGGATATGGGGTAGTCTTCACTTCTTCTTGCTGGTTCTGCTTCCGCGTGGTGCTCCATGGAATCTTGAAGTACTTGGTGGTGTGGCTTCTCGCTTGCTGCCTTCGATGCAGGTTGCTGAGGGGTCTCTTGTGTAGGTTAGGTTGGGCTAGTTGTCAAAGGCTCGGTGATGTCCTTGCGGGCACCGGGCTAGTTAGGAAGTAAGAAGTACTTCCAGAGTGGTGACTCGTGGAATATTTGGTGCATGGAGGGCATCTCGGGTGGTAAATCTAGCTGGGATCCGTCTACTATTTGCCTTGAAGTGGCCTTGAAGAAGGGTCGATAAATTTTGGTGTGAGCGTTCCTTCGATGCGGAAATGCTCGGTCCCTTCGAGAGGAGTGGTTTGCACATACGCCCGGTCTTGGATGTAGGAGTTTACTTCTTGATGACGGTGGTCAATGTAGTTCTTCCTCCTTGACAGGGCGGTCTTCTAATGTCTTTTATCCAGCTGTCCGTCTCTTCTTTGTCTTCGGGCAGACAAGTAGGCCATCAGTTAATGATGTTACCCAACTTGTCCAATTACTCCATGAGGTCTATGGGGGTACGCAAGGTAGGCTGGGGTATTGGTGGTGGTCTCCGCTGAGTATTTGCAAGGTCTTCCTAACTTAGAGCCAAGGCCCGTGGTCGGAATCTGACCAGGTTGTGGCTTGGTGAGGCTTAAGGGTTTCAAGGATTCTAGTGAGTGAGTGAACGTTTACTATCTTATCCTTAAGCACAGTTTCTGAGATGCCAATAGCTCTATCTAGTACTCCGAACGATAAAACATAGACTAGCTTCAATCACCACTCATGCCATGCATATCCTCATGACTCTCAAGAGGCAGTCGAAGAAAATTATACTTGTCTACGGGGTTGCACATGGTCGTGGAGGTTGTAGCAGAAGTCTTCAGTACTAGTTGGTTGCCGAGGTAGAATCCCTGGTGCATCTTGTCTTGCGGGTCTTCAGTTGGGGAGGGAGAAGAGAGGGAAAAAGTAGCATAGAGGAGGGGAGTGCCTAAAGGGGGTTCTATAGTGCAGGTGCAAACAACCAGGTGCAAAAAGGCCGAAACAAAAGGAACAAGGCAAGGAAGATGACATAGCCATGCACTTGTTGCCTAGGGCAAAAGTGCGACTTATATCAAAACACAAACAAATAAAAGCAAACAACACACAATCATGGTTCTATTCGAACCATCATACGGACTCGACTGCGCATAGGGGGTACACGACTCATCCTACCCTAGGGGTTCTCGGACTCAGTGTCGTGACTTGTGCCTCGTGCAGTCTTCTGAGTTCTCCTCAGGTGTTGCTATGTCCCTTGTAGTTGCTTGATAACAATCCGGGTGGAGCCTGAAGAATCTTCAACAACTTCTCGCCTGATGAAGTGATGTGGTGAAGGTGCCTCCTTGTAGCTGGCGTTGACTTGGTCTTTTCTTGTCTCTTTAATCACGATGATCCCTTGTGCCTTCTGGGACGTCGAGGGTATCAGGTAGGCAATCCTTTATGCAATGATACTAATCAAGGCATAATAGAGGTTCAACATGTCGGTTGCGTTGATGACAACATTGACACCAAGAGCGGGGGACGAAGGGAACCGTTTTCCTGCTCACTATAGTGAGGCGGACCAAATGGCGAGGTTCTCATCCACCGGTGGTTGCCGATACAACAACGATAGTGACAGGATTACTCTATTAGCGATGCATATCAGGATCTGGCATAACCTACACCCTGGTCATCATAGGCCAATGTTGCATCATCTTGGGGCTCTGTCAAGGGTGTCACCATCTTCTGGGTCTTCATGTCTTCATTTCTCGAGGATGGATTTTCCGTTGACATCGTCTTGTCGTGGTGCCGCCAATCGTGTGTGCAGAAGTGGTGGGCGAGTGTTTGGCAAGGTGCACTCCACGAGGATTCCAGAAAATCCAGTGGTCAGGGGCATAGGGGTTCTAGCGACCAACAGTTTTGAAGGGGGAAGAGATTAAGTATAACCTAATTTTCGAAAAACTGAGAAGGGAAGAGAAATATAGATAGTTTTGAAAACTAGTAATAGTTTTGAAAATAGTTTTACCCTAACTAACGACCATGCTAACTAAGGCTTCCTACAGTCAGGACGGCTCTGATACCAGCTCTGTGGGGACCCCGACTCATAAGTCGAGATCACCGAATGCACGTGTACAGTGATCCCAGAGATCAATGCTCACTGAACACACAAAAGCTGAATAACAAGAGTCTTACATCCATACATACCGTGTTACACAAATAGGACCATAATGGTCAAGTCTTGAGTATATCATCGCAGCGGAAATCTTCAATAACAACTTGGACCCATGCCATCTGCCTTAACCCTACAGGCATTCTGACTGGGAAGCGTCCTAGCTCGCATGCTCGTCACCAAGAAATCTTCATCATAACCTGTTCTCTCATGCCTGGCCAATAAGATAACCAGTGGCAAGCCAATGAGTACTTTGAATGTACTCGCAAGCAAACCAAGTGTGATGACAGAATAATTATGCAAGGCTCTACTGCTAGATTGGCAGTTTTGCGGAAAGCTAGTTTTTCATATGAAATTATGATCAACATATAGCATGGACATGCATGTGTCTGCAACAAGTATCAGGAGGTTACAGACATCATTATCAAGAAGGAGTTGTAATCAACTCATGCTCAAGCTCATTGAGATTTCCTCAAGAATCACATCATCAATATCACTGAACCGTGTTGTTTCCTCACACACACACACCAGGTTTCGCAAACATTGGACATAGCCCAAGAGCGGTTACCCAACTGTCCTTGACAGTGGACACGGCTATTCAAATAGTTTTACACTCTGCAGAGGTTGCACACTTTACCCACAAGATCCGGGGAACTTCCGTGACATCCACGACCCGCGGTACCTCAAGTACCCGGGGTAAGCACCCGATCACTATCTTTCCCTAGACGACACTAATATGGAGTCCACTCGATTGGTAACAGCCCCGTGCCCAACATTTCACATCTCAAGATTTTTGGAGCCTCACTCCCATATTCATCACATACAACAAGCACGGGGTACCAACGGTGTGTCCGGTGCCCTGTAAAGACAGTCATGGCCGCCTATCCAAGCGCGACCCCGTCCCAAGAGTGACCTCATGTCACCCCCGTCACTAGTAATGCGGGCACCATGCTAGTATCGACCTAGGTAATCAATAATGCCCTTTCCCATATAAGGGTAGAGTGGTTGCGCATGTTTGGTTGGGATAACGGTCGCAACTTAAACCAATCCGTTTGAAAAACATCACACACACTTGCCTCGGTACACCACTTCGTCATCAAGTGGTTACCCATCTCACCATCTCCATCAGGCATAAGTGCCACCCGATGGGGTTTTCGAAAAGTCCTTTGAAAGTATCCTGCCTCCGTCACCATGCATATACCCGTCCCATTTGCGTAGCCACTATTAAAGCAACCTAACTACTCCCACCCACATAACCCTCATAGGAAGGTAGGGTCATGTTTGATGCAAGTTCAATAACAGAGTAACAAAGGTAGCAACCAAAGTGGTCTCCACCTCAACATGATTTCGATGCATTGATAATAGGGTACCATGAGACATGCATAAAAAGGTTTCTCGAACATGGTCAAAGGGCTGCTTGCCTTATTCTTTCGAGTCTTCAAACCTTCTGGTCCATCTCCGAGTACTTCGTTTCTTTCGTCAACTAACGATGGAAACAATCAAAATAAGCAACACAACAAGGCAAAAAAAATAAAAGTGCTCTAAAAATAGGAGTTGGACTTTTCTAGGATACCTCTGGTCATATTAGAAATGACCAAGGTGGTTTCATAGGTATTGGATCAATGGGTGATTTGGAACATTCCAATATGATGGAATCAAGGGGTTTATGGATTTTGAAAGAAGTGTACAGAAATATATTCTTGAATGATGAGCAAAGGCACCCATCAACAAGTCATGATTTTAGAAGCATCTAGGAGTTGGCTTCAATGGATTTGGAATTCAAATGAATTTCCTAGGATTTTGCAAAGCTGATAAATATGAAGAAATGGCTCAATATTTTGTGGGGTACAGAAAGTATTAATAAAAATGTTCCAAAACTAAGTTTGGATATGACAAGCATCTAGGAATTTGAACCACTACATTTGGATCAAATTTGAGCCCTCCGTGATTTTCTAAAGTTCATCACAGAAAATGAAATAATGGCATTTGATAATTATTTGTGAAGGAAATGATTCTGGAAAAATGTGCATGTTGCACCATGTGGTAGAGCATGATTTATGGAGTCACTGGAAATTTGAATCACCAAATTTGGAGTTCAAATGATTTGTTTAAGCATTTTTTAAGTTTACTAAAAAAGAAAAAGGAAAAGAAGATTTAACCTTACCCTGCGCACATGGCAGCAGTTAGGCCGTGGGCCGGCCCAGCGGCTCGGCCGCAAACGTGCAGGGGGCCACGCTGGAGGCGGCTTTCCGGGGATGCGCTTTCGCGCGGGGGAGGCGGGCTGCGCCGTAGCCGCCTCCACTTAAACAGGTGGGCCTGCCTCCGGGGTCGCTGACCTACGGGCGGACCCCGCAGGTTCATCCCCTTCCTCCCGCGCCCGCGGAAGAGGAGATCGAAGCCCCGTCTGGCGTCGGCCGGCGCTCGCCCTCCCGGCGGCACAGGCCACCCTTGGCCAAGGCGCGGCCACCGGAGGGGCCCCCAAGGAACGGCGCAGCTTGGAGGGCCCTTGGGGCGGCAGGGGAGGGTCCGGAGCGCCTCCTGCACCGGCCATGGCGGGCGGCCTCGTTGGGCGGCGGTGCCATCCGCACTGCGAGGCTCGGGGGAAAAAGAAGAGGAGCGGGGGTGCTTCGTGGTGGCTAGGAGGTTGCCTAGTGGAGAGAAGAGGGTAGGAGGGGACCTCATTCGCAGGAATTTGAGAGGAGGCTGACGGCTTGGCTTCGGCCATGGAGGGGCAAAGAGGGCACGAGGGGGAGAGGGATGATGTCTGCGAGGTGCACCGGAGAGAGGAGGATCCAGAAGAGGCAAGGGAGTGCTCGGGGGAGGCTTTATATAGGTGCGGTCGCGGTGCACCGTGAGCGACGTCCATGGACGAGCTCGGGCGAGCTCGTGGAGGGAGAAGGAGGGCAGGGGAGGATAGGGCCGACAGTCCTGCAGGTCGCGGACGTCGAGGGCACCTCGGGAGACACGAGGGAAGGGCCCGAGGTGGTCGGGGGCTCCTGGTTGGGCGAGGCTACAGTGCGCCAGGGCACTGTAGCGCGCTCCAGAGCGCCCGTTTGGCCAGCATGGCCGTGTCCTCGCCGCTCTGGTCGTGTCCATCATGCCCAATGCTGTCTAGGGGGTCAGGGGAGGAGTAAAGAAATGTGTGATGGTCTTGGATGCCCTGGGGAGCCACTGGGATGAGGAGGGAGGTGAAGGAGGAGGTGAAAACTGTTGTCCAGAAGAGTAAATTGGGGTTTTACCCCCTTCCAATGATTGAGCTGAGGCAGGGAGAGTTACTGGGGGTAGAATAGGACTAGGAGAAGTTGTGGTGAGAATTTGAGGTGAAGGGGTATAGTAAAAAGGGTGAGAACAATGGTTTTGGTAAGTTGGCAGAAGGTGTTTGATCATGTTTTGGGCAAGCAAAATAGCTCCACTTGACAAGATACTTAACAGGATCAAATGTCACATATAATTAGGGCCTTTCACCAAATTTGAGCTCATTTGGGAAAAGTTGCCAATGTAACTTTGGTGAACCCTAGAAATCAACAGAAATGGTTTCACCTTGTTTGAGTTAAGCTAATCATCTCCCCTTGATGCACCACTTGGTGTAGTATCATCATTTGGGGTTGTGATCATGCTCACAAAGTTTGAAGCCCCAGGTAAAAAGTTGGTAATGTAAAGTTGTTCAAATTTAAATTTGAACAGAAATGGTTTTGGGGCACTTAGATCAAGTTATGATTCTCCAAAACTTGTGCCATTTGTCATAGATGCATAATTACATCATTTTAGCATGTGCACCAAGTTTGAGAGCATTTGGACAAGTTTGGCAATGTAAAGTTGCTCAAACTTCAAAATGGACAGAAATGGTTTTGAGGGGATTAGAGGATGTTTCCTTGATCTTTAAGGCATGAGGCTTTGCAAGATCATCAAATATGTCACATATGACATGATAGAATTTCCCTGGAATTTTTGGAGAATATTTCCTTTGTAAATATTTCAAAAGCTTGAAATATCCAAAAAGGGTTTTGGAAGGATTTGTCCAATATTTTGAACATGACCATGTGTTGAAACTCTTATATATGGACAATATATGTCGTATGAGTTTCCCTGAATTTTGGCAAATATTTTTGAAATGATTAAATAATTTTTCCCTATTAAAGACCATTTCTGGCCTTAAGGAAAGGCTTTTAAATGAAATATAAAAATAACTTTTAAAATTATAATTTTGTGGTTTCTGGGAGTCCTATGACTACTAGGTCTCAAATATACTTTTTGAAATAATTTTCTCACCCTAAATCAAGCACTTGCAGTGCAAACCTCAATTCAGGGGTTTCTGGAAAAACTAATTTTAGAAAATACTATTTGGCCAAAATATTTTTATAAGAAAATTCTATACTGGTCTATACACATGGCATGATCATTGGGAAAAGGTTTTGGATCAAGGAGATGAAGTATAAGAGTTGGAGGATTTATTTGATTTTTAGAGCACCAGCAAACAGCAGACAGAAAATCAATCAAGCAAAGCCAAAAACACTCAAAAGTTTTTGTAAAACCACATTTTTTAACATGGTAATTAGCTTAAGCAATGTGGCATGAAAATCAGGGTGTGACACAAACGCAACGGGAAAGAACTAGCGAGAAGAAAGCACACAACAAGGTAAACACACCACTCAAGAACATGCCAAGAAGCTCAACCAAGTATGATGCAAGATAAAATCTATTTGATGCAATACATGGTAAGGGATGAAGCACACAAGATTAACACAAACCAACAAGTTTAAATGAGGCCGGAATCATCATATAGCAATTCCGGTAAGTCCTCATATGCACACTTTGAATCTGGTCCAGATCTGAACAAACCTTAAGTTAAAGTTGTTAAACAGCAAGTTAATATGAACCATGATGATCTACTCGAAATTCTAGTCAAGTTTCATATAAAGTTTGTTTAATTCGGAGCTACGGCCTAGAAGATATGAACAAAAATAGACAAGCATGGCATCGGTGCAAGATGCACCAAAACATCAAGCTAACACACTCCAAGCATGAAAACAATATGATATTATGCTTCTACATGCAAAATCACAAAAGTTTCATATTGGGCACGCTCAAAACGGAGCAACGGGCTAGAAGATACGAGCAAAACAATTTACAATGCAAAGCTGAAGTTAACAGCCACATAGCAACTTTGGAGCATGGTATATATATGCTACAGCACCCAAACATGGAGACAAAGGGCATGGATGTGAAGTAGACATGATACGTAACAATCATGAACTTGGCACACACCCAAAAGCTTACTGGAACACATTTAAACAAGCATGGCAAGTTGCAATAAATTTATCTAGACTTAGTCAAAATCTGAGAAGGCAAAAACATCATCACGATGCTGCCTTCGGAGGCACAAAACATCAAGCATATAAACTCTACCAAGCATATGAAGATCATGGACATGAAGTAGACATAGCATACATCAAACAACTCCATTGGAGCAACTCCATAGGAGGCATGGATCAGTAACAACAAGCTTCACCAAATTGATCGTTCTGATAAAAGTCTGACAGGTAAAATTTATAGCATCTTGAGAGCAAGAAATAAATAAGCTACAGCAGTCCATATAGGCAAACCAAGGCATGGATGGATAGAGCATAACATGGACAACAAGACATGATCATTGGCCACTCCAAAACAAGCATGAAATTGAGTGGGGCATCAAGCAAACATAGCATCAGGTTAAACAGATTCCAGACTTAGCAGTTTTTTCACTAAGTATAAAACAACAACAACAACAACAACATGGCATGTTTACAAGCTTGTTTAAGTCAGCTCAAGGCATATCATGGAAAGTGGATTGCACCATAGTAAAGATCATATGATTGTCCTTCTAAAACATATTGACATGTGGCATGAAGACAAACACACCAATAGCAATGAGCAAGTGAAAACAACATCTCACAACAAGTTTCAGCACTTAACAGCCACATGCACTTTTGCAACAGAGATTAACATGACAAGATGGCACCTAACATGAATGCTACAGCAACCAACATGTAGAGCACTTCACAATGAACATTTTGACATATCATATGCTCCATTTCGATAAACATGCACAAAGTTACAAGCATCACAAGCATGCAACAAAATTATAGTTAACAGTAGTTTTAAACAAGTAGCACTCTTGCAATGATGATTAGGGCATCTAGATGAACTCAAACAAGCATGGCACAATGGAACAAAATGAAGAGCATATCACAACGATCATTTTTACATATCATTCACTCAAATTGGACATACACACAAAAAGTTACAGCCAATGAAAGATGCACAAATTTTAACAGTTTAGGGACATAGCAGTTTTCTGAAGAAAAAAACAAGCGGGCGACAGGAAACTAAAAGACGCCTGAGGCGGGGCTTACGGGTGCTTACCATGGGCCTTGGCCCAGAAAGAGGAGGAGGAGGTGGCAGGCCAGAGGGGTGATACGTCCAAAACGTATCTATAATTTCTGCTTGCTCCATGCCTCTTTTGTGTGATATTGCTATGATATTTATGCACTTCCATACACTTTTGATCATATTTGGACTAACCTATTAACTCAGTGCACCACAGTTCCAGTTCCTGTTTTCTGCTGTTTTTCTATTTCAGGTTTCCCCCATATTAAAAGTGCTCTAAAAATTCCGGGAAAAATACAGGAAAAATCAGCGTACCGGGAGCTTCGAGAAAAACCAAAGCAGGGCCAGAGGGGAGCCTGGGGAGGCCCAGGCGGCCACCCGGCGTGGCCCCACCCCTGGCCGCGCCAGGGGTCGCCTGGGGCCCCACCTCCGCCTCTGGTGACCCCCCCTTCGCATATATATTCCTCGCGTCCCGAAACCCTCGAGGATGGAACCCTTTTTCGCGATCTCGCCTCTGTTCCGCCGCCGCCGCGCTTCCAAGATCGGGAGCATCGGGAGAACTCTTCCCGGCACCCTGTCGGAGGGGAGAATCGCCACCGGGAGCTTCTCCACCACCATGGACGCTTCCCGGATGAGTCGTGAGTAGTCCACCTTGGACCATGGGTCCATGATCAGTAGCTATGTGATGTTCTCCTGCCCACTTTGTTCTTCATAGTTTAGACCCCGTGAGCTTCCCTACATGATCGAGGCATATATGTAATCTTTATTCTGTTGCTCTGCTGAGTTTGCTAGGATCCGATGGATTATGAGATTATGTTCAGATTGTGTGTGAGTAATATATTTGATTCACCTCTTTTATATTTATGTTCTTGAGTAATTCTTGCATGTTCTCCGTTGCTGTTTATTGCTTTGGCCGAGTAGTAGGTAGTAACTCCAAGAGGGAACGTTATGCTTGATTGTGGGTTCATGCCCCTTGATGACTAGCTTGAGTGACAGAAACATGAGTCTAGGGGATGTGTTGTTGCCACAAGGGGGAAAACAACGGTGCTTGTACTTGCGGGTGCAAGGATTGTTTACTTTACGCAAAGTTCTTTTAATGCAGTTGTCTGTTGTTTTGAGTCTACACTTTGGGTGGGATTCGCAACTTAATACCAGCGAGATGTTCTGGATAGATATCTCAAGGTGGATGATTAGTAGTAGATGCAGATGGATTTCGGTCTACTTGCCTTGGTGTACCGCCCATGCTTTTGAGCCTCTACCTTTCTTTACAGCATAGTTAGCATTGGTTTGCGCACATAATCATGTCAATTGCCCAGCTGTAATTTGTTTACCTCGCTTGCTGTTTTATCGTCTTTTGGGAGAGAGACATCACTAGTGAACATCATGGGACCCCGGTCCATATTACCACCACTGATCACACCCGCTATTTACTTCCTGTCTTTATTTCCTAGTTGCAGTCATACCTATCACTATTATCTCTTGTGTTTGAACCTTTGTAAACGACAAGGCCGGAGGGATTGACAACCTCTCTGTACTCGTTGGGAGCAAAGTTATTTGTATCTGTGTGCAGGTCCTGTCAACCGCTAAGTTTCTGGCGCCGTTGACACCTTCTTGTCGACCCTCGGAGTCTCACGGGATTCGATCCTTGGTACCTTTGCCAAGGGAAACTTGCTGCTACGCTACATCTCAAACCTTCCACTTGGGGTAACCAACGAGGGGCGAGAAGCCATCAAGCAAAGTTTCTGGCGCCGTTGCCGGGGACTCCACTCTTCAAGATAGGGGAGTTGCATGCTATCTTTTATCTTTGCTTTTTAGTCTTGTTAGTTTACCTTTCAGTTTTTGCTTTAGTGTCCCTTGCCAAAAATCACAAAAATAGTTATCTTGCTTGCTGCTGCTATGGGTTCCACCAAAAACACTAAGTGGGAGGAGTACACCCCTTCTTCCATCACACCAATCACCACTGTCGGGATCTACAAAAGTAATAAACCTTGTGATTATGTTAGTTTTAATGGAGAGTTATGCCCATGGCATGGTCTCCCAGGAAAAAAGTACGAGCCTCTGTTTAAAGTTGCTCCCACACTTCCCCAAACTTGGGAAGACGTTTAAACTCTTATAATAGAGAGCAATTCAAACAAAGAAGATGACACTACAATTCTGCTCAATAATGATAAAATTGATTTTGATAATTGTAGTCTCTCAAAAGTTGTCATCTTTTTACAAAGAATGTCTAAAGATCCCCACACTAGCACACTTAATCTTGCCTTCACGGAGCATATCACTAATGCTCTCATCAAATCTAGGGAGGAGAAGCTTAGGGTAGAAGCCTCCATACCTAGAAAGCTAGAAGATGGTTGGGATCCTATGATTAAAATTAAGTTGAATAACTTCTCTTGCTATGCTTTATGTGATGTTGGAGCTAGTACCTCTGTCATGCCCAAAAGAATATATGATATGTTTAAATTGAAATCTTTTGATCCTTGTTCTTTTGGTGTTCGTCTTGTTGATTCTTCCGTAAAGAAACCTTTGGGGAAGATCGACGATGTTCTTATCATTGTCAATGACAATTATGTTCCCGTTGATTTTACTATTATGGATATTGAATGTGAACCTTCATGTCCAATTATTTTGGGACGTCCTTTTCTTCGCACCGTTGGTGCTATCATTGACATGAAAGAGGGGAATATAAAATTCCAATTCCCTCTCAAGAAAGGAATGGAACACTTCCCTAGAAAGAAGATTAAGTTGCCTTTTGAGTCCGTTACACGGGCTAGCTATTCTCTCACTCTTGATAAAACTTGATTTTCTCCTTTTTGCATCATGCCTAGCTTAAAGGCATAAAAGAAAGCGCTTTTGGGAGGCAGCCCACAACGAATTAGGTTTTATTTTGCTTTTGTTGTGTCTTGATGTTTGTTACTACAGTAGCATCATCATTGTATCTTTTCTTTTCAGCTTTGTGCCAAGTTTAGCCTCCGATTGCAAGAAAGTTCAAAAGTTGTGACGTGCTGTCTAGAAAACAGATTATGTCCTTGGACAGAAAAATTCGTATAAAATCACCAGATCATCTTTTTTATCTGAATTTTTCTGACAGCGTGCTCTATACAATTAGCTTTCGGGCGTCTGTTCTGGGTTTTTTTATTTGAGTTGCAGAAGTGCCCCGAAAAAAATTATTTACTACCTGCTGGTCTGTTTTTCACAGATTCTGTCCTGTTTTGCATTTTCTTCGTTTTGCAAACCTTGAGCTTGCTTTTTCTTTGCAAAAACCTTTTGGCAATCTTGAGAAACAGTAGCTCTTCAAGATTATCCTTATTTCCAGTAGGGAAAAATTATTTTATTATGGGTACTAACCTCGCTAATCAGATTATGATGAGTTATGTATGAAGGAATTTTTTTTCAAGTGTGCGAGGGAAGATGATAAAAGAAGATTCAGGAGGGTCAAACGCTCAAGCTTGGGGATGCCCCCGTGCACCCCCAAGAAATATTCAAGAAGACTCGAGAGTCTAAGCTTGGGGATGCCCCCATGCATCCCCTTCTCCATCAACAATTATCAGTTCGTCTTTCGTTCCACTATAATTATCACTTCATGTGTTATGTGCTATGCTTGGAGCGTCTTGCGCTTAGTTTCCTTTTTAGTTTTCTTTAGCTTTGCTTGCTGTTCATAACAAGTTAGAACCCAGCTTTCTTTGTGTGGGAGAGAAACACGCTCCACTTCAACCTAGAACACAACATAGGATTTTCATGCTTATATTTGCTGTGTATGTTCTTTGTCTTTCCATAGCTGTTGTCATGTTTAGCTCTTAGTTTTCATGCTTTTCTTTTTAAAGAGCTTTTGTTTAGTTGGTTGCTGAACTCTCCTGAGTTTTCATGTTTATCTTGTTAAGAGAGTTTTGCCTGTTGCACTGAGTTGTGTGTCTTAACTTAAAGTAGGTAATTGAGGTTGCTATTTAATTTTAGTAGTAACTTGCAATAGTTTTGAGGTATTGCCATGAGTAATGTCTGAACTTTTGGTGTCAAGAGCTTTAGCCTATTAGTGATAGATGTCGTATTTTGGGCAATCCGTGTTTATTTTTGAAAAACTACAAATAGTTGAGAACTTTAGCTACTAAATGGATCACTAATCTTTGGAGGGATCGAATATTAGAGTACACTCACGTACCATGAGTCGAGGATGCGCAAGGATAATCAAACCCCCCATACACTCCTCCTCGGGGTACTTGTCTCTTTGTGAACCTCCTAATTAGATTGAGAGTTACCGATAATAAGTGCATGAGTTCTTCGGACTAATGTGAGTATTCGAAAGTTGACAGTTCCACCTAGCCATATTTTTCTAGCCTCTTCGGTACCGTGCATTGCCCTTTCTCACCTCGAGAGTTGGCGCATACTTCGCCGGTGCATCCAAATCCTTGGCACGATACACTCTGTCACCATAAGCCTCATTATATCCTTCCTCAAAACAGCCACCATACCTACCTATTAAGGCATTTCCATAGCCTTTCCGAGATACATTGCCATGCAACATCCATCTTCTCATGACTTGATCTTCATGTCATACATGCTTTTTGCTTGATCGATGAGCCGCATGCTAGTTGGGCATTGCCCTAATCATTGCTACATGACGCGCTAGTATCATTGCATATCCTGCTACACCGGCAGAGGCATACATTTGCATACATCATGATAGTTTCATTTTCTTTATGTTGAGTACTTTTGTAAAGTGTGAAAGATCTTCTATACTTCTTGTAATATATAGAGTGTTGCCCCTAAAGTGAGGAAAAGATCCCAAAGAGGACAAAATCAAAGATCCCAAAGAGGACAAATGAGAGTTAAATAGAAAGAGCCATTGAGGCCACACAAAAAAATAAAAAAAAGAGAAAAAAGAGAAAAAGAAATAAAAAGAGAGAAGGGGGCACACTACTATTTCCTTTTGAGAGATCCACACTCGTACTCGATCTTATACCTTGTGCTCCATAGAGATTATCATTCATGCATATAGCTATGTGGGGACCTTCACACTATAGAACTTAGCTTGTATATTCCAATGATGAGCCTCCTCAAAAGAGCTCTAGGTCTTCTTGAGCAAGTAAGTTGGATGCACCCCCACTAGTTCCATTGGAGAGCTTACCTTAGCTCATATATGCATCCGTTGCATGGCAATCCCTACTCCTCACATCATATCTATCATTTGGCTTTCTCTCGCCTATGATTGTCCTCATTGATGTGAGCCTTTCACACCTTTTTTGTCTTCCCCCTATATCATTTTTCTCTCTTTGCCATCCTAAGTGTCGACTTTCTTGCTTACGCTCATCCATTGCATGAGTGCTCAAAATATCTAAAGGGAGTGGATCATTTTGACTTGTACCTGGCTGACGGTCTGGGGATGAGTCAAGATAAGATTCCAAAGAAGACCAAGTGTGAAACTTTAGTAGATTAAGTTCTCAACAATACAAAAACTATGTTTTACTCTCTCATATATCCCTATCCCCTTTCTTGCACGCAAACACCATTTGGAGACATTTGAGTCACGGACAGCGAGAGCTCTTGCACCTTTATGTTCTTATGTTACTTGTTACAATGCTAATATAGACTCTTGCTTGTTATGACTTGAATTGAATTACATGCCTTGATTGCTTTACTTAAAAGTTCTTATATGGTTGATAGCATGTCACCACAGAAATTATGCTTGTTATCATTTACCTACTCGAGGACGAGCAGGAATTAAGCTTGGGGATGTTGATACGTCCAAAACGTATCTATAATTTCTGCTTGCTCCATGCCTCTTTTGTGTGATATTGCTATGATATTTATGCACTTCCATACACTTTTGATCATATTTGCACTAACCTATTAACTCAGTGCACCACAGTGCCAGTTCATGTTTTCTGCAGTTTTTTTATTTCAGGTTTCCCCCATATTAAAAGTGCTCTAAAAATTCCGAGAATATACAGGAAAAATCAGCGTACCGGGAGCTTCGAGAAAAACCAAAGCAGGGCCAGAGGGGAGCCTGGGGTGGCCCAGGTGGCCACCCGGCGCGGCCCCACCCCTGGCCGCGCCAGGGGGGCGCCTGGGGCCCCACCTCCGCCTCTGGTGACCCCCCTTCGCATATATATTCCTCGCGTCCCGAAACCCTCGAGGACGGAACCCTTTTTCGCGATCTCGCCTTTGTTCCGCCGCCGCCGCGCTTCCAAGATCGGGAGCATCAGGAGAACTCTTCCCGGCACCCTGCCGGAGGGGAGAATCACCACCGGGAGCTTCTCCACCACCATGGACGCTTCCCGTATGAGTTGTGAGTAGTCCACCTTGGACCATGGGTCCATGATCAGTAGCTATGTGATGTTCTCCTCCCCTCTTTGTTCTTCAAGGTTTAGACCTCGTGAGCTTCCCTACATGATTGAGGCACATATGTAATCTTTATGTTGTTGCTCTGCTGAGTTTGCTGGCATCCGATGGATTATGAGATTATGTTCAGATTGTGTGTGAGTAATATATTTGATTCAGCTCTTTTATATTTATGTTCTTGAGTAATTCTTGCTTGTTCTTCATTGCTGTTTATTGCTTTGGCCGAGTAGTAGGTAGTAACTCCAAGAGGGAACGTTATGCTTGATTGTGGGTTCATGCCTCTTGATGACTAGCTTGAGTGACAGAAACATGAGTCTAGGGGATGTGATGTTGCCACAAGGGGGAAAACAACGGTGCTTGTACTTGCTGGTGCAAGGATTGTTTACTTTACGCAAAGTTCTTTTAATGCAGTTGTCTGTTGTTTTGAGTCTACACTTTGGGTGGGATTCGCAACTTAATACCAGCGAGATGTTCTGGATAGATATCTCAAGGTGGATGATTAGTAGTAGATGCAGATGGATTTCGGTCTACTTGCCTTGGCGTACCGCCCATGCTTTTGAGCCTCTACCTTTCTTTACAGCATAGTTAGCATTGGTTTGCGCACATAATCCTGTCAATTGCCCAGCTGTAATTTGTTTACCTCGCTTTGCTGTTTTATCGTCTTTTGGGAGAGAGACATCACTAGTGAACATCATGGGACCCCGGTCCATATTACCACCACTGATCACACCCGCTATTTACTTCCTGTCTTTATTTCCTAGTTGCAGTCATACCTATCACTATTATCTCTTGTGTTTGATCCTTTGTAAACGACAAGGCCGGAGGGATTGACAACCTCTATGTACTCGTTGGGAGCAAAGTTATTTGTATCTGTGTGCAGGTCCTGTCAACCGCTAAGTTTCTGGCGCCGTTGACACCTTCTTGTCGACCCTCGGAGTCTCACGGGATTCGATCCTTGGTACCTTTGCCAAGGGAAACTTACTGCTACGCTACATCTCAAACCTTCCACTTGTGGTAACCAACGAGGGGCGAGAAGCCATCAAGGGGCAGAGGAGACGGGCCAGACGAAGCGGGCCCTGGGAAGGCCCACGCGGAGGTGCCCAGGCGTGAGACTCTAGCGCTAGAGCTGGGCTGCGGGAGGCCTCGGCCCAGGAGCGGATTGGGTCGGCGCGCTGGGGGCGTCGTCTCCCTCGTCCAGGGACCGAACGAGGCCATGGCGAGGGCCGCGGCGGCCGGCGAAGGAATGGCGAGGGCGGCGCCGGCGGCTGAGGGAGGATGGCGAGGGGGGATGGATCCGGTCGCCGGCAACCTGGATCTGGCCGGAGGACGACCTGGGCGGCGACGCAGAGCTACGGGATCAGCGGCGGGCGGCGCTGCGCTGGCGGCGGAGAGGAGAAGGAGCAGTGGGAGGTGAGGCAGCCGACGGGGCTGCAGTGGCGGCGATGGCCGGCGGCGGCGGCGAGCTGGTAGGAGGCCGCGAGGGCGCGGGACGGCAGCGGGGGCGACTCGGGCCCGCGCGGGCCCCGAATGGGCTCCGCGGGCTGCGACGGTGGGAGGTGGCGGCTGGCCACGTGGCGCGGTGTGGTTGGGCGCGGCGGCGGCGCGGGTGAGGTGGAGCTCTCTGATTGGCTGCGGTGATGTGGCCGGTGGACATGTCCGGCGCGGGATGGATGTGTCCGGCTGCGCGAGGAAGAAGATGGCTAGGGTTTCATCCGAAATTTCGGGGGAGGGGGCTGTTTTATAGGTAGAGGGAGCTAGGAGACTCCAAATGAGGAGCGGTTTTCGGCCACGCGATCATGATCTGACGACCGAGAGCATGGATTGGTTGGAATGGGCTTGGGGCTGTGTGAAAGGGGTGTTGGGCCAAAAGAGGAAGGCTTCCGGCGGTTAACACGGTTAACCGTTGGGCTACCAAACGAACTTCGAATACGACGAAACTTGACAGGCAGTCTACCTATGCTATAATAAGACCACATGCCAAGTTTCAACCCATTCCGAGAACATTTTATGGCCACTCACAAAATAAATAACCGGAGGTGTCGCGGGCACGTGCAAGTGTGTCTGGGCTCAGAACGAACAACGGAAAGGACGGGCGGACTCGGGCGGATGCAAGTTTTGAAAACATGATGATGCAACACACATGATGACATGGCAAGATGCAACACACAAGCACATGACATGGCCACGACGACAAATAACTGGCTGACACCTGGCGCACCGGTCTCGGGGTGTCACAATATGGCCAGGGGAAGTACAACTCTAGAGCTCAGCAGAAGCCCCGCTACACCCCGTACTCGGGAGGGCACACCCATCACACCCATGGAGGACATAATCATCGAGGACACAACCATTGAGGGAATGGGAACAACCGCCAAAGCAACACCAATGTCAAGTCGGGAAATAAGGGCAATGGCAACCAGCACCGTCCTACTCCGGCTCAGAAGGATCTGAGTCATATCACCTGTTTCAAGTGCCAGAAGACAGGACACTATGCCAAAGAATATCCTGAGGCCAAGCAGGGAAATGGAAACGGAAACGGCAACGGCAACTCAGCAACCTAGAAGCCCAATCCTTTTCCCCGTGCTCATGTCAACCACATTGATGTGGAGGACATTTATGATCAGCTAGAGACTGTGGTTGGTAAGTTTTTATTAAATTCACGTCCAGTATTGGTACTTTTTGATTCTGGTACAACGCATTCATTTATATCAAGGGTAGTTGTGGAAAAGTATGGGTTGCCCACTAGAACCCTTAGAAGTCCCATTCAGGTTAGTTCCCCCGGAGGTGAGATGACACCAGGCTTAGGTTGTCACTCGAACCTCAGCATCGGAAATCATGAGTTTCCCGTAGATCTCATTGTACCGGAGTCCATGGGATTGGACGTAATCCTAGGCATGGATTGGCTGACCAAGTTTGAAGGAAACATCGATTGTGCCTGCAAGTCGATTTTACTCACCACCCTAGAGAAGAAGAGGATCAAGTATGTTTCCAAGCACACACCAAGGAAGACTCAGGTGAATTCCCTTACGGGAGTTGTTCAAGAGGAAGTACCAGTAGTACATGACTTTCCTGATGTATTCCCGGAGGAATTACCAGGAATGCCACCAGACAGAGACATTGAATTCCTGATTGAGTTATTGCCCGGCACAACCCCAATATCAAAGAGACCTTATCGGATGCCCCCGAATGATCTGGAAGAAATCAAGAAGCAGATTAATGAGTTATTGGAGAAGGGATATATTCGGCCAAGCTCGTCACCTTGGGGAGCCTCGGTTCTTTTGGTAGAAAAGAAGGATGGAACTCTGAGAATGGTTGTGGATTATCATTCATTGAATGAAGTTACAATCAAGAACAAGTACCCTCCGATGATTAATGACTTGTTTGATCAGCTAGTTGGAGCCAAGGTATTCTCCAAGATCGATCTTCGATTAGGGTATCATCAGCTAAAGATCCATGAACAGGATATACCCAAAACCGCTTTCACGACAAGGTATGGTTTATATGAGTATACCATCATGTCATTTTGATTGACTAATGCCCCTGCATATTTTATGAGAATGATGAACAAGGTATTCATGGAATTTCTGGACAAGTTTGTCATGGTGTTCATCGATGACATATTGGTTTTCTCCAAGAGTGAGGAAGAGCACAAGGAACATTGGCGTCTAGATATGGAGAAACTCCGAGAGCACCAGTTGTATGCCAAGTTCAGCAAATGTGAATTTTAGTTGAAGGAAGTCGGATTCCTCGGACATGTTATTTCAGGAGAAGGAATAGCAGTCGATCCTACAAAGGTTGAAGCCGTCACAAAATGGAATCCACCCACCTCAATCAAGGAGATCCGCAGTTTTCTCGGACTTGCAGGTTATTATCGGAGATTTATTGAGAATTTCTCCAAGATTGCTAAGCCCATAACTGAGCTGTTGAAGAAGGAGATTAAGTACATTTGGACCGAGGACTTTGAAGCCAGTTTTCAACAGCTGAAGAAACGTTTGGTTATAGCCCCAGTGCTAATTTTGCCAAATGTCCACAAGGATTACCAGGTATATTGTGATGCTTCTCGTCAAGGACTCGGAGGAGTTCTCATGCAGGAAGGAAAGGTTGTAGCTTATACCTCCAGACAGCTACGACCTCACGAGGTGAATTATGCAACGCACGATTTGGAGTTAGCAGCCGTTGTGCACGCACTCAAGACCTGGAGACATTTTCTTGTTGGAAACAAATGTGATGTTTACACGGATCATAAGAGCTTGGAATACATCTTCTCGCAGAAGGAGTTGAACCTCAGGCAGAGGAGATGGCTAGAGTTGATCAAGGATTATGACATGAGATTGCATTACCACCCAGGAAAGGCTAATGTTGTAGCAGATGCCTTGAGCAATAAGAGTTATGTGAATACCCTTACAGCGGGAGGATTACCCCAAGAGTTAGCCAATGACCTTAGAGATCTTCGACTAGAGATAGTTTCGATAGGATATGTTGCAGCACTGGAAATTCAGTCCACTTTGGCCAGAAGAATTCGTGAAGCCCAGAAGTCGGACAAGGAAATTGCTGAGATTAAGAAAAGGATGAATGAAGGTAAAGCTAAAGGCTTCCGTGAGGATGAATACGGAGCTATATGGTTCGAGGATCGTATCTACGCACCCAACGATCCAAGCTCAGGAAGCTAATTCTTCAGGAGGCCCATGACTCACCGTACAAGATACATCCAGGCAAGCCAAGATGTATTTGGATTTGAAGGAAATTTTCTGGTGGACATGTATGAAGATGGATATTGCCGAGTACGTAGCAGTATGCGATGTCTATCAGCAAGTAAAGGCGGAACATCAGAAGCCAACAGGGTTACTGCAATCTTTGTCGATACGCGAGTGGAAATGGGAAAAACTCGGAATGGATTTTATCACAGGATTACCCAGGACACGTTCATGTTATGATTCTATCTAGGTAGTGGTTGATCGCTTGACCAAGGTAGCACACTGCATTCCTGTGAAGACCACATATACCAACGCTAAGTTAGCCAAGATATACATGACCAAAATTGGATGTCTGCATGGAGTTCCGAGGAGTATCGTGTCAGATAGAGGAACACAATTTACCTCAAAGTTTTGGAATCAGTTGCATGAAACTTTGGGTACGAGGCTAGAGTTTAGTACAACCTTTCATCTGTAGACAGATGGACAGACCGAGAGAGTCAATCAGATTCTGGAGGACATGTTGAGAGCTTGTGCGCTAGACTATGGATCTAGCTGGGATGATAATTTGCCTTACGCAGAGTTTTCGTACAACAATAGCTACCAGACCAGTCTGAAGATGGCCCCGTACGAATCTTTATACGGAAGGATGTGCAGAACATCATTGATGTGGGATGGTGTTGGAGACCTAAAGCTTTTTGGTCCTGATCTTATCAGAGACTCTGAAGAGAAGGTCAAGCTGATTCGTGATAGACTCAAGATAGCTCAGTCGAGACAGAAGAGTTATGCCGACAGTAAACGCAAGGAGGTAAGGTACGAAGCGGGAGACCGAGCATATCTCCGTGTATCTCCACTTCGAGGAATCAAGAGGTTTGCTGTTAAAGGAAACTTAGCACCCAGATTAATAGGCCCCTACACAATCCTCGAATGTGGAGGATAAGTTGCATACAAGCTGGAATTGCCGGAAGGATTGTCAGGATTTCATGATGTCTTTCATGTGTCCCAACTGAAGAAATGCCATGCTGAGATGGTCGATACTCCGTTGAGAGATACAGTGCCCCTAGAGGCCATACAGCTGGACAGTGATCCGACCTATGAGGACAAGCCCATCAGGATTCTCGAGACTGCGAACAGAGTCACCCGCAGCAAGATCATCAAGTTCTGCAAGGTTTTGTGGAGCCACCACTTCGAGGAGGAAGCCACCTGGGAGCAAGAAGAAGATCTCCGTCGAGACCACCCGCAACTATTTGCTAGCCAACCTGAATCTCGAGGGCAAGATTCATCTTAAGGTGGGTAGGTTTGTAACATCCCAAATTTTCAATTTGGAATGTTTTACAATTATTAGCTAAGCATCTATGCATTTTGTCTGAATTGAGTGACAGTTGGAAATTTCAGAGGCATTTGAGTTTTATTTGAATTTGGATTCAACTTGGCATTTGAAATTCATTTCAAAAATCACTAACAAATACTTGTGAAAAATTATGAGAGGAGCTAACATGACACTCCAAAAATGTCAGAAGAAACCAATGCCAAAAGTTTTGGATTCAAATTTGAGTGTTATTTGGAATTTTCAAAACAATGTTTTTACAAAGTTTCTGTTTTGCCTCTGAAAAAAATGTTCATCTTGTAGGATTTATTTTTCTGAATTTTTGATATATATGTCCTATATAAAAGTATTTTTATTTTCTATTTATATTCTATTTATTTTTTATCTTATTTAAAAAAGGAAACCCCCAGGGCGCGAGCCAGGCCAACCGGCCCAGCCAGCGTCGAGCCGCAGCCCACAGCGCCGAGGCAGCCTGCCCTAGCGCGGCAACACCCGAGTGTTTTGGATCGATCACCCGATCGTCCCCTCCCCCTCTTCCCTCATTGACCAGCGGGGCCCGCCCTCATCTCTTTCCCCTCGCCCACGCTACGCTGCTCCGGAGCACGCCCGAGCGTCGCCGCGGTTCCGATCTTCCTAGGATCGTGATCCTGAGTCGCCCCCTCATCCAAGACGTTGCCCTATGTAAAGCTCTACCTCTCATCCCTCGAAATCCCCTAAAACCCCTCTCTGAAACACCCCTCGCTGCCCACTCTCGCCGTTCTGATATTGCCGTCTACCGCCCATTCCGACGCCGGTGAGCACCACCTCGACCCCCCTCTCCATCCATGCATCGCCCTCAGGCAGGAGCACCCCGTCGCCGGAGCTGCAGCTCACCAGGGCGCCATCGTCGTCGCCCCGACCGTTTTCGTCGTCCCCGAGCCACCCCGACATCGCCACCGCCTCCACCTCACTCCGCCACGTCGCCCGACACCCGACCCGTCGCCGTTGTCTCCGCCCGCCGCTGCCGTCGCTGTAAGCCCACACTTCCTCTCCACCGTCCGATATGCTACATACGGCTTATATTAGAACAAGTGAAGGGTTAAGTTTATTTGTATTAGAACGGTTTTGTTTGGTTTAGTTTATGGCTTATTTTCCAGTTTAGTTACGGTTTAGTGTAGACCGGCCCGATCGGTTTTCTTTTATGAAAAAGACGCGTTTAGTTATATACTGGCCGAGCGTTTTATAGTTTCAGTTCGCACCCCTTAGGCCCAGTAGCGCCCCCTTTTTTAGTATTTATTTTCATTTATGTTTTTAAACAGAATAGTTCTGTTTATATAAATTTCATGTCTTGTAGGTGATTTATTATTTTTACTTGATTATTTTTTATATAGTTTGCAAATTTCCTATAGTTTCTGTATAAACTAATTTCGGCCATGTTTTAGTTCAAAAAATGTTTTTATGTGTTTTAGTCAGATTAGTATTTCTGCTATAAAATGAGCTAGAATTAATATTTAAAGGAGATTCTTTTTGCCAATGCTTTGTTTTGACCTTGCCTAGCAGTAGGATTAATTTGAGTATTTATAGATTTTATTAAAATTAGTTTTACACGAAAACAACATTGTTTTAGTTTATTTCAGCTTTGTTGCTGTTTTCTTTTGTTTTAATTACTTTTAAATTTATTAACACCTCTATTGTATTTTATTTAAGATTTGTTTCTGTAGATTTAGAAGGTGAACTTTTATTTACAGAAAAAGAAAACATTTTATTTTATTTTCTTACTAGTTTTGTTCTAGGCATAAGTATAGTTTGAAAATAGCTTTTAATGCAATTCTTTTTGCATAAGATTTATTTGTTGTTTTCTTTTCTGTTACTTAATAAAAACCTTGTGTTAGTTTTGTTAAAGAGAGTTTTATTGGTAGAAAACTATTTTTGTACTTGATTTCTCTTATAGTAAAAACTTGGTTTTGCTTTTATGTTTTTCTTTGGTTTTCTCTTTGGATTTCATTGTGTGATGTTGATTGCCATTTACTAAGCTTATTTGTTGTTATGTTTGTATATTTTATGATGTATGTTTATTATTCTTTGTTTGTTTCGATAGAATTCCCGGAGTGCGAAGCTTGTTACTACGAGTCGCTAGCTTAGGAAGATCGTCTGCAAGGCAAGTCTTGATCATGAATTTTAATACCCATGTTTTTATTGCATTTAGTAGTATTCCTCCCCACCATGCATGCAATAGGAAAATTTGAAGTTATGTTCTTGAGTAGTATCATGTGGTAGGATGAACCCTTTCCCCTATGTTACCATTGCCCGGGACGTTGTAGTTTATTATGCTATGCTCGTAGACGGGGTTGGTTGAGTGATTCATATGGGAGATGTGAGAGTCAAGATGATGATAACCCCATGATTTCAAGATGCTCAAGACGGACTTCAAATTCACTACTGGGTGGAGGACAGTTGATGGGCACCCTAGAGAAACCAGCGGATGGCCGGGATGCATGGAGAAGCGCCATGACATCTTGCGGAAAGCTTCACCCAGCCACGAAGAGACGGATGGATACCCCTTGACCGGAAGATTACCTGTGCAGTCGCAAGCCAATATGGGCTCTGGCTGGGCTGACCCTAGGCGTGACTCTGGACGGACGGTGCTACGAGATGTAGAAGAACGATAGGATTGGAAGGGCACCGCCAGTGGCCCAGAGGAACTCTACGGAAGACCCTGTTTCATTCATCCCGTCTTCAAACACCAGGAAGTGCGAGGACATAAAAGGAGGGAACGATTCTTGCGGGTAAAGTGCACAAGACTCTGCAGAGTGAAATCTAATCGATTAGCCGTGTCCCCGGTTACGAACAATTTGAGCCTCTGGAATTGGAGCTATTCAAAAATATCAACACCGAACATAATTAATTAATTATTGGGTTATTAATAATTTCGGGATTGAGACACTGGTTGGCGGAACCATCTCATTAACGACCAATATTTTGTAGTAATTGCATTTCAAGTCCTTTTGTTGTACCGAAAATTGGCCTTTTCACAAAAACTTAAACATAGAGCCCCACACCCAAATTGAATATAGTGTTAGTAATTATTTTTTGTTATCTCACCATGACTTGCCGACATATTCAAAATGCTGACCTACACGGCTATAATGTCTTATGCTAAAGTGGAGTTTTCTGACTAGGAGTGAGGCTACAATCCACGCTCGATGATTGCCCTATGAAGTCGGATGGACTCGCTTATCGTCTACGCTTCTGCAGCATTTAGTTTATTTTTCTCATGAGTTGGCCTTCAGACGAATTTATTATGATGTAATAAAGACTCGATATGAGAATCGTGCAATAAATTCAGGTGTGATTGAACTTTGAAATTTTCATCAATGTACTGTGTGTGTCAGCATGATCTTGGGATGGTACTGATACACAGAGACTTGACCAATATTGGGCCGGGTCGCTAAATGTAGCCATGAGGTCTGTCGTGAGGACTCCTCATGATAGGGCTACCACACCTAGTAGGAACACTAAGCTTGTCTACGATCTAACATAGTGGGGATCTGATCGATGTATCTAATGATATCGGTGTTCACATTTCTGTGAAACTTAAAACCAGGACAAGATGTTTAATGCCTTGGAGATATCGAAAGATATTCTTGAGTACCAACCAATTGTGTTTGGTGGATCTAATGGCATTATGGAACATTGAGTCCCAATATCTCATTTCCATCATCTCTTGGTCTAAATAGATCTTTCTCTACATCTAGAGAATGAACTACCATGAGAGTTATGGATGGATAAGATTTGTCCACAATGAATTTCTCCAATATATTATGGATATAGAAAACATAGTATACCATAATTTATGAATGAAGGTGCTCAATTTGTAGCAACGAGCAGTATTTTGGTTTACCCAAATCCTTCATTTTAAACTCCGTCATTTAGATGATTACACGTGTCATCATTGCAGACACACAGACATGGATAATCATCGTTGTAGGAGTAATCCTTGTGTATAAGGATCTCACTACTTCGGTTGTACCATATGTACCGACAACAATAAGTCGTATGGTGACATACTGATTTTACACAATGTATGTTGCATTTTTTATTTCGATTCAGAATTGAGATTCCATCGAGAATCAATCATATATGTCTGAATCTAGTTATCCACATGGATATGTAATCACTACATCTATCAACTGCAGAGATAGATGATTTTGTATTGACAATCATATAAGTTATCGGAAAGAGATTCCACCTCCGGAGAATAGTTGGGTATCTGCGTGAACACTTGTGCTACAATACTTGCTCCCTGTTTCACCACCTTGTTGTTCTCAATCCCTTTTCAGAAGAAAATCATTGTAGGTATAGCTTATGAATACTTTCCCATTATTGAGCAAGATAATTTCTACCTAGATTATACCCTTTGCTTGAGTTCAGTCCGAGTGTTATTCACACTTTGCCATTGCCATGGTCTTTGGACCTGAATCATTTGAAAGGTTTTTGAAATCTAGTTGAGAAATATATGTCAACAACTGTAGAATTCCGGTTATATGTTTCTCCAGAATCTATATATCAATATAGATTTGATGGAAATATCATCACCCATGGTGACTGCTCGCGATTTCCCAATGCAGCTCAGTCGAGTGTTCCGATGTCCCGGTCATTGTGTGCACTATGACCTGGGTTGGTGGAGGTTTCACATCTACTAGTTATACTACCCATTAGGTGTCTGTCACCATGAAGTTGAATTGCATTTACTGACTCAAAGTCCTTGATATCCTTGCTTGCAAGAAGCTGAATCCTGATGTACTATTGTCGTACTTATCAACCTGTTGCTTTGAACGAGTAGTCGAGTGGTTTTAGTTGGTACCTCCACTCTTTCCGACATATTTTTTAGGATTGTAGGATTGTATGACACCTTTATAGTCAGTAAATGAATTTGGTAGGTTATTTGCAATGAGTTACAAATCTTCTGAACGCATGGTTCAGATCTTTGATTACATGGAATTGAGGAAGAAATGTGTTGAACATTCCACTAATTTCCTAGCATTCTTTATGGTACTTGAAATCTCCCCCTAATGCCTATAAATATTCCTCATGAATCAGCATACTGGCCTTGTGTAGGATCGAAGAAGTATGTCTAGAGGGGGGGTGATTAGACTACTTGACAATATAAAAAATCTGCCTTTTGATTAAGCAAAGTTTTTGGCAGTTTCACAATTAAGATCAAATCAAGTATCACACTACACATGCAATTCTAGAGTATGGGCAGCGGAAAGTAAATTGCATATATAGTAAAGAGAGGTGGAGAAGATCAAACGCAGTTTGGTGACACGGAGATTTTTGTCGTGGTTCCGATAGGTGGTGCTATCGTACATCCACGTTGATGGAGACTTCAACCCACGGAGGGTAACGGCTGCGCGAGTCCACGGAGGGCTCCACCCACGAAGGGTCCACGAAGAAGCAACCTTGTCTATTCCATCATGGCCTACGCCCACGGAGGACTAGCCTTACTCGGGGTAGATCTTCACGAAGTAGGCGATCTCCTTGCCCTTACAAACTTCTTGGTTCAACTCCACATCACGACGGAGGCTCCCAAGCGACACCTAACCAATCTAGGAGGCACCACCCCCCAAAAGGTAATAGACGGTGTTGATGATGATGAACTCCTTGCTCTTGTGCTTCAAGTGATAAACTCCCCAACACTCAACTCTCCTCACTGATATGGCTGTGGTGGAAGAAAGATTTGAGTGGAAAGTAAATTGCACATGTAAAAGAGAGGTGGAGAAGATCAAACGCAGTTTGGTGACACGGAGATTTTTGTCGTGGTTCCGATAGGTGGTGCTATCGTACATCCACGTTGATGGAGACTTCAACCCACGGAGGGTAACGGCTGCGCGAGTCCACGGAGGGCTCCACCCACAAAGGGTCCACGAAGAAGCAACCTTGTCTATTCCATCACGGCCTACGCCCACGGAGGACTAGCCTTACTCGGGGTAGATCTTCACGAAGTAGGCGATCTCCTTGCCCTTACAAACTTCTTGGTTCAACTCCACATCTCAAAGACGGAGGCTCCCAAGCGACACCTAACCAATCTAGGAGGCACCACCCTCCAAAAGGTAATAGATGGTGTTGATGATGATGAACTCCTTGCTCTTGTGCTTCAGATGATAATCTCCCCAACACTCAACTCTCCTCACTGATATGGCTGTGGTGGAAGAAAGGTTTGAGTGGAAAGCAACTTGGGAAGGCTAGAAATCAAGTTTCATATGGTAGGAATGGAATGGCTTGATCTCAACACAAGGGTAGGTGGTTCACTTCTCAGAAAGTGTATGGTAGGAGTGGTAGACTTTCTGATGGCTCTCCCCACGAATGAAGAGGGGGTGGAGGGGTATATATAGCCTCCACACAAAATCCAACCGTTACACACATATTTGACCACTCTCGGTGAGACCGAAGTGAAAACTCGGTCAGACCGAAAGTTCAAATATAGTGAACGTTGGGATTTTCGGTGGGACCGAAAATACCATCTCGGTGTGTCCGAAAGTGCAAAAGATATGAACGTTGGGAATTTCGGTGGGACCGAGAAAGAAAACTCGGTTGGACCGATTTGAGAAAAGACAGGAACATGCCAGAATCGGTGAGACCGAAAATGCAATATCGGTGAGACCGATTTGAGTCAAGACAGAAGCTTGCCCATTTCGGTGAGACCGATAATACAAACTCGGTTATTCCGAAATGATGTGAAATGGTTACAGAAGGTTGGCAGTTCAGTTTCGGTGAGACCGATCTCAAACTCGGTATGACCGATATTTCTAGGGTTTGGAATATGGCAGAAGTGGTTCATCTCGGTGGGACTGAGTTGGAAGAATCAGTTTGTCCGAGATTACTTATGAGTGTGTTAAGTAGTGAAGAGTGCTGATAGTTGAGAGAGCTAGATCACCAAGCACTTGAGCAACCAGATCATTAACACAACCTCATCCCCTTTTAATAGTATTGGCTTTTCCTATGGACTCAATGTGATCTTTGATCACTAAACCAAAAATAGAGTCTTGAGCTTTTGCCAATGCTTGCCTTAGCATTTGAGGGGTCCACTTCTTTAGTCATCTTGCCATACCAATGTGATTGGATTTCCTGAAACATACTTGATAAAAGCATTAGTCCAACCACAAAGTATGTTGTCATTAATTACCAAAACCACCCAGGGAGCAAATGTGCTTTCAATCTCCCCCTTTTTGGTAATTGATGGCAACACACTGAAATTATACTAAACAAGACATCAAAGCTTATTGAAAGAAAGACAGAATTATCACGAAAGCTTTGACAAGCATGTAGTACACAGGCTCCCCCTACAAGTGTGCAAGATTTTCATAGATTATGGTTTTGGACTACCACAAGCACACAAGAGAGATAAGCAAGATGTGCTACATGCAGCTTGGCTATATGCATCAGAGCAGATGAAAGGAAGTTAGTGATAATGCATATGTGCATGGTGATTTCTTGCAAACAAGTATTTACAAGCAAGTCACCATCATGCACATTCTGCAAGATGCATATACTTACCTTGAGGTTCCTTGGCATTGTACCTGAAGGGATAAACTTGAGAAAACAAGGTTAGATAACACAAGAGTATTCCTTCAACCAACTGCAAGAACATCAAGAGTACCAAGCCAGGGAGGACATGTATAAAGAGTGTCTCATATTGAGCACAAGCTTGAATCAGCAAACATGTCTCCGAAACTAAAGGATTTTCAAAGAACTCTGAGAGATTTTTCTTTCCATAGATATCAATTCTGAAGATTCCTCTAAGTCTTCTCCCCCTAAACTAAAAGATTCCATAAGATATCAGAACAAGGGGTTTTGATGGAAATAGCAAAATCAAAAGAATGATGCCAATTGTAATGTCCAAATGTAAAATATGGCAAAGCTTTGATGTGATTCTCTCCCCCTTAAGATAAGATTAATTTTCTTCTCCCCTAAGTGTTCTCTTCTCCCCTTACTCCCCCTTATTCCCCCTAAGTCTTCTCCCCCTTTGACATCAAGTGCCGAAAAGGACAGCAAACTAGGTAGGGCAGGAAAGATGGAAAGAAAGGAAAGAAAGAAGGAAAGAAGTGGGATCCTTAAGAATCACAACAGGGCAAACAAGAACATTTATAGAGAAACAATTTGAGTCTTCTCCCCTTTAAGATTTAAATTTGAGTTGAGCTGCAGAAATTGATGTCCTGGAAGATAAATCGGTGACACCGAATTTTATGGATCGGTGGGTCCGAATCCTTTTCGGTTAGACCGAAAATTTCAAATCGGTGACGCCGAGTTTATTCCAAGGAAAATACAGAAATAATTAAGCTCACTTTGCGAGGAATGTTCCAAAGGATTTGCAATGAATTTGTAAAAGATTTTCGGGGAATTGATCAGAGCCAAAATGATATACACAAAAACAAAAGAAAAGAAATAAAAAGGTTTCTAGATGAAGTTTTTTTTTTGTTTAAAGAAAACTCAATGAGAGAACATAAGAGATAATAGAAAGACTCCAAAAGCATATGTACTTCATCTAGATAAAGGTCGGCGACAAAGTCACCTATGTTTGAGTATATTGACTTAG
The DNA here is from genome assembly GCA_902687465.1 of Secale cereale. NCBI lineage: Eukaryota > Viridiplantae > Streptophyta > Magnoliopsida > Poales > Poaceae > Secale > Secale cereale. Next base: position 336,442,710 of record LR738710.1, on the reverse strand, counting down.
GAGTCAAATGAGGACATTTGATCATAGGTCATACTCATCGTTTAAGCTCAAAATGGGGTTGCCATTTTTCGATTAAGCATTTGATGTGATCACATCTTATGAAGCTGCTTGTACTCATGACTTTGAGCAAAGCTCCTCGAAGATGTGAAGAACATACCTTGGGCTTGTTGTTGCTTTGCTCATGTAGGTAAGCTTGATGTAGGTGCTCATTGAATGTGAAGTTGGAGCGCCATTTCTACTTGTATAGTTCATCTTCCTACATGGGTTAGGCAAGCAAGGAAATACTCGAGGATATCCAAGATGACAAGAGTGAAATACTAGATGTATAAGGTGTCAAAAAGGGTATGTAGAATTTTGTTCCTTGAACTCAACATCCCAAAGGGCTAGATACTTGGTCAATGACAAGATTACTCATGATTTGAGTGTGTGGTAATCTTGTGGAATGTAGATCATCCAAGTACCTGCAAGGAGTTAGATGCAGTACAAGGAGGCAAATGTGTCCAAGACATATGATTATCATCATAAGAGAAATATCAAGGATTAGTCAAGAGGCTCATGCCTTGCATGCATCAATGGAGTTATCACTCCAAGTTTGAAGCATCAATGATGTTCAACTCACTCCTTAAGCGACAAAACACTTTCTCATCAAGAGGTTTTGTAAAGATATCAGCAAGTTGTTTGTCAGTACGAACATGCTTAAGATTAATATCACCCTTGGCAATATGATCACGAATAAAATGGTGACGAACTTCAATATGCTTTGTTCGAGAGTGTTGCACTGGATTGTGTCCAATTTTAATTGCACTCTCATTGTCACAAATCAAGGGAACACGTCTCATATGTATCCCATAATCTTTAAGCGTTTGTGTCATCCATAGCAATTGAGCACAACACGAACCAGCAGCAATATATTCTGCTTCGGCAGTGGATAAAGATACTGAATTTTGTTTCTTGGAGGACCAAGATACAAGGGATCGACCAAGGAATTGACACGTACCCGAAGTTGACTTTCTATCAACCTTGTCACCGGCATAGTCCGAGTCGGAATAGCCAACAAGATCGAAAGAGGCCCTCTTAGGATACCAAATGCCAAAGTTTGGTGTGTGTATCAAGTATCTCACTATCCTTTTAACAGCTTTAAGATGACATTCTTTAGGGGCTGCTTGATATCGCGCACACATGCAAACACTCAACATTATGTCAGGACGAGAAGCACAAAGATATAGTAGAGAACCAATCATAGAACGGTAGACCCTTTGATCAACGGGTTCTCCATCTTTTGTCAAGTCATTATGTCCACTAGTAGGCATGGGGGTACTCATACCTTTGCTTTCTTGCATGTTGAACTTCTTGAAGAGATCCTTGGTGTACTTTGTTTGTGAGACAAAAGTACCCTCCTTAGATTGCTTGATTTGCAACCCAAGGAAGAATTTGAGTTCACACATCATGGACATCTCATACTTCTCCGACATGAGCTGTCCAAACTTCTTGCTAAAATGGGGGTTAGTTGAACCAAAGATAATATCATCAACATATATTTGGCACACAAATAGTTCACCATTAACCCTTTTTGTGAACAGCGTTGAGTCTATCTTTCCAATCTCAAAGCCTTTTTCAAGAAGAAAGCTAGTTAAGCATTTGTACCAAGCTCTAGGAGCTTGTTTAAGACCATAAAGAGCTTTGTGCAATTTGTAAACATGATTAGGCTTTTTGGGATTCACAAAACCGGGAGGTTGTTTCACAAATACTTCCTCCTCAATTTCACCATTTAGGAAAGCACTTTTGATGTCCATTTGATAGAGAGTAATATCATGATGATTGGCATAAGCAAGAAGAATGCGAATGGACTCAAGTCTAGCAACGGGGGCATAGGTCTCACCATAGTCCATACCTTCGACTTGTGTGTAACCTTGAGCTACGAGACGAGCCTTGTTGCGGATGACTTGTCCATCTTCATCTTGCTTGTTCCGAAACACCCATTTGGTTCCAATGATGTTTTGATCATCGTTGGGCTTCTCTACCAAAGTCCATACCTTGTTCCTCTCGAAGTTGTGTAATTCTTCGTGCATAGCGTTCACCCAATCCGGGTCTTTAAGTGCTTCTTCTACCTTCATGGGTTCAATACTAGAGATAAATGAGTAATGCTCACAAAAGTTAGCTAAGCGAGTTTTAGAGCGAGTAATTCTCCCGGAGTTGATGTCGTTCATCATTTGTTCCACGGGATGATTCTTCTTGACTCTTGCTCGAACTCGGGATAGCTTTTGTTGATGTTGTAGCTCAGCTTCCTCATCATCTTCATCTTCTTCTTCTTCTTCTTCTTCATTGTTGTTGGTGTTGTCTTGAGGTGGTGGAGAAGGAGGTTGTGGTGGATCTTCTTGTTGCATTTCCTCATCTTGGTGAGTTCCACTTGTGGAGGCCTCCATGTTGCCTTGAGGTTCATCTCGCCGTGAGGTAGGTGGCTCCACATATGTAGATGAGGTACTCTCCTTCACTTCCATGGGACGGATCTTTCCAATAGATAAATCTTGGATAGCTTCTGATGGGTCCTTGTCTCCTACATCAATAGGCATTTGCTCTACTTGCGAGCCATTAGATTCATCAAACTTCACATCTACCGTCTCTTCAACCTTTTGGGTGAAATTATTGTAGACACGGTAGGTGTGGGAGTTTGATCCATAACCAAGGAGAAAGCCTTCATGAGATTTAGGAGCAAATTAAGACCGACGATGCTTATCAAGGATATAGCATTTTGAACCAAAGACACGAAAGTATCCCACTTGAGGTTTGTTACCGGTGAGAAGCTCGTATGATGTCTTGCCAAGAAGCTTATGAAGATAAAGCCTGTTGATAGCATGACAAGCTGTCTCGACCGCTTCTCCCCAAAAATGCTTCGGTGTCTTGTATTCATCAAGCATCGTTCTTGCCATATCAATGAGCGTTCGGTTCTTCCTCTCAACAACTCCATTTTGTTGAGGAGTGTACGTAGCCAAGAACTCATGTAGAATCCCTTCCTCATCGAGAAAAGAGTCTACATTGGCGTTCTTGAACTCCGTTCCATTGTCACTCCGAACTTTCTTGATCTTCACCTCAAATTGATTTTGGGCCTTTTTGGCAAAGGTCTTGAAGATCCTCTGAACCTGCGATTTATCATCAAGGAAAAATACCCACGTAAATCTGGAATAATCATCAACTATAACTAGACCAAAGGAGTTACCACCAAGGCTTTTGTAAGCATTGGGACCGAAGAGATCCATATGAAGAAGCTCAAGCGGTCTCCTTGTGGTCATGATGTTTTTCACGGGATGACTTCCACCAACTTGTTTTCCTGCTTGACAAGCACTACAAAGTCTATCTTTGTCAAAGAAAACATCTTTAACACCAAGAATATGATCACCTTTGATCAGCTTGTCTAAATTACGAATACCAACATGTCCTAGCCTTCTATGCCATAACCAACCTTTAGAGGATTTAGCAATGAAACAAGCTCTAGGTTGGGCTTTCTTAGTGAAATCAACAATATATAGATCACCTCTACGGATACCAGTAAAAGCCATGTTTTGATTATCACGATGAAAGACTTGGCAATCTACTTTGGTAAATAGCACATTGAATCCAAAGTCAGCTAATCTAGACACGGAAAGTAAATTGTATCCAAGAGATTCTACAAGCATGACATTTTGAATAGAGCTATCATGAGATATGGCCACCTTACCAAGGCCAAGTACCTTACCCTTGGAGTTGTCTCCAAAAGTCACACACTTGCGTGGACCATCGTTCTTTGCAAGCTCTCGAAACATGTCTTTGTCTCCGGTCATGTGGTCGGTGCATCCACTATCAAGAATCCACTCTTTTCCGCCGGACATGTAGTCTCTCATATTTGCCATAAGATTGAGACTCTTCATGACCTTGTCTAGCTCGGTGTCCGAATCAGAGTAATCATCATCATGCTCATGCTCATCATCATATTGACCCATAGATTGTTCATCATCAACACCTAGGTCAATTTGATAAGTACTTGCATTAGTTTGGTCAATGTGACAATAGTCTTCGGAATGCAATGCAATAGCATTTCTAATGATAATATTGATAAGACCGGGATCACCCTTCTTTTTCATAAGATCACGAAGCTCAAAAAAGCATTTATCAAAGTTGGGATCATTGGGGTGCAACTTATCAAATTCAATAGTCTTGTGTAGAATTTCATCAAGACTTCTCAAAGAGTAGTCCGGATAAAGTTCTTCCAAGAATTTCCACATAGCATAGGCACACTCAAAGTTTGTAACAAGATTAAGCAAGTCATCAGGTAACCCTTTAATGATAAGATTTACAGTTCTAAGGTTACGAAGCAAATCAAGCTCTTCATCCATGGTAGGGTGCAAGGGATCAAATGGAGGCACATATGGGGTCTCAATATATTTGCACAAATTGTACATTTTAAAGATACTAAGCATTTCAGACCTCCAAGAGTTATAGAACCTTCCATTAAGAACAGGCACTCTATGGCTAACACTCCCATCCGTAGACACGTCCATCTTCCTCCAATGGTGTGTAAACCAAAGCAATGGAGACCAAAGCTCTGATACCAATTGTAGGATCGAAGAAGTATGTCTAGAGGGGGGGTGATTAGACTACTTGACAATATAAAAAATCTGCCTTTTGATTAAGCAAAGTTTTTGGCAGTTTCACAATTAAGATCAAATCAAGTATCACACTACACATGCAATTCTAGAGTATGGGCAGCGGAAAGTAAATTGCATATATAGTAAAGAGAGGTGGAGAAGATCAAACGCAGTTTGGTGACACGGAGATTTTTGTCGTGGTTCCGATAGGTGGTGCTATCGTACATCCACGTTGATGGAGACTTCAACCCACGGAGGGTAACGGCTGCGCGAGTCCACGGAGGGCTCCACCCACGAAGGGTCCACTAAGAAGCAACCTTGTCTATTCCATCATGGCCTACGCCCACGGAGGACTAGCCTTACTCGGGGTAGATCTTCACGAAGTAGGCGATCTCCTTGCCCTTACAAACTTCTTGGTTCAACTCCACATCTCAAAGACGGAGGCTCCCAAGCGACACCTAACCAATCTAGGAGGCACCACCCTCCAAAAGGTAATAGATGGTGTTGATGATGATGAACTCCTTGCTCTTGTGCTTCAGATGATAATCTCCCCAACACTCAACTCTCCTCACTGATATGGCTGTGGTGGAAGAAAGGTTTGAGTGGAAAGCAACTTGGGAAGGCTAGAAATCAAGTTTCATATGGTAGGAATGGAATGGCTTGATCTCAACACAAGGGTAGGTGGTTCACTTCTCAGAAAGTGTATGGTAGGAGTGGTAGACTTTCTGATGGCTCTCCCCACGAATGAAGAGGGGGTGGAGGGGTATATATAGCCTCCACACAAAATCCAACCGTTACACACATATTTGACCACTCTCGGTGAGACCGAAGTGAAAACTCGGTCAGACCGAAAGTTCAAATATAGTGAACGTTGGGATTTTCGGTGGGACCGAAAATACCATCTCGGTGTGTCCGAAAGTGCAAAAGATATGAACGTTGGGAATTTCGGTGGGACCGAGAAAGAAAACCCGGTTGGACCGATTTGAGAAAAGACAGGAACATGCCAGAATCGGTGAGACCGAAAATGCAATATCGGTGAGACCGATTTGAGTCAAGACAGAAGCTTGCCCATTTCGGTGAGACCGATAATACAAACTCGGTTATTCCGAAATGATGTGAAATGGTTACAGAAGGTTGGCAGTTCAGTTTCGGTGAGACCGATCTCAAACTCGGTATGACCGATATTTCTAGGGTTTGGAATATGGCAGAAGTGGTTCATCTCGGTGGGACTGAGTTGGAAGAATCGGTTTGTCCGAGATTACTTATGAGTGTGTTAAGTAGTGAAGAGTGCTGATAGTTGAGAGAGCTAGATCACCAAGCACTTGAGCAACCAGATCATTAACACAACCTCATCCCCTTTTAATAGTATTGGCTTTTCCTATGGACTCAATGTGATCTTTGATCACTAAACCAAAAATAGAGTCTTGAGCTTTTGCCAATGCTTGCCTTAGCATTTGAGGGGTCCACTTCTTCAGTCATCTTGCCATACCAATGTGATTGGATTTCCTGAAACATACTTGATAAAAGCATTAGTCCAACCACAAAGTATGTTGTCATTAATTACCAAAACCACCCAGGGAGCAAATGTGCTTTCACCTTGAATAACTCCCCATGCGAGGGGCTCGAGGTATTGACGGAAATACAGTTATTCCTCACATAGATCCCAACTATATATTGAGGGGCAAATGATGTATGCCGGGTGGTGATATCGATATGCAACCGAGTTACCGCAGATAGGAAATACTTGGCAGATATCCACATATCAAAGATAGAGGGGAATAATATTATGTTGTTCGGTCATGAGCGTGTAAAACTGCATGACTCCAACGCGAAGTTGGTAAGTTGCAATTCCAAAGTAAAGATAATGCAATGAGCTTAACTCTTTGGATAGGATCCTACCAAACCATTTTGAGTCTAGACATTAGGACAAATTGCTAAACTTCAATCCAAGGGCCATAGAGAAGGCACTCAAGGAGAATTCTACAATGTTATCCATTCGATTTGCTTGAAATCGATGCCAGGATAATGAGCCAATAGTTTCGTGTGAATAAAGCACACACTTAAGACCATCATGTAGATATGTCTTTTAGAACCATAGAATACCTGAATAGTCTAGTCAATGGATGGGAAGAGCCACTTACCTCAACTTGATGCATTCAAGAAGTCTGAGTGGTTCAGCGTAGACTTTAAGGTGTGCGAGCCTTAAAATTAGCTTCCCTATGTCACTTGTAGTGCACATAAAATCCAAATGTTGTTAGAATATAGCATCATAATAATCATAAACTATTGGAATTGATGATAGTTTCGGTTTCAACCTAATGTCTCGATGACCAAGACGAGTATGCCAAGTTTGTCATGTACAAGACACTCTGGAAAACTATCTCGTACGCAACATGTGCTACGGGTTGTGTCGCATGTGTAGTACAATCCAGATGATACAAAGATAATGTGCTTGCCATATACGTTGCATATGGTAAAGAGAAGTTATTCCTCTTTGGTGTCATCATAAGTTTCGCTATGGAAACTATTTTGACGAATACCTCCATAGTTTTGTAGGGTATGAGTTAAACCTAGGAAGCAATAAAGCATTCCGATGTTACTCGTGTACCCACAGCGATAGTAAATATGACTCGAGTTGAGCCAACAAACACCTCATCACGTCTAGCAATTTTAAAATATCTCATTTCTCTCAGTGATAGTGGAAACATTGGACTTCCCTGAGTATAGAGTCTGTGGTGCATATGTCCACAAGGCACATATCATTTTTCATCGGATTGACTCTCGTACAAATCTATATATAGACATGAAGATTCTCAATATGAAAATCGCTGTCAGATATATAGAAATACATACAAATGTATTTGTACCAAAGTGCTGATACAATATATTGTGATATCCAATATATGATGACAACAATACTTATGTTGTTGTTACAACATCGTAAATGGACATTAATTATATTGACTGTTGGGGAACGTAGTATTTTAAAACAATTCCTATGATCACGCATGATCTCTAGGAGAAGCATAGAAACAAGCGGGGAGAGTGTGTCCATGTACCCTCGTAGACCGAAAGCGGAAGCGTTTAGTAACGCGGTTGATGTAGTCGAACGTCTTCATGATCCAACCGATCCAAATACCAAACGTACGGCACCTCCGTGTTCAGCACACGTTCAACACGATGACATCCCTCAAGCTCTTGATCTAGTTTAGGACGAGGGATAGTTTCTTCAGCACGACGACATGGTGACGGTGATGATGAAGTTACCGGCGTAGGGCTTCGCCTAAGCACTGCAACGATATGACCGAGGTGTGTAACTATGGAGGGGGGCACCGCACACGGCTAAGGGATTGTCTGTTGTGCCTTTGTATATAAAGGAGGGAGGGAGAGAGGCCGGCCTCCTAGGGCGCGCCAAGAGTAGGGAGTTCTACTAGGACTTCCAAGTCCTAGTAGGAAACCCTTTCCTATTCGAAGTAAGAGAGAAGGAAAGAGGGAAAGAGAGAGGGAGTAGGAAAAGGCAAGGGGGGCGCCGTCCCCTTCCCCTAGTACAATTCGGACCCATGGGGGGGGGCGCCACCTCCCCTTGGCCTCCCTCCTCCTCTTCCTGTATGGCCCAAGAAGGCCCATTACTTCTCCCGGTGAATTCTCGTAACTCCCCGGTACTCCGAAAAATATCTGAATCACTCCGAACCTTTTTTATGTCCGAATATAGCCTTCCAATATATGAATCTTTACCTCTCAACCATTTCGAGACTCCTCGTCATGTCCGTGATCTCATCCGGGACTCCGAACAAACTTCGGTCATCAAAATCACATAACTCATAATACTAATCGTCATCGAACATTAAGCGTGCGGACCCTACGGGTTCAAGAACTATGTAGACATGACCAAGACACATCTGCGGTCAATAACCAATAGCGGAACCTGGATGCTCATATTGGCTCCTACATATTCTACGAAGATCTTTATCGGTCAAACCGCATAACAACATACGTTGTTCCCTTTTTCATCGGTATGTTACTTGCCTGAGATTCGTTCATCAGTATCTTCTTACCTAGTTCAATCTCGTTACCGACAAGTCTCTTTACTCGTTTCGTAATATATCATCTCGTGACTAACTCATTAGTCATTTGCTTGCAAGGCTTATTATGATGAGTATTACCGAGAGGGCCCAGAGATACCTCTCCGACACTCGGAGTGACAAATCCTATTCTCGATCTATGCCAACACCAGAAACACCTTCAGAAACCCATGTAGAGCATCTTTATAATCACCCAGTTACGTTGTGACATTTGATAGCACACAAGGTGTTCCTCCGGTATTCGGGAGTTGCATAATCTCATGGTCAGAGGAACATGTATAAGTCATGAAGAAAGCAATAACAATAAAACTAAACGATCATAGTGCTAAGCTAACGGATGGGTCTTGTCCATCACATCATTCTCTAATGATGTGATCCCGTTCATCAAATGACAACACATGTCTATGGTCAGGAAACATAACCATCTTTGATTAACAAGCTAGTCTAGTAGAGGCATACTAGGGACACTTTGTTTTGTCTATGTACTCACACATGTACTAAGTTTCCGATTAATATAATTCTAGCATGAATAATAAACATTTATCATGCTATAAGGAAATATAAATAACAACTTTATTTTGCCTCTAGGGCATATTTCCTTCAATCTCCCACTTGCACTAGAGTCAATAATCTAGTTCACATCGCCATGTCATTTAACACCGATAGTTCACATCGTCATGTGATTAACACCCATAGTTCACATCTCCATGTGACCAACATCCAAAGGGTTTACTAGAGTCAATAATCTAGTTCATATCACCATGTGATTAACACCCAAAGAGTACTAAGGTGTCATCATGTTTTGCTTTGTGAGAGAAGTTTAGTCAAGGGGTCTGTCACATTCAGATCCGTATGTATTTCGTAAATTTCTATGTCGACAATGCTCTGCATGGAGCTACTCTAGCCAATTGCTCCCACTTTCAATATGCATCCAGATTGATACTTAGAGTCGTCTGGATTAGTGTCAAAGCTTGCATCAACGTAACTCTTTATGACGAACTCTTTATCACCTCCATAATCGAGAAACATTTCCTTAGTCCTCCAGTTACTAAGGATAAATTTTGACCGTTGTCCGGTGATCCATTCCTGGATCACTATCGTACCCCCTTGCCAAACTCATGGCAAGGTACACAATAGGTCTGGTACATAGCATGGCATACTTTATAGAACCTATGGCTGGGGCATAGGGAATGACTTTCATTCTCTCTCTATCTTCTGTCGTGGTCGGGTTTTGAGTCTTAATCAACTTCATACCTTACAACTCAGGCAAGAACTCCTTCTTTGACTGATCCATTTTGAACTCCTTCAAAATCTTATCAATGTATGTACTCATCAAAAGTCTTATCAAGCGTCTTGATCTATCTCTATAGATCTTGGTGCCCAATATGTAAGCAGCTTCACCGAGGTCTTTTATTGAAAAACTCCTTTTAAACAATCCTTTATGCTTTCCATAAAATTCTACATCATTTCTAATCATCAATATGTCACTCACATATACTTATCAAAAATGTTGTTGTGCTCCCACTCACTTTCTTGTAAATACAGGCTTCATCGTAAGTCTGTATAAAACATATCCTTTGATCACCTTATCAAAGCGTATATTCCAACTCCGAGATGCTTGCACCAGTCCATATATGGATCACTGGAGCTTGCACACTTTGTTGGCACTTTTAGGATCAACAAAACATTTTGGTTGTATCATATACAACTCTTCTTTGAGAAGTCCATTAAGGAATGCAGTTTTGACATCCATTTGCCAGATTTCATAATCATAAAATGCAGAAATTGCTAACATGATTTGGACAGACTTAAGCATCGCTACGAGTGAGAAAGTCTCATCGTAGTCAACTCCTAGAACTTGTCGAAAACCTTTCGCGAAAAGTCGAGCCTTGTAGACAGTAACATTACCATCGGCGTCGGTCTTCCTCTCAAAGATCCATTTATTTTCAATGGCTTGCCGATCATCGGGGAAGTCAACCAAAGTCCACACTTTGTTCTCATACATGGATCCCATCTCAGATTTCATGGCCTCAAGCCATTTTGCAGAATCTGGGCTCATCATCGCTTCCTCATAGTTCGTAGGTTCATCATGGTCTAGTAACATGACTTCCAGAACAGGGTTACCGTACCACTGTGGTGCGGAATGTACTCTGGTTGACCTACGTGTTTTAGTAGTAACTTGATCTAAAGTTTCATGATCATCGTCATTAGCTTCCTCACTAATTGGTGTAGGAATCACTGGAACTGATTTCTGTGATGAACTACTTTCCAATTCGGGAGAAGGTATATTTACCTCATCAAGTTCTACTTTCCTCCCACTCACTTCTTTCGAGAGAAACTCCTTCTCTAGAAAGGATCCATTCTTAGCAACGAATATCTTGCCTTCGAATCTGTGATAGAAGGTGTACCCAACTGTTTATTTTCGGTATCCTATGAAGACACATTTCTCCGACTTGGGTTTGAGCTTATCATGTTGAAGCTTTTGCACATAAGCATCGCAGCCCCAAACTTTAAGAAATGACAACTTTAGTTTCTTGCCAAACCACAGTCCATATGGTGTCGTCTCAACGGATTTAGATGGTGCCATATTTAACGTGAATGCAGTTGTCTCTAATGCATACCCCCAAAATGATAGTGGTAAATCGATAAGAGACATCATAGATCGCACCATATCTAATAAAGTACGGTTACGACGTTCAGACACACCATTATGCTATGGTGTTCCGGGTGGCGTGAGCTTTAAAACTATTCCACTTTGTTTTAAATGAAGACCAAACTCATAACTCAAATATTCACCTCCACGATCAGATCGTAGAAACCTTATTTTCTTGTTACGATGATTCTCTACTTCACTTGGAAATTCTTTGAACTTTTCAAATGTTTCAGACTTGTGCTTCATCAAGTAGATATACCCATATCTGCTCAAATCATCAATGAAGGTCAGAAAATAATGATACCCGCCGCGAGCCTCAACACTCATCGGACCGCATACATCAGTATGTATGATTTCCAATAAGTCAGTTGCTCACTCCATTGTTCTGGATAACATAGTCTTAGTCATCTTGCCCATGAGGCATGGTTCGCAAGCACCAAGTGATTCATAATCAAGTGATTCCAAAAGCCCATCAGCATGGAGTTTCTTCATGTGCTTTACACCAATATGACCTAAACGGCAGTGCCACAAATAAGTTGCACTATCATTATCAACTTTGCATCTTTTGGCTTCAATATTATGAATATGTGTATTACTATGATCGAGATTCAATAAACCATTTACCTTGGCTGTATCACCATAGAAGGTTTTATTCATGTAAACAGAATAACAATTATTCTCTCACTTAAATGAATAGTCGTATTGCAATAAACATGATCCCATCTTGTTCATGCTCAACACAAACACAAAATAACATTTATTTAGGTTTAACACTAATCCCGAAAGTATAGGGAGTGTGCGGTGATGATCATATCAGTTTTGGAACCACTTCCAACACACATCGTCAGCTCACCCTCAACTAGTCTTTGTTTATTTTGCAACTCATGTTTCGAGTTACTAATCTTAGCAATTGAACTAGTATCAAATACCCAGGGGCTACTATGAATACTAGTAAGGTACACATCAATAACATGTATATCAAAAATACCTTTGTTTACTTTGTCATCCTTCTTATCCGCCAAATATTCGGGGAACTTCCACTTCCAGTAACCATTTCCTTTGCAGAAGAAGCACTCAGTTTCAGGCTTAGGTCCAGCTTTGGGCTTCTTCATGGGTGTGACTACTTGCTTGCCAATATTCTTGAAGTTACCTTTCTTCCCCTTGCCATTTTTCTTGAAACTAGTGGTCTTGTTAACCATCAACAATTGATGCTCTTTCTTGATTTCTACCTTCGTTGATTTCAGCATCTCGAAGAGCTCGGGAATCATGTTCGTCATCCCTTGCATACTATAGTTCATCATGAAGTTCTAGTAACTTGGTGATAGTGACTAGAGAATTCGGTCAATCATTATCTTATCTGGAAGATTAACTCCCACTTGATTCAAGCGATTGTAGTACTCAGACATTCTGAGCACATGCTCATTGGTTGAGCTATTCTCCTCCATCTTGTAGGCAAAGTACTTGCCAGAGGTCTCATACCTCTCGACACGGGCATGAGTCTGAAATACTGTTTTCAACTCTTGGAACATCTCATATGCTCTGTGGCGTTCAAAACGTTTTTGAAGTCCCGGTTATAAGCCGTAAAGCATGGAGCACTAAACTATCAAGTAGTCATCATACCGAGCTTGTCAAACGTTCATAACGTCTGCATCTGCTCCTGCAATAGGTTTGTCACCTAATGGTGCATCAAGGACATAATACTTCTGTGCAGCAATGAGGATAATCCTCAGATCACGGACCTAGTCCGCATCATTGCTACTAACATCTTTCAACTTTAGTTTTCTCTAGGAACATATAAAAAAACATAGGGGAGCTATAACGCGAGCTATTGATCTAGAACATAATTTGTAAATACTAGCAGGGCTAAGTTCATGATAAATTAAAGTTCAATTAATCATATTACTAAAGAACTCCCACTTAGATAGACATCCCTCAAGTCATCTAAATGATCACGTGAACCAAATCAACTAAACCATGTCCGATCATCACGTGAGATGGAGTAGTTTTCAATGGTGAACATATTATGTTGATCATATCTACTATATGATTCACGCTCGACCTTTCGGTCTCCGGTGTTCCGAGGCCATGTTTGTACATGCTAGGCTCGTCAAGTTTAACCCGAGTATTCTGCATGTGCAAAACTGTATTACACGCGTTGTATGTGAACGTAGAGCTTATCACACCCAATCATCACGTGGTGTCTCGGCACGACGAACTGTCGCAACGGTGCATGCTCAGGGAGAACACTTGTACCTTGAAATTTTGTAAGGGGTCATCTTATAATGCTACCGCCATACTAAGCAAAATAGATGCATAATAAGATAAACATCACATGCAATCAAAATATGTGACATGATATGGCCATCATCATCTTGTGCTTTTGAGCTCCATCTCCAAAGCATCTTGATGATCTCCATCGTCACCGCCTTGACACCATGATCTTCATCGTAGCGTCGTGGTTGTCTCGCCAACTATTGCTACTACTACTATCGCTAACTCATAGTGATAAAGTAAAGCAATTACATGACTTTCGCAATTCATACAATAAAGAGGCAACCATAAGGCTCCTGTCGGTTGCCGATAATTTACAAAACATGATCATCTCATACAATAACGTATAACTCATCACGTCTTGACCATATCACATCACAACATGCCCTGCAAAAACAAGTTAGACGTCCTCTACTTTGTTGTTGCAAGTTTTACGTGGCTGCTACGGGCTACTAGCAAGAACCATTCTTACGTACGCATCAAAACCACAAGGATTTTTCGTCAAGTGCATTGTTTTAACCTTCATCAAGGACTGGGCGTAGTCACACTCGATTCAACTAAAGTTGGAGAAACTAACACTCGCCGGCCACCTATGTGCAAAGCACGTCGGTAGAACCAGTCTCATGAACGCGGTCATGTAATGTCGGTCCGGGCCGCTTCATCCAACAATACTGCCAAATCAAAGTATGAAATGCTGGTAAGCAGTATGACTATTATCGCCCACAACTCTTTGTGTTCTACTCGTGCATATCATCTACACATAGACTTGGCTCTGATACCACTGTTGGGGAACGTTGTATTTCAAAAAAAATCCTATGATCATGCAAGATCTATCTAGGAGAAGCATAGCAACGAGCGGGGAGAGTGTGTCCACGTACCCTTGTAGACCCAAAGCGGAAGCGTTTAGTAACATGGTTGATGTAGTCGAACGTCTTCACAATCCAACCGATCCAAATACGAACGTACGGTACCTCCGTGTTCAGCACACATTCAGCATGATGACATCCCTTGAGCTCTTGATCTAGTTGAGGATGAGGGAGAGTTTCGTCAGCACGACGGCGTGGTGACGGTGATGATGAAGTTACCGGCACAGGGCTTCGCCTAAGCACTTCAATGATATGATCCCAGGTGAGTAATTGTGGAGGGGGGCACCGCACATGGCTAAGAGATTGTCTGTTGTGCCTTTGGGGTGCCCCCTGCCCATGTATATAAAGGAGGGAGGGAGAGAGGCCGGCCTCCTAGGGTGCGCCAAGAGTAGCGAGTCCTACTAGGACTTCCAAGTCCTAGTAGGAAACCCTTTCCTAATCGGAGTAAGAGAGAACGAAAGAGGGAAAGAGAGAGGGAGTAAGAAAAGGCAAGGGGGCGCTGATGACCCACAAGTGTAGGGGATATATCGTAGTCCTTTCGATAAGTAAGAGTGTCAAACCCAACGAGGAGTAGAAGGAAATGATAGGCAGTTTTCAGTACGGTATTCTCTGCAAGCACTTAAATTATCGGTAACAAATAGTTTTGTGATAAGGTAATTTGTAACGAGTAACAAATAGTAAAAGTAAATAAGGTGCAGCAATATGGCCCAATCATTTTTGTAGAAAAGGACAAGCCTGGATGAACTCTTATATAAAGGAAAGCGCTCCCGAGGACACATGGGAATTATCGTCAAGCTAGTTTTCATCACGCTCATATGATTCGCGTTCGTTACTTGGATAATTTGGTATGTGGGTGGACCGGTGCTTGGGTACTTCCCTTACTTGGACAAGCATCCCACTTATGATTAACCTCTATTGCAAGCATCTGCAACTACAAAACAAGTATTAAGGTAAACCTAACCATAGCATGAAACATATGGATCCAAATAAACCCCTTACGAAGCAACGCATAAACTATGGTTTAAGCTTCTGTCACTCTAGCAACCCATCATCTACTTATTACTTCCCAATGCCTTCCTCTAGGCCCAAACAATGGTGAAGTGTCATGTAGTCGACGTTCACATGACACCACTAGAGGAAATACAACATACATCTCATCAAAAAAATCGAACGAATACCAAATTCACATGACTACTTATAGCAAGACTTCTCCCATGTCCTCAGGAACAAACATAACTACTCACAAATCATATTCATGTTCATAATCAGAGGGGTATTAATATGCATAATGGATCTGAACATATGATCTTCCACCAAATAAACCAACTAGCATCAACTACAAGGAGTAATCAACACTACTAGTAACCCACAGGTACGAATCTGAGGTTTTGATACAAAGATTGGATACAAGAGATGAACTAGGGTTTGAGAGGAGATGGTGCTGGTGAAGATGTTGATGAAGATAACCCTCCCCAAGATGGGAGAGTTGTTGATGATGATGACGGTGACAATTTCCCCCTCCCGGAGGGAAGTATCCCCAGCAGAACAGCTTCGCCGGAGCCCTAGATTGGTTCCGCCAAGGTTCCGCCTCGAGACGGCGGCGCTTCGTCCCGAAAGCCTCCTTCTGATTTTTTTTCCAGGTCAAAACACCTCATATAGCAGAAGATGGGCATCGAGGGGCTTCCACATGGCCCATGAGGCAGGGGGCGCGCCCAGGGGGTAGGTCGTGCCCCCACCCTCGTGAACGGTGGGTGGCCCCCCTCCTGTACTTCTTTCGCCAGATATTTTTTATATTTTCCAAAACTGACTTTCGTGGAGTTTCAGGGCTTTTTGAGTTGTGCAGAAGAGGTCTCCAATGTTTGCTACTTTTCCATCCCAAAATTCCAGCTGCCGGCATTCTCCTTCTTCATGTAAACCTTGTAAAATAAGAGAGAAAAGGCATAAGTATTGTGACATAATGTGTAATAACACCCCATAATGCAATAAATATCAATATAAAAGCATGATGCAAAATGGACGTATCAACTCCCCCAAGCTTAGACCTCGCTTTTCCTCAAGCGGAAGCCGATATCGAAAAATATGTCCACATGTTTAGAGATAGAGGTGTCGATAAAATAGAATACGGACATGCAGGCATCATGATCATTATTATAACAGCAACATATATATATTGTCATATTATTTCTTATGCCAAAGTAACAATCCATTCACAATGTCAATTATGAATCAGAAACTTCATTGAAAACGAACAAACTATGATCTCGGTCAGTGAAGCAATTGCAATTTATCATAAGATCGGAAAGAGTAAACATAAGAGCTTTTCAGCAAGTCCACATACTCAACTATCATTTAGTCTTTCACAATTGCTAACACTCACGCAATACTTATGGGTATGGAGTTTTAATCAGACACAGAGAAAGATAGGGGCTTATAGTGTTGCATCCCAACCTTTTACCTCAAGGGTAATGTCAACAGTAATAGATCATGTTAGCTTACATCCAAGTGGGTATATATGTCAGGATCTTTCCAACACAATGCGCTTGCCAAAGGATAAAATGTAAAAAGGAAAGGTGAAGATCGCCATGAATCTTATAAGGTAAGAACAATAGATAGGCCCTTCGCACAGGGAAGCAGAGGTTGTCATGTGCTTTTATGGTTGGATGTACAAAATCTTAGCGCAAAAGAACATCACTTTGCTGTGGGGCTTTTGCCCTGCAGTATATAGTCAAAAAAAAAGAACATCACTTTATATTGCCACTTGTGATATGGACCTTTACTATGCAGTCCATCGCTTTTATTGCTTCCATATAACAAGATCGTATAAAGTTTATTTTCTCCACACTAATAGATCATACATAATTAGAGAGTTGCAACAATGACAACTTACTTGAAGGATCTTACTCAATCCATAGGTAGATATGGTGGACTCTCATGGCAAAACTGGGTTTAAGGATGTTTGGAAGCACAAGTAGTATCTCTACTTGGTGCAAGGAGTTTGGCTAGCATGAGGGGGAAAGGCAAGCTCAACATGTTAGATGATCCATGACAATATACTTTATTTTAGATATAAGAAAACATAACCCATTATCTTGTCTTCCTTGTCCAACATCAACTCTTTAGCATGTCATATTTTAATGAGTGCTCACAATCATAAAAGATGTCCACGATAGTATATTTATATGTGAAAACCTCTCTTTCCTTATTACTTCCTATTAATTGCAACGATGACCAAAACTATGTTTGTCAACTCTCAACAACTTTTATTCATCATACTCTTTATATGTGAAGTCATTACTTTCCATAAGATCGATATGATCTCTTTGATACTTTCTATATTTTCTTTTGTCCTCTCATGATCATTGTGAGGTAATCAAGCCCTTGACTCAAAACTAATATTTATTATATAGCTCACGGACTCGATTACAAAGATAAAGATCATAAAGCAAAGCTCACAACTAGATCATACTGAACTTTATTCTACTGGATCAAGATATTACCAAAAGGATCAAGCTAAGAAAAAGGTAAAGATCGGAGTATGATGGTGATACGATACCGGGGCACCTCCCCCAAGCTTGGCAGTTGCCAAGGAGAGTGCCCATACCCATGTGATTATGCCTCTTTCTTCGGAGGTGGTGATGATGGAGTTGTTGATGATGTAGGATTGTTGTCCATCTTCCAAGGCATGGGCTCACCATCGTAGAAGGATGGTCGAGTCTCCGGGGTCCTCAAATCTGCAGCCAAACTCATCTTCTTGAATCTATATTCATACTCATAGTTTTGGTTTTGCAGGTCATGGATCTAGGCTTGGAGGTGCTCGATTTTCTCGTGTAGCTTGAAGATGGCTTCCCCAATGGTCTTGGCGTCCAGCTTGTGGTTGTTGGTGAACTTTGTGATCATCATGTCGTTGGCGTTGAGTCCTCGTTCCACTATACCTTGGCACTTGAAAACTTGCTGCTCCATTGCTTTGAGTCTTGTCTCCATGCTTCTGGTCCTCCTTGGTCCCTCAACATCACGGATGTGCAACACCCCCTCACGCACCTCGATGGTTTAAGGGTGTTGCAGCACCTCTGCGAGATAGGGGTTGATGACCTTCTCGAAGAACTTGTCCTTGGGGGTGCTGGAAGACGTCATGTTGATCTAGATCTATCAGAAACAACAGCTCGAAACAAGAACGGAGGATTTTGTCATGGTACCGTGGTCAAAACCTTCGAGAGATTATATAATGATTTTTTACCGACCAAAAGAAGTAACGTGCAAGAAAACAGAGTCCGAGAAGCACACGAGGTGCCCACGAGGTAGGGGGCACGCCCAGGAGGGTAGGGCACGCCCTCCACCCTCGTGGATGCCTCGTGTCCTTTCCGGATTGCTTCTTATTTTTCTATTTTTCTAAATATTCCAAAATGGAGAAAAATTGCAATTAGAACTGTTTTGGAGTCGGTTTACTTACCGTACCACATACCTCTTCCTTTTCAGAATCTGAATCGTTATGGAAAGTGTCCCTTATGTACTCCTCCGTGGTTACAGTTTCAATAACATTGGTTTCAACATTTATAGGATTACCTGAGATATAATGTTTGATTCTTTGACCGTTCTCCACCTTCGGGTTTGTGCCTTCAAAGTTGTTGATTTTTGTGGCACCGGATCGATAGACCTCCTCAATAACGTAAGGACCTTCCCATTTAGAGAGAAGTTTTCCTGCAAAAGATCTTAAATGAGAGTTGTATAGCAAGACATAATCACCTACGTTAAACTCACGCTTTTGTATCCTTTTGTCATGCCATCTTTTAACCTTTTCTTTAAACAGTTTGGCATTTTTGTAGGCATGGGTTCTCCATTCATCAAGCGAGCTAATGTCAAATAACCTCTTCTCACCGGCAAGTTTGAAATCATAATTGAGCTCTTTAATGGCCCAATATGCTTTATGTTCTGGTTCAAGAGGTAAGTGACATGCTTTTCCATAAACCATTTTATATGGAGACATACCCATAGGATTTTTGTATGCAGTTCTATAGGCCCATAATTCATCATCAAGTTTCTTGGACCAGTTCTTTCTAGATCTATTAACAGTCTTTTGCAAAGTTAATTTAAGCTCTCTATTACTCAGTTCTACTTGACCACTAGACTGTGGGTGGTAAGGGGATGCAATTCTATGATTAACATCATACTTAGCAAGCATTTTACGAAAAGCACCATGAATAAAATGTGAACCACCATCAGTCATTAAGTATCTAGGGACTCCAAACCTCGAAAAAATAACTTCTCTAAGCATCTTAATAGAGGTGTTGTGATCAGCACTACTAGTTGGAATAGCTTCTACCCACTTAGTAACGTAATCAAGAGCAACTAAAATATGTGTATACCCATTAGAGGAAGGAAACGGTCCCATATAATAAAATCCACAGACATCAAATGGTTCAATAACAAGTGAATAATTCATAGGCATTTCTTGAAGTCTACTAATATTACCAATTCTTTGACATTCATCACAAGACAAGACAAACTTACGGGCATCCTTGAAGAGGGTAGGCCAATAGAAACCAGATTGCAGTACCTTATGTGCAGTTCTATCTCCAGCATGGTGTCTTCCATAAGCCTCGGAGTGACACTTGCGTAGGATCTGTTCCTATTCATGCTCAGGTACACAACGTCCAATAATACTCGGGGTGTGCAAAACCAAACCAAAAACCAAAAACCAAACCGAAAAAATAAACCAAACCGAATTTTTAGTTTTTTCAGGTTTTGGTTCTAGTTTCAGTTTGCAAATCTGAAAACCATTGAGCATTCGGATTTTTCGGTTATAAACCAAAAATCGTTCGGTTAAACCAAAATAATTGAACTACGTTCGTGGTGCAATGATACGAGTTGATCCTTCATCGACCCCTCCTTTTATAGCCTTCTGCGCACCACCTTGCTGCTCCTTTAGCGATGTGGTACTAAATTGCATTGCTCCTGGGAACTTGGCGCTGGTGGGTGGCGTATGCAGTGCTTGGTTTTTGGGCCTCAAAATGTTCAGCCCAACCATAAGTCTATTTGGGCCTCAAATTTGTTAGCCCAGACAGTGTTGAATGACAGAATTTTGTACTTCGTACGTATATATGACACGAGATCTGCTGCATCCTTGTCTCGAAAAAATGATGCTCGTGGCAGGCACCAACGCTCATCTTTGTGTAAAAAAACTAATTCTCGTGCCAGGATCTGCATGACACGAGACTACGTGAGCTCATCCTTGTCATCCTAAATATCCACATGACACGGGACTACGTGAGCTCATCCTTGTCTAAAAAACGAGAGATCATCTGAGATTTGCTACTGTCAAACTAGGATCTGCATGTCTCTGGCATAGCTAGTATGATCCTCGACAGAAGCAACAAAGCAACAAGCTCCTGGGACTAAAAAAAGTCTAGTTCCTTGCAACCAAACACCCCCTAAGTGGACAAGCGTAACTCGTACGTGTAGAGTTGTTCAAAAATTCGCGTCAACTTTGGTTATTTTGGTTATTACCGAAACCGAACCGAAAATAAACGGTTATTACCGAAACCGAACCGTATCTATGTATAAAACCGTATAAACCGAAGTATAAAAACCGTATAAACCAAAAACCGTATAAACCAAACCGAATCAAACCGAAAAAACCAAATGCACACCCTAAAATAATACCATATACTCCTTCTTTATAAAGGTGTGGGTCATCCCAGAAGTAATGTCTTAAATTATAGAAGAACTTCTTCTTTTGCTGGTATGTGAAACTAGGTGGTATAAATTTAGCAGCAATGTAATTAGCATAATCAGCATACCATGGAGCAGTACGAGAAGCATTTATGACAGCTAATTGTTCATCAGGAAAGCTATCATCAATAGGTAGTGGGTCATCAAGAATATTCTCTAACCTAGACAAGTTGTCTGCAATGGGGTTCTCAGCTCCCTTTCTATCAGTAATATGCAAATCAAATTCTTGCAGCAAGAGAACCCATCTAATAAGTCTAGGTTTAGCGTCTTTCTTTTCCATAAGATATTTAATAGCGGCATGATCAGTGTGAACAGTTACTTTAGAATCAACAATATAAGGCCTAAACTTATCACAAGCGAATGCAACTGCTAAAAATTCTTTTTCAGTAGTAGCATAATTTCTCTAGGCAGTGTCTAGAGTTTTACTAGCATATTGGATAACATTCAATTTCTTATCAACTCTTTGTCCTAGAACATCACCTACAACATAATCACTAACATCACACATAATCTCAAAGGGTAAATTCCAATCAGGAGGCTGGACAATAGGTGCAGAGATCAATGCTTTCTTAAGTATTTCAAATGCTTCTACACAATCATCATCAAAGACAAAAGGAACATCTTTTTGTAAGAGATTAGTCAGAGGCCTAGAGATTTTGGAGAAGTCCTTAATGAACCTCCTATAAAAACCGGCATGACCAAGGAAACTTCTTATACCTTTGATGTCCTTGGGACACGGCATCTTTTCAATAGCATCAACCTTAGCTTTATCAACTTCAATACCTCTTTCGGAAATTTTATGCCCCAAGACAATACCTTCATTAACCATAAAGTGGCACTTTTCCCAATTGAAGACAAGATTAGTTTCTTCACATCTCTGCAAAACTCGATCAAGGTTGCTCAGGCAATCATCAAAAGAAGTTCCATTAAACGGAAAAATCATCCATGAAAACCTCAACAATCTTTTCACAAAAATCAGAGAATATAGCCATCATGCATCTTTGAAAGGTAGCAGGTGCATTACATAAACCAAAAGGCATACGTCTATAAGCAAAGGTATCGAAGGGACAAGTAAAAGTGGTCTTTTCTTGATCCTCTTTTGACACGGGTATTTGAGAGAAACCAGAATAGCCATCTAGAATGCAAAAATGTGTATGTTTGGATAACCTTTCTAGCATTTGATTAATAAAAGGTAGCGGGTAATGATCTTTCTTAGTGGCTTTATTTATTTGCGGAAATCAATTACCATCCTATAACCTGTAACAATTCTTTGCGCGATCAATTCATCTTTATCATTAGGAAAAACAGTAATACCTCCCTTCTTAGGGACACAATGGACAGGACTTACCCACTGACTATCAGCAACTGGATAAACTATACCTGCCTCTAGAAGCTTTAGTATTTCCGTCCTTACCACTTCTTTCATCTTAGGATTTAACCGTCATTGGTGATCAACAACCGGTTTAGCGTCCTTCTCCAATTTTATTTTGTGTTGGCATAGAGTCGGACTAATTCCCTTAAGATCATCAAGAGTATATCCAATAGCAGCACGGTGCTTCTTCTGAGTTTTCAATAATTTCTCTTCTTCCTTCTCTAAAAGGTTCGCACTAATAATAACATGATATATCTTCTTTTCATCAAGATGAGCATACTTAAGACTATTAGGTAATGGTTTGAGTTCAAACATGGGATCACCCTTGGGTGGAGGAGGATCCCCTAGAATTTCAACAGGCAAGTTGTGTTCCAATAAAGGTCCATGTTTAAAGAATATTTTATCTATTTCCCTTCTCTCATTCATATACATATCATTTTCATGATCTAGCAGATATTGTTCTAAAGGATCGTTAGGAGGAGCAACAATAGAAGCAAGACCAATAATTTCATCCTTACTAGGCAACGCTTTATCATGGGGTTGTCTATGAAATTTAGCAAAGTTAAAGTCATGAGACATATCCCCTAAACCAACAGTAACAATGTCCTTTTTGCAGTCTATCTTAGCATTAACAGTATTCAAGAAGGGTCTACCAAATATAATGGGGCAAAAATCATCTTGTGGGGAACCAAGAACAAGAAAATCAGCAGGGTATTTAACTTTCCCACACAAGACTTCAACATCTCTAACAATCCCAACTAGTGAAATAGTGTCTCTATTGGCAAGCTTAATAGTAACATCAATACCTTTTAGCTCAGCAGGTGCAATATCGTGCATAATTTCTTCATATAAGGAATGAGGTATGGCACTAGCACTAGCACCCATGTCACATAAGCCATGATAGCAATGATCTCCTATTTTAACAGAAATAACAGGCATGCCTACAACAGGTATGTGTTTATTCTTAGTATCGGGTCTAGCAATTCTAGCAGCTTCATCACAAGGTAAATAACATGCCCATCAATATCATCGACCAAGAGATCCTTAACCATTGCAATACTAGGTTCCACTTTAATTTGCTCAGAGGGTGTAGGTGTTCTAGTATTACTCTTACGAACCACATTTGAAGCTTTAGCATGATCCTTTATTCTAGCAAGGAAAGGTGGTTTCTCAATGTAAGCAGTAGGAACAATAGGATCAACATTATAAGTGATAGTCTTTTCTTCAACTTTAAATGGTTCAACTACCTTTACTTCAATGGGGGAATGAAATTTAAACCACTTCTCCTTAGGGAAATCAACATGAGTAGCAAAAGATTCATAGAAAGAAGCTACTATCTCAGAGTCAAATCCATATTTAGTGCTAAATTCACAAAAAACATCGGTATCCATAAAAGATTTAACACAATCAAACTTAGGCGTTCTTCAGAGTTGCGTTTAATTGTGGGGACCCCGACTTAGAAGTCGAGATCACCGAATGCACGTGTACAGTGATCCCAGAGATCAATGCTCACTGAACACACAGAAGCTGAAATAACAAGAGTCTTACATCCATACAAATAGTCTTACACGAATTATGGCCATTATGGCCAAGTCTTACATAGATAGAGCCTCACGGGCTGATAGCAAATAACTCAAATAGCGGAAGTCTTCGATAAACGGGTAGAACCCATGCCATCTGCCTTAACCCTACAGGCATTCTGACTGGGATAGCGTCCTAGTTCGCATGTTCGTCTCCAAAGAATTCTTCCTCATAATCCTGTTCTTCCATGCCTGGCCAATTAAATAACCAGTGGCAAGCCAATGAGTAATTTGAATGTACTCGCAAGCAACCCATGATGTGGTTCAAAGTAACAGTGCATTTGAATAACAATGATCAATCTAGCAAGGCTAGAACAATTATTCTACCATCAAGTTAATGCATCACTAAACTCGCACAACCTCGAAGACAGGTTACCGATATCAACATGAATATGATTCATCTCATCGAGTCAAGTCTCCATCCTGACTCATCACACACATATAATCACCGAGGAAGTAAAATTCTGGACATAGTTTAAGTAGCACCACCCAACTGTCCATAACCGTGGACACGGCTATTCGAATAGTTTTACACTCTGCAGAGGTTGTGCACTTTACCCACAAGATCCGGGGAACTTCCGTGTCATCCACGACCCGCGGTACCTCAAGTACCCGGGGTAAGCACCCGGTCATTACCTTTTCTTAGACGACACTAACATAGAGTCCACTCGTTGGTACACGGCCCTCGGGTACAAACAATAGATCACGGGACTTGCCCTAATTTCAATGTTACGCGTACCCGAAGGGACCAACGGTGTGTCCGGTGCCCTATAAAAACAGTCATGGCCGTCTATCCAAGCACGACCCCGTCCCGGGAAAGACCTCAAGTCTTCCCGTCACTAGTAATGCGGGCACCATGCTAGTATCGACCTAAGTAATCAATAAAGCCCCGTCCCATAAGGGGTAGTGTGGTTGCACATGTTTGGTTGGGATGGTAGTCACACATAATTCTAATCCATCATTCCACCATGCATATGATTTACCGGCACATCACTTCTTTCTCAAGTGAAGACCCAACACATCATCACCCTCGGGCATTAGGGGCACCCGATGGGTTCATGCAAGGATTTCAACTACGAGGGTTCATATCACACATGCATCATATAAGCATCATGACCATCTATTTGCATGTCATCTAGCACTTAGCAAGATCAAGATCAAGCATGCATCATGTGGTGGAATCAACTAGGTTACCATCGTAACCCTAATATCATGCCTCGGAAACAAAGGGGTTCCGAGGAACAAGTGTATCATGGTCAAAGGGCTACTTGCCTGGATTGGCTTGGTCTTCAAAGTCTTCAAGTCCTTCTCCTTCTTCTTCCACAGCAACTTCGTCAAATACGGGATCTATACGTCACATAATAACCACGGGAAAATAAGAATACAAACAAAACAGAAAAATCAAAGTGCTCAGAAAAATGTCAACTCATTTTTGTAAAATACTAGAGGAATTTCTAAGATGGGGAAAAATCTTAGTTGGAGTTTTGGAGTAACAGAATAGAATCTATTGATTTTTGAACAGGAGTATTACTGCTCAAATTTGAATTTAAATTTGAACAGTACAGAAAAGTTTCATGGATTTGAGTGAAAGTAGTACCATTAAATAGGTTGGAATATTACAAGATTTTAGGAGTTGGAATTATTTAATTTGGACCATTTTTCTTTTCTGTAGAAATGTTTAAAACAATTACAGAAAAAGAAAAAGAGAAAGGGTCCTGTGCACTGGGCCAGAGGAGGCCACAGTGCACGGCCCAGGCGGTCCAGCCCAACCGCACGGGAGCCTGCGAGCGCACATCAGGTTTTTAAACCTGACGGGCGGGGCCCGTGGGTCAGTGGCACAGAGGAGGGGGAGAGAGGTGAGGGGATGACAGGCGGGGCCCGCCTGTCATCTCTAACCCCACGGCCACGGCGACGGCGAGCTCACCGGCGAGGTTCCCGGCCATGGCGATGGCAACGGAGGGCAGGATCGTGACCAGCGTCGTGTCGCGGATGCAGGGCTGGTGGTGCGGCACGGCGGGGAGGTCTGGTTCACCGGCGGCGAGGTGGGACGGCGGAAGCTCGTCGGAGGGTCGTGGTTCTGGCCGTTTCCGACTGCCACAGAGAGGGGAAACAAGGGGAAAATGTTCAGTGTGGCTTGGTGGTTCTAGATCGGGCAAGAAGAAGAGCGGGGAAGGCCCGTACTGCGGGATCACCGGCGGCCCGACGCGGCGGAGCTCCGGTCGATCCCGAGTACTGGGACGACCTGGGGAGGAGTGGATGATGTTGGGGGGCTCAGTGGAGTGTGGTGGAGCTGCTGATGTTGTTGGAGAGGCTCGGGAGGGGCTATTTATAGGAGCTCGACGGAGGCCCGTGGTCCAGTGCGTCAGCGAGCTCCGGCTCGAGGCTACAGCGCACGGGAGGCCAAGGGAATGGGTCCGTGGAGTTCCTGGACGATCTCCACGTCCAGCTGAGGGAGAAAGAGAAGCGGGGGAGCGTCAGGAGCGTGCGCGCGTGCGAGGCAGAGGAGTGGCCGCCGCGGGCGGCCAGCGCGCGTGCGACGACGGCCACTGGAGGGCGCAGGAGGAGGGGGGACAGCGTCGGGGAGGTCGCGGACGTCGAGGGGCCTCGACTGGCGCGAGGGGGAGGCCCGAGGCTGTCGGGGTCAGCGATTGGCCGGAGCCACCATGCGGAGGTGCACTGTTGCGCGCTCCAGAGCGTGCGTATTGCTGGCATCATCGCGCTCTCGCCGTTTTGGTCCAAACCAGCGTGTCCAACAGTGTCCAGCACGTTGAGGGAGGAGTAAAGAAATGGCCTGAGGCCTTGGATGCCCTGGAGATGCTGAGAGAGAGTGAGGGTGCTGGTGAAATGGTGAAAACCTGCTGTCCAGCAAGGTAAAACAGGGCTTTCACCCCTCAATCATGGAGCTGGGGTGCTGGGGAAGTTACTGGTGGTAGCTAGTAACTCAATGATCATGTGGTAAAAAGTACAGGCCATGGAGAAGAGTCAAAGTGATCAAGTTGGAGGTTTTAGCAATTCTGCAGAAGGTGTTTGATCAGTGTTTGGTCAAGTAAATGAACTCCACTTGACATGGCACTTAACAGGGTTGAAAGAAATGAGAAAATAGGGTGCTTCACCAAATTTGGGCTCATTTGAAGAAACTAGCCAATGTAACTTTGGTGAACCCTAGAAATCAACAGAAACAGTTTCATCTTGATTGAGTCAAGCTAATCATCTCCCCTTGATGCACCACTTGGTGTAGCATCATCATTTGGGGTATTGATCATGCCCACAAAGTTTGAAGCTCCAGATAAAAAGTTGGTAATGTAAAGTTGTTCAAATTTGCATTTGAACAAAAAGGGTTTTGAGGTGATCTGATCAAGTTGCTCTATTCCAAATCTTGTGCCATTTGGTCTAGATGCCTTATTAGGTCATTCTAGCATGTGCACCAAGTTTGAGAGCATTTGGACAAGTTTGGCAATGTAAAGTTGCTCAAACTTCAAATATGGACAGAATGGTTATGAAGAGGTTTGAGGATGTTTTCTTGCTTCCCAAGGCATGGGACTTGGCAAGATCATCAAATATGTCATATATGACATGATAGAATTTCCCTGGAATTTTTGGAGAAAATTTCCTTTGTAAATATTTCAGAAGCTTGAAATATCCAGAAAGGGTTTTAGAGGGTGTAACCCATTATTTTGAACATGACCAAGTGTTGAAACTCTTATATATGGACAATATATGTCCTCTGAGTCTCTCTGAATTTTGGCAAATATTTTTGAAACAGTTAAATAATTTTCCCCTATTAAAGACCATTTCTGGCCTTAAGAAAAAGCTTTTAAATAAAATAGGAAAATAACTTTTAAAATTATACCTTTGTGGTTTCTGGGAGTCCTATGACTACTAGGTCTCAAATAAACCTTTTGAAATAATTTTCTCACCCTAAATGAAGTACTTGCAGTGCAAATCTCAATTCAGGGGTTTTTGGAAAACTAAATTTATAAAATACTTTTTGGCCAAATTAATTTTGTAAGAAAATACTATACTGTTATATAACACTTGGCATGATCATTGGGCAGAAGTTTTGGGTATGGAAATGAAATCTACAAGAGATCATAGTTGACTTTAATGAGCACATGAAAAAAAACTCAATTCCAAACAAAAGCCAAATGATGCTAAAAAAAATTGCTGGTCCAAATTTTCATGCTTCAAAGATACAAATAACATGTTACAAAATGCAGGGTGTGACAGACCTACCCCCCTTACAAGAATCTCGTCCCCGAGATTCCTAAACTAGGGCTTAAAAGAGATCGGGAAACTCGGATCTAAGATAGTCTTCTCGTTCCCAGGTTGCTTCTGCTTCGGTGTGGTTGCTCCACTGGACCTTGAAATACTTGATGGTACGGCTTCGCGTACATCGTTCTGCTTCGTCCAGAATGCGAATGGGCTTCTCGCGGTAGGTCAAATCAGGCTGCAGATCAACGGCTTGGTGATCCACATCCTTGTAGAGATTGGGCTTGTCTGGAACTTGGAGACACTTCCAGAGTTGTGACACATGGAATACATTGTGCACATCGGATAGCTCAGGTGGTAGTTCCAACTGATAAGCCACTTCTCCTCGTCGTGCAGTGATCTCAAAGGGTCCAATGAACCTTGGTGCGAGCTTCCCTTTGACGTGGAAACGCTTGGTTCCCTTCAGAGGGGTTACCCGCAGGTACACATGGTCCTCGACATGGAAACTCATGTCTCGGCGTCGAGTGTCAGCATAACTCTTCTGCCTTGACTTGGCTGCCTTTAATCGCTCTCTGACTAGTTGGACTTGCTATTCTGCTGCGCGGAGATTATCCGGTCCAAAGACTAGTCCTTCTCCAGTCTCTGACCAGTTGAGGGGTGTGCGACATCTGCGTCCGTACAACACCTCAAATGGTGCCATCTGAAGGCTTGACTGGTAACTGTTGTTATAGGAGAACTCGGCAAAAGGGAGACAGTCTTCCCACTTGGCTCCATACGCCAGGACACAGGCTCGGAGCATGTCTTCGAGAATCTGATTGACTCGCTCTGTTTGACCTCCGGTCTGTGGGTGGAAAGCTGTGCTGAAAGACAACTTGGTTCCCAGGGCTTCTTGGAACTTCTTCTAGAACCTAGAGGTGAACTGGGTTCCTCGATCTGACACAATCTCCTTGGGAACACCGTGAAGACTTACGATTCAGTCGATGTAGAGAGCTGCCAGCCGGTTGCCATCATAAGTGGTCTTGACAGGAATGAAGTGGGCCACCTTGGTCAAATGATCGACTATGACCCAGATGGAGTCATGTCCTCTATTTGACCTTGATAATCCAGTGACGAAGTCCATTCCGACTTTATCCCACTTCCACTCAGGAACCTTGAGTGGTTGAAGCAATCCAGCAGGTCGCTGATATTCAGCCTTGACCCTTTGGCACACATCACACTTTGCAACATAGGTCGCAATCTCTCTTTTCATCCCGTGCCACCAGAATCGTGCCTTCAAGTCTTGGTACATCTTGGTTCCTCCGGGGTTGATGGAATACGGAGTGTCGTGGGCTTCTTGCAGAATCAGCGTCTTCAACTCGGTGTTGTTTGGTACGCAGAGGCGACCTTTGTACCAAACAATCCCGTGCTCGTCTTCGGAGAATCCTGGGGCCTTACCCAGCTTCATCTTCTTCTTGATGCCTTCGATGCTTGCGTGTCCTTCTTGTGCCTTCTTGACGTCGTCCATCAGGGTTGGTCTGACTTCCAAATGATCCAGAAATCCAGGGGTGACCAATTCCAAACTGAATTGTTCGATCTCCTTAAACAAGGCTGGCTGCCTTTCTTGAATAACGGCATTCAAAGAGCAAGCCTTCCTGCTTAAGGCATCGGCCACCACGTTAGCCTTCCCAGGGTGATACTGAACACTGAGGTCATAATCTTTGATGAGTTCCAACCATCTCCGTTGCCTCATGTTCAATTCCTTTTGGGTGAAAATATACTTCAGACTTTTGTGGTCTGTGTAAATCTCACACCGTTTCCCTAGGAGGTAATGCCGCCATGTCTTCAAGGCATGAACAACTGCCGCTAGCTCAAGATCGTGAGTAGCGTAGTTCTCCTCATGGGGTCGTAGCTGCCTGGAGAGGTATGCTATGACGCGGCCTTCTTGCATCAGAACGCTCCCCAATCCGGTTCGAGAGGCATCACAATATATCACGAACTCCTTGTGAATATCAGGTGTTGCCAGAACTGGGGCGGTGGTCAATCTCTTCTTGAGCTCTTGGAAGCTCTCTTCGCATTTTGGCGTCCACTCAAACTTCTTGTCCTTCTTGAGGAGCTGAGTCATTGGTCGTGCAATGCTAGAGAATCCTTCCATGAACTTGCGGTAATAGCCCGCTAATCCGAGGAAGCTTCTAACTTCCTTGACGGTCATTGGAGATTGCCATTGGGTCACAGCTTCGATCTTTGCAGGATCAACAGATAATCCTTCCTCGGTCAAGACATGACCTAAGAATCCAAATTTATGCAGCCAGAACTCACACTTGCTGAATTTGGAATACAGTTGGTGCTCACGAAGCTTGTCTAGGACCATCCTCAGATGCTGCTCGTGCTCTTCCTCCGACTTCGAGAACACAAGAATGTCATCAATGAAGACAACAACAAACTTGTCCAAATATTCCATGAAGACTTTATTCATGAGATACATGAAGTAAGCTGGGGCATTGGTTAACCCAAAAGACATGACCGTGCACTCGTACAGGCCATATCTGGTTACGAATGCCGTCTTCGGAATATCTTGGGGTCTGATCTTCAGCTGGTAGTACCCAGATCTGAGGTCGATCTTGGAGAACACCTTGGCTCCGCTGAGCTGATCAAACAGATCTTCGATCTTGGGAAGTGGATACTTGTTCTTGATTGTAACTTCATTGAGGGAACGATAGTCAATGCATAAGCGGATGGTACCGTCCCTCTTTGCCACAAACAGAACAGGAGATCCCCAAGGGGAGGCACTTGGGCGGATAAATCCCTTCCTTAGCTGCTCTTCCAGCTGCTTCTTCAACTCGGCTAATCCTTCCGTCCCCATTCTATAAGGCTTCTTATAGATGGGTCCTGCTCCGGGCACGAGCTCGATGATGAACTCGATGTCACGGTCAGGGGGCATTCCCGGTAGTTCATTCGGAAAGACATCAAGATACTCACATACCACCGGTACTTGATCTAGCCCAACTTCAAACAGACAGTTGACTTTAGCGGCTTGAGCGGAAGAGGAGTTGGGTGCAAACTTGACTTCGACTCCTTGGTCATTGGTCACAGTGACTGTCCGATTGGCACAGTCTAACAAGCCTTGGTGCTTGCTGAGCCAATTCATGCCTAGGATCACATCCAAGCCTTGCGATCTCAGGACGATAAGGTCTGCTAGGAAGTCTACACCATTAATGGTAATACTGACTCCTTTACAGCCTATCTTGGCTCTCATCTCGGCTCCGGGGGTTTGTACCACCATAGGGTTATTCAGGGGTGTAGGGTTCATGCCACTTTTTAATGCAAATCTTTGAGTGACAAATGAATGCGTTGCTCCAGAATCAAACAAGACAGTTGCAGGTGCTGAGTTGACAAGGAACGTACCCAGCACGACGTCCGGGTCTTCCTGGGCTTCTTCAGTAGTGACGTGATTCACACGCCCCTTCCCATAGTTCGGTGGATTGCGAGGAGCTGGGTTCCTTGGTGGCATTCCACGGCCTTGTCCCTGGTTCTGCGCATTGGGGTGCGGGGCATCAGGCTTCTTGTTAGGGCACACCCTTGAGATGTGTCCGGGCTGACCACATCCAAAGCAAGTGACTTGGTTTGGATTGATCTTGTTGCCACCACTGGTATTGGGGTTGAAAGCTGGCCTGGGGTTGGCATACTGCTGAGGCTGAGGATTGGCACGAGGTGCAGGAGCTCTTGGCTGCTGATAGGTTGGCTTGGCCGGGGCTGACTGCCACGGACGAGGCTTCTAGTTGCTGGAACTTCCCTTACTGACCAACTTGCGCTTGCGAGTGTCTTCCAAAGCACGCCGCTTGTCTTCAAGCATAAGTGCCTTGTTCACCAGGTCAGGGAAAGACGGGCAGTCGCACACGACAAGCGAGTATTGCAGGGTCTGATTAAGGCCTTCCATGAAGCGCTCCCTTTTGGCAGCATCAGTGCTGACATCCTCAGGGGCATACCTTGACAGAACACTGAACTTCTGCATGTACTCCTTGACAATGACACTTCCTTGCTTCAGGGCTCGGAACTCACGCTTTTTGATAGCCATGATTCTGGTAGGAATGTGGGCCTTGCGGAATTCTGCCTTGAAGTTAACCCAAGTGATGTCTTGTTCAGCATGCATGACCTTGAATCCATCCCACCAAGCTCTAGCAGTTCCCCCGAGGCAGTGGGCTGCATAAGCCACCTTCTCG
This sequence comes from Secale cereale, assembly GCA_902687465.1. Taxonomy (NCBI): domain Eukaryota; kingdom Viridiplantae; phylum Streptophyta; class Magnoliopsida; order Poales; family Poaceae; genus Secale; species Secale cereale. The sequence goes on along the minus strand of LR738710.1, from coordinate 336,410,136 downwards.
CGATCTTCGGTGCATCCGACTAGTTCCAGGATTTCCTCAATGGAACGGACCCAGTCATCTGCATCCAGGGGTTCAGCAGTCTCGATGAAAGTTGGCGGTGCATGCTTCTTGAACTCTGCCAACGTGGAACGTCCATTGCCATTCCCCGCCGGCTGGCGGTTGTTGGTGAAAGCTTGAGCAATCAGCTGGAGAGCTGCAGTGTTGGCTTGGCGTTCCTCTCGCAAAGCTTGGAGAAGCTGAGCCATGTCCATGCTTGGAGGAGGTGGTGGTGGAGCTTGGTCGTTGGTTTGGTCGTGGCCTGCCTCTGGCTGAGAGGATGCTCCGGCTTCGGGCTGCTGGGTAGAGGTACCAGTACGAGTTACAACAGGCATCCTGTTGGAGCGGTAAAAGGTCTCATGACTCGGAAGAGGGAAAGCAAGATAGATGGGTGCCTAGTAAGGGGGTGGGTGTGACACTAAATCAAATCATGCAAGGGCCGAGAGGCCAAAACACATTCATTAAAATCCAAATGGGTGATGTAGTCGTTTACATATTCCCGAAGGAAGATTACGACTTACATCCAGACACAACAAAAGCAAACACTAGATGGTTTCATATGAACCATACAAGGACTCGACTGCGCATAGGGGTTACACGACCTATCCTACCGTAGAGGTTACAACTGGCATATCCGAGTAGCGAATAATGCCTAAGCGGCGGAATGCTCGGTCGCGTATTCCGGCTCTTCTGGGTCTTCCTCCTTGTCTTCATCTGTCTGGGCTCCCTTGCCACTAGAGGGTGTGGGGGAGTGGAGGAGTTGGATACGATGGTGCTTCGTCGGTGGTGCAGGGAAAAGCTTGCGATATTCCCTTGCTGTCATCCGGCGTCGCCGAGGTGGTTCTTCACCCTTGGAAGATACATCCTCGGAGGGCCTTCCGCCTCGATATGCGATAGCGGATTGTCCAGAAGGTGCTCCTTCCTTCTTGATCCTGTTTGCCTTCTCTTGAGCTCGACGAAGAAGTGCCTTGGTCTTGTGAAGTTCTTCTTGAAGCTTCATTGATTTCGAGGCCAAGTCTTGTGCCAGGCTGTCGGCACATAGACTGAAGTAGGTCTGGAACCGAAACGAGAGTCCTTCCTTCAGTGGAGGGGCTAGTGCGCTGCTTTCTTCGTCACCTTCCTTCCGGTAAGGTAAGAAGCGAGTTGCCATCTTGGCTGCCATCTCCGGAAGAAGCTCGCGGAGACGGGTTAATGCCTTGAGTGCAGCAGCCTCGACAGCGAGTGGTAGTGTTGCCATCTGGGGTCCCTCGAAGAACCAACTTGTGGGAGGATCGTTTGCCTTCACGATCACTTCCACATGGTACTCCACCTCAGTATCGCTCACCCAATGCTCAAGGTAGGTGAGGATGGGTGCTCGGTGGAACTGACACTCCTGGAGGCTATCCTCGAGAAGTAAGGGAAACCCGGTGGTCAGGTGCTCTTCGGGTACAGCGGCCATCTACAAAGGTGGAATAGGAGGGGTTAATAAGCTGATGAAATCTCAGGTTTAGAAAAGAAGAGAGGTTCAGAAGGTTTTTGAAAAGGGGGTCTCAACTAACTAACGCCCATGCTAACTAAGGCTTCCTATAGTCAGGATGGCTCTGATACCAGCTCTGTGGGGACCCCGACTTAGAAGTCGAGATCACCGAATGCACGTGTACAGTGATCCCAGAGATCAATGCTCACTGAACACACAGAAGCTGAAATAACAAGAGTCTTACATCCATACAAATAGTCTTACACGAATTATGGCCATTATGGCCAAGTCTTACATAGATAGAGCCTCACGGGCTGATAGCAAATAACACAAATAGCGGAAGTCTTCGATAAACGGGTAGAACCCATGCCATCTGCCTTAACCCTACAGGCATTCTGACTGGGATAGCGTCCTAGTTCGCATGTTCGTCTCCAAAGAATTCTTCCGCATAATCCTGTTCTTCCATGCCTGGCCAATTAAATAACCAGTGGCAAGCCAATGAGTACTTTGAATGTACTCGCAAGCAACCCATGATTGGGTTCAAAGTAACAGTGCATTTGAATAACAATGATCAATCTAGCAAGGCTAGAACAATTATTCTACCATCAAGTTAATGCATCACTAAACTCGCGCAACCTCGAAGACAGGTTACCGATATCAACATGAATATGATTCATCTCATCGAGTCAAGTCACCATCCTGACTCATCACACACATATAATCACAGAGGAAGTAAAATTCTGGACATGGTTTAAGTAGCACCACCCAACTGTCCATAACCGTGGACACGGCTATTCGAATAGTTTTACACTCTGCAGAGGTTGCGCACTTTACCCACAAGATCCGGGGAACTTCCGTGTCATCCACGACCTGCGGTACCTCAAGTACCCGGGGTAAGCACCCGGTCATTACCTTTTCTTAGACGACACTAACATAGAGTCCACTCGTTGGTACACGGCCCTCGGGTACAAACAATAGATCACGGGACTTGCCCTAATTTCAATGTCACGCGTACCCGAAGGGACCAACGGTGTGTCCGGTGCCCTGTAAAAACAGTCATGGCCGTCTATCCAAGGACGACCCCGTCCCGTGAAAGACCTCAAGTCTTCCCGCCACTAGTAATGCGGGCACCATGCTAGTATCGACCTAAGTAATCAATAAAGCCCCGTCCCATAAGGGGTAGTGTGGTTGCACATGTTTGGTTGGGACAGTAGTCACACATAAATCTAATCCATCATTCCACCATGCATATGATTTACTGGCACATCACTTCTTTCTCAAGTGAAGACCTAACACATCATCACCCTCGGGCATTAGTGGCACCCGATGGGTTCATGCAAAGATTTCAACTACGAGGGTTCATATCACACATGCATCATATAAGCATCATGACCATCTATTTGCATGTCATCTAGCACTTAGCAAGATCAAGATCAAGCATGCATCATGTGGTGGAATCAACTAGGTTACCATCGTAACCCTAATATCATGCATAGGAAACAAACGGGTTCCGAGGAACAAGTGTATCATGGTCAAAGAGCTGCTTGCCTGGATTGGCTTTGTCTTCAAAGTCTTCAAGTCCTTCTCCTTCTTCTTCCACAGCAACTTCGTCAAATACGGGATCTATACGTCGCATAATAACCACGGGAAAATAAGAATACAAACAAAACAGAAAAATCAAAGTGCTCAGAAAAATGTCAACTCATTTTTGTAAAATACTAGAGGAATTTCTAAGATGGGGAAAAATCTTAGTTGGAGTTTTGGAGTAACAGAATAGAATCTATTGATTTTTGAACAGGAGTATTACTGCTCAAATTTGAATTTAAATTTGAACAGTACAGAAAAGTTTCATGGATTTGAGTGAAAGTAGTACCATTAAATAGGTTGGAATATTACAAGATTTTAGGAGTTGGAATTATTTAATTTGGACCATTTTTATTTTCTGTAGAAATGTTTAAAACAATTACAGAAAAAGAAAAAGAGAAAGGGTCATGTGCACTGGGCCAGAGGAGGCCACAGTGCACGGCCCAGGCGGTCCAGCCCAACCGCACGGGAGCCTGCGCGCGCACGTCGGGTTTTTAAACCTGACGGGCGGGGCCCGTGGGTCAGTGGCACAGAGGAGGGGGAGAGAGGTGAGGGGATGACAGGCGGGGCCCGCCTGTCATCTCTAACCCCACGGCCACGGCGACGGCGAGCTCACCGGCGAGGTTCCCGGCCACGGCGACGGCAACGGAGGGCAGGAACGTGACCAGCGTCGTGTCGCGGATGCAGGGTGGTGGTGCGGCACGGCGGGGAGGTCTGGTTCACCGGCGGCGAGGTGGGACGGCGGAAACTCGTCGGAGGGTCGTGGTTCTGGCCGTTTCCGACTGCCACAGAGAGGGGAAACAAGGGGAAAATGTTCAGTGTGGCTTGGTGGTTCTAGATCGGGCAAGAAGAAGAGCGGGGAAGGCCCGTACTGCGGGATCACCGGCGGCCCGACGCGGCGGAGCTCCAGTCGATCTCGAGTACTGGGACGACCTGGGGAGGAGTGGATGATGCTGGGGGGCTCAGTGGAGTGTGGTGGAGCTACTGATGCTGTTGGAGAGGCTCGGGAGGGGCTATTTATAGGAGCTCGACGGAGGCCCGTGGTCCAGTGCGCCGGCGAGCTCCGGCTCGAGGCTACAGCGCACGGGAGGCCAAGGGAATGGGTCCGTGGAGTTCCTGGACGATCTCCACGTCCAGCTGAGGGAGAAAGAGAAGCGGGGGAGCGTCAGGAGCGTGCGCGCGTGCGAGGCAGAGGAGTGGCCGCCGCGGGCGGCCAGCGCGCGTGCGACGACGGCCACTGGAGGGCGCAGGAGGAGGGGGGACAGTGCCGGGGAGGTCGCGGACGTCGAGGGGCCTCGACTGGCGCGAGGGGGAGGCCCGAGGCTGTCGGGGTCAGCGATTGGCCGGAGCCACCGTGCGGAGGTGCACTGTTGCGCGCTCCAGAGCGTGCGTATTGCTGGCATCATCGCGCTCTCGCCGTTTTGGTCCAAACCAGCGTGTCCAACAGTGTCCAGCACGTTGAGGGAGGAGTAAAGAAATGTCCTGAGGCCTTGGATGCCCTGGAGATGTTGAGAGAGAGTGAGGGTGCTGGTGAAATGGTGAAAACCTGCTGTCCAGCAAGGTAAAACAGGGCTTTCACCCCTCAATCATGGAGCTGGGGTGTTGGGGAAGTTACTGGTGGTAGCTAGTAACTCAATGATCATGTGGTAAAAAGTACAGGCCATGGAGAAGAGTCAAAGTGATCAAGTTGGAGGTTTTAGCAATTCTGCAGAAGGTGTTTGATCAGTGTTTGGTCAAGTAAATGAACTCCACTTGATATGGCACTTAACAGGGTTGAAAGACATGAGAAAATAGGGTGCTTCACCAAATTTGGGCTCATTTGAAGAAACTAGCCAATGTAACTTTGGTGAACCCTAGAAATCAACAGAAACAGTTTCATCTTGATTGAGTCAAGCTAATCATCTCCCCTTGATGCACCACTTGGTGTAGTATCATCATTTGGGGTATTGATCATGCCCACAAAGTTTGAAGCTCCAGATAAAAAGTTGGTAATGTAAAGTTGTTCAAATTTGCATTTGAACAGAAAGGGTTTTGAGGTGATCTGATCAAGTTGCTCTATTCCAAATCTTGTGCCATTTGGTCTAGATGCCTTATTAGGTCATTCTAGCATGTGCACCAAGTTTGAGAGCATTTGGACAAGTTTGGCAATGTAAAGTTGCTCAAACTTCAAATATGGACAGAATGGTTATGAAGAGGTTTGAGGATGTTTTCTTGCTTCCCAAGGCATGGGACTTGGCAAGATCATCAAATATGTCATATATGACATGATAGAATTTCCCTGGAAATTTTGGAGAAAATTTCCTTTGTAAATATTTCAGAAGCTTGAAATATCCAGAAAGGGTTTTAGAGGGTTTAGCCCATTATTTTGAACATGACCAAGTGTTGAAACTCTTATATATGGACAATATATGTCCTCTGAGTCTCTCTGAATTTTGGCAAATATTTTTGAAATAGTTAAATAATTTTCCCCTATTAAAGACCATTTCTGGCCTTAAGAAAAAGCTTTTAAATAAAATAGGAAAATAACTTTTAAAATTATACCTTTGTGGTTTCTGGGAGTCCTATGACTACTAGGTCTCAAATAAACCTTTTGAAATAATTTTCTCACCCTAAATCAAGTACTTGCAGTGCAAATCTCAATTCAGGGGTTTTTGGAAAACTAAATTTATAAAATACTTTTTGGCCAAATTAATTTTGTAAGAAAATACTATACTGTTATATAACACTTGGCATGATCATTGGGCAGAAGTTTTGGGTATGGAAATGAAATCTACAAGAGATCATAGTTGACTTTAATGAGCACATGAAAAAGCACATGAAAAAAAACTCAATTCCAAACAAAAGCCAAATGATGCTAAAAAAAAATTGCAGCGATTATTGAGAGAAAGCCGAGCATGAATTTTTTTGAATAATCATTTCTCTTGAGAGCTCATTATTGGGGCATGAATATAACACTGACTTAAGCCTCCCCCAAGCTTGAGCGATACTTTCTCCTTCGCGAGGCCAGAAATTATATATATAGTTACAATCACGATGAACCTGGTGCATAGGATAGAACTTCTGATGAAATTCCAATTTCAACCGGTTGTAATTCCATGATCCAATATCATCGCATAGCCAAAACCATGTCAATGCCTCTCCCTTCAAAGATAAAGGGAAGACCTTCTTCTTGATCACATCCTCGGGCATACCTGCAAGCTTAAATAATACACAAACTTCATTCACATAGATTAGGTGCAAATTAGGATGCAATGTTCCATCTCGTGTGAAAGGATTAGCCAGCAGTTTCTCTATCATACCCGAAGGGATTTCAAATTAAACATTTTCAGTAGGTTCAGTAGGTTGAGGAGCAACTCTTTGCTCTACTGGTCGGGGTGAAGATACCCCGAACAAGCCCCTCAAAGGATTAAGTTTCATAGTAACAAGTGATAGTAAATTTCAGCACAATATATAAATTTTTCCTTACCAAAGGCGCTTCACTCCCCGGCAACGGCGCCAGAAAATATTCTTGATGACCCACAAGTGTAGGGGACCTATCGTAGTCCTTTTGATAAGTAAGAGTGTCGAACCCAACGAGGAGCAGAAGGAAATGATAGGCAGTTTTCAGTAAGGTATTCTCAGCAAGCACTGAAATTATTGGTAACAGATAGTTTTGTGATAAGGTAATTTGTAACGAGTAACAAATAGTAAAAGTAAATAAGGTGCAGCAATATGGCCCAATCCTTTTTGTAGCAAAGGGCAAGCCTGGACGAACTCTTATATAAAGGAAAGTGCTCCCGAGGACACATGGGAATTATCGTCAAGCTAGTTTTCATCACGCTCATATGATTCACGTTCGTTACTTTGATAATTTGGTATGTGGGTGGACCGGTGCTTGGGTACTGCCCTTACTTATACAAGCATCCCACTTATGATTAACCTCTATTGCAAGCATCCGCAACTACAAAAGAAGTATTAAGGTAAACCTAACCATAGCATGAAACATATGGATCCAAATCAGCCCCTTACGAAGCAACGCGTAAACTAGGGTTTAAGCTTATGTCACTCTAGCAACCCATCATGTACTTATTACTTCCCAATGCCTTCCTCTAGGCCCAAACAATGGTGAAGTATCATGTAGTCGACGTTCACATGACACCACTAGAGGAAAGACAACATACATCTCATCAAAATATCGAACGAATACCAAATTCACATGACTACTTATAACAAGACTTCTCCCATGTCCTCGGGAACAAACGTAACTACTCACAAATCATATTCATGTTCACAATCAGAGGGGTATTAATATGCATAATGGATCTGAACATATGATCTTCCACCAAATAAACCAACTAGCATCAACTACGAGTAATCAACACTACTAGTAACCCATAGGTACCAATCTGAGGTTTTGAAACAAAGATTGGATACAAGAGATGAACTAGGGTTTGAGAGGAGATGGTGCTGGTGAAGATGTTGATGAAGATAACCCTCCACAAGATGGGAGAGTTATTGGTGATGACCGCGGTGACGATTCCCCCCCCCCCTCCCCCCGGAGGGAAGTATCCCCGGCAGAACAGCTCCGCTAGAGCCCTAGATTGGTTCCGTCAAGGTTCCGCCTCGAGAGAGCGGCGCTTCGTCCCGAAAGCCTCCTTCTGATTTTTTTTAGGTCAAAACTTCGCATGTAGCAGAAGATAGGTATCGGGGGGCTGCCAGGTGGCCCACAAGGCAGGGGGCGCGCCCAGGGGAGTAGGGCGCGCCCCCACCCTCGTGGACGATAGGTGGCCCCCTCCTGTACTTTTTTTGCCAGATATTTTTAATATTTTCCGAAACTGACTTTCGTGGAGTTTCAGGGCTTTTTGAGTTGTGTAGAATAGGTCTCCAAAGTTTGCTCCTTTTCCAGCCCAGAATTCCAGCTGCCGGCATTCTCCCTCTTCATATGAACCTTCTAAAATAAGAGAGAAAAGGCATAAGTATTGTGACATAATGTGTAATAACAACCATAATGCAATAAATATCAATATAAAAGCATGATGCAAAATGGATGTATCAGGCGCCGCCCCCTTCCCCTAGTCCAATTCGGACCCATGGGGGGCGTGCGCCACGTCCCCTTGGCTTGCCACCTCCTCTTCCCATATGGCCAAATAAGTCCTGTTACTTCTCCCGGTGAATTCCCGTAACTCCCCGGTACTCCTAAAAATACTCGAATCACTCGGAACCTTTCCGATGTCCGAATATAGCCTTCCAATATATGAATATTTACCTCTCGGCCATTTTGAGACTCCTCGTCATGTCCGTGATCTCATCCGGGACTCCGAACAAACTTCGGTCATCAAAATCACATAACTCATAATATTAATCGTCATCGAACGTTAAGCGTGCGGACCCTACTGGTTCGAGAACTATGTAGACATGACCGAGACACATCTCCGGTCAATAACCAATAGCGGAACCTGGATGCTCATATTGGCTCCTACATATTCTACGAAGATCTTTATCGGTCAAACCGCATAACAACATGCGTTGTTCCCTTTGTCATCGCTATGTTACTTGCCCGAGATTTGATCATCGGTATCTTCATACCTAGTCCAATCTTGTTACCGGCAAGTCTCTTTACTCGTTCCATAATATATCATCTTGTGACTAACTCATTAGTCATTTGCTTGCAAGGCTTATTATGATGAGTATTACCGAGAGGGCCCAGAGATACCTCTTTGACACTCGGAGTGACAAATCCTATTCTCGATCTATGCCAACACCACAAAAACCTTTGGAAACACCTGCAGAGCATCTTTATAATCACCCAGTTACGTTGTGACATTTGATAGCACACAAGATGTTCCTCCGGTATTCGGGAGTTGCATAATCTCATAGTCAGAGGAACATGTGTAAGTCATGAGGAAAGCAATAACAATAAAACTAAACGATCATAGTGCCAAGCTAACGAATGGGTCTTGCCCATCACATCATTCTCTAATGATGTGATCCCGTTCATCAAATGAAAACACATGTCTATGGTCAGGAAACATAACCATCTTTGATTAACGAGCTAGTCTAGTTGAGGCATACTAGGGACACTCTGTTTTGTCTATGTACTCACACATGTACTAAGTTTCCGGTTAATACAATTCTAGAATGAATAATAAACATTTATCATGATATAAGGAAATATAAATAACAACTTTATTATTGCCTCTAGGGTATATTTCCTTCATTGACCACTCAGGAGATTCAAAGACTATTCATAATCTCCAAACATGTCGGTTGAGGCATATTCAACCATCACATTCTCTGCGCCCATAGGGTCCCATCACAGCTGGTGATGTAGGATTGAAGGTTGAAGTAAGATTCAAATCTTTGCCCTTGAGGTTCATTGTATCCCAGGAATTGCTGATACAGAATAACGGGATGGTGAGATCTGAATCTAAGGCCTTATGATATATAAGAGACCATTTTTATATTAGCGTTGTGATCCTTGCTAGAGGTGAATCGAGGATTGCACACACTATCCCACGGGACACAAGAGCGATCATGATGTCCATGGCCCAGATAGGGCAGTGGCGGCCATTAAGCGCGGATGCCTCATATTCTCTAGCCATTGGTTACCTGAGATAATTAATTTACTATCAGTAAATTAAAGACCATCATGTTAGTGTTGTAATGAATTTTGCACAATTAATAGATATTTCAAGGATTTAGCTTGAAACCATTAGTGTGAACTTCAAATCATTAAGCATGACACCTTGTAGATACTCCCAAAAATAAATTTCGGGGTCCACCTCTCACCACTAGAGAGTATAATCTGATGAAATCAGTAGATACTTCTAGTAGATTATGTCACAACCTAATAAAATGCATGGGAGGTCGTAATGCTGAGCAACCATAATGTCAAATATGACAAAATGTTGGGTTAAAAAGTAGTGGTGATAATCTGCAAAGTAGTAGATCTACACACTACCTTGTGATCCCAATACATCAATTTGAAGAAATCACTGAGAATTTTGCATATCAATTCTTGCTCGTATTAAGCCCAAAAGGCTCAATTAAGATGACTTGATTTTTATTTTGCAAGAAATTAAAAATCTCAATTGCAAATAGTAGATGTAAGTAATCTCAACATGTAGAATAACATGAAAATATATTACAACATAGTTTATTCTGGAGTACAAGGTGCTCTACAGATGTACACTACTAATGTACTGGATAATAATGATGTTGCAAACTTGGTCCTCAAGTGAAAAACTTGAATTGTATAGATCTCAAATAAAATGAGACCTTCTATCAAATTGCAAGATAATTCAGCGCGGTGAATTAATATTTTGTGAGACAAAATTTACCTCAATCGCAATGAGATTATTTTGCGAGAGAAGAAAATTCTAAATCGCCAATCAGTAGTGTAGAGGTACTGAATTTATCTTTGCAAGAGATAAAAGAAAATTCTCAATTGCAAATAATAGATGTGATTATTCTCAACATGTAAGAAACAAGGAGATATATCACATCAACATATTATATGGAATACATAGTACTCAACATATTTATAGTACTGAAATTTAAGTACTGTAATTAGCAATGTCTAAAACAGAGTTAGACAACTGTTAATAGAACGGAATCTAAATTAATAACCAAGATAATATAGGTTTAATTCGGAAAAATCGTACGGCAGGAAAGGAGACGGTTTCCTCTCCCTATAGCAGCCGCTACCCCGCTGCTACCTCTTGAGCTTGTGTTGTATTCCCTCGAAGAGGAAAGGGAGATGCAGCACAGTAGCGTAAGTATTTCCCTTAGTTTTTGAGAACCAAGGTATCAATCCAGTAGGAGACCACGCGCGAGTCCCTCGCACCTGCACAAACAAATAAGAACTTCACAGCCAACGCGATAAGGGGTTGTCAATCCCTTTTTGGTCACTTACGAAAGTGAGATCTGATAGAGATGATAGTTTATATTTTTGGTATTTTTAGTTCAATAAAACAGAAAATAAAAGCGGTAAAAGTAAAGTAGATGTAGATTGATATGTTGAGAATAGACCCGGGGGCCATAGTTTTCTCTAGTGGCTTCTCTCATGATAGCGATATTCTATGGCGGGTAAACAAATTACTGTCAAGCAATTGATAGAAAAGCGAATAATTATGAGACTATCTAGGCATGATCATTGTATATAGGCATCACGTCCGAGACAAGTAGACCGACTCCTGCCTGCATCTACTACTATTACTCCACACATCTACCGCTATCCAGCATGCATCTAGTGTATTGAGTTCATACGAACAGAGTAACGCCTTAAGCAAGATGACATGATGTAGAGGGATAAACTCAAGCAATATGATGTAAACCCCATCTTTTTATCCTCGATGGCGACAATACAATACGTGCCTTGATGCCCCTACTGTCACTGGGAAAGGACACTGCAATATTGAACCCAAAGCCAAGCACTTCTCCCATAGCAAGAACTATAGATCTAGTAGGCCAAACCAAACCAATAATTCGAAGAGACTTGCCAGGATATTATGAGCACACTTAAAAAGTTCAGAAAAGAACCAAATATCTTTCATAGATAACCTTGATCATAAACTCACAATTCATCGGATCTCAACAAACACACTGCAAAAAGAGATTACATCGAATAGATCTCCTCGAAGACCGAGGAGAACTTTGTATTGAGATCCAGAGAGAGAGAAGAAGCCATCTAGATACTAGCTATGGACCCGAAGGTCTGTGGTAAACTACTCACAGCTCATGGTGAGGGCAATGATGATGATGATGAAGGCCTCTGTGATGGATCCCCCTCCGGTGGAGCTCCGGAACAGGCTCCAAGATGTGATCTCCACGGGAATAGAAGCTACGGCGGTGGAATTAGGGTTTTCTCTCTGTTCATGGAGTTTCTGGGGTACGTGGACTTATATAGGAAGAAGGAGGGCACCGGGGGACGCTCGAGTGGGCCTCGAGGAAGGGGGCGCGCCCTGGGAAGGGGGGCGCCCCCCACCCTCGAGAGCCACTCGATGCTCCCCTGACGTGGTTCTCAAGTTCCTCTGGCGTGATTTTCTCCAAAAATATCTCTCGCGAAGGTTTCATTCTGTTTGGACTCTGTTTGATATTCTTTTTCTGCAAAACCCTGAAATAGGCACAAAACAGCAATCTGGACTAGACCTTTGGGTTAGTAGGTTAGTCCCAAAAATGATATAAAAGTGAATGATAAAGCCCATTAAACATCCAAGACTTCATAAATAATAGCATGAAACAATCAAAAATTATAGATACGTTGGAGACGTATCACCCGCCCTCCCTGTGCAGCGCCGCCCCACCCATCTCCAATGACGCTGCTACAGCGACTATCACCGGCGGGGACGGGAGGCCGTCTAGGGCTACGAGGCGACGACAAAGGCGAGGAGGGGGCTGAGGCGGCGAGTACCGTCTCGGCGCAGCCGACGCTGTGGCCGAATCCAACGGCGCGGTGGCCGAGTTCCGCGGACGACCGAGGGCGGAGCGCGGTGCAGCGCGGCGCTGTAGCCTGGTGCCGCATGGACGCGAGCGCTGCAGTCAATGGCAAGCGAGATATGCTCGTCATTCGGGCCATGAGCACCACGCTTCTCACCGGACAAGGGTTGCAACTGCTGCCTCCGCTTCGCTTGAAAAGGGGAATCTGCGTCGGGCTGAGGGCCACGAAAGCCAGAAGTAGCGCAGGAATGGGCACCACCATGGGCAATAGCGACACCGAGGTCACGGCCGCTCTGCAAAGGAGCTGTGTCGCGCTGCCCCGCCTGCTGGAGGGAGGAGCGTCACGACACCGGCTGCGTCGACTCCTCTCGTGCGCCACCGGTTGACGGTTGCGCCTCAGCGTATCACGCTGAAGGACGCCACGAGGGTGCGGGCTGAGGGCCGCCTAGAACGCGTCTGGATGTTCAGCCGGCCACCACCCCGTTCATTGCGGCGTCGCCGTAGGAACCGTTGGTCGCCATGCCGCATGCCACCATGTGGACAGCTTCGTCGGCAGAGAAGTCGAGCCCACGCTGCGGGGTACGTCAGCCGTGCCATTGGTGACCACACAGCGGAGAGATTCATCCATGTACGTGAAAAATATGGCAATCGCTAGGTGATTAGTTCGTTGTTAATTGGGAAGTGTTAGACAATCCTACAGATTACAGTCCATATCAAATACAATCTGTAGGTTAGATCAACTTGTACTCCAAGTTTTAATGTCTTTCTTGTGTCTATATATAATATGCAATGTAAATGATCGAGGTGAGCCATTGCAGCTCGATCTTGTTTTCCTACCTAATATAATTATTCTACATGGTATCAGATTAGTTCGGTCCTTGGCCTCTTCTCTCCAAACCCTCCACAACCCTAGCCCTTGATCGCTTCTTCTCGCCATGACTCCTGACGAGATCTCAGCCAAAGAGTCTGAGCTCCAAGCTCGTGCCAAAGAGCTAGACGAGCTTGAGGCTAAACTCAAGCGCGAAGCTGCAGCCGCCGCTAAAGAAAAAGGCAAGGCGACAACCGTCCATATGTCGCCCAGTCCCTCCGCGTACGCCACTTCGATCAAGCTCCATGTCCCCATCACCCTTGATCTCAACGAGTCCAACTACACCAACTGGAGGGAGCTCTTTCTCGGTGCTCTTGGTCGCTATGGCCTCACCGCTCATGTCATCGGCAGCGCCTGCGCCATGCCTTCCGACACCTCACCCACTTCGGACTGGGAACGCGACGACTTCACGGTGATCTCCTGGATATATGGCTCCATCTCCATCGACATCTTCAGCATCGTGAAGCGTCCTGGCTCCACGGCACGCACGATCTGGGACGCCATCGAGAGCCTGTTTCGAGACAACAAAAAGCACCGTGCCATCCAGCTTGAGGCGGAGTTCCGCAACACTCCGCGAGGTGATCAGACCGTTAGCGACTACTGCTCGAAGCTCAAAGCCCTCGTTGACTCCCTCACCAACGTCGACCAGCCGGTCAGCGACGAGACGCTTGTCCTCACCCTTCTGCGTGGCCTCAACAACAGCTTCGCGCATCTCCGCTCATTCATCTTGTTTCAGGTGCCCTTCCCAACGTTCCTTCAGACACGCTCGACGGTCATCTTAGAAGAGACACAAAAGAAAACTGACGCCAAGAACGCTGCCTCCACTGCTCTATGGGCAAGCGGCAATAGCAACCTACCTAGCGTGGGCGGCGAGCGCGCTCCATTATCTGGCTCCGGGGGCGACCGTTCAGACGGGTGTGGCGGCGCTGGCTACAACAACACCCCATTCTATCGCGGTGGTGGCCGCGGCGGTCGTGGTCGTGGCCGCGACAACCCATGGACTGGGGCCCTGACTCGGGCTCATCTTCGTCAGCAACAGCAGTCCTCAACTCCGTGGCAGCAGCCCACGGTTCCTTGGCAGCCTCGTCTATGGCGTGCACCGTCTCAAGGACTTCTTGGCCCTCGTCCCAACACTGCACCGCAAGCTTACACTTCCTACAGCCAGACCTGCAACAACACTAACATGATGTCGTCCTCTACTTCAAACCCGCACTAGCAGACGGTCGACCCAGCGCTCCTGGCTGCCCTCAACAATATGCAGATCCCCGGCACGCACGAGTGGTATATGGACTCCGGCGCATCTTCTCATATGGCATCCGATTATGGTAACTTCGACTTCATCTCACCATCTTCATCCTCTCAATCTGTTACTGTCGGCAATGGTTCTACTCTCCCAATTCCACACGTTTGATCATATGCACTCACTAGCACTTCCATACCTCTTCATTTACACAGTATTCTTATTGTTCCTCAAATTATCAAAAATCTAGTTTCTGTTCGTCAATTCACCACTGATAATTCATGTTCTATAGAATTTGACCCTTATGGTTTCTCCGTGAAGGATCTTCTCACCAAGACCGTGATTCTTCGATGCAATAGTTCCAGACCTCTTTATCCAGTATGTCAACCCACACATGAAGCTCATTCCATCATCGCCACCTCTTCATCGGACCTTTGGCATCGTCGTCTCGGTCACCCCAACTCCCACACCATGTCGCGTCTTCATCAACTCCAGCATCTCCCATACACTAAAGTCGGCATGTCGCTATGTCATGCTTATCAAATAGGAAAATATGTTGTTGGATTCAGGGCTCCGCAAGACCCGTTAAGTTTGAACATAGGGGCAAGAATGAAGATCTCTCCCACTCTCATCTACCTAGCGCCCCGCTCTCGTCTCGGTGGAAAGATTCAAGCAAACAACAGACATAACACACAAGAGTTTATCCAGGTTCGGGCCACCGAGCAGTGTAAGACCCTACTTCCTGCTTTGGTGGATTAGCCTCGGGCGAGCTGGGATACAAGCTAGTAAAGTGGTTCCTGGGCTCGGGAGGTGAGCTCAGGAGGGTCAGGAGGCAAGTTTTCTTGCTCCTTGCATGGTCGCAGAGTATCTTGGTCGATCACCTTTAAAGTGGGGGTTCTAGCTACTTATATAGGTGGCCACGGTCCTCTTCCCCCGAAATGTTTAGGCGGGAAGGGATCCCACAACGGCTATTTTTGAGCAGGAACACAAGGATGTTCCTACCCTGACAAAAGCAATCTTCGCCTGCAAAAGGATCATGCGATGACGCGGTGGTGGCCTCGATGATGACATCCTCCTTGTCATCCTTGTGGTCTTCGGTCTCGTTGCACCAATGAGGAAACCTTTGCCCCGCTCCTCGGGAACTTGCGGCTGCGCTGTCCCCCTTGCACCGAAATGGCAACTGCGCCGCTGGCGGACGCGGGCACCCGCTGGCATGGTGCGTCACTGCTAACATCACTGCCTCCTCCTGAGGCAGGCTCAGCCTTGGATTCTCCGCCCCTCCGGAGCGCCTTGCTGAAGCTGCTCCCTAGGAGGTCTTGACGTCGTTCTCCTCGCGAGGCTTGGCTCCCTCGCGAGGGTCTTGGGCAGCTGGTCGATCAGCTGGGTCGTACCAGGCCGTAGTAGGAGCTCGTCGCGGCCCGCAGATAGGCAAGTCTGGGTACCCTGGTTCCCAGTACGCCGACAGTAGCCCCCGGGCCCAAGGCGTGCGTGGAGTTGGCTTCAGGGCGAAGCCTTAGTCGAGGACGAAGCGCCGCGGGCCCTGAAAGGTTGCGGGCGAGGCCGGCGTGCGACTGTTGGATGGGACGTGGCGGCTCCGCTTCCCACGCAGCCTTGGTGTTCGTGCGACTTGACAACTCCTTGGCGCAGGCGACGAGGACGTAATGGCTGCGACGCCATTGGCTGGCGGTTGGGCTCCCCCGCCCTATAAATGGGACTAGGGGGGAGCCCCTAGGCCGTTTCCAAGCCAGCGTCGTCCTCTCCTTGATTTTCCTTCGCTCTCTCTCTTGTCGCAAGATCTTCATGGCGCCGCCGAGGAAGCCATCCGTCGTGGAGAAGGGGAAGACCCCGAAGGATCAAGTCCCATTGCCACCGAAGAGGGGTCGCGGTCGTCCCCGCAAGTATGCCGCTACGCTCGCAGCGGCTTCTCGAGGAGGCGGGCGTGGCCTTCTGAGCCCCGCCGCAGCCGCCGGTGGACGGCGCGGGGCGTCCTCCCGTGGTAAAGGTGGTCGCGGCCGCGGAGGAAGAGGGGGCGCGCAACAGCGCCTGCTGGTCACGCGTCCTCCACGCCCACAGCTCCATTCCTTCGACGTGTCGTCGAAGTTCATGGTGTGGGTGGAGAGGCCCGGCGGCCCGTGGCTCAGGCTTCCCCGCTTGTTTGGCAACGTGTTACCGGCCGGAGGCCTTGGATGTATATGGCTGCAGGCCGACGGTTGCTGCAGCGGTGCATCCTGGGTGGAGGTTGATGTGGCTCCCTCGGGCGATCTGTTCCTGGAGCGCGGCTGGCAGTCGTTTGCTCGCGCACGTCGGCTGCAGGGGAGGTGTGCGCTCCACTTCAGGTACGATGTTGTCTCCACGTTGTTCGTCAGGGTCTTCTCGGAGGAAGGGAGGCGCCTTGGGTGTTGTCCCAAGGCTGATGACGAGGAGGACGACGGGGAAGACGTCCAGAGGAGCAGCTCCTCCTCCGGAGATGACCTTAGTCCTGGGGGCGCCTTGGGGCCCCCCTATGTGGCAGTAGCAGGTCCTCCAGCAGTGGTGGCCGCGACGAACCACCACGCCGCCAAGCTCGGCACGACGAGGGGAGGGGATCGCCGCGCCGCCGCGGTTCGGTGAAGCCAGAGGAACTGGAGGACTCCGACTGAGCGGGAGCGGCTTCTGCTTCTTCTCCTTTCTTTTCCTTCATGTCCTTTCTGCGTCAAAATTTCAAGTTGCCTTGAGGAGGCGTGTAATAGGTTGTGATATATGTAAGAAGCGAGGATTTGTTGTCATGCTTTTGTTGCCCGGGTGAAATCACTTAGCTTTAATATGTCATGTCGTCCTGAGGTGGAGTCCTCCTGACTCCGGCGTCATGAGCCTCATCGGGTCGTGACAAGGTGGCCGAGTCCGACGGGCTCGTACAGCCCCCGAGCAGGGGTCAATCGCCGAGATCTGCTAAGAGTGTCGAGCGTGGGTTAGATCACCAAAGCTTGACCGGCTCGGTAGATAGGTTGCGCGTACTGAGAAGCCCGGCACGCCAGAGCCTGAGCAGGCTTGGCCAGGCGAGGTCACGGGGCCATGTCGGCAGACGAGGGCCAGTGACCGACCGTGCCCCAGCCCCCACGCGCGAGGCGCGCGAAGGAGAGCGAGTGGTGCAGTTGAACTTTAGAACTGTCAAGACAGATCCCAAACAAATCGACAAGAAAGGTCTCAAACCAAATGAAGGAAGTGCGAGAAACACGAGAACTTCATAGCATGGGGTAGAGGAAGGGCTGATAGCCAAGGAAGTAGAAAAGGCTGGTATCCAAACACCAAGCAAAAAAGGAAAAATGTCACGTCCGACCCCTACACTATGTCTTCTTCCCAACGCGGAGCTAAGGACTGCCACTGGGGCTGGGTGGGAGCCCCGTCTGAGGGCCCGTAGGCAACACACAGGAGACTCCAAGGCGTGTACAGCCCCAACTCATTATTACGTGAGAGTGTCACGGGCGGAGACCTTCACGGGCACGGAGCCTTGATAATGGATAGAACCTCCTGAGGTGTTCGATGTTCCAGGAATTCTGGATAGGTATCCCATCCAGGCCTAGAGACATGGGCGATTCTGAACGGTCCCTCCCACATGGGCGAGAGCTTGTGTAGCCCCTCACGGGAGAGGACCCTCCTCAGGACCAAGTCACGAACTTCAAGTGTTCTTGTGCGGACGCCGCGACAGTGGTACCGCCCCAGCGCCTGTTGGTAACGTGCCGCCCTGAGGGCAGCTCGGCGGCGGCCCTCCTCGCCGAGCACGAGGTCCATCCGCCAGGCGGCGTCCTGGCATTCCTCATTGAAGGCCAAGACCCGTGGGGAGCGATGCTTGACCTCGTGAGGGAGGACCACCTCCGCCCCATAGACGAGAAAGAAGGGAGTCTCCCCCATAGGTTTGGTGGTGGTGGTTCAGATTGACCACATCACTGACTGGAGTTCGTTGATCCAGCCCCTGCCGCAAGCCTCAAGCTTCTTCTTGAAGCTGCGCGTCTTGAGGCCACGCAAGACTTCCGCGTTGGCGCGTTCGGCCTGGCCGTTGCTCCTGGGGTGGGCCACCGAAGCGTAGCAGATTTGTGTTCCAAGGTTAGCACAATATGACCTGAAGAGATTACTTGTGAACTGTGAATCGTTATCTGTGATGATGCGGTTGGGGACCCCGAATCGCCTCACGAGGCCCTGGATGAACTTGACAGCTGACCCGGCTGGGATCGCGCGAACAGGCTCCACTTCCGCCCACTTGGTGAATTTGTCGATGGCGACCTACAAGAAGCGATAGCCCCCTGCTGCCCGAGGAAATGGACCTAGGATGTCCAATCCCCAGACCACGAAGGGCCAGGAAAGCGGAATCGTCTGGAGGCCTTGCATCGGCTGGTGAATCTGCTTGGCGTGAAACTGGCACGCCTCGCAAGCTCGCATGAGCTTCGTGGCGTCGTTGAGCACCGTGGGCCAGTAGAAGTCGTTGTGGAAGGCCTTGCCCACGAGGGTGTGGGACGATGAGTGATGGCCACAGTATCCACCGTGGATATCAGCCAGCAGCTCGCGCCCCTGCTTCCTCGATATGCATTTTAGCGAGACGTCGTTGGGGCGCCTCCTGTAGAGTTCACCGTCTTGGATGCAGTAAGTTGAGGCCTGTCAGACCACGTGCTATGCGTCTTCTTCTTTGTCTAGCAAGGCATCGTGTTGTAGGTACATCTTGAGTTCTTGGGTCCAGCAACCCTCCGCGGGCTTCGCAGCGAGCAACAGGCGGGCTCCGGAAGGTGGGCTGCAGGGCGGGGCACTGTCCGGAGGCGCCACCAGTAACCCCTGCCGAGGGGAGGCCGGATCGGGAGCTGATGGTGCTGCTGACGGCTTGAGTAGCCGCTCCTCGAAGACGCCTGGCCTTTGAGGCTCCCGTCTGCAGGCTCGCTTGGCAATGTCGTTCGCTTCTTCGTTGGTGCCTCTCGGCACGTGCTGCACCTCCAGCCCTTGGAATCGCTTCTCCATCCTGCGCACGTCCTCCAGGTATGCCCCCATGTGCTCATCCTTGGGCTTGTACTTCTTGTTGGAGAAGTCGACGAGGAGTTGTGAATCGCCCCTGATGGTGAGATTCTTGACCCCTAGCACGGCGGCGGCCTTAAGCCCGGCAATCAGGCCCTCGTACTCGGCGATGTTGTTCGATAGCAGAGCTGCACAGCGTAGTACAACTTATCCTGAGTGGGAGATACCAACACGGCGCTAGCCCCCGCGCCGAGGCGCGAGAAGGCGCCGTCAAAGTACACTACCCACCCGTCTGGGGGCTTCATTGCTGGGGGCCAGCGAACGGTTTTCGCTGGCCCCCCGCTCCAGCGCATCAGCCCATTCCGCCATGAAGTCTGCCAGAGCTGCTCCCTTGATCACCCGCGTGGTGCTGAATTCCAGCTGGAACGCTTGAAGCTCAATGTTCCACTCGGCGACCCTCCCGACGACATTCGGGCCCCGCAGCACCTTCTAGAGGGGATACGACGAAACAACCTTGATGGGGTGGCCTTGGAAGTAGTGGCGCGGCTTCCTGGAGGCGACGAGGAGCGCCAAGAGCAGCTTCTGGGGCATCGGGTAGCGCGAACGTGCGTCTTGCAGTACTGTGCTGATGAAGTACACTGGGTGCTCCACGGGGGTTGGCGCAGCAGGGTCCACTGGCGCCTCAGGAGCCTCTGGAGCTCCTTGCTAAGCGGTGGGGTCGTCGATGCCCGCGGTCGAATCCGCCCCTGAGGCCGCGTCAGGGGGCGGTGCGGGTCTTGAAGGTGCTGAGCCGCCCGGTGGCCTTGGGATCCGGAGCCTTTCCTCGCGCTCCACGACCAGTGCTGCGCTGGCGGAATGAAGCGTTGCGGCGAGGTAGAGTGTCATGGGCTCCAAGGGTCATGGTGCTACCATAACCGGCGAGCTGGTGAGGTATTCCTTGAGATCCCGGAAAGCAGCATCGGCCTCCGGAGTCCACTCAAAGGGCCCTTTCTTCTTCATGAGCTTGAAGAACGGGAGGGTGCGTTCCCCGAGCATAGAGATGAAGCACCCCAGGGATGTCACACATCCGGCGAGCTTCTACATTTCCTTCAGGTTTGTGGGCGGCCTCATTTTCTCGATGGCATTGATCTTCTCCGGGTTGGCCTCAATGCCTCGGTGCGAAACCAAGAACCCTACCAACTTGCCGGAGGGTACGCCGAACACGCACTTCTCCGTATTGAGGCACAACTTCACCTTGCCCAGGTTGGCGAACGTTTCTTCTAAGTCCTGGATGAGGGTCGTGGCCTCCTTGGTCTTAACCACGATGTCATCGATGTAAGACTCTGCGTTCCTCCCGAGCTGAGGGCCGAGGGTGATGTGCATCAGGCGCTGGAAGGTAGCGCCCACGTTCCTCAGCCCAAAAGGCATGCAGGTGTAGCAGTAGACCCCGCACGGGGTCAGGAACGCCGTCATCTCCACGTCTTCTACCGCCATATTGATTTGGTGGTAGCCCGAGAAGGCGTCAAGGAAGCAGAGTAGGTCGCACTCATCCGTTGAATCCACGATTTGGTCGATGCGCGGAAGAGGGAAGGGGTCCTGAGGGCAGAACTTGTTGAGGCTCGTGAAGTCAACGCACATGCATTCCTTGCCTCCTTTCTTCGGGACAATGACGGGATTGGCCAGCCACTCCGGGTGTCGTACTTCCCGTACGACACCTGCTTCCTCCAGCTTCCTAACCTCCTGGACGATGAAGGCCTGCTTCTCCGGGGCTTGTCTGCGCACCTTCTGCTTGATAGGGCGCGCATTGCGGCACACCGTGAGGTGATGCTCAATGACATGCCTAGGCACCCCGACCAAATCTGCGGCCTTCCAGGCGAACACATCCTTGTTAGTCCTGAGGAAGCTGACCAGCGCCGCCTCTTGCTCTGGATCCATGCCCGTGCCGATGGTGAAGGTGGCTCCTGAGCCTTCTTCGTTGGCGGGCACTTGCTTCGTCTCGGCGGGGTCCTGAGAAAAGAGCTGCTTCTTCTTGGCAGGCGCGGCCTCCGGAGGTTCCGGAGCCCTCTGCGCCCCTGGGTGAGCTACGGCAGTGGCGGCCTTGTAAGCGTGCCCAAGGACCTGAAGGGCGGCCTTGGGGTCCCTTTTGATGGTGATGACGCCGCTTCATCTGGGTATCTTGATGGTGTTGTAGCCCGGGTGAGTCGCCGCCATGAACTTTGCCAAGGCTGGGAAGCCGAGGACGGCATTGTACGGCAGGTGGATGGGCGCAACGTCAAAATTGATGAGCTTAGTCTGGTAGTTAGCCGGTGTGCCGAAGATGACCGAGAGGCGGATTTGGCCAAGCGGAACGGCCGAGCCCACGACCCCCGAGAAGGGCTTGGTGGGAAGGAGCTGCCTGTAGGACACAGGCAGATGACCGAAGGCTTCGGGAGAGAGGATGTTGAGGCCGGCGCCGCCGTCAATGAGAGTTCTTGTCACGGCCACCCCGCAGATGGTGGGCGTGCATACCGTGGGGAGAGCACCGGTGCCGGCCACTTCGGAGGCGAGGTCACCGGGGCCAAAGGTGATGGCGAGCCCTGGCTCGCTCTGCGCCCGCAAGGCCTCCTGCGGCTGGGTGGCAGCTCCAACCTGCCAAAAGTGCGACTTGGCGTGCCGAGCAGACGCCGGTGCTTGAGACCCACCGAGGATGCAGGCGACCCCGCAGCAAGGCCGCTCCCTGCAGGCGACGCCCCGCAACTCGCAGCTGCGGGCCGTCCGTGTGGCGCGGGTCTTGGCGGGCGGCCGCCGTTGGGCCCGCCGTCGTCCCATTAAGAGTGTGACCGGCGAGGCCACAGGAGGCGGGAGTGGTGGTGCAGGCCGTCCTCCAGTGGCCTGGCCGACGGGAGCGTCGTTGAGGAAGGAGGAGGGGCGCCCATGAGTGGCGCGGTCCGCTGATATTGCTCGATCGACGGGGAGGGAGCCAGCTCCCGCGCGGCTATGGCTGGCCGCAGCCATCGTAGAGGCGCCGAACCGGAGAGGGGAAGCGAGGTCGTCGTAGAGGCGAGATTTCGACACGACCCCTACCTGGCGTGCCAAATGTCGGATTCAGGGCTCTGCAAGACTCGTTAAGTTCGAACACAGGGGCGTGAACGAAGATCTCTCCCACTCTCGTCTACCTAGCGCCTCGCTCTCGTCTCGGTGGAAAGATTCAAGCAAACAACAGACAGAACACACAAGATTTTATCCAGGTTCGGGCCACCACGTGGTGTAAGACCCTACTTCCTGCTTTGGTGGATTAGCCTCGGGCGAGCTGGGATGCAAGCTAGTACAGTGGTTCCTGGGCTCAGGAGGTGAGCTCGGGAGGGTCAGGAGGCAAGTGTTCTTGCTCCTTGCATGGTGGCAGAGTATCTTGGCCGATCCCCTTTGCAGTGGGGGTTCTAGCTACTTATATAGGCGGCCACGGTCCTCTTCCCCCGAAATGTTTAGGCGGGAAGGGATCCCACAACGACCATTTTTGAGCGGGAACACAAGGACGTTCCTACCCTGACAAAAGCAGTCTTCGCCTGCAAAAGGATCAGGCGATGACGCGGTGGTGGGCTTGACGATGGCATCCTCCTTGTCGTCCTTGCGGTCTTCAGTCTCGTTGCACCAATGAGGAAACCTTTGCCCCGCTCCTCGGGAGCATGCGGCTGCGCTGTCCCCCTTGCATCGAAATGGCAACTGTGCCGCTCGCGGACGCTGGCACCCGCTGGTGTGGTGCGTCACTGCTAACATCACTGTCTCCTCCTGAGGCAGGCTCGCCCTTGGATTCTCCGCCCCTCCAGAGCGCCTTGCCGAAGCCGCTCCTGAGGAGGTCTTGACGTCGTTCTCCTCGCGAGGCTTGGCTCCCTCGCGAGGGTCTTGGGCAGCTGGTCGATCAGTTGGGCTGTACCAGGCCGTGGTAGGAGCTCGTCGCGGCCCGCAGACAGGCAAGTCTGGGTACCCTGGTTCCCAGTACGCCGACACATGTTAGGTCGCCATTTTTTACTTCTCAGTCACATACTATTCGCCCTTTTGAGCGCATTCATTGCGATTTGTGGACATCTCCTGTGCCTAGTACATCTGGTTATTGTCATTACTTAATCATTGTCGACGACTATACTCATGTTTTCTAGAGTTTTCCTCTTTGCAAAAAGTCTGATGTTTATAACACCTTCGCCACCTTTCATGCTTATGCTCTCACTCAATTTCAGCTATCCATCCAATCCATACAATCTGATAATGGTCGTGAGTTTGACAACACTAAACTGACTCGTTTTGTTCCACCAATGGCATTATTTTTCGCTTTTCATGCCCCTACACCTCCCAACAAAATGGTACGGCTGAGCGAGCCATCCGCACCACCAACGATGTCATTCGTACATTGCTTTTCCAAGCCTCCCTTCCGTCACCCTTTTGGGCTGAAGCCCTTCACACCGCCACTTACCTTATAAATATTGGACCCACCAATGCTCAACCTTCACATACTGTGACGCCCCCGATTTGACCGTACACTAATCATGCACGCAAATGTGTACGACCAAGATCAGGGACTCACTGGAAGATATCACAACACAACTCTAGACACAAATTAAAATAATACAAGCTTTATATTACAAGCCAGGGGCCTCGAGGGCTCGAATACATAAGCTCATATACACAAGAGTCGGCGGAAGCAATAATATCTGAGCACAGACATAAGTTAAACAAGTTTGCCTTAAGAAGGCTAGCACAAAAGTAACAACGATCGAAAAGGCAAGGCCTCCTGCCTGGGACCTCCTAACTACTCCTCGAAGCCGAACTTCACGTAGAAACATCCTCGGGGTCCTCTGGCTCCTGGACTCCACCGATCTTGTTGCATCAACCAGAAAGAAGAAAGAAGGGGGAAAAGGGGGAGCAAAGCAACCGTGAGTACTCATCCAAAGTACTCGCAAGGAAGGATCTACACTACATATGCAATGATATATGTGTAAAGGGGTAATATCTATGGGCTGAACTGCAGAATGCCAGAATAAGAGAGGGATAGCTAATCCAATCGAAGACTACGCTTTTGGCCACCTCCATCTTGCAGCATTAGATGAGCGTAGCTGGAAAGTAACAAGTAACCTCGCTTCTGGAAGCCTCCGTCTTGCAGCAGTAGAAGGGAGTAGATGGTAAGTTCACCAAGTAACATCGTATAGCATAATCCTACCCAGCGATCCTCCCGCACATCACCCTGTGAGAGAGCAACCACCGAGTTATATCTGGAACTTGTCTGGGTGTGTTTTATTAAGTATCCAGTTCTAGTTGTCATGAGGTCAGAGTACAACTCCGGGTCGTGTTTTTACCGAGGGACATGGCTATTCGAATAGATTAACTTCCCTACAGGGGTGCACCACATAACCCAGCACGCTCGATCCCATTTGGCCGGACACACTTTCCAGGGTCATGCCCGGCCTCAGAAGATCAACACTTCGCAGCCCTACCTAAGCACAACAGAGAGGTCAGCACGCCGGTCTAAGTCCTAAGCGCACAGGGGTCTGGGCCCATCGCCCAATGCACACCTGCACGTTGCGAGGGCGGCCGGTGAACAGACCTAGCAACTTCCATTACTAAGGAAGTTGTGTTACGCGGTCCAACCCGGCGCGCGCCGCTAAGTCGCTGACGTCAAGAAGGCTTCGGCTGATACCACGACGTCGAGTGCCCATAACTATTCCCACGTAGCTGGTTAGTGCGTATAGGCCAATGGCCAGACTCGGATCAAATACCAAGATCTTGATAAGCGTGTTATTATGAAATAACCGCGGACAACGACCAGGGCCAGGCCCACCTATCCCCTAGGTGGTCGCAACCTGCCCTGTCGCTCCGCCACAAAGTAACCATCAGGGGGCTGCCGGGAACCCAGGCCCACCACTACCTGTGTGGAACCACCTGCCCCTTCAGCCCCCATCTCCGAATCATCATCATCTGTATGTAATAATATAGTATATACCCGTGATCACCACCCGAGTGATCACGACCCGATAGTATAGCATGGCAGACGGACAAGAATGAAGGGCCATTGATGGAATACTAGCATCCTATACTAAGCATTAGGATAGCAGGTAAAGGTATCAACAGTTGTAGCAACAATGACATGTTGTGCAACAGAATAGGAGCTACCGAATCAACAACAGTAGCAAACCTAATGCAAGAGTAAGAGGGAGGAGAATAGGCGATATCTGGTGATCAAAAGGGGGGCTTGCCTGGTTGCTCTGGCAAGAAGGAGGGGTCGTCGTCGACGCAGTCGATCACAGTGGCACCGTCAGCAGTCAAGTCCCGATGTCTATCGGAGAGAAGAGGGGGGGAAACAATAAATATAAAGCAAACATCGCACCATAAAGCATAACATGGCAAAACGCGGTGCTACGTGTGACCTAACGCGGTAGGAGGTGATACCGACGACGGGGGGAAACATCCGGGAAAGTATTCCCGGTGTTTCGCGTTTTTGGACAGACGGACCGGAGGGGAAAAGTTGCATGTTTGCTATGCTAGGAACGTGTGGCGGACAAACGGACTGCGTATTCGGATTCGTCTCGTCGTTCTAAGCAACTTTCATATATAAATTATTTTCATCCGAGTTACGGATTAATTTATATGATTTTTCAAAGTTTTAAAATAATTTTTTGGATTTAATTTAATGTTTAAATTCGAATTATCCAGAATAGTAATTGATGACGTCATCATGACAGCACCATGACGTCAGCAGGTCAACTGACCAGTTGACTGGTCAATCCTAACAGGTGGGACCCGCCTGTCATAGGTACAGAATAACTAACATTTTAAATAGTCTAATCTAGTTCAACAGGCTAATTAAGCCAGGTTAATTAGGTTGATAAATTACCTAATTAATTAATTAATTAATTAACGTTATTTTGTGTTAACTATTTTTAAAACCCTTTTTTTTTAAAAACAGCGGCTGGGCCCCACCTGGCTGTGGCCCCGGGGGCCAGCGGGGCGGGCGTTTAACGGGTGCGGGCGCAGGGGACAGGCCACCGGGACAGGCCGCTGGGCGATGGGAGGGCCACGGCGCGGGAGCGATGGGGCCCCGGCGGGCGATGCCGGCAGAGGGGACGCGCGCAGCAGGCGCCGTGGCGGGGCGGCCGCGAGCGGGCGAGGCCTGGGGGGGTACGCGCGCGCTGACGACGAGGCCAGGCACGTCGTAGACCCACCGGAGTTGAGCTCCGGCGACCATCCGAGCGGCGGCGTGAATCGATCGGTGCGACTTGCTCATCTGGAGATGGCCGGGGCTAGTTGGAGCATTGACGACGAGCGACGGCCGGCATCAGGATTCGCCGGGGGCAGTCCTAGGGGCGCGGGAGGGGGTGTGTGTGTGTTGCGCTCCTGGGAGCACCAGGAGCACGGTGTTGGGGTTGGGCGAGGCCCACGACGGCCGGGGCCGCATCGGCGAGTCGAGCAGCGGCGGTGAGGCTATGACGTGGCGGCGAGCGTGGTCGAGCTCGAATCCGAGCTCGAGAATGGGGGAGGAAGTGGTGGAGCTCACAGTGGTGCGGAGGAGGAGCTAGACGAAGGTGGTGAGGCAGCCATGGCAGCGGATCGACGACGGTGATCCGCGGAGCCGAAGGTGGAAGACGAAGGCGTTGGCGTCGATGCAGTACTCCCCGGCATCGATCTTGTAGTGTAGAGGAAGAAGGGGAGCCATGCGGAGCTTCTTGACACCAAGAGGAGGCGTGGAGGCGCCGGTGGCCGCGGCAATCGGCGAGCGGTGGCGACGGACGCGCTCGGGCAAGGTTGGCGGCGGGGAATACGAGCGCGTGCGAGGGGGGGAGTGGATTCGGGGCGCTAGGGTTCGGGCAGGAGGGAACGTGCTCGGGGCGACTAGTAGACGGGCAGGAGGGGCCGACGGCCGCCACGCACGGCCATCGTCGGCAGATGGCCGCCACGGCACCCCTGCCCCCTGTAGCGTGAGGTGGGAGGTAAGCCAGATGGGTTGGGCCTTGGGGTGGCCTGGCCAGCTGGGCCAGTGGCCCGAGGGGGTCTTTAGTTTGTTCTTCTTTGTGCTGTTTGATTTTGTTTTGTTTATTTTTATAGTTATCCTTTTCTGTTTTATTTTAGTTCCCCCTTTATTTTAGTTTCATAAATTATAAAGGCAGTCCCAAATTTAGTGTTAATAAGTAAGCCACTCCCACATAAGTTTGGGCAACAAAATAAAATAGTTTAATATTTTATTTACTTGTAAAAGGCATTTCACTAATTGGTTGGCTAGTGTTTTAATTATTTTAGGATATTCAAACACCCGATAAAAATGTGGTTTCTCCAATATGATTACCTATGCATTATTTGGCAAGACCCGAACATTTTAGTTTAAACATTTGGAAAAAAATTATCGTTTGACTTTAATTCAAATTTGAATTTGAATTGGTTTTAAGCTAACGTGGGTTTATCGACAGTAACTGCGGTGATGTGGCATCATTAGTAGAGGTTTACTGTAGCTTGATTATCCGGGCGTCACACATACCCCATTCTTCCTTCTTCATGGACTCCACCCCATCTATACTGATCTTCTTGTGTTTGGTTGTCTGTGCTATCCCAATACATCCTCTGCATCACCACACAAACTTGCCCCTCGTTCTGTCCGTTGTATCTTCCTAGGATACCCATCTCGTCATCGTGGCTACCGCTGCTTAGACCTCGCCACCAGACAAATCATAATTTCACACCATGTAACATTTGATGAGCTTGTTTTTCCATATGCATCACCTACCCATACTACTTCATCGCCACCATTTGATTTGTTCGATCCTCAACTACAACCACCTCCAGCTCCTCATTGCACGACCACGTCAACCTCCATGCAACCCGGTCAAAACCCATGCCCACTATGCCCATCATGCATGTGCCCCCAACGTCCGACATTGGACTAACCCATGCATCATCACGCCCAGCCTCTCCTCCTTTACAGCCTGCTACACCTGCACCATCTCCGATTGTTGAGCCTGCTTCCTCTCCCGAACCATCACCATCCCCAGAAATAGTATGCGCTCCATCCCCTGTTATTCATCGCACATGTCGTGTAACAGGTCGACTCCCACCACCTATTGATCGTCTAAACCTCACAGCCACTCTTTCTTCTCCAATTCCTCATAACTATCTAATTGCCTTGCGTGGCCCGACTTGGTGACAAGCCATGCAAGATGAATATGACGCACTTCTTCAAAATGGCACATGGACTCTCGTTCCTCCTCCCCCATCTGCTAATATTGTCAGTGGGAATTGGATTTTTCGACACAAATATTACTCTGATGGATCTCTCGCTCGTCACAAAGCACGTTGGGTTGTCCGTGGATTCACACAATAGCCCGGTGTAGATTTTGATGAGACTTTTAGCCCAGTTGTCAAACCAGACACTATACGTGTGGTCCTCTCTCTAACTCTTTCTAAATCATGGCCTATTCATCAACTTGACATTAAAAATGCCTTCCTACACAGGAATCTTGACGAGGAGGTATATAGTCAGCAACCTGCGGGCTTCATCGATGCTCGTTTTCCAACACATGTTTGTCGTCTCCAAAAGTATCTCTATGGTCTTAAACAAGCTCCATGTGCATGGTTTCAAAGCTTTGCCTCCTATGCTCGTTCCATTGGTTTTAGTGAATCCAAGTCAGATGCTTCTCTCTTTATTTTTCATCATGGTGGTTCCACTGCTTATTTACTCCTCTATGTTGATGATATTATACTCACTGCTTCTTCTTCCACTATTCTTACCTCTATCATTCAGAAACTTAGCACCGAATTTTCTATGAAAGACCTTGGACATCTTCATCATTTTCTTGGCATTTTAGTTACTAGCACTTCCTCCAGCCTTCATCTCTCACAACGACAATACATTCTTGATGTTCTCTCCCGTGCTGGCATGCGTGATTGCAATCCCGCTTCTACCCCTATAGACACAAAATCAAAGCTTTCAGCCATGGTTGGGTGTCCTATTTCCGATCCCTTTCAATATCGCAGTCTAGCCGGCGCTCTCCAATATATTACTCTCACATGTCCAGAAATATCTTATGCCATTCAGCAGGTGTGTCTTCATATGCACGACCCAACCCATGTGAGCCTCATTTTCTTCTTATCAAGCGTATCCTTCGTTATCTCAAAGGGACACTCGATCTTGGTCTCATTCTTCATGCCTCCTCTTCTCAAAGTCTTGTTGCCTATTCGAATGTTGATTGGGCGGGATGCCCGGATACTCGCCGCTCTACGTCTGGGTTTTGTGTATTTCTTGGTGATAACTTAATTTCATGGTCCCCTCGCCGCCAGCCGACAGTGTCTCGTAGCAACGCCGAGGTTGAATATCGTGTTGTTGCTAATGCAGTGGCCGAGACTTGTTGGATTCGACACCTCCTTCTCGAGCAACGTTGTCCTGTAGACAGTGCTACTGTTGTCTATTGTGACAATGTTTCTGCTATTTATATGTCTGCTAATCCAGTGCAGCACAGACGAATGAAACACATTTAGTTGGATATTCACTTTTTTCGGGAGAAAGTTTTCATTGGTGCAGTGCGTGTTCTATAAATTCTGTCTAGCTCCCAATTTGCAGATATATTCACCAAAGGCCTACCAACGCCTTTGTTTTTTGAGTTCAGGACCAGACTTCACATCGGTCCTACAGATTGCAGTCCGTATCAAATACAATCTGTAGGTTAGATCAACTTGTAATCCAAGTTTTAATGTCTTTCATGTGTGTATATATAATATGCAATGTAAACGATCGAGGTGAGCCATTGCAGCCCGATCTTATTTTCCTACCTAATCTAATTATTCTACAGAAAGAATGAAATTCAAACCGGGCTACTTCTTGACAGAAGCATGCTCGAGTCTTGGATGGCATGGGGCAGCGTTTGATGTCACGAACGCCATCCAGAAGCAGGACACCGAACGCGTGCTGCATTGTAGTAGATGCAGGGTCTTCGCTCCGCCGCCAGTCGCCGAGCGCTGTCCGTGGGCTGCCGCCACCATGCACACAACCACAGCCGTCGTTGTTCAATCGTCTTCGTAACTGCTGCTTTGGGGCGAAGGAAATCTCTCTCGGTGGTAGAGCGTGCTGATAAGGTGTTGATGTAAAATGAGAGAGACGGGAGACAGAGAAGTAAAAGTGAATCGTTCTTCTCATTGATGATGGGATTACACACACACATATATAGCCTCTAGTTGGAAATATGCCGTAGAGGCAATAATAAAATGGTTATTATTATATTTCCTTGTTCATGATAATTGTCTATTGTTCATGCTTCTATTATCCAGAAACAGTAATACATGTGTGAATACATAGACCACAACATGTCCCTAGTGAGCCTCTAGTTGACTAGCTCGTTGATCAATAGATGGTTACTATTTCCAGACCATGGACATCGGATGTCATTGATAACAGGATCACATCATTAGGAGAATGATGTGATGGACAATACCCAATCCTAAGCCTAGCACAAGATCGTGTAGTTCATATGCTAAAGCTTTTCCAATGTCAAGTATCATTTCCTTAGACCATGAGATTGTGCAACTCCCGGATGTCGTATGAGTACTTTGGGTGTGCCAAACGTCACAACGTAACTGGGTGGCTATAAAGGTACACTACGGGTATCCCCGAAAGTATCTGTTGGGTTGGCACGAATCGAGACCGGGATTTGTCACTCCGTATGACGGAGAGGTATCTCTGGGCCCACGAGGTAAGACATCATCGTAATGAGCTCAATGTGACCAAGGGGTTGGTCACAGGATGATGTGTTACAGAACGAGTAAAGAGACTTCTCGTAACGAGATTGAACAATGTATCGGTATACCGATGATCAAATCTCGGGCAAGTACTATATCGGTAGACAAAGGGAATTGTATACGGGATTGATTGAATCCCCGACATCGTGGTTCATCCGATGAGATCATCGTGGAACATGTGGGAGCCGATATGGGTATCAAGATCCCGCTATTGGTTATTGGTCGGAGAGGTATCTCGGTCATGTCTGTATGGTTCCCGAACCTGTAGGGTCTACACACTTAAGGTTCGGCGACGCTAGAGTTGTTATGGGAATAGTATGTGGTTACCGAAGGTTGTTCGGAGTCCCAGATGAGATCCCGGACGTGACTAGGAACTCTGAAATGGTCCGGAGGCGAAGATCGATATATTGGACGAAGGGTATTGGAGTCCGGAATTATTCCTTGGGTACCGGATGACGACCAGCGTGTCCAAAAGTGGTTTCAGAGGCCCCGGCAAGCGTTGGGGGGCCTTATGGGCCAAAGCGGAGGGGGGCACATCAGCCCACTAAGGGACTGAGCGCCCCTCCCACCCCATCTCACGTAACCTGGAGAGGTGGGGGCGCCTCCCCTAGGGCAGCCGCCCCTCCCGGCTTGGGGGGGGGGCAAGTTTCCTAGGGGTGGGGGCGCCCAAACCCATCTAGGGTTTCCCCTGTGGCCGCCGCCCCTCCCCTAGGGAAACCCTAGGGCGCCTCCTCCTTCCCCCTTCCCCCTATATAGTGAGGGAGAGAGAGGGCAGCCGCAACCCTTCCCTGGTGCAACCCTCTTCCCCTCCCAACTCCTTCTCTTCCTCCGTAGAGCTTGGTGAAGCCCTGCCGGAGAACTGCAAGCTCCACCACCACGCCATCGTGATGTCGGAGCTCTTCCCCAACTTATCCTCCCCCCTTGCTGGATCAAGAAGGAGGAGACGTCCCCGGGTTGTACGTGTGTTGAACGCGGAGGCGCCGTTGTTCGGCGCTTAGATCGGAATCGACCGTGATCTGAATCGCTGCGTGTACGACTCCACCAACCGCGTTCTTGTAACGCTTCCGCATCGCAGTCTTCAAGGGTATGAAGATGCACGCCCTCCCTCTCGTTGCTAGTAAACTCCATAGATGGATCTTGGTGATGCGTAGGAATTTTTTTTTTTTTCTGCAACGATCCCCAACAGTGGCATCATGTCAATTTTTTTTGGTCTATGCGTAGTTACTATGCAGGAGTAGAACACAAGATTGTTATGGCGTAGATCATGTCAATTTACTTGCCGCTACTAGTCTTATCTTGATTTGGCGGCATCATGGGATGAAGCGGCCCGGACCGACCTTACACGTACGCTTACGTGAGATAGGTTCCACCGACTAACATGCACTAGTTGCATAAGGTGGCTAGCGGGTGTCTGTCTCTCCCACTTTAGTCGGGTCAGATTCGATGAAAAGGGTCCTTATGAAGGGTAAATAGAAATTGGCATATCATGTTGTGGTTTTGGCATAGGTAAAAAACGTTCTTGCTAGAAACCTATAGCAGCCACGTAAAAACTTGCAACAACAATTGGAGGACGTCTAACTTGTTCTTGCAGCATGTGCCGTGTGATGTGATATGACCAAAAGGATGTGATGAATGATATATATATACATATATATATATATATATGTGTGTGTGTGTGTGTGTGTGTGTGTGTGTGTGTG
The DNA here is from genome assembly GCA_902687465.1 of Secale cereale. Classification (NCBI taxonomy): domain Eukaryota; kingdom Viridiplantae; phylum Streptophyta; class Magnoliopsida; order Poales; family Poaceae; genus Secale; species Secale cereale. The sequence goes on along the minus strand of LR738710.1, from coordinate 336,377,140 downwards.
TGTGTGTGTGTGTGTGTGTGTGTGTGTGTGTGTGTGTGTGTGTGTGTGTGTGTGTGTGTGTGTGTGTGTGTGTTATCTATGAGATTGATCATGTTCTTGTAATAGGAATCACGACTTGCATGTCGATGAGTATGACAACCGGCAGGAGCCATAGGAGTTGTCTTTATTTTATTGTATGACCTGCGTGTCATTGAAAACGTCATGTAATTACTTTACTTTATTGCTAACCGTTAGCCATAGTAGTAGAAGTAACGTTTGGCGGGACAACTTCATGAAGACACGATGATGGAGATCATGGTGTCATGCCGGTGACAATGATGATCATGGAGCCCCGAAGATGAAGATCAAAAGGAGCAAAATGATATTGGCCATATCATGTCACTATTTGATTGCATGTGATGTTTATCATGTTTTACATCTTATTTGCTTAGAACGATGGTAGCATAAATAAGATGAACTCTCACTAAAATTTCAAGAATTGTGTTCCCCCTAACTATGCACCATTGCTAAGGTCCGTTGTTCCGAAGCACCACGTGATGATCGGGTGTGATAGGTCCTAACGTTCGCATACAATGGGTGTAAGCCAGATTTACACACGAAATATACTTAGGGTTGACTTGACGAGCCTAGCATGTACAGACATGGCCTCAGAACACGGAAGACCGAAAGGTCGAACATGAGTCGTATAGAAGATACGATCAACATGAAGATGTTCACGGATGATGACTAGTCTGTCTCACGTGATGAGCGGACACGGCCTAGTCGATTCGGATCATGTATCACTTAGATGACTCGAGAGATGTCTATCTGAGTGGGAGTTCATTAAATTTGTTTAAATGAACTTAATTGTCATGAACATAGTCTAAAATCTTAACAATATGTCTTGTAGATCCAATGGCCCACGCTAATGTTGCCCTCAACTTCAACGCATTCCTAGAGAAAACCAAGCTGAAAGACGATGGTAGCAACTATACGGATTGGGTCCGTAACATGAGGATCATCCTCATGGCTGCCAAGAAAGCATATGTCCTTGAAGCACCGCTAGGTGATGCACCCGATTTCCCAGCAACTCAAGACGTTATGAACGCTTGGCAGTCGTGTAGTGATGATTACTCCCTGGTTCAGTGCGGCATGCTTTACAGCTTAGAATCGGGGCTCCAAAAGCGTTTTGAGCAGCATGGAGCATATGAGATGTTCCAAGAGCTGAAAATGGTTTTTCAAGCTCATGCCCGAGTCGAGAGATATGAGGTCTCTGACAAGTTCTACAGTTGTAAGATGGAGGAGAATAGTTCTATCAACGAACATATACTCAAAATGTCTGGGTTGCACAACCGCTTGTCTCAGCTGGGAATTAATCTCCCAGATGACGCGATCGTTGACAGAATCCTTCAGTCGCTCCCACCTAGCTACAAGAGCTTTGTGATGAACTTCAATATGCAAGGGATGGAGAAGTCCAATCCCGAGGTATATTCAATGCTGAAATCAGCGGAGGTGCAGATCAAAAAGGAACATCAAGTGTTGATGGTGAATAAAACCACTAAGTTCAAGAAAGGCAAGGGTAAGAATAACTTCAAGAATGACGGCAAAGGAGTTGCCGCGCCCGGTAAGCCAGTTGCCGGGAAGAAGCCAAAGAATGGACCCAAGCCTGAGACTGAGTGCTTTTATTGCAAGGGAACGGGTCACTGGAAGCGGAACTGCCCCAAATACTTAGCGGATAAGAAGGCCGGCAACGTCAAAGGTATATGTGATATACATGTTATTGATGTGTATCTTACCAGCGCTCGTAGTAGCTCCTGGGTATTTGATACCGCTGCAGTTGCTCACATTTGTAAATCAAAGCAGGAGCTGCGGAATAAGCGGAGGCTGGTGAAGGACGAGGTGACGATGCGCGTCGGGAATGTTTCCAAGCTCGATGTGATCGCCATCGGCACGCTACCTATGCATCTACCTTCGGGATTAGTTTTAAACCTCAATAATTGTTATTTAGTGACAGCTTTGAGCATGAACATTGTACCTAGATCTCGTTTAATGCGAGATGGCTACTCATTTAAATCTGAGAATAATGGTTGTTCTATTTATATGAGAGAAATCTTTTATGGTCATGCCCCACTGTTCAATGGTTTATTCTTAATGAATCTCGAACGTGATGCTACACATATTCATAGTGTGGATGCCAAAAGATGTAAGGTTGATAATGATAGTCCCACATACTTGTGGCACTGCCGCCTTGGTCATATTGGTGCCAAACGTATGAAGAAGCTCCATGCAGATGGACTTTTGGAGTCTCTTGATTATGAATCATTTGACACGTGCGAGCCATGCCTTTTGGGCAAGATGAACAAGACTCCGTTCTCCGAAACAATGGAGCGAGCTACCAACTTGTTGGAAATCATACATACTGATGTGTGCGGTCCAATGAGTGTTGAAGCTCGCGGTGGCTATCATTATGTTCTCACCCTCACTGATGACTTAAGTAGATATGGGTATGTCTACTTAATGAAACACAAGTCTGAGACCTTTGAAAAGTTCAAGGAATTTCAGAATGAGGTTGAGAATCAACGTGATAGAAAAATAAAGTTCTTACAATCAGATCGTGGAGGAGAATATTTAAGTCACGAATTTGGCACGCACCTAAGGAAATGTGGAATTGTTTCACAATTGACGCCGCCTGGAACATGTAATGCCCATGATGGAGCTATATCTCCTACGTGTCGAGGCACGACTTAGAGACATAACCCCATGCTGGAATGATCGCAAGTCTGGTGTCTTTGCACAACTCATGTAAAAGGGGGATGGAAAACATAAACATAGTTGGCTTACACTCGCCACGTCACACAAATACAATACATGTCTCAGTCACCATACAATAAAACATCACAGCCCTCTAAGGGTAAAATCCAAATAGCAAGATACCAAACATAACTTAAATCCACAGGTCGGATCGAATCCTAGTAGAAGTCTCCACTACTGATCATCAGGATAACGAACATAGTATCGACTACGCTCCTCGTCATATTCCCAGTCTAGCTCGGTGCCATCACCTGGATAGCTCACCACTGGACCTGCATCTGGTGTGGTGAAGTAACTGTGAGCCACAGAGGACTCAGCAATCCCGTTCCCGGGTAACAAGACTATTTAAGCCTTGGGAGAGGATAAGGCTGAAGAAAAGAATAAGTGTCTGCAGCAGCAACTAGCACTAGCTTACGTGAAAGAGTGCGAGAAGAGAAAGCCTCGGTCGAGAGATGATCACGAAGTGATCCTAGCTACAACTCAGCAAACATAACCCCACCGTGTTCAACTCCTGAATCCCCATTCGAAAATTGACAGTCACGGTACACACGCTGGTAGTGTATTGTAACATTGTGTCAAGTTATCTACAACCGGATATTAACAAGCTCCCATCTGCCACATAACCGCGGGCACGGCTTTCGAAAGTTCTTAACCCTGCAGGGGTGTTCCAACTTGGCCCATTACAAGCCCACGATCCGAGGAGTCGCAACTCCAAAGTGGGAAGACCCGAGTATTCTCGGAATCCCGTGCTCAAGATACTCTGAACTAAGGTAAGGCTAATCCAGCAAATCCTCCCGGTGTGCCGACACCCTGACAATAGCCGCGCGTATCTAGTCTCAGGCCACGACCGGATGAGACATCCTACAGGTGTATACCAATCCTCGAGTTCCCTCGGGGTGGCCCCGCAGTCCGCTCAGTTTAGACCAACACTCATGAGGAGCACTGGCCCGGGGGTTGTTGATTAAGAACTCGGGTTTGCAAGACCCTATGCATGTTTTATTAGTTATTAGGCGAATAGTACCAATGTTGGGACTTGCTGGAAAAGACTTAGCACTTAGCGGTTTATCAAGGGGGTCCCATACACCCCAACCGTGTTAGGAACGCATAATCAAGGAACATAACACCGGTTTAAACGGTTCCGAACGCCATGAGTGGAACAAATCACCAAGCAAAAGGCTTAGCCTTCCACCCTTGCCAATATATAGATGATTTCATTTTTAAGCATTTGTATAGTGTGATATAACCCAACAAAACTTCAACATGAAGCAAGCATCTTCGATCTTCACCTGCAACTAGCAATGCGATAAGAAGGGCTGAGCGAAGCGTACTTAGCCAAGCAACGGTTTGCATAGGTAGGGTGGTTAAACATGGTCATGGTTACAAGTAGGAGGCTGACAAGAAAGACATGGGCATCGAGGCAAAACTATAGAGCGGAACTACTAGCAATAGGCAAAGATAGTAATGTTATTGGGGTTTGGTCATCTTGCCTGAAGTGTAGTCGTTCGGATCGTAAGAAGGGTCCTCGTGCTCAACCTCGTTGGTAACCTCGTGCTCGTACTCGTACTCGGTCTCAGCTTCCGGCTCTAAACAATACAATCACACAAGGCACGAATCAACAAGATGCAATGCGCACACAAAAATGATGGATGCATGATGGATGCACTAAGGATGCACACGGAGCACGGAAAATAGCACTCAAGCAAATCACCTCAAAACATGATAACAATATGAGATTATGAATCTACACAGAAAATCAATCAAGTTTCATATAAGACTCGCTGAAAACGGAGCTACGGGCTAAAAGTTATGCCCGAAACAAGAAATATGCACAAGCTGAAAATTACAGCAACATAGCAACTTCGGATCACTAGAAAAATAAGCTACAGCACTCAAACAACATGGCAAAGAGCATGAACATAAACTAGACATATCCTTCAGCAAATAAGTCCAAAGGTGCACCGCCAAAGGAGCCACAGATCAATAGCGACAAGCTTGGACATATTGAACTCGACAACAAAATTCTGGCAGCAGAATTTTATTGAAACTTTGGAGAAAAAGTTAAACATGCTACAGCCACTTAAATAAGCATGTGAGGACATGAATGGAAAGCCAACAATATCTACTACAAGGAACCATCAAGATCCACCCCAAAACTATCATGGTTTGTCCTAGAGCAGCAAGCAAACATGGCATCGGAACGTTACAGATTTCAGACTTAGTGAAAATCCACTAAGTGTTAAAACAGCAGTTTCATCATGGCATCTAAAAGAGCAAGTTTAAGTCACCTCAAAACTAAACATGGCAAGTGGTAAGCACCACATCAAAGTACACATGATGGTGATTCCGAAACACACAAGCATGCATCAAGGAGATAAACACAACGATAGAAACGAGCTCAACAAGATGGCATTTCATAACAAGTGAAACAACATCACAGCCACATGGCACTTTGCAACGAAGATAAACATGTCAAGAATAAATCTATCATGCAACCTAACACAGGCAACGTGTAGAGCATGGCAAGACGAACACGTGGACATGTCATTTGCATCATTCGGATAAACGAGCTAACAGATATCACTATGCAAAGATGGCATAAAAACATCACATAACAGCAATTTATATCGGGATGCACTCTTGCAACAGTAAAATAAGCACCTAGATGACCTCTAACATGCATGGCACAATGGAATGAATCGTAGTGCTAGTCACCACGAACGTCTGGACACCTCATTTGCGCAAAATGGATCACCACACAAAAAGATATTGCAGTTTGAAATATGCATCCGACAGATAAAACATCTACAGACTTAGCAGTTTATGACTAGGGGAAAGGAAAAAAACACATAGGCGCAAAAATAATAACCAGCGCACTGGGCGGGACTTAAGGGGCTCACCACGGGCCCGGCCCGGATCGGAGAGGAGAGGAGGCAGAGGGCCTCGGGGCGGCGCTGGAGATGCGGGACTGGGCCGGCCCGACGAATCTGGCGGCTACGGGCCCTGGCGGCGAGGCGGCTGCTGGGCCCTGGCGCCTCGCCGGCCCAGGCGGGCGGATCGGCCGCGGGACTGGCTGGATCGGCTCGGGCCTGGGGGAGCGAGGCCTGCTGGGAGGCGGCGCGGCCCAGCGAGGGAGATCGGCCGAGCGGATCGGGGGGGAGACGGCGGCCTGCGGCGCTGGCGAGCTAGGCCCCTTGCGGCGGCGGCCCGCGGGAGCCTAGCGGGGTGGAGCGCTAGAGATGGATCTGGCGAGCGACTGGCCCAGGCGACAGAGAGATCGAGCGGGAGGCGTCGGCCTGGCGGAGCGATGCGGTCGGACGGGCCTGGGGTGAGGAAGGCGGCCCGGCTGCTGGCTCGCTGCGTAGGAGGATGCGGCCAGCGCGGGAGGAACGGCCTGGCGCCCGTCGAGGCGAGTCAACGGAGCGGCGATCTGCGGACTGGGAGGCCCAGCGGGAACGAGGCGCCTGGCGATGCGGCGTACGGCCCAGGCGGTCGAGCTGCTCCTCGATCTGGCGATGCGGGAGGGCCCAGGAGGCGGCTGTTGACCCGATCGATCGGATCGGGATCTGGAGGCTCGGCCTCGATCTGATCCAGGGCGGCGGCGACGATGCCTACGAGGCCGGCGGCGGTTCAGCTGGTTCCGGCGGGATTTGAGGAGGGGACAAGCCAAGTGGCGTTTCAGATCTGTCCAAGCACGGAAATTGAGGGGAGGTAGGTTAGAGTTAGGTAGAGAAGGGATTAGGCTGCCAAAAATGGCATGGGGATGCTATTATATAGGGTAGGTGCTAGGGTTTGAGGGTTTTGGGGTGTTTTAGAGCCCTCCGATCGCGATCCGACGGATCCGATCGCGAGGGGAGTTAGGATGGGCCTAGGGGAGGCTAGTGGGCTGTTGGAGGGATGTATTGGGCCACAAAGTGGAGGCACTTTGGGCCCACATGAATAACTGTTGGGATAGCAAACCGACTCCAAACGCGACGAGATTTCACAGGCGGGTTACACACAACAAAACAACAACACACGACAAGTCTCGCGCCAAACCGGTAACGTTACACGGCCAAACACCAAAGTAGGCCTACGAGACGCCACGGACACGTGAGGGAGCTCCGGAACGCGAAACGGACAACGGGAGGGAACGCGTGGAACCGGATGCAACCGACAACACAAATGCAATGCGATGCACATGTCTACATGATATGAATGAATGCCACACACGCACACAACAAAACGACGAAAACCCGAAAGACAAGGAACCCGAAATGGAATAGACGAAGCCGGAGATATATTATATGCCCAAAAGGGAAAGTATTACATCCGGGGCATTACAGAACACCTCAACGTAATGGTGTATCCAAACGTCGTAATCGTACTCTGTTGGACATGGTGCGATCTATGATGTCTCTTACCGACTTACCGCTATCATTTTGGGGTTATGCTTTAAAGACTGCAGCATTCACTTTAAATAGGGCACCGTCTAAATTCGTTGAGACGACATCGTATGAACTATGGTTTGGGAAGAAACCTAAGTTGTCGTTTCTAAAAGTTTGGGGATGCGATGCTTATGTCAAGAAACTTCAACCTGAAAAGCTCGAACCCAAATCGGAAAAAATGTGTCTTCATAGGATACCCTAAGGAAACTATTGGGTATACCTTCTACCTCAGATCCGAAGGCAAGGTCTTTGTATCCAAGAATGGATCCTTTCTGGAGAAAGAGTTTCTCTCGAAAGAAGTAAGTGGGAGGAAAGTGCAACTTGATGAGGTGATTGTCGCCCCTCTCGAACAGGAAAGTAGCGAAGCACAGGAAGATGTTTCTGTGGTGCCTGCACCGACTAGAGAGGAAGTTAATGATAATGATCATGAAGCTTCGGATCAAGTTACTGCTGAACTTCGTAGGTCCACAAGGACACGTTCCGCACCAGAGTGGTATGACAACCTTATCCTGGAAATCATGTTGTTAGACAACGATGAACCTTCGTACTATGGAGAAGCGATGGCGGGCCAGGATTCCAACAAATGGATTGAAGCCATGAAATCTGAGATAGGATCCATGTATGATAACAAAGTATGAACTTTGGTTGACTTGCTCGATGATCGGCAAGCCATAGAAAATAAATGGATCTCTAAGAAGAAGATTGACGCGGATGGAAATGTTACCATCTATAAGGCTCGGCTTGTCGCTAAGGGTTATCGACAAGTTCAAGGAATTGACTACGATGAGACTTTCTATCCCGTAGTGATGCTGAAGTCCGTCCGAATCATGTTAGCAATTGCCGCATTCTATGATTATGAGATATGGCAAATGGACGTCAAAACGGCATTCCTTAACGGCTTCCTTAAGGAAGAACTGTATATGATGCAGCCGGAAGGTTTTGTCGATCCTAAGAATGCTAACAAGGTATGCAAGCTCCAGCGCTCCATCTATGGGCTGGTGCAAGCATCTCGGAGTTGGAACATTCGCTTTGATGAGGTGATCAAAGCGTTTGGATTTATACAGACTTCAGGAGAAGCCTGTATTTACAACAAAGTGAGTGGGAGCTCTATAGCATTTCTCATATTATATGTGGATGACATATTGCTGATGGGAAATGATGTAGAATTCTTGGAGAATCTACTTACATATTAGGCATTAAGATCTATAGAGATAGATCAATACGCCTCATTGGTCTTTCACAAAGCACATACCTTGACAAGATATTGAAGAAGTTCAATATGGATCAGTCCAAGAAAGGGTTCTTGCCTATATTACAAGGTATGAGATTGAGCACGGCTCAATGCCTGACCTCGGCAGAAGATAGAGAAAAGATGAGTGTCATCCCCTATGCCTCAGCCATAGGTTCCACTCCCTCCGTCCCAAAATAAGCGACTCAAAAATGACTCAACTTTGTACTAACTTTAGTACAAAATTGAGTCAATTTTGAGTCACTTATTTTGAGACGGAGGGAGTATCATGTATGCCATGATGTGTACCAGACCTGATGTGAACCTTGCCATAAGTTTGGTTGGGAGGTACCAAAGTGATCCCGGAATGGAACACTGGATAGCGGTCAAGAACATCTTGAAGTACCTGAAAACGACTAAGGATATGTTTATCGTTTATGGAGGTGACGAAGAGCTCGTCGTAAAGGGTTACGTCGATGCTAGCTTCGACACAGATCTGGATGACTCCAAGTCACAAACCGGATACGTGTATATTTTGAATGGTGGGGCAGTCAGCTGGTGCAGTTGCAAGCAAAGTGTCGTGGCGGCATCTACATGTGAAGCGGAGTACATAGCTGCTTCCGAAGGAGCGTAGGAAGGAGTCTGGATGAAGGAGTTCATCACCTACCTAGGAGTTATTCCAAGCGCGTCAGGCCCGATGACTCTCTTCTGTGACAAGACTGGAGCTATTGCCATTGCCAAGGAGCCCAGGTTTCACAAGAAGACCAAGCACATCAAGCGTCGTTTCAACTCCATCCGAAATTATATTCAAGCTGGAGACATAGATATTTGTAAAGTGCATACGGATCTGAATGTCGCAGATCCGTTGACTAAACCTCTTCTACGAGCAAAACATGATCAACACCGAAACTCTATGGGTGTTCGATTCATCACAATGTAACTAGATTATTGACTCTAGTGCAAGTGGGAGACTGTTGGAAATATGCCCTACAGGAAATAATAAAATGGTTATTATTATATTTCATTGTTCATGATAATTGTCTATTGTTCATGCTTTAATTGTATTATCCGGAAACAGTAATACATGTGTGAATACATAGACCACAACATGTCCCTAGTGAGCCTCTAGTTGACCAGCTCGTTGATCAATAGATGGTTACGGTTTCCTGACCATGGACATTGGATGTCATTGATAACGGGATCACATCATTAGGAGAATGATGTGATGGACAAGACCCAATCCTAAGCCTAGCAAAAGATCGTGTAGTTCATATGCTAAAGCTTTTCCAATGTCAAGTATCCTTTCCTTAGACCATGAGATTGTGCAACTCCCGGATACCGTAGGAGTACTTTGGGTGTGCCAAACGTCACAGTGTAACTGGGTGGCTATAAAGGTACACTACGGGTATCCCCGAAAGTATCTGTTGGGTTGGCACGAATCGAGACTGGGAATTGTCACTCCGTATGACGGAGAGGTATCTCTGGCCCACTCGGTAAGACATCATCGTAATGAGCTCAATGTGACTAAGGGGTTGGTCACGGGATGATGTGTTACGGAACGAGTAAAGAGACTTGCCGTAACGAGATTGAACAAGGTATCGGTGTACCGACGATCGAATCTTGGGCAAGTACTATATCGGTAGACAAAGGGAATTGTATACGGGATTGATTGAATCCCCGACATCATGGTTCATCCCATGAGATCATCGTGGAACAAGTGGGATCCAATATGGGTATCCAGATCGCACTATTGGTTATTGGCCGGAGAGGTATCTCGGTCATGTCTGCATGGTTCCCGAACCCGTAGGGTCTACACACTTAAGGTTCAGTGATGTTAGAGTTGTTGTGGGAATAGTATGTGGTTACCGAAGGTTGTTCGGAGTCCTGGATGAGATCCCGGACGTGACGAGGAACTCCGGAATGGTCCGGAGGCGAAGATCGATATATTGGATGAAGGGTATTGGAGTCCGGAATTGTTCTGGGGGTACCGGGTGACGACCAGCGTGTCCAAAAGTGGTTTCGGAGGCCCCGGCAAGCGTTGGGGGGCCTTATGAGCCAAGGGGAGGGGGCACATCAGCCCACTAAGGGGCTGAGTGCCCCTCCCACCCCATCTCACGTAACCTGGAGAGGTGGGGGCGCCTCCCCTAGGGCAGCCGCCCTTCCCGGCTTGGGGGGCAAGTTTCTTAGGGGTGGGGGCGCCCAAACCCATCTAGGGTTTCCCCTGTGGCCGCCGCCCCTCCCCTAAGGAAACCTTAGGGCGCCTCCTCCTCCCCCAGGCCCCCTATATATAGTGAGGGAGAGAGAGGGCAGCCGCACCCCTTCCCTGGCGCAGCCCTCTTCCCCTCCCAACTCCTCCTCTTCCTCAGTAGAGCTTGGCGAAGCCCTGCCGGAGAACTGCAAGCTCCACCACCACGCCGTCGTGCTGCCGGAGCTCTTCCCCAACTTCTCCTCCCCCCTTGCTGGATCAAGAAGGAGGAGACGTCCCCGGGCTGTATGTGTGTTGAACGCGGAGGCGCCGTTGTTCGCTACTTAGATCGGAATCGACTGCGATCTGAATCGCTGCATGTACAACTCCACCAACCGCGTTCTTGTAATGCTTCCGCATCGCGATCTTCAAGGGTATGAAGATGCACTCCCTCCCTCTCGTTGCTAGTAAACTCCATAGAAGGATCTTGGTGATGCGTAGGATTTTTTTTTGTTTTTCTGCAACGATCCCCAACACATCCGAAGAGGTGCGACCGAAGGGACACGAGGCAATCGCCTCGGTCAGGAAAAGTATGGATTAATAGGATTAATTAAATCCTAACATATCCAAACAAGATTCAACATTATCCCTTACCAGCGTAAACATATGACGTTACAAATCGGTGAACCAAACACCTCCATAGATGCAATGACAATGAAGTGGAAGAGCCATTTGTGGTATGGGATGTAGCAACAAGTTTTGGAAATGGTGCATGCAAGAGGAAGATGGAACCATGTATATTTATAGCCGCCTTGGGTTACTCATGAGTCAAGAGTTGGAAACCTTTGTCCTTTGGTTTTGAATGGCTGAGACATGGGGTTGGAGATATTTTTTCTCTGGTGTATATGTACCTGCAACTTCTTGTTCATGTAAAATAGTATTTTGGCCTTTTGCATTTCTTTTGTACTATATACTTCTCCGACCTATTTGAAGATATTGCTCCGTGGACTGATGGATTGGCATGTCCGATGACTCGGTCCCAAATAGGAGGGCCATGGCCTCGCTCACAATGCTCATATCATGGATAATATGAAAAGAAAGGAACGCACTAGTCTTCCATCGAAAAACTTGAGGTTATTCATGCCTGGAGAGTAATAATGACTAATGACCTAATGTAATGTATTTTAGGGCCACAGACCATGTAACAAACTCTATTCTCTCTTAATGAATAAGGCAAATCTTTTGCCTCCGTAAAGAAAAGATATTGTTGTAGAACTGGAATCTAGAGCAAGAAGGATCTATAGGGAATGCGGAACTCGGACTGAAATGCACCCCAGTGAACGATAACATCAGAAAAACTTCTCATACGAGCACATGCTCTTTCCTTCCTAAAATAAGTGTATGTACAACTGTATTTTGATACGAAGGGATTACTTTATTGTTATCGGTAATGGACAATACTTCTACATCAAACTGATTCGGAGCAGAGTATTTAGCACAATTCAGTCATTCCAAACGTGCCTTCACGAGTTCCTGCATGGTTTAGTTGCTAATGGCCTTGTGCACCAGGTTAAGAGATTAGAAAAAAAGATGGGAGCTTGGAAAGGAGGAAAAACATCAACGAAGATTGGGAAACTAAAGGAGTTAGAAATTAATTTAGAGAGGGAGTACATCGTTGAAGCCATCTCTCCCTTTTACCAACGACCATATGATGTTAGGTATGCGGTTAACTTACCGTTTTCATATAGTGTTAGGCAAGCGGCCAACTTACCGCTTTCAAGTCTCGGTTAGAAACAGAGTAAATTGCTTGAAGCCACCATATTTGTATTTGTGGTCAGGGTATTTCTAAACTATTGTTTTTGTCAAAAATCACAAAAGACCACCGTTTCTGCGCCAAATTGGTAATAAATCCCACTTATTCGAAATTAAGTCGTGACTAAGTACAAAACTGACTGGTTGGACCCACTTGTCGGACCGATGTGGCATAGCTACATGGAGAATACGCTGAGGTGGCCATGGGTCCCACATGTCACTCTCTCTTCCCTGTCTCTCATTTTTCTCTCGTTCTTTCTTCTCTCGCTGTCCCGTGACCTTCCCCATGGCGCCATGGAGCTCGCCAACGCCGCCATGAACCACCGCGCCGGCAGACTCCGGATTCGACCGGGATCGACCTCCTACCTCCAGATCCACCCTCTGCCACTGTTTCCTGACCAAAACGGGGTCCAACCCCCGCCGCAGGGCCCCTACATCGCGGCTGCCTCAATCCCCTGCGTCTTGGATCGTCTCGTTCTTCTGCGTTGACTCGATCCATCAGTGGATCAGCGAGCCCCATCATCTGGAGGAGCCTCCTGCGGTTGTTCACGGTGGGAGCATCTGGCAGCGAGCCCCTGGCTGTGCTGCGGGCGGCCGCGGCTCTCTGGCGGCGAGCTCCTGCCTCGCCCTCGACCTCCTCCCTACGCTCTGGTCCGGCCGTTCCCCGCGCCGCCGGAGTCCTAGTCGCCGTTGCTCGAGTGGTTGTCCTGTGCAGCAGCATCCCGCGCGAGGAGATGCCCCGCCCGAGCCCTCTCGCCAGAGTTTCGCACCTGGGCACGGCTGGGCCCGCCGCCGCTAGTCGTCGAGGAGCGTCCCCTGAGCTTCGCCATCTTGCAACACCACCTAGCTCAGGCCGGCTGGGACGTCCACGGGTCGAGCACAACCGCCGGTGCCATGTAGGAACAGAGAGGCAAAGAGAGATGTAAGGTGGAAGGAGGTGTGGGGCTTACATGTGGGACCCCTTGCCACCTCAGCGTATTGTCCACGTAGATATGCGACATGTGGGCCCAATCAATCAGTTTTGTGCTTAGTCACGACGGCTCAATTTCGAATCAGTAGGATTTGTTACTCGCCTCGCAAAAACGGTGGTGTTTTGTGATTTTAAGCAAAAGCAATAGTTTAGGAGTACCCTAGTCACAAATGTGATGGTTTTGAGTATTCATGTCTCAATTCCGAATCAGTGCGATTTGTTACTCGCTTGGCACAGAAACGATGGTGTTTTGTGATTTTAGGCAAAAGCAGTAGTTTAGGAATACCCTAGTCACAAATGTGGTGATTTTGAGCAATCTGCTCTTAGAAAGACACGACATAAGATATGACCATTTGGAGAAAACAGGAATGCAAGTCCCAGTTATTATTGCAAGTACCTCATCAACTTCAAATGTGACAGACAGGGAGCTGCGAGCCTATCCCGCACTACCTAGTATACCTCTGACAGCATTAGACAACTAAAACTGGGTGTTCTATCACGTGACGATCGCACTAAAACAATCGTGACTCAATGCTCGTAGTGGAGGTGGCTATATTTCCAAAGATCGAAAGAATAGCCTAAGGTAAATTGCGCATGATGAATAACTTGTATTTTACAGCATGAGTAGAATTCTAGTCTTTCTTGTACACTACTGTTGGATAAACTGGATTCCACATGTTGTTCTTGACATAATCAACTGTTTCTTCCTGCAACACAATTTTTTCAGAAGTTAATCAACTAAACATAATCATAAATCCTGGATGAGCAGTAAGGCGATTTCCTACCTCGCTCAGTCTTGCAAGCTCGCGTGCATCCATGTCACGGTATCCTTCAGCTAGGTCCTCTGCAACAGCTTCCCTCACAACTGCTGCCGCCACCTCCTTAGTGATGTCACGTATTCTGTGTAACCATATATAATCAATAGGCATAACAACATGGAAAGCTGAAGCATTGATTGTACGAGTATATAACCTGGAGGTTGGAGGGTAAATTATCCCTTGGAGAACCTCCTCCTCTTTCATGTATGAAGCCAACCTAAACAATTTTCATTGTTAATAAAATAGACTAGATTAAATAAGCAACTTGTGTGAAAAGATGACAAGTCAAGGAAATCACCGCTCTGCTGCCGCCTGAAGCATTCCATCAGAGACAATCCGTGCACCAGACAACAGGGTTCCAAGTCCTATTCTGCTCAGTGGTCAAGCAACGGAAATGAATCATAATTTGCACAAGAACCAAGTCTCATTGCATATATATAGTTTATACCATTTTATACAATAGTAACAGGACTAACCCAGGAAAGAGATACATGTTATTCCCTTGATTAGAGTGGCCGGTCTTTCCATCACCTGCAAGAGAATCAGTATAAGCTACACTCAGAGTAACATCTTACAGATTGAGGATCTCCGCAATTCATCAAATCATCAAAGTTTTGGTTACACAATATGCTTGATCCGTTGCATTGGCTGATGCCAAGCATAGTAAGATATAACTGACACATTACGACATAGTGATGCTCAGCTGACTATGGAAGGAGCACCACAAAAGGAAGGATGCAAGACTGGACAGTCATACCAAGATCCACATTGTCAAATGGGCTTCCACTGGAAAATACGACCTTTTCACCAATAATTGAGAAGGCTTCTTCAGGTGTACATTCAGCTATAATATGTAAACAACACAGAATTAGATGGCAGCTGTAAAGAAAACATTAGTAAACTTTCATGTCACGAACCATTCTTAGTTGGATTTGACATCGCAAAAATTGCTGGTCTGGAAGAGGATGAATCTTTTAGTGCTTCTAAAACCTGAAGGTACAAAGAACCCACCACAATCAGCGGCATCACTTCAATTCTTGACCATTATCAAAAGGTCAAAATAGCAGACATCATGCAACTATAGGATTTGCAGGGGCCCTATAGACAGAATTACCACTACGCAGAAAAAAAAGAGACCTACTCCCTCTGTAAAAGTAGTGACCTAAAACGTCTTGTATCTTTAGTGACCTAAAACGTCTTATATCTTTAGTGACCTAAAACGTCTTATATTAGTTTACAGAGGGAGTACAATCTAAGGGTACTATAAATACAACGAATTTCATTATTTAACTAACAACAGTCCTAACATAACTGGGAAGTTAATGGCTCTGCCATCTGCAACATATTAAATGTCCTGTCATATAACTAGTCACTGAAACTAGTGGCCGTAACAACAATAGGGCACAGATCGTGAATTAGCTTATGGCTTTAGCTTCCGTGAAACTGGCTTGGAATCAATGCTGAACAAACTTGGCATGCAGTTATTGTAAGATATTATACCTCCTTTGAGAACAAACCACCAACAGCAGATAGTCCAAGTATGACATCAGGCTTCACCTTTTTAACCTGCTCAATACACATGGTACAGTACAAATAGTTGAGCATCAGCAGCACCAAAATTTTAACTCAAAACTATAGAGGATCAACACTAAATAAAGCATTAGCTGGACAATCTTGAATTCTAATGGGGTCATTTGGAGCTTCAGTAACATATCCTACTGCTACTATTCATATGCATCAGTCTTAAACTCCACATTCTTATTCTTTCATGAACTGAATTTTATTTCGGTAAGGTAAATGTGAATTTTAAACAGACTTAAGGCTGGCTTTTCGATGGAAAGCTTATACTGATATAACTTGACAAATGCAATACCTCGTAAATAAGGTTCAGGGAAAATGCAAAAGGAACACACAGTACCATTGGTGGCGGCACCAGACCGGAAGAGGTTAAAAGTTGTTGAGTACTATTTATATAGCCATCTAGCCTTTTGTATTTACCCCATTCTATAAGGGGTTTTCTGCATATCCTACACCTGTACATGCATATATACTGGCCTATGGCCTCATGGGACTACAAGTTGCATATTTTCTAACATGGTATTAGAGCCGTAGGTTTTTTTTTTTTGTAACAGAACTTTTTTTTTTTTGCGATCTGAGTTATACTCCCACATGGAATGCGGACTTTGTGAATGACATTAGTTCTAGGCCACACAAAATTCGTGAAATACATTACAACAGCCAATACCAGATAATATTGTTACAGTATATGTGGATTGTCTAGCCTTTTCCATAAGTTCGGACTTTTGGTTGCGTTGGCTAGTGCATGAAGCTTAACATGGTATCAGAGCTAAGGTCTTGAGTTCAAGTCCTGGCTTTCGCAATTTATCTAAAAAATTGTCGCTGCCCCCCTTTGTGTCCACGTATAGGCCTCTTGAGTCATACGTGAATTTCGCGCGCCGTCGCTCTCTTCCGGTTGCACGTGTTGACTTGTCTTCCCCGTCACACGTGAGAGGGGGTGTTACAGTATATGTGGATTGTCTAGCCTTTTCCATCAGTTCGGACTTTTGGTTGCGTTGGCTAGTGCATGAAGCTTAACAAATATAAGCATTAGCTGTAGGGTGAGATCGCTAGAGATAGTAGTATTTGGGGATTGAGTTTATTCTGAACATTTTGAATCTAGGTTCGTTTTAAAACTCATTAAAAAGAGCACTTCCAAAATATTGAACTATACTTAGCGAATAAGCTAGAAAAAAATCTTGCTAATAGTGAATAAACTCTGGCATGCACATATTACCATACATGGATCTTGGTAGTCAGTAAGATGTATGCCTAACAGTACATATGCTGTGAAAAGAACCATCTATTATAATCTAATATAATAAATATAAACTTTAGATAAATACCACTTCAATCAAGCTTGCACCCTCATTTAGGCCTTGGTGAGTTAGCTCACTCTTTCTCCTAGCAAAAGGACGTGCATCTGGGTCGATGTCTACACGTTCCTCTGTTATTAAACCCTGGCCAAAATAGAACAGAGATAATGTAGTAAGGTTTACAAAAGTGCATGCAAGGAAGATCAATAGTGAAGATACAAAAATTCTAGACTGTGTCAAGTGTCAACACATTGCCAAATTATTCAGCTTATGATTGGCTGATAAGCATGATCATTCACAAGCAATGTGATAGTGGAGTGGACTTTGATAGAACATGCAGTTAATTTTAATAGAACAACATAGTAGTCTAATCCTTATTGAAACTATTATCATACAAATACAAGAAAACTCCAGCAGGCATAAGAAAAAATTCTTAGGGATCCGACTCACATGAGCATCGACTATCCAGAATTGGCTCCTAGCACTCTCAAAAGCAACCTCGTTGTTTCCTAGCATCCTTGCCATGGTCCTGCTTGCAGCATTCACAACACCAATCCCAGCACTGCAAAAGGTGCAATGTAACTAACGTCATACTTCTGAAATGCACCCGATCAAAGGTTATGATAATTTTTTGATCTGTATTGATGTAATCGAGTTTCAGTAACATCACAGTTAGCACATAGGATCAATTCAGTCATTAATCATGAAACTTTTGTACTCCAATCTATACCTAATATTAAAGGACGGAGGCTTTCATAGTTCCCCATACGTCACCCCCTTTATATCCATTAATTTTATGTTAATCATAAGGGCTGAGATTTAAAGTAGATGTAAATAATAGTTTGGAAAAAAAAAACGTCTCGCATGGTAGGAGAACCTGCGCGCACGCAAGGAAAGGAAACCTACCGGGTAGCTTGCGTCTCGCTCAGCCTTCCTACATCGTCGCACATCCCGTTTTCTCTACTATCAAAAAAGGGCAAGCCCGAATCGATAGCTAGCCACACACACGATCTCTCTCTAAAAAAAAGCAGCCACGTACACAATCTCCCAGCTTTTTTCCCCACGAAAGCCCCAACGAGGCTACTGCACGAGCAAGCCCAACCAGCCTACCTGCCCCAAAGAAATCTGGACGGGGGCGCCGGTGGGATCATGTGGCCGCCCAGCTCCAGCACGACGCCACTGATCACCAAGCTCCAACTCAAGGGATTCCATTGCCAGGTGATATAGAGACGAGCTTGAGCAACTAGGGTAATCTTCTTTGTGAACTCTTCAAAGAAAAAAAATAGTTTTGGTGTGGTACATGCAAATCCGATTATTATATTTCCTTCTGTATCAAAGAAAATTGAGTTGCACTTTAAGCTTTGTAGGTTCGTCGTGCAAGCACGGTTAGAAAAAACTTTGTATTCAATAACGGGCATTTGCCGACTTACTGATTAAACCGTAATTCCTTATCTGTGTATGTACATGTACGATTCTCATGATTTAGGATCTCAATAATATATCGAATGATGAACTTAATGGCTCCTTACACTTGACATATTAACTGGGAAGGTAATTTAGATATTGAAATGAACTTATTCTGTACAGTGACAATGCACATGTAGTTTATGAGCAGTGCTATGTGAATATAACTCTTCTTTTCTTTTCTCTCTGAAGGATGCACATGTCTGTGTGGGCGAAAAACATATTGTAATCGACATTTGCGCAAAACCAATGCATCGTGTTCAGTTGTTCCATGCTTTCCTGATTGAAGCGTACACTTCATACATGCACCTTTTTTTGTTTAAGATTGTCGATAAAATACATTACATGACTGATGCTTCCAGGAATGTCTTAGCAATAGAGGAAGAGTGAGAAAATATCTCGGTGATTCATCAAAATATGGTCTTGAGCCATTGGGCTAGGGAAGTGTGGTTGTTTTTCTCCCGGTGCAACACACGGGCATGTTTGCTAGTTTTATAATAAGTTCTGAAACATTGGACATGATCCGAACCTGCCAGCACCTGCAACAACAATCTTTTGCTTTGGGAAGTCTATCATTGGCCTTCCTTGCGCCCTTACAGCTCCAAGAAGACCAGCTATTGCAACGCCAGCAGTTCCCTTTGTACATAAATAATAGTCATCTCAAGTGTGATAATTTTACTCCATGAATTTTCAAATATATTGCACATTGTGAGTGAAAAGGATCAAGTATATAAGCCAACAAAAATATCAAAAGAAATGACTATGCTATTATTATTTAAATATCTTGGATATGGAAGAGCGAATAGTTTGTGGTTCTATTCTTATAAAGGTGGGAAGATGTGATAAATGATGCCAAGAAAGGAAAAATAGCAATAAACCTTCTGAAAAAAAATCATGTGCATGCATTAATTTCTGACAGGAGATGCGAAAAACCATAGACCTTATAGAAACAAACAGAGGAAGTACTATTTCAATTGTTAATGAAGTAAATATGCAATAAATAGGAAAAAAAATAAGAGTGATATCTTCCAGAAAAGGATCTTCCAACTAGGGAAGCTAGACTACGCATTCTCAAATATAAATGCTTAGATGTCAAAACCTCAGATTAACAGACTTGATTTTGACTATAAGTCTGAAAGTAATTGAACATAAGATATATTGATAATATTTACAAGTATAATTGAACTGGTATTACTGAAAGGCACAGCAGGCATATTTTCCTTGAGCATAGACGGTACTTCCTTCATTTCATTTCATAGTGTATTTTGGTATAGCACAAGGATTAAGGAGACATTAAATAGTAGAGGACATGCCCGTGGTAGACATGTTAATCTTGGGAATAGGAGAGAAAATGTAAGGGCTATATTATTTTGGAATCTTCTTCGAAAATGTAAGTCATGCATGTAGAATTAATGACTTTTGCCCTCATTTGTCCGAAAAAATGATGAATGGAGGGATTACTGTAATCAACATTTGTAACAGAAAAAATCTATAGAATACAGAAGTTAACAATAACTACGAACGAGAAGGATACAAAACGTTCTTAGCCACGGTGTGCCAGAAGGGAACATGTAGATATCATAGCACAAGACAACACATAATGGAAAAACATAACTGGCATAAGTCAAACTAGTTACCTGCACATCATCATTAAACATACGATAAGTCTTCCTGTAACGCTGCAATAACCTGAAGGCCCACTTGCTTTGGAAATCTTCAAACTAGAGGATATAAAAAAAGTAATTTTGAAAATGTTCCAGCTAAAGCCACATGCAGAAAAAAGTTGAGCAAGCACCAAACACCAAAATAGCACCTGTACAATCACATTGGGCCAACGAGAAAAAACAGCTTCCATGAATTCATCAATAATTTCAACATATTCTTCTCCCTCAAGACGGTGTTCTTGTAGCCCAAGATCTGTACAGCACAAAATTTAGAAAAATAATAGCAGAAAAGACTATTCAATCTCTTGTTCACTATCTAGTGAAAAGGTGCAATTGCCTGCATCATATTCTAAGGAAATCCTAGAATAATGCTTGAGAGTAACAAAGAACAGAAAAGGTCATTGATTCGCACGAGTTAGTAATGATTACAACATCACACATATGCATCTTTCCTGGAATCTGAATCAATCTAAAATACAACCATAATGAGTGAGTAGGTGACTCTGATGTCTACATCTATTTATTTATTTTCCCTTTAGAGAATAAGGGCGGTCAAATGTTTTAGAGAAAAACATAGTTAAAAAAGGCGCGCCTAGGCTCTAGGCTCTAGGCGTTGGCAAAACGGATTGCGAATAACTACGCTTAATCTGCGCATAAGCATGCGCTTTGGTCAGTAAAGCGCATGCCTAGTGCTTTTTAGAACTATGTCAGAAAAATATGTGCAACTAACAAAATGTTCAAAGAAGAACTTACAAAGAGGATCCTTGAGGAGTTTCTCATTGTTAGTTCCCACATCAATCATAACTGGAAGAACCTACAAGAATATTAAACAACGGAACATATAAATATAAACTATACCAACAGAATATAATACTCCTTCTGTTACTTTTGGTAGGGTGTATTCTGAGACAAGGCTTTCACCATCAATTAGTCTACCAGTATGCAATTTATATAACATAAGGTGTCATCACATTCTAATTCAAACCTAATTGCTTATGATTGTGATTTGTATCACATATTCACATGCACCACCTATTAATAGAGTACTTATTATTCAAAGCATTATCTGCACAAATCAAAATATGTCTTACAAAAGAAACGGAGCGAGTAGGAAATAGATAGCAGTATAACACTTTGAGACTTCATAATATCTAAGCAACCAGCGCTGTAGCTGTAAGGTCATGCAACGCAAACGCGATCATCAAGACTCGTATTTGAAGCTTCAGTTAGATAAACATCATTTATCTTGGTTTGGTACAAAAGCAAGCCAAACTGGTAACATTCTAAAAGAAACTTTATCTCACTGAATTATTATGAGAAGAGGCTGATTGGCACAATCAAATTAAGTAGCAAAACGTTATTTTTTGTGAATAAATTTCATGTAGCTCAAATACCAAACTATAGTTATTTGAAATTAGAGATGTCAAATATGAAAATATAGATGTAAAAAATGGAAGATAGAGAACAAGGTAAGTCTAACAGTTTCCTAAGGAATAACAAAAGCATACCCTCTGGGGATTTATTCCAGCAGCAGCAACATATAAATCCAGCTTCCCTATAGCAATGCCAATACCTTGCACCCCTAGATCTCCAAGGCCCAATATCCTGCTTCCATCAGTCACCACTATCATGTCGACCTGCGAAAGATTAGCCACTTATGTTTATTTGAAATATAAGAAACTTGTCGTCAGAAAATGCTCTCCCAGCCCTAGCAGATCTTCAAAAGGCGAAAGATATATCTTAGCCTCTTAGCAAAAGAGCTTTATACCTTTAAGACACTGAAAGAGTTGAACTACAGAAGACCAAATCAGTAAATGGACAAGAACAAATGCATACCTGATCAGCTGGCCAGTTGTACACCATGGACATCATTTCACCACGATCCTCTGCACTAAAATACATTCCCCGAGGCCGTCTAAACAAGCCACTGTAATTTTGGCAAACAGCCCCAACAGTCGGTGTGTAAACAATAGGTGCATACTCCTCAATATTATCTATTAAGACCTATTGAAGAATCAGAATAAGGTTAAATAAGGTAACCACTTTGAAAAGGAGCCTATGTCTGAGACTGCAATACAATCGAGTTAACAAAGTGGTTGCACAACCATATAATGAGAGAAACATCATCAACAGAAATATGTTTGTGCCTAAAAGAATGTGTTAGCTGTGGAGTTGCACACCTTGTAGTACATCGTTTCGTTTCTGTCATGCAGTCTGTTAAGAATACGCCATTTCGCCAGTTGGTAAGTATCAGATGGCCCATCTCTCGCATTTTGCTCCAGCCGTTTAAGGTCACCCACTATAATCAAAATAAATAAAAATAAAAGAAGAGGTAAATCCACCGCTAAAATCAGCACTTGGAGAACCTCAGTTAACCTAGTATGCTAGTACTAAACCTTCATACATCTCTAGACCTGAGTGAAAATCGCAGCTTCAGCATTTGGAGCCACTTGGTTGTTTGGACAATTTTTCAACTGAGTTTATGATTGGCTTTTGTACTTTAACTGGTACATCGGGCAATCGACTATACTTGATTCTAGTTTTCAGAGAAGTTGTTTGACCTAGCTTGTAGAGCACTAGAAGCCGGTTTTGAAATTTGGAATTATTACAAGCTGGAGCCTAACACAAAGCACACATTTACACTAGACTAGAGATCAAACGAAAAAGCTTAGACTGCAGTTCCTCAGCATTCAGCAACGATTCAGCAACGCACATGCTGAGCAAGATTAGTGTTGTTCCCACTCAATGTCTGTGAATTGGAGTACTAGTACTAGCTAAAGTCACTCACCCTCGAAACCCCTAATTAAGAAAAACTTTAGCGCTCACGTAAGAGCCTGTGTCGCCAACGCTGAGGCGCTTTATCTGTCACATCGAACCAACTATCCAGCCCGCTAAGGGCATCTCCAACGCGGGCGCTAACAAAGGGCGCTAGGATTTATTTCCTAGCAGTTATACTAGAATCCCAGTCGATCGAAGGAAAAAATGTGGCGCCGATGCCAGCCGAGGCGTCGAGCACTCCGTTCTTTTCGCCGCACAAAATCAATTGACGGGAGGGCAAGCGCTTAGATACAAGTGTTGGAGGATGGGACTCCACACAGGCGCTATGTATAAAATTTCTTTTTCTATTATTGCTGAAGCGCCTGTTTAGGCGCCTTGCATTGGACATGCCCTAAATACACTCGAAGCACCGGCTGCCAAGTCTGGCATCGCTGGCTGGGAGACGCCAGGAAAATCTTTCCGTACGAGCAAAACGGCCGGGATTCTATTCCTAAGCGCCCGCTGTAAGCGCCGCGTTGTACATGGCCTAAGAGGATTGGAGGGGATTGGCAAGGATTGGGATGTATTTTTTGACTTACAAGAGTTTAAATCCCCTTCAAACCCCTTCAATCCCCTCGGATCCACACGCAACCGAACAATGCCTAAAAATGGACCGATCTGGTTATCATCCTTCCCACCAAAATACCTCCCTGCGCGGCACCGACCAATCCAATTCTGGGACAGCCGTAAACGAGACACAGAGTAAGCAAGGAAGGAATTGAACCGGCGGGGTAACATGTCGTACTGAATCGGTCGATCTGCTGCTGCGAGGAAACGACACTGGGCGGGAGCAGGCCGCGGAGCCCGAGCCGGTCCCTCTCCGTCATCGAGAACGCCGTTCCCTGCAGAAGCAGCACAGCCCGCGCGCGTCAGGCCACCGCCGCGAAACCCTCTACAAACGGAACGAGGAGACGACGACGCGCGAGTAGGCGCGTACCCGGTTGAACCATGGGTCGTGGAGGATGTCGGGGCCGCGCTTGTGGAGGACGACGGGGCGGTGGCACTCAGCCGTCACGAACGCCCGCGAGCGCTGGAGGAGGAGGCGGTGGAGGGCGCCAGGGGCGAGGGATCGCCGGAGGCTACGCGAGATGGACGACGCGTTCGCCATCCCCGCCCGCGTCCCGGCTGGTGCTGCTGCTAGTGGAGGCTGCTGCAATTGATGCTGGTTCCTTCCTACAAGTGGGAAGGGGACGCGTAGTCGTACCTTTTTCTATGCTATGTGATGTGCGATGTGTTGGAACTATTCTTCGATTTGGGCGAGACGACGGAGAGGGTCTGCCGGTGGTGCCTGCACATTGACGCCGACAGAGAGGAGACGAGCCCAATCTATTTGTGTCAGCGCCGCGGTGAGACGACTTTTCATTCTAGCCCGCGACCGGTTTGAACCGCGTGCAAGAGCAATGACAAATCCGACGTCTGCTGGTCTTTCGTATGTTGCGCATCATATTCTTATCGAATCGAATATATCTCTATTTCTATTCTAATATCTGAGTTGATAGGATGTGTTGGAACTATTCTCAGATTTGGGCGAGACGACGCGGAGGGTCTGCCGGTCGTGCCTGCCCATTGGCGCCGACACAGAGGAGACGAGCCCGATCTGCTTGTGTCTGTCTGTCAGCGCCACGGTGAGACAACTTTTCATTCCAGCTCGCGACCGGTTTGAGCCGCGTGTAAGAGCAATGACAAATCCGACGTCTGCTGGTCTTTCGTATGTTGCGCATCATATTCTTATCGAATCGAATATATCTCTACTTCTATTCTAACGTCTGAGTTGATAGGATTGCGTCCGTGATTTTTATCGTCCCACCATTATCAACCGGTTTGTTTTCAACCATTTTTTCGTCCCACCTCCCACCATCATATCTCCTCACGTTGATTATCACTACAACACAGTAGCAATTAGGAGGCATTTTAAAATGCCTTTAAAGGCCCAAAAGGTGCTTTAAAAGACATAAGAAGGCATTTTAGAAAAACGCTAAAGATCATCCAGAAGGGAAAGGTCTTTAGAGACGCTTTTGGAGAATGCCTCCGATGCTAAGATAATTGAGGGCGTTTTAGAAGAATGCCTCTGATATGCTTTGAGGGTGTTTTCAAATATGCCTGTGAAAACAGCACCGGTAAGTATAAAATGGAACGTAGCCAGGCCTCCCCCGGTCCTGTATGTCTGCTGCTGCTGGCTGCTCTCTACTTGCTGGGCGTACTATCATGTCTGTCAGAGAATTGAACAGCAGCTGAGGCGCTCGGCTCAAATCACACACATGTACAAATCATCCCCGTCCGCACAGCACAAGCTCAACGCAGGTCATCACGTACACTATGTATACGTACTAACTGAATCACAATGCACAGGTTCATTTCCTCTTAGGTTAAAGAATCTTTACGAGAAGACATGCGGCTCCCCTTATAAACCGGCCAAATTGTAGTTCAAGGGCGGTATGGGACTAAATAAACTGCTACTGTACGTTGTTTGCGAGCAAGGAGTGTGGCTCAGAAAATAAAAAAAGCTGCACAACGCAGGACTCGAACCAGCAACCTCTCGGGAAAGAGATGAATGCGCCAACCAACTAACCAGTCCGCTAGTCGATTATTTTACATTGGAACCTTAACTGTTTTATAGTGTCCACATCTTGCGAGGTGGGTCACCCAAGTGGAAGCCGGAAAGATAGATATTCCATACATTAGGGGTTGTTTTGCAAATGTGACCGAGCTTTCGAGGCATTTTCCTCCGGAATGCCTTCAAAAGTGCGTGATGGCAACTTTCGAAACGCCCCCTATACTCTGATCTATTACGACATTTTCTGAAAACGCCTTTCATTCTGTATTGGCATTTCGCGAAACGCTCCGTAAACTATTACATATTACTACACTTTTTCAGAATGCCACTAATTAAGCTTGTTTTGAGGCATTTTTTCAGAATACCTGCTAAAGAGGGGCCTTTGAAGGCGTTTTGGGAGAACACCTTTAAAGAGAGGTAATCTAAGGCATTTTTTATTGCCTTTTAGAAAATGCCTCTGTTTCTCAACGGTGTTGTAGTGTATTTTAGCCTCACAATAAAAACTTTCCTAACATTTTCAAAGTCTCCTAACTAGACACATTATAAACGGGCAAGAACTGATAACACATTACCAATCAATAAATTTTAGTTTCATGACAATCAATTCCAAATCCTAATTTTCATAATACATCGATGTTTGCCTTTTCGAAGTGGTTGTTTGAATAAGGAGGGTAAGCTGTCGTGGTTCTAAGTCTGACAGTACAAGTAGGGGGTACGTATGAGGAGGCAAGGCCCTAGCTATGGTGAAGTTGTACATAAGGTGTTTTA
Source organism: Secale cereale (assembly GCA_902687465.1). Classification (NCBI taxonomy): domain Eukaryota; kingdom Viridiplantae; phylum Streptophyta; class Magnoliopsida; order Poales; family Poaceae; genus Secale; species Secale cereale. The sequence continues at coordinate 336,350,773 of LR738710.1, read as the reverse complement.
CGAGTTCAGGCCCTTCTCGGAGGAAGTAACAGCCCTACGTCTCGGTTCCCGGAGGCGGTCGACCGAAGTATGTATAGGTGTGTGTTAGAGGGATGCGAACCCTTGTACTGGAGGAGGGGGTGGCTTATATAGTGCGCCAGGACCCCAGCCATGCTCCACGTTACTAAGGGTTCAATGTACATAAAGGCGGACGTTACTGATAACGTCCGCAGTAAAGAGTAATAAAGGCATTCACTGCAGCGAGTAAATTTCAGACCGTTGCTGTCCTAAGGGACCTTTGACCTTCAGGGGTCGAGTGCCTTGGATGGGTCGAGTGAAGTTGAGTCGTCTGGTATGTGGTATTCAGTCGAGTGGGATGTCCTCTTGGGCCGTCTCAGTCGATTGTCTTTGTCATCATCGATTTTGTCTTTTGATCTTCTGGGGTAGTGACCTTGGGTGGGGTACCTTGGTCAGGCCTGTGACCCTACCCTAGGTCTATAACCTCATCAGTAGCCCCCGAATGGATTGAGGCTTGAGCAGGAGAGAGTGCTGAAGAAAGCCTTGGTCCGGGTTTGACGCCCTTGGGGTAGTCTTCTCTGAGCTTGTGGACCAGGTTGTTTTTTCAATCTCGTCTTGGTCGCCTTGATCGATTCTGAAACCGTCGAGTGTGTTTGTTGTGTTACCCGTCGACTGAACTTTGCGCGAGGCGCCGAGCGCCGTTGGCGTGCGCAGTTCTCGGCGGGATTGGTTGTTCTCTGGTCGCCGGATTTTGCGGGATTTCGAAATTTGGGGAAGCGCGCGGGACGGGTCGTGCCGCGGCAATCGGATCGGATATGCTCGGGACGCCTCGATCCTCGCGCCGCCTTTTTTGCCACGTATCGCGTCCGCGCCTGTTGCGGGATTTGATAGGATCGTTCGGGGCCACCAGTCAGTCACTCGACCGTGGTGCTATAAATACGTGCCGAGTCCGAGGCGAGGGCACTGTGCGCCCATCCTCTGTTTCCTCGCCTCCGTCTCTCCGTCGTGCCTCTGCTCCTTCTCCCTTACTCCACAGCCAACGCCGGATCGCGCGCCATGGGCAAAGAGAAGACCGCGGCGCTGGAGCGCTCGAAGAAGGCGGCGACGGGGAAGGGGAAGCGGTCCGGCCGCGGTGGGTCGTCGTCGAGGTCCGGGCTCCCTCCTGGTTGGATCCAGGGGGACAGGATCAGGTCCACCATCACGGTGGAGGACATGGAGGAGCCAGAGGAAGAGGGGCTGGTCGCCGGCGGCTCCTGGCGGGTCCCGGAAGGCGAGCTCGAGCCCCAGCCGCGGGAGGGCGAGTGCGTCCTCCTCGTGACTCACGTCGACCGAGGTTTCTCCATGCCCCTGCACCCTTTCTTTCGCGCCTTCCTGATTTTTTACGGCGCCCAGCTGCACTACTTCACGCCCAACTCCATTGCCTTCCTGGCTGCGTTTATCTCGATGTGTGAGAACTTCCTCGGCCGTCGGCCGCACTGGGGCTTGTTCAAACATATCTTCACTTGTCACTCGCAAACCGTCAAGAAGGCGAATCCGAGTGACGAGAAGACGCACGTCATCCAGGTGTGCGGCGAGCTAGGCATCCAGCTTAGGAATAGGAGCACTTTCCTGCTATGATTCTCTCAGAGTCGGTTCGGGACTGGCAGTCGACTTGGTTCTATTATAAGGACAGTCTGACTCCTGGTCAGTCGACCGGGCTTCCTCTCTTTTCTCTTGGTCGAGCCAGCCAGCCTCCGTCATTGGTTGTGAGTCGAGCCGAGAGGGCGAAAGTGGACATGCTGGTGGAACGGGTCGTCCAGTTGGTCCGCGACGGGGTCACAGGGCTGGACCTGCTTGAGGTGTACCTCATGCGGAGGATTCAGCCTCTCCAAGCCCGAGACCACCCGATGTGGTTGTACTCCGGCGTCGACGACTCGTCACGAGTCCACCCAGAGGCAGCGGACGTGAAGTCGGTGGGGCAGTGCCTAAAGTGCATCACGGGGAACAAAGACAACCCCAGGGGTTCCGGAAGGGTTCTCCCATTCGACGCCGACCATCTTCCTAACAAGGTCTGGCCTTGACTTCCGAGTGATGTTCTTGTTCTTTGCTTGCAGTTGTCTTGATGATTCCAACTAACATTTGGCCAATCCTTCTTTTCTGCAGATCTACACCGAAATGTACTCGATGCCCAACGGGGATCAGGTCCAGGAGGGCGAAGCGGGCGCGGGCGACGTCTCCGAGTGGAAGTCCGACAAAGAGACCGAAGATGAGAGCGAGGACTCCAGCAGCGGGGAGGAGGTCGAGTCACCTCCCCGTGGCGAGAAGCGATCCAAGGAAAAGCACGACCCAGGGGTTGTGTGCTCTCGGGCGGGTCCCTCGAGCTCCCAGGTGCAAAAGCGGGCTCGTACGGCCACTCCCAACCCATCCAAAAAGGCGCCCAAGCAGCCCAAGGTCACCACCGCCAAGCCCCGGAAGGCCCTGCCCAAGATCAAGGTGGATGTCCCAATCGCCTCCACGTAAGTGTTGTTCTATTTTATTTCTTTCTGCCTTTCGGAGGTCGACTCTGTCTTCATCGACTCACCTTCAAGGAAATTTTCAGTGTTGCTGCTTCCACGACCTTGATGGATATCGACAAGGGCCGGGATGATGAGGAGACCGCGGATGCTGCTACGTCCCGCGTAGGTGCGAGTTGTAGATCGTGCTTCGCTTTTCGTCGGTTTGAGCTGACAGTCGACTGAATTTCATAACTGTCTTTCTTGAAGTGACACGCCATGTCATAGAGCTCCCAGACGATGATGATGATGACAATGAAGAGCGCTCGGGAGTGGCTCGACGACGCACGGGAAGGAAGGGCCGGAAGGCGCCTTCTGGCCCTGAGGCCCGGCAACAGGAAGACGTGGCCCGGACCACGGTATCCTTCGCCGTCCCCGTGTCGACCGTGCGCCCTTCTTCGTCGACTGGAGGGGCCGTCGACCCAGCGCCTGCTCCGGCCGTCGACTCGGCGCCTGCTCCGTCGTCCGTTCTCTTCTCCACCCATCACATCCCGAAGGATCCCGTGGGCGCGGCTCAAGAAGTCGTTCGTCAGGCGGGGCTGATGATGGAGAGGACGAAGGCGGCGTACGAAGCTAGCATGGATGCTTACGACGCTAGCTCGTCCCTTCATACCAATGTCCAAGTTTGTCTCTTCCGACTGATTTGTTGTATTGGTGTAGTCTTCAGTTTGAGAAATCTACTGCCTTGTTCGTAAGATGATGCCACACCCAATGGGTGCCTTGTCTTGTAGCTTTTAGCGTTTGAAGGTCGTTCAATAGTACCACTGGGGGCACGCTCAGTGCACCCAGTGGGTGTAGTCCCCGAGGCCATGGTCGACTGAGGTCAGTCGATCGTGGTCTTTAGAATTTCTTGTTTGTTTTTGTACTTCTCTTGAGCTCGGGCCAGACTGATCTTGGTTGAGTGAGAACCAGTGGGGGCACGCTCAGTGCACCCACTGGGTGTAGCCCCCGAGACCGTGGTCGACTGCTGGTACTCGGCCATGGTCTGATAATTGAACTTTTCCTCCTTGTGTTTTTTTTTTGAACTCGGGCCAGACTGATCTTGGCTAGGCGAGAACCAGCGGGGGCACGCTCAGTGCACCCACTGGGTGTAGTCCCCGAGACTGCGGTTGAGTGTTTGACTCGACTATAGTCTTAGAGTTCTGATTTGTTGTGTTGATTCAGAGATCTTGTGAGTTCGGAGCCAAATTGCGGATCTTGAGAAGAAGCAGGTCCAGCTCAATCTCGACTTGCAGCTGGCTCGGGACCACTTGAAGAAGACTCAGGACAAAGCAGCTGGTAACTGACGCGAGCAACTCGTCGACTGACCTTCGATAAGTATGTCCTGGGTATCCTCATGTTCATCTGTCTAGTGATGTCTTTTGTGGATCAACTGAAGGCGGCCTTGGAGCAGAAAGACCTTGACTTGGCGGCGGTGCAACAGAAGGCTCAGGAGAAAACTGAACTGGCGGAGCAGAAGCTGGCTTCAGTTGGCACGCTCGAGGCGGAAATCATCAGGTTGAAGGGTTCTCTCGACGTGACCAACCAAAAAGTGACTCGACTGAAGGGCGCTAAGAACGCTCTGAACGAGAAATACGAGGGCCTCTTCTAGAAGAAGAACGATCTAGAAGCTTATCTGAGCGACCTCACCAAGAAGTGGTATCTTGTGCTTGAAGGTATACCTATTTTGCTCAGACTTAGTTGGATTGGTCGACCCGTAATTTACTTGCTGACTCGACGCGTTCCTTGTTGTGTATAATTCTGCCGCAACTTTGAAGAAGAGACTGGGCGGGTCGAACCCGGTCTGGACCCAGCCAATTCCATTGTCAAGGACGAAGCTGCCATGAATATCTTGAGGTTGGAGTCCCGCCTCACTGCTGTCACGGGCTACCTGGGTCGGCTGAAAGCAGTGATGGCTCGGATCGACGCCGCACTCTGGAGGGGAGTTATGCAGGAGAACGACCTCGAGTCCCTGATGACTCGACTCAATGAGATCCCTAGTCGAGGGCAGGAGTGGAAGAAGTCATCTGCCCGCTGTGGAGCTGACATGGCGCTATCCTTGGTCCGTGTGCACTTCAAGGAAGTGAAGGAGAGGAGGCTTGTGGCGCTCAAGGTCGCCAATACAAAGGAGCTCCAGTTCCAGTCATTCATGGAGACTTTCTTGGAAGCTGCCACCCGTATCGCCGATGGGATCGACTTGGACCAGTTTGTTGCACCTGCAAGTCCGCCTCCTCCTGAGGAGTAAATGAACTTCGATACTTTGATTCAATTTGCCTCGGAATGCCGAGTGATCTTGTAACCGTTAAACTCTTGTGGGCTCGTGGCCCAGGTACTCTTGCCCGAATCTTGCGGGGCTTTTATCTGGATTTGATTCCTTTCGCATTCGCTTGTTTTGCTTCAGACTCTTTCCGGTCATTTGGATTTTTGAGTCGACGTCTTGGTGGCGATGTTGTGCTTGCGGCGGAGCTCGGAGGACCGCAACTAAGCCCCCGAGTGAGAGGGCCGCTCTTCACTCGGAGCGGTTCACGTGACTTAGGCGATTCCAAGCTATGTTGTACTTGTGGCGGAGCTCGGAGGACAGAGCCACGTAGTACTTATGACACAGCTTGGAGGAACACAGCTAAGCCGCCAAGTGAGAGGCTTGCTCTTCACTCGGAGTTGTTTTTGTAACTTAGGCGATTACGGGGTCGCAGCTAAGCCTTCGAGTGAGAGGGTTGCTCTGCACTCGGAGTAGTTTTTGTAACTTAGGCGATTCGAAGCTACGTTGTACTTGTGGCGGAGCTCAGAGGACAGAGCCACGTTGTACTAATGACGCAGCTTAGAGGACCGCAGCTAAGCCCCCGGGTGAGAGGGTTGCTCTTCACTCGGAGTAGTTTTCGTAACCTAGGCGATTCC